>CAJOBZ010000063.1:3430000-4630000 GCA_905332375.1 Pieris macdunnoughi
CCCCCCCCCCCCCCCCCCCCCCCCCCCCCCCCCCCCCCCCCCCCCCCCCCCCCCCCCCCCCCCCCCCCCCCCCCCCCCCCCCCCCCCCCCCCCCCCCCCCCCCCCCCCCCCCCCCCCCCCCCCCCCCCCCCCCCCCCCCCCCCCCCCCCCCCCCCCCCCCCCCCCCCCCCCCCCCCCCCCCCCCCCCCCCCCCCCCCCCCCCCCCCCCCCCCCCCCCCCCCCCCCCCCCCCCCCCCCCCCCCCCCCCCCCCCCCCCCCCCCCCCCCCCCCCCCCCCCCCCCCCCCCCCCCCCCCCCCCCCCCCCCCCCCCCCCCCCCCCCCCCCCCCCCCCCCCCCCCCCCCCCCCCCCCCCCCCCCCCCCCCCCCCCCCCCCCCCCCCCCCCCCCCCCCCCCCCCCCCCCCCCCCCCGCCCCCCCCCCCCCCCGCCCCCCCCCCCCGCCCCCCCCCCGCCCCCCCCCCCCCCCCCCCCCCCCCCCCCCCCCCCCCCCCCCCCCCCCCCCCCCCCCCCCCCCCCCCCCCCCCCCCCCCCCCCCCCCCCCCCCCCCCCCCCCCCCCCCCCCCCCCCCCCCCCCCCCCCCCCCCCCCCCCCCCCCCCCCCCCCCCCCCCCCCCCCCCCCCCCCCCCCCCCCCCCCCCCCCCCCCCCCCCCCCCCCCCCCCCCCCCCCCCCCCCCCCCCCCCCCCCCCCCCCCCCCCCCCCCCCCCCCCCCCCCCCCCCCCCCCGGCGGCCGCCCGCGCCCCCCCGCCCCGGCCCGGGCCCCCCCCCCCCGGGGCCGGCCCGGGCCCCGGCCCCCCCCCCCCCCCCCCCCCCCCCCCCCCCCCCCCCCCCCCCCCCCCCCCCCCCCCCCCCCCCCCCCCCCCCCCCCCCCCCCCCCCCCCCGCCCCCCCCCCCCCCCCCCCCCCCCCCCCCCCCCCCCCCCCCCCCCCCCCCCCCCCCCCCCCCCCCCCCCCCCCCCCCCCCCCCCCCCCCCCCCCCCCCCCCCCCCCCCCCCCCCCCCCCCCCCCCCCCCCCCCCCCCCCCCCCCCCCCCCCCCCCCCCCCCCCCCCCCCCCCCCCCCCCCCCCCCCCCCCCCCCCCCCCCCCCCCCCCCCCCCCCCCCCCCCCCCCCCCCCCCCCCCCCCCCCCCCCCCCTTTCCCCCCCCTTTTTTTTTTTTTTTTTTTTTTTTTTTTTTTTTTTTTTTTTTTTTTTTTTTTTTTTTTTTTTTTTTTTTTTTTTTTTTTTTTTTTTTTTTTTTTCTTTTTAATATTATTAAAATTAAGGTTTCTGGCAAAAATGTAACCTGACGTTGCAAAAGCCCAGATGAAAAATATTGAATAAGTAGTTCAAATTAGGAATGTCCTACTTAATATCGTAGTTTCCCACGACTGTTTGTAATAAGAGCACCTCTCACCATTGCATTCTGAACGAGGTCTCAATTTAATATTAACGAATACCTTTCATGTTTTAGAGCAATTAAACTACTGTGCAGAGCTAAAATTGGTTTAGATTAAAAATAGTCTATCATTAATTTTATATGAAATAACACAAATAGTTTCTCAACAAATGTTTCTTGTACAAGTTTGAGATAGCACATTTATAAACATTATGTAAGCAATAGTAGCTACTTAAGCTGTCATACTCCATTGAGTATCTGAGGGTACGGCAAGTCCAGCTAAAAGGTTGGAGGATTCTTTTCTCGGTTCAGGCCATTTTCGACATCCCTAAAACTTCGTTACAAAACTAGAATCCTGACTGAAGAAATAGATTGTCTTGGCAATCGCTCTAAATAATCAAATGTTATTATTATTATTTGTGAGATACATTGTTTTCATACGATGGCCATGTCAATCTATTTCAAAGCAAACGATTTTTAATCAGTCAGGTTAGCTAGTTAGGTAATAAATTAAAACAGAAGGTCTCTTCATTAAGCACCAAATAACTTGGAATTACAACTTTTTACGGTAGAAGAAGAGTGGTTTTTTGATGGCTTCACATATTTGGTTTTAAAAGAATGTGGAAGGAAATAAAACTCCAATTTCTATGTCCTTTATTGCACATTATAGATTAACTTAATCTATAATCTAGGCGTGAATTGTGGAACCAGTTTGTATGTCAAAGGTCAGGATTTCACGACTTTGACTTTTGTCTATAATTCACCATGAGTACCTCTCGCAATGGTTTGAATGTATATCATGAAATAGATAGAAAGACGAGTTGTCAAATGAGCCGAAAGTATACAACGTGATTAAACAATGCCTAATAAGAAGTACCTAAAGAAACTAAGAATGTTCTAGATTGAACGTGGTGTACCTTCATTAAAATATATATTACCATTACATTTTTAGAATAACTACCAAAGATAATCTCCGAAGCAACCGAACTGGTCTTACAACTATTTATGTCGCCAAAAATCTGCTGGTGAAAAACAGAATTGTGAAAATAATGTATTAAAAGCTAAAAAACATTATTCTCACCACTTGGTAGGTACTAAGCATACATCCCAATACCAGGCACTTAAAATGAATTCAACAAAACAACAATAACAAATGTTTAATTAAAGAATCTACTTCAGAATTTATAAAAATCGATGAGCCTATGGAATTCTGTTTAAATTAATATGTCCACTTTATAATGGCAGAGGTTAAGCGGCCCTGTCGACCTTGGTGGAGGCTGTGTTCTGTTACTTTATACTTAATTCAGTTAAATTTGTTTCATACCGGATGCGGAATATTATAAATATATAAATTATCACTATAAGAATACATATTTTAGTTTATTAATTTTGATGAGACTGATCCAAAATATTTGAACTCGGCCGATCGTCACATTTTTAGATAGTCACTGCTATATATATATTGTTGAAGTGAAACTTCTTTAGGCGCATGAGGGTAGAATTTTTACGGAACGTCATGAAGATGTGCAGCGTTTTTGTCGAAGAAAAGGGAGAGAGCGAATGAGACCGATTGAGAGAGAGTGAGAAGGGTGAATTACCTTATAGAAATTCTATTTTTAAAATTAAAATTTCGTATAGAGAGTCTATGAAACATTAGTATTTTATATTTTATGCAAAATAATTTATTGAAATATCAAATGACGAATTGTAAATTAAAATGCCACGTGATTTTGTTATCGAAGAAATAAATATAAAAAATTAAATGTATTAATTTTCGACACTTTTAATATTTTAATAAATTGGCTTAATTTCTATATTAATTGTATGAGAAAATATTTAAGGTAAATTTGCAGTTGATTTGAATTTCGCTTTCTCCGTTTTTAAATTAAAGAGTCTTCGACGAAAGCAATCAGTTACGATGACTGAATTTATAATAAAGTTATGCAGCGCATACAATAAAATATATACGTAAACCGCATTTTCTTTACGTGTCTATGCATATATGTATCCGATCTATGGGTATAAACGGGGCCGACAGCACCTGTGGCTGAGAAAAAAAAACAGTGACGCTATAACCTTTGAGGTCCGGGTCTCAGATATCTGTTTCGTTAACATTTAATTTTTCTAATAGGCAAAGACGTGATTATCCTTCTGTCTGATATAAATGCCTTAGGCATACCTACTGGTTTCCTCACGTTTTCCTTCCCGTACAGGCGATTTTGAGTTCGAGCGGGTCTGTGTCTATGGTGGTTTTCTCTATATTTATGCTCTTTTGGCTCAATAAAGAACATAATAAGAGAAGACAATGCTTCTGACCTTTTCTTCTTTTAATAAAATACACAAGTAGTTTTCTCAAAACAAGAGATACCTACTGTTAATTTGCACATCTATATTTAATATGTAGTAATACTTAATTAATCAATCCGGAAACCATGTTGTAAATATGACGTATACTTAAATTTACTCCTAATATATCTGCAACTAGCTTAATAAGCCGTTCAATTAATAGGCTAGCCTCTTAACAAAACAGCGCCGTTTAACTAGCGGCCTAGGCTGTTAATTGAACGGCTTATTTAGCTAGTTGGCTGCGACATATATAGTGACGTTAGGAGAAAAACTTCTTTATTTACGGGTAAACGGGCTCCCGCCCGTTGCAGCTCAACTGTTGTTAAGTGAATGCGCCACCCAAGGACACTCACATTGCACACTCGGAAGTGGACTTAGGCCATCTCTGAATGGAAATTTCTGTAACAGAACTATGCCATAATAACCTTAGTAAGATAGTATTTCCCTTATTATGTAGTTCATTAGATTAGGTCAAACTGCAAGCTTCACTGCGCTTGTGGTTTGCAACGCGCGGCTGCTCGCGTAATTCACTTTACACTCACCATTTATTTTGTAATAAATTATTTAATTTCTAGTTTAGTAATAAGAAAGCGATGACATTTAACTCGTTTATATGAGTAATTAATGAAATAGCTGTTGATCTAATACCTACTATAGTTAAATCTCTCGACAGAGATTATAGTATATGACGTATTGAAGTTTTAAGTTTAATTTCAGAGAAAACAATTGTTTCGTACAGAGAGATATAGAAATTTGATCTTGCTTTGACATGATTGAAAGTAATCCAATAACATTTAATCTCTACTATATATTAGAGATATTACATCTCAAACTTAACATAAGAAATAAAATTTATTACTAACGAAACACACACAAAATAATAATAATAAAAAAGTAAAAATAACAAAAAATATGGAAAAAAAGGAATAAGGTACATATTAAGTGTGTAAATACAGTTTACTGTCAAGCCAAGGCTCCGAATCCTCTCGACGTCTACAGTTTTTTGTGGTTGTAACTGGCCCTAGCTCAGCATTATGCTGTGGAGCAGACGTGTTCCTCAGCGCTGGTCATTCTGCCAGAGAAAACCACACTTACTTTGCGCTTCAGTCGCAAAAAAATATACTTCGGAAACATTTGTTACAATAATTATTTTTCCGAAATCCAAACTGAAGATTTCTTGTTTATAATTGCTAGAAGTTTGACCAACTCTGCTCTAGTGGTTCATACCATACTCTCAATAAATGTATTCCGAAGGACTTAGAATAAAAACTATAACTTTTCAGGAAACTCATAAATTGCGATGATTTCACGACAATTATACGCAGGAATTATAAAATTTTTGCACATATCTTGAATATGTATAGTAAACGGAACTCCTTCGATTTCGTAACCGGTGCCGCTTTCTCGCCTGAGGTCGACTGTTGGAGGAAATATACGAGTATATTTAAATTATTTGCGTTACTTGCAGAAAAAAACAGATATTTAAGAAGATATTTATTTAAAAACATGTATCTTGACTTAAAACCCCAAAGTAGGAAGATTGGAGGAATCGATCTTACCGACTGCCGACCACTGTTCAAATGTTTTAACTCATTCCTAAGTATTCACATAATTGACAGTTAAGTGAAGCTATCACTATCTAATAACACTGATTTACTTTTATTGAATAATAATAGATTACCTCTCTTGGAACAGGCGATAACTAAAATACATTTTATCGCACTCCTCTACTGCTTCAATTAAGAATAATTTAAAACAACTATTAATGTCCTAATCCTTGTAACTTTCTTCTTTATTATACCTAATAGTATGCTTGCCATTCTCCGGATTTATAAATTTTGTGCTGTCATTTTATCAGTGAAACTTTTTGTGGATATATCCTACATATCATGTTTTGTTTTATTTAAAAAAAAAAAAATTGTATTCTGCTTTGTAGACTTCATGACTGAAAGTCATGACTGTCTTGAAAAGCCCTAGTCGACTTCCTCCACTCTTTCTTTAAAGCTTGTTTCAGGGCATTAGGGCTTTTCAGAACAATCTCTTATTGTGGTCGACTCCGAATTCCTGCCATCACTCCTCCCTACCATTACCAACTTGTCAAGAGTATTTAGTTCTCTCCTGGCAACAAAAACTGACAGTACTATGTAACGTATCTATATTACTTGTCGGTTAGATAACTTGGCGTTGCTTAGATATGCCATGAGATCACTCTGCATCTTCCTACAATTACCATTACGTTTTACTAACTTGAGCTGAATATTGTTGCTTATGTATTTCAAAAACTTGCTAATTTCTCCCTTAACGGGGCCAGCTAAAAGTTTGTAGTTTCTCAAAGTTATGTAACAAAATACACGTGAGTTGGTTAATAGTACCTTGTACAAAATTTTTAGCTGCGGACATGATAAAAGAGAATTCAGTGATAATGATTTAAATGGACCATCTCTAGTCACTAGCTCATGTCTGAGCCTCGTGGTCAGCAAGGATACATCTGGAACGGACAATCTGTTTTCACCAGCTTCTATCTAGCGCCTCTCTTATAACAGTGTATAGTTTGAAGATGATGAGTCTTTTCTAAGAGTCTATCGGTCCATGTGGTTGGTGAACGGCCACGTGATCTTTTGCCTTCTGTGTCACCAACCACGATCAGTTTCTCATCGCCTCTGCGCATTGTATGGCCGAAATCTACTAACTAAGTCTCTTCAATCATCTCCCGCCCTCGCCGAATCGCTGCTCAAAGATAATGTAAACGAGTGCAAGGTCAGTTTTTCATTCCGACCCATTGGTGCCGACGATATAGCGAGGATATTTAGAACCATAGATATTAAGAACACTACCGATCTTTGGGGTATTTCTGTAAAAATAATTAGTAGCATAATTGATGTAATTGCTCCCCATCTAGCTATAATTTTCAACAATTGTATTAAAATCAGTTTCCCATCTAATAAACATAGTAAAGTTATTCCTTTATTTAAAGCAGTAGTATGTCCGACCCCAGTAAAACCAATTTCCGTACTACCTACTTTAGTAAAATATTTGAAAAAATTATATTAAATCAACTGTAAGTCATTTTAACGTAAAAAATTTTACATAATAATCAGTTCGGTTTTACAAGGGTCGCCACACGATCCGGTTTGAGTTATATAGATATATAGTTAAGGCTTGAGATCATGACGCTTTAGGTGTTTTCTGCGACTTATCCAAAGCATTTGATTGTGTCCAACACAACCTTAATCGGAAACTCCGCCACTATGGCATCAAGAATACCGCACTAATCTTCTGACTTACTATTTACACGGAAGAACTCAGAAGGTTGAAGTGAATGGTAAGAGGTCCTCTGGTGGCAGTAGATATGGGGTACCACAGGGCTCAATTCTTGGCCTTTCCTCTTTCTTGTTTATATAAATGATCTACCTTTCATGGTAGAAGAAAAATCAGATAGTTTTGTTTGCTGATGACACGTCCTTGATTTTTTAAAATCAAACGACAAATAACAAATTTTGACGATGTGAACAATGCTCTGTTTCATTGTCCATTGGTTTAGTATGAATAACCTTCTACTTAATGCAAAAAGACAAAATGCATTAAATTTTGTGCAAAAAATGCAAGGGTTATGGATACTAGACCAATTATAAACGGTGAGGAATTGAATCTGGATGATACAACTGTATTTCTCGGAATCACCATGGATTCAAAACTTCAGTGGTCCCCTCATATTAAGGATTGGCGAAGAGATTAGTTCTGCAGCCTACGCGGGTTAAAAAAATTCCTCACTAACTGATGTCGATACAGCTAGACTTGTTTATTTTAGTTACTTTCATAGCTTAATGACTTATGGCTTATTATTATGGGGTCATCTGCTGATGTCGAAACTATTTTCATCCTGCAGAAGAGGGCTATTTTGCAATCTATAATTTAAAATGTACGAATTTTAGAGATAAATTCAAGGAAATTAATATACTTACCTTTCCCTCCAATATATTTATGAAAATATTATGTATGTTACAAAAATATGATAAGTTTACTAGAATAGAACATACGCACAATGTTAATACACGGAACAAACGCAGGCTGCAATTTCCCCGTACTAGACTATCTAAAGTTAGTAATTCTTTTTTGGGGAAAGGGATACTCTTCTTTAATAAAATCCCAGATGCTCTTTTATCACTGCCTTTCAATAAATTTAAGAAATGTATTAAAGAAAAGCTGTGTAAAAAGGCTTACTATAAAGTCAACGATTATCTAGTTGATAAAAGGGCCTGGGACTAGTGCTAGACAGGCTACTTCTAATCAATTTGCGATATTTGTTTTAAATAAGTGTTGTTTGATGATTTGCTGTTTTAAAAGAGTACCGAGAGTTTTTTACGCCGGCTTTTTCTCTCGGCCTACACCCTCTGTCTTCTTTGCCGATGAGTAGGGATGCCTTCAAATTTAATGACGTGGAATAAGTGATACATGTATCTTATGTTCCATAATAAACATATTTTATTTTATTTTATTTTATTTTATTTAAATATGATATAATTACCCTTACTATAATCTCATATTATTTCTTGTGTGTTAGGCTATTATTATATTAGTAGCTTAGGTTATTTTATATGGTAATAATTGTTTTCATTTAAATATACATAAATAATACAATACATTTATAAGATAATACTATTCAAATTTAGAGTGTACCCCTCAATCAAAGGCCCCCTCATAAAAAAATTCTATAATATTAGTCGTTTCCGAAAAAGGATTATACTGCATCAGCTAACAATTTCTAATGAAGTAGACATTTTTTGTTTACTAGCATACCTAATACGTATTGTACCATGGTAGTTAATTTACATTCCGCTAACAAAGTGAAAATCGCGTTAAATAGATTGACACATGCAATATTTAACATAACATAAGGTTGAAAGTTCGTCCGGTCGTTCAACAAAGTCAAAATGTTCCGTCAATTCGTATAAAATTAATATTGTTTAGTACTCATAGATACTTTTCAAGTTAGCCTTTAATACTTTTCCAAAATATAGTATAAGAAAAATACTTAGATCATAGGTATATATGGCCTATTAATACCTGCTGAATTCCATCAAAATACGAAATTCCACCAGTATCACCTCGAAATCTGTCGCTTCACAACTAAGTGTTTTAAAGACAGTTTCTACGCACTACCACTATGTGGAATCAGCGGTCCACTGCTGTTTCCGAACCAGGACTTAGGGTCATTCAAGAAAAGAGCGTACCAATTCTTAAAAGGTCGGTAGCGCACTCGTGAGCCTCTGGAGTGTCAATGGGGAGCGATATCATTTAAAATTAGGTGAGCCTCCTGTCCGTTTGCCCCCTTTAAATTAAATCGCATATAGAAAGAGTAAATTTCGTTTAAATATATAAAATTCTACCTTTAAAATACCAAAAAATTATGAAAGTTTATTCGTAAAACACTTTATATATTTGTATTATATATCAAGCTAATAAGCAATGTAAGGTAGCGTATATATCCGTCATCTATCAACCAATAAAAACTAAATCATACTCATATCGCGAATATGTTACGTCAAATTATAAATTATATAACAAAATATACAACGTAAAACCACCTTTACAGTTTAAAAGATAAAAGTTAGAATGCTATGCGATAATATTTAACACATGCAATACGATGTGGCCATAATTGGTGCATTTAACATGGGTATTTGGTGCACTGCACATTGAGTTCCTGATTTCAACTCATTTCATTATAACTATTAATTAAAATAAATTTTTCCTACAAATAAATTCGTGAAATATTTCCGTGATAGCCTTTAATGAAGCTTCATTTATTCTTTGAAACATTTATCCATCTTTACATAATATACACACACTTTAAATTATATTTTTTTTCAAGAACCTAGGAGGCATATAGGCCTCCTCCAATTGGCTCTATCTCTCTCTATCTTGAGCATTTTTTCCGAATTCTCTTATCTATAAAATATCTGTTGTAACAACAATTTATTCTTGTAAAACAGTATACAGATTTGATAATGATATTTGCTTTCATTTTGCGTCTCACAAAAATGTTTCTCGTTTAGCAAGTTCTATTGTCATCCCAGGTCACCTGCTACCGTCAAGACAAACATGAAAGTGATATCGGTGACGCAACATAGCCGCGCCTATACTTTCTATTCATACATCCTATGATGTTTACTGATCAAAGTTAGATAACATAGCAATCATACACTTGATTACCTTTAATTATGACTGTCTACTTTGTTAACAATAATTGTAGATAAAATTTCAGTTTAAAAATACAGGTCAATATATATTTACAGATAGAGCACATATATATTAATAATAAAGTCCATTGGTGCACAGTCGGGGATCGAACCTACGATCTCAGGGATGAGAGTCGCACACTGAAGCCACTAGGCCAACGCTTTGCAGTGCTGCTCGGTCAACTTTGCAGTAACAAATATGTACAATCATTTAGTCACGATTTATATAAGATAATTGTATCTCCCACGAACTTTATCGCTTAGCTAACGTAACTAGTAGCTGCATACCGGTAGGATAGCTCAATAGTATTTTTTGAATCGGCTTATATACTCGTTGGTACATATATTGTATCTTAGGCCACATCTTAATGCAACAATACACGCAACGAGATCTGTGGTGCAAGGTCAAGTTGTCATGATCACGTTCGCAATGACATTAATAAATCGAATTTAATTAATTCAAATAAAATTCCATTACAGGAAATATAAAACCGCATTCCTAAGAAACTAACAAAAGTAAAATTAATTACCAATTTTATTTTATAATAGACCTGGTTGACAAGACTTCTTATATAAAAAAAAATTGCCTATGTCTCTAAGTATATTATGCTAGTTTATTTATTTATTAAAGTTTACCATATCATATATAATGCATTATCTACAAGCTATCTAATCTAAAACACATGGTGAACATAATTGTTACAAAAATACACTTACAATTTTAGTTCTTACTAGTTATGCGTACTTAAGCAAAATGTGATTTAAGCGCATAAAAAAAAAAAAAAAAATAATATTAATTAATTTAAACGTTATTCTACAATTAAATAAAATAAACACAATAGACGTGGTTATTGGTGAAATCTAATTTATACAATTTAAAAATAATTATAAATATTACATACTCTGTCTAGAGTTTTTATTATTTTATTCACTTCGAATTCGCATCACGAAGTGTCAAATGACATTCTAGACATTTACGAATGTTATGTCAATGTCGAACACATCACGTAGTAACCATTAAGTTTTGATTGAAAATTATAACGAATCTAAAATCATCATATTCAGGTTAAGTACATTTGCGTGTTCTATCATACCACAGTATTAAGATAAATATGTTTTTTAAAATAAATTTAAAAATATATTCGTCACCATTTTAAAATAGTATACCCCAAATATCTGAAATTTATCATCATCATCAGGGGGGTTATACAGCCCCTTGTGGGCCTTAGCCTCCTCGATTATACTCCGCCATCGCAATCTATCTAGTGCTTCCCGCGTCCAATTGCGAACCCCTATTGTTTCGAGGTCCTTGACGACTCCATCCCACCAACGAACCCTCTGTCTACCGGGTTTTCTCTTGCCACCGGGTTGTGAGCTCAGTAAGGACCTTGGGGTTCTGTCGTTCGCCATTCGGTCCACATGTCCCAGCCACTTGAGCCTGTTGCACTTTATGAATTGGACGATGTTGGCGTCGTCTAGGACGTTATAAAGTTCTTCATTGTACTGAATACGTCAAACACCGTCGTCGCAAATCGCTATTTTAACATACTTTACAATATTTTGTAAGAGGGTGTAATTGTAGTGTAGTGCCAAATCTCATTTTAATCTTACTAAATATGAACTGTAGTGTTTCTTAATACAACTGGATTTTTTTTTTAAATTTATGTGTCTTTACTGAGACATCATGGAACATTACGATCTAGCCTAACTTAAGACTAATAAATAATTTAAGTCTTACTTAATTTACTTATAAGGATATTTATCATAAGAAAAGTTTCTACTCTGTCTCTTCCTGTGTTCAGAATTTCTAAACTTCTAAACGGTAAAACAGAAATAATACAGACAGTGGCGTAACTATACCATCTGGGGCCCTTGGCAAATCTTCTTTCGTGGCAATTCTTTTGACGGGGCCCTATCAGTAAAAATCATCCCTACTCAGTTTAATTTTAATAAACTTTGAGATTTTCAGCGTACTCAATTACACGTTGTATATGTCCCACTGAGGGTCATAGGCCTCCTCTCTTAATACGTTATATCTCTTGGGCAGGGGCCCTCTTCGGCCCATTTGCCAGTCCTGCCACCTTCCTGCTACGCCACTAAACAAAGTTACACAAAATCTCAAATCTAAGCCGGCTGCTTTATTGAATACCATCGGGTAATTATATAAATATTTCATAATTTTACGGAAAATCGTAGTTGTCACCCCTTTTCGATAGAAATAGTCTAACTAAATATATAATATGAATATAGATAATATGTCTTATCTCGAGATTACAGTAATAAATTAAAAACATTAAAACATTCTCCAACCAATTTCGATTTCGTTGTCCGATAACCGGTCACATACTCTCACTTTCATTCAATATAATACAGGTTCTTGAGGAAATTACTATTTTCTATAATCATCTAATCATAACTTTATACAGTTTCTATAAATTCTTTAAGTAACAATAATACAGCCTTTTCCTTTCGTTTGGTTTCTGTGCAATCTCGATAAAACGTTATGAAAAAATACTATTTGTTTACTCTCGTCTGTAACTTTTGAATATTAACAAATAAATAATCATCTAAAGACATTAAGGGTTTCTGAAATCTGCTCCAGTGGCGTTAGAACCAAATATGGTCTTTTCATTTTTTTAAATTGATTTTAGACACTAATTTTACTTTAGACCAATTGGTTGACCAGTCTTTTGACATAGTTAACATATGTTGTCAAGATTTGGAGCTAAAACTTCCCGGATTCCTCACAATATTTGTATGTGTTAGTTGTGCGTCAAAGTTCACAGGAGAGACTCCAACGCTCCACCTCGGTTGAGGCCCATATGCCTAAACCACTAGGCCAACAGTTCATTGTGGAAACAGACGCTCAACGCTCAGAGAAAAATTGTGTTCTATAATCTACAGCTCAAAAATAACCACATTATCTTTTGATAGGTGATTACAGACCAAATAAAATTGTCTCCTTTGTCCTGATTGGTTGAATAAGCAACTAAATATAGCGACATAGAATTTATACATATTTCATTATATATTAAAAAAAATAAGTAAAAACTAGTATTACTTATTTTTTTATTCGTGTCTAATGTTAAAACAATGAATTGTTAAGTTACAATTTAGTAATCATTTGACCTTTACATCGCGACCTTTAAATATATATTACGTATTCTTTTGACCTATAATATTATTCACGGTTGCTTTGGCAACAAGAAATTCAAGACTAGCTTATGATCATCAAAGCGTCTTCTGTCATACATTCCTCATTTATGAATCGAAGTAATACATTTATTGACGTCTTTTTATGGTATTGTTAAATAACATACTTATAATTTGAATATTCAGAACAATTAATATACAAAATGTATATTAATTTAAATAAAAGCTAATGAATCTTAAGCGCCATACAGCTTATACTAAATTTGAAAGAAAGAAACCTTTAATCCATGATTAGCTTCATATGCCAAGAAATTATTGCCTGTACATAATATACTCTACATAAGAAATCTATCGATTCTATGAACATTCCTCGTAATTTGTGTAATTAGAGCGTGTCGTAACGTCAGTCATCGGCATATCCGCATACACCTGTACTATACCGAGCCAAGATAAGACTTTACGCAAGAATTGCTCCAATTAAAAATTACTTAAATAACTGGTGACTTTGGCAACCATACTCATTTTTAAATTGTATTATCACATTAACATTTACACAAAAATAACATATTTAAATTATTACTGCCAGTTCTTACATCAAGAGCGTAGAACACACGAAATTCAAATTCTAAAATCATTTATTCAAATAGGTAACAAAATGTACACTTATGAACGTCAAAAAATAAATATATATGAAATGATTCTAATTTTACATTTACTGCCAGTTCTCAAATCAAGGGCGTAGGGAAGCACTGGAAATAAACTCTCCGCCACTCCTTTTATTAATAATTGTTTTACACAATGTTTCACATGACATCTTAAGTAATTAATCATAAAAGAACTGACAGTAAACTCTCCGGCGTTCTTTTTAATCGCCCAAAATGCTTGTAAGACGCTGTAACCATCACACCACGCTTCAAATGACATCTTGAAGTAATAACTCAAATGTCAAAGCAAAGCAAAATAAGATTTTTATGACGAATTATAAATATTTCGTCCATGGTAAAAAATCAATAATCAATAAACCAGTCTCCATAACGTGGGTTGTAATCGACTCGAGATGGCCCAGCTTGAATATCTTGACGACCTTGTGTCAAGGCGGAAGCTTTAGTAGAACTGGAATAATTAATAAAGTATCTGTTAGTGACATGAGACCGCGCCTGCTGGTGTGGTCAAGCGCTTGGTTTGACGTATTTTAACCGATACTTCATAGCTTTGATTCGTAATGAAATTACAATTTCGAGTTGGTAGACACATAAGGAATTAGTAAATTAAGTACATTAAATTACAACAATGCTAATACAGAAAATATTCTTATTAAACAATAGTTTAATTATAAAATGTGTTATGTAGTTATTATTGTCAAGTACCGTTAACATGTCAAAAGGCAGAGAAGGGCTGCCCACGACACAGGGAATCCTTGTGTGGGGGCTGGTTCACTTTCTTTTTACATAAATATCGTTTTTATTGTGTATAATAAAGTTTTGTTCTTACTTTCTTACATGTCCTACAACAGAAGGACAAAAATCCTATTTTTTTTCCAATCTTATTTAAAAAAAAAAATTAACTGTTAAATTCAATTCGTTTACAGCGATTATATTTATTATTTATATTTTTTTTATTTTTTTATTCCTTTATTTTACAAAAATAATATAATACAATCATAATATGTTACATTAGAAAACCGCTTGTGGTTTTGTATAAATGTAACCATAGCAGTCTTGTTTAGGAGCGCGACAAATGCATATAAAAGTAGTTTTTTAATTTACTTTTTATGTTGGTTGGCGTTAGGCAATCTAAAATCTATTGGGTAGACCATTTATTACCGCGGTAGCAAATACCTCAACGTTCTCTCGCCGTATACGTTGTTTGCCCTCGATGTACAGAGCCGAACTTGCGTTACCGCTCGGGTCCTGTACGTCATGCTCCACTCGTTTTTTATGTCATCTCGAAAAAAGTGCTCGACTAGAAGACGTTTATTAATTTTTTCTGATATGGGCAATATTTTACAGTGTTTGAAAACTCCTGTTTCTTCATTTTTATACGAGTCGAGCACATTTCTCGAGACAACGTGTTTGAGGATTCGCATTTGGAGATTATATATTCGGTTGAGATACGTCGGATAAGTTCTACCGTAGCTACTCAGACGTATACTTAACTCATAAATATAGTATTGATTTAAGTAAAGTAAATTTATTTGTTGTTTTAAGTATATACAGGTTTCAAACGACTTATACGCCGATATGAATCATAGTCTTAATAAATTAAGTAATGAATAATTGCCGGTATTCATAGCATTGGTATGCCATAAAGAGGTACGAAATATATTTCGAGGATAAATTAAAATTAAAACTAATATGTTTGCATTTCCGATGAAATAATTATATTTTAAAAACATTAAAACGCATACACTATACATAAAAATGGCAGAATTCGATTATTTTACCTTCTTCTCTTCGTCTTCACCCGCGTGATTCGGGATGTCATAATAGCAGTCTTCCTTCATAAATGGGAAAACGACATAAGAATAATTTTGTTTCAATTTGAAACAAATTCTGACATTAAACAGTGTTGAAAGTTTTCATCATTCATCATCAGCGTCTTTTTTTGGCCCATTTCTGGTCGTAGGCCTCCTCCTTCCTCCAATACGCCCTGCACAAGCTTCTCTTCCACTGGAAGCAAACCTCCGCCACTTAGATGTAGCGACAGCTACGGCTAGCTTACTATGGAAGTAACTAAATAGATAATTTCAAAAGATTTGAAAAGTTTTTTTAAATAAAAGTTTACGCAAATCACGGGTATTTTAACCATCAGTTAGAAATTGTTATGTTTAAAAAAAAACAATAAACGATCATCCAGTCGTGCGTAAGACGTAGAAAGTGAACTTTCGTTGAGAGAATGCTGAACAGGAATCAAACCTGTTACCCGTTTAGCCGTTTGTTACGCAATAACTTGGAATCACCTTAATTTGTTTACATATGTGAAGTAACACCATATTAGAAAACTGCTTTATATGTTTAGTTTGTTCGACTGGATTCTTAAACACGTTTCTACATTTTAGTAATAGGTAATTAGTTAAGAATAAGGAAATTAGTTAATGCGTTCAGTGTTTGAATCGTGATACAATCAAAAGATAGATAGATAGATATTACATAAATTATTCTGTGTATTTTTATTTCTAAAAGTGTTGGTCTAATGGCTTCAGCGTGCGAAACTCATCCCTAAGGTCGAAGGTTCGATGCCCGACTGTGCACCAATGGACTTTCTTTCTATGTGCGTATTTAACATTCGCTCGAAGGGTGAAGGAAAACCGCGTGAGGAAACCGGCTTGCCTTGCACCCAAAAGTCGACGGCGTCTCTTAGGCACAGGCTGATCACCTACTTGCCTATTAGATTGACAATCATGAAACAGATACACCAATCTGAGGCCAAGAATTAAAAAGGTTGTAGCGCCATTGATTTTATTTATTTCTACGATGAAGAAAACACCGTGAGGAATCCAGCAAGACACTTTGATGGTTATTGAAAACCAAACCGATACCTTGTCTCGGTACTGTAGGACCATTTAAAATTGACCTGATTTGCCGTAAATAAATCTTAAAGGAGAAACATAAATCTATTCATAGATTACGTAAACCACCTTCGTCTCTTTCTATCAAATTGTGTTAATGCTGTGATGAAAACAGAACAGAAATTTGAAAAAACACTGTTAAAACTGATTTAGTTTTTATAAATACCGTTAAATTACGACTTTAAGCTGCCGTTCGCTGCTTTTTCTTACGATAATACACTGGGTCATACACAATTAGGACGATTATTATGATATCAGTTCAAGTATTCGACAGGCACTAGTTTTAAATCGCTTTCAACACGCTATAGGAATGGGTGAAACACGAGGTTTCATATTCCGACTGAGTCGTTTGTGTGGCAATCTGTGGCGCAATGCGTGAACGCAATCTTTGGGATACTGAGATATTTCTAATATACATAAAAACATATCTCAGTTATGTTTGTAGTGAAAACTTTACTCGAAACAAGGGGCCAACCATGCATGCAAAAGATACATGGTAAAAGTATATTTTTTCTGAAGATCACATACAAAAGTTTGTATGCTTACAATGTATTTTAGTAAAATTACCGATTTCGATCATTTTATATGACATACTTGACTTGACCTAATATCCTATAACCCCTAGATGGGGCAGAGGGCTTCCACATTGAGTCTCGATCGCGTTTTCCTTGAGCCTCGTATTCACCGCTCCAAGTTTTTCCGGCTCTCTTCGCCTCATCTGCAACTGTACAGGTTTGCTTGGGACGGCCAAGCTTCCGCTTTCCTTGCGGGTTCCAATCAAACGCCTGCTTCGGGATATAATTGGAATCTGTTCGGAGTGTATAGCCAATCCATTTCCAATTGCGTCGCTTGATCTGCTGTCAAATCGAAGTTTCTCGGCTGCGCTCCCAAAGTTGCTCGCTACCCAGATACCCAGAGTTCGGCGAAGACAGTGGTTGACGAAGACTTGGAGTCGTTTTATATGTTCTATAAGGGGGATGGGGGTCATATTTAATTAATGAGCTGATGTTCATTCGATTGATTTAGAACTTGGTTCTGTCGGTAGAAGGTCTGCTTTGTGATAGACTGTTTTTACGAATAAGTACGAGGATATTATGGCATAAGTATGGAGAACAGTCGGTGTGACAATTTGACAAAATCTTAACATGAAAATAGATTTACATATGTTGTAAATTAATAACTCCATTGTTCGCGTGAGGCAACACTCGTCAGAACGAGCGGAAGCGCCCGGATTATCCAAAAAGCATGAAATTATAAACACTTATTACTTCACTTTACGGTACTTGCATAAGTTATGTAAAATTATATCTTGACTAATAGCTTAGAGTCTTAGTTAAATACTTCTATTTTTGAAGTTATACTTCTTTTGGCTCGTGGAAAAATAATGAGAGTAAATTTTTACGAGGCGCGCGCACACCGTCACAAAAAACAGACACCCTGAATTATAGTCAACATTTTAAAATAATGCGTTATGATAAAACTTTCAATGTATTAAATACTTTTTTCTAATGTTAGTGTCTCTTTTTCTACAAACGTAGAATAAGGCGAACGATAAAAGTTTTAAGAAGATATTGTTACGCCAAAGAAGTATAACTTCTAACGCGTGTACATAAGTACACACACATGTTTGTTTGTTTTACTCGTGAGTTAAGTTCGGTGGCAGTTGTTGGAGGGATGTTCAAATAAATGACTTTGGTTGAAGCTAAGTGTCAACTATCTTTAATCGTTAAAATAAGGGCTTATAACATAACATAAGCCTCATAGCCTAGCGGTCTTATTAAGTGGCAGCTAGGTGAGGGGTACCGGGTTCGATTCCCGGTTCAAAGGCAAATTTTAATTTAATTTAAATTTGTTCTCGGCCTTTGGAAGGGTTGTGCGGTACCGGGCGAGTGCTTAAACCGTAATGTCGAACACGGTCGAATTTCTAAAGACAAGCACGAGTTATAAAAATTCTATACGACGCTGGCTAATTCACAAATCGTGCCAGAGCCATTAAAAAAAAACATAACATAAGGGGAATTTATTTTTAAAACTAAGTGACACATCTGTTACGGAAACGAGAATGTTATATTAATTTTTGAATGTGGCTGGTCACCAGTAACCACAAGACTTTTATAGTCCTACTAACTGACCCGGCAAAGTTTGTTTTGCTAGGAAACATTTTTTTAGTTCAATAAAAATTACTATCAACAATAATAAAAAATAGGGGTTGATCGTATAGAGGTGAAAATTAGGGGTTGCATGTATTTTTGGATGCTGCATAAAAAAATAAAAACAATTATTTTAGTAATAATTATTTTATTACACTTAGGGGTTTGAAAGATACATAGTAGCTAATTTTCAGACTTACTGAATATGAATATAAAATGTCATAAGAATCGGTCGAGACGTTTCGGAGGAGTATGGGAACGAACATTGTGACACGAGAATTTTATATATTAGATTATAGTAGTTTCACACAAAGATGGTCAATACAATATATTGTGACGAGGCAAATATTAGTATTATATATAGCCAGCTTACACTAGTAGTCAGTTTAGTAATAAATGTTATTTTACTATTTAGTTTTTCAAACATTATACATAAATTTCTATGTATTTGTCACTTACCTATATATATAACGTTAGGTAACATAACTCGTGTAACGTTAACATTTTATTATGCGTGATATATAAAAGGCTTTTAGTAAATATTTTTATTATTACATTCTTTGAAATCAAAACATAGACCTATTTTAATTTCATTGTGTCACTGTACCGGAAATTGATGAGACGAATGGCATGTTATTGGACTATGAATATTCATTGCATGAAACAATTTAAAACAGTTAAGTTCCCTTTGTCGTTCTAACGGTTCGACTTCTTTCAGCCGAATTAGACCAGGTTGACGACGGAATACTGATGGCATTGTTAATTAATTGTGATATTTTTGATATATTTAACTAAACTTATGAATAGTAGATTGTTTGCCGAGGATTATTTCAAGTAACAGAGTTTTTTGAGAAGGCTTTGGAATTTTTATATTAAAATAACCATGTCGACTGTATTTTATAATGATGGAGATATTAATTTATTCCTAATGGGAAAGGCAAAGGACTTTATTCCATACAACCAGACTGAAATTTATAGACAAATGTTATCATTAAAACAGTTTATTTTTTTAACAGATACTAAAAGTTATAGATAACAAACTTAACACAATTATTTACAATCATGAAACAGAGACAAAACTGAGACCATGACCAAGCGTTGTAGCACCGTTGCTTTTGTTTTTTTATATTTATTAATATTTTAAGTATAATTAAATCTGAATTAGAACATACGATAACAAAAGAAAGAATACGTTTCCCGCGTTTTTACTTTTATATAAACTTTTCTTAATTTATTCTGTGCGCGGAAGATTTTTTGATGGCCAGTAGGTTTTCATATAATGTCTCCTTCTCACTCTATTATTTAAACAATTTTGTTGAACAATATTCGCATTCCAAATTCAAACACTTTTCAGCCCTAGATTAAGAAGCTATAAGTTTTAGTTGAATAAATAATTCTTCTTTATTTGAATATGAAATATTGTCTTAACATTTTTGAGAATGTTTAAAATTTTATTGGACGTGACGAAAGCAAAGTATTTAAGCGTGTTTATTGCGACGAAAAATCTGTGATTTGAGGTCATCAGAGGTCAACACGAACCCTTTATGATGTAACACGGCCTTTGTATATTTCGACAGTATTGACGTATTTACTTTATATATTTTTATATAATAATCACTTCTAAAGGACGAAAATGTTAAAACAATGAATACTTTTGTAATCTAAGATTTCTGGGTCAGGGTTTTCAGATTTTTTGTCATTTTCTCTTAAATAATTATTATTATTATTCCAGATATAACAAAAGTATTGTATAAAAGTCCCTCATGAGAGGATAACATGTTTGATTCATTAATGAAACTAATTACGTACAGAAAAGAAATTATTTATTTTATTATATATTCGGGAAATTATAAAGATATAGGAATAGAAAAATATATTATCTTTCTTAAATGTTTTATAAACCTATCATTTGATTTGTATATATCATAAACTAATCACTGAAACGAAAATAAACATACTAACAGCGATTAAAGAAATAAATCACTCTAATTTAAATTATAAATAAAATTAATAGTGCATGAAAATAATAATCAATTATCTATGATGTTTCAATTATGATTAGTCCATATTTTTATTGTCTTCTTTGTTTGCAGGGAAGCACGTCGTGGTTGGCAATACTTGCAGCAGTTTTGGCACTTGCAACACCAGGTTAGTATAACAATAGATGTTATGTGCAATGAAATGCCTCTATTACTTTATTCATTTTTTAAAGTATATTCTTTTTTTGAATATATTCATTTTTTAAATATACATATTCTCTTTTTTATTCTTTTTTTTAAATTCAATTTTGAAGCAATTTTTTACAATGTTAGAACTACTTTTTACATAAAGTCTTGTAAATGGGGTTTTATGCTTGAAGAGCCAATAAACAAGAGTGAAACTCTTAAGAAATGAGGATGAAAGGACAAAAAGAAAGCAGATCATTTCAAGATTTAGTTAAACATATAACGTAAAGCACTGTCTTGTAGAGCTTAATTGGATTTTGATTTCGATATTAAGTTAAGAATTGGAATTCATAAATTATAAAAATTAAATTAAATTCACAGTACACGTACAAAAATGTATCCTTATTATAAACTATACAAATATTGAATACTAATTAGTTTTTTCCTTTTAAAATACTTTTCCTATTTTTCCTTTTCCTTTTTTTTTTTTTCCCCCCCCCCCTTATAAAAAAAAAAAACACAAAAAAAAAAAATTTTTAAAAAAAAAAAACCCCCTTTTTTTTTTTTTAAAACAAAATTTTCCCCTCCCCCCCCCCCCCCCCCCCCCCCCCCCCCCCCCCCACTCCCCCCCTCACCCCCCCCCCCCCCACAAATACACACACCCACACACAAAACAAATTTTTTATTTTAATAAAATATACCCCCCCTCCCCCCCCCCCCCCCCCCCCCCCCCCCCCCCCCCCCCCCCCCCCCCCCCCCCCCCCCCCACACCCACCCCCCAATAATTTTTCCTTTTTATACATTTTTATATAAAAACAAAAAAAAAACACCCCCCCCCCCCCCCCTACCCCCCCCCCCCCCCCCACATTTTTTTTTTCTTTCTTTTTTTTTTTCCCCCCCCCCCCCCCCCCCCCCCCCCCCCCCCCCCCCCCCCCCCCCCCCCCCCCCCCCCCCCCCCCCCCCCCCCCCCCCCCCCCCCCCCACCCCCCCCCCCCCCCCCCCCCCCCCCCCCCCCCCCCCCCCCCCCCCCCCCCCCCCCCCCCCCCCCCCCCCCCCCCCCCCCGCCGCGGCCCCCCCCCCCCCCCCCCCCCCCCCCCCCCCCCCCCCCCCCCCCCCCCCCCCCCCCCCCCCCCCCCCCCCCCCCCCCCCCCCCCCCCCCCCCCCCCCCCCCCCCCCCCCCCCCCCCCCCCCCCCCCCCCCCCCGCGCCCCCCCCCCCCCCCCCCCCCCCCCCCCCCCCCCCCCCCCCCCCCCCCCCCCCCCCCCCCCCCCCCCCCTCCCCCTCTTTTCTCTCCCTCTCTTTTTTTTTTTTTTTTTTTTTTTTTTTTTTCCCCTCTCTCTCTCCCTTCCTATTTTTCCTTTTTTTATTCTAGTCGAAATCGGGCCCGAAACAGACTTTGTTAATCTAGCAATTGTAAAATTCACATATCAGCAATAAGAACGAGCCCTATATGTTTATATTCATAAGAATGCAAAAAACATAGCGAACTGTATCACGAAACAGTCTATTGTTCACGAGACAAAAGAACAAAACGTGAATTTCCATATATGGATCGGTCGCGAATGATACAAGTACATATTTGTATTGAATTTGCATTTGTTTCTGTCCGAGTATAAGAAGGAAAATTCTTATTGTTAGCGATTTTGATTGCGTTTTTGTTTAGATGAAAACTGCAAAGACAATAACTATTTACCTAATGGTTAATGGTTAGTGATCTCAGTTTCCGCACCTAAGAGTCTACCCTAGGTGCGGGAACTGAGGTGCGGAACATTCAGGATACTATTGGTGCAATGCCTAACATGATGCATCAAGGATGTCCTTTTCCGGATGATGGCATTAAAACCGTCAGTTCGGGTCCCGGTAAACAAACCTGACGCATTCCAGAACCTGGGCAAATCCAATAGCAACCTATACGTGTGATGAATGAATACCATAGGCCCATAGGCTGCACGAGTAAAATGACTGACTGAACCTTGAACAGAGTAACTGAATACCCAGGACATAATTAATAACAGATTTAATAAAGACGAACAAAAATTCGTCTTCTACGAGCAAAAGAAGCGTGAAGTGGCTCACGCAGGAGTGTATCGTTTCGTTTAATGTTATGGGACTCCCGGCAGCTCATCCCCTTCCTCTCAGCATCATGGCAGCATTAATGGGTCCATGGCTGCGATGACTGCTTTTTATGGGCGTCGTGTAGACTCGTTTGACCCCTATTATAAATAAAATTTTCTATTAAAACCCGCAAATCTGGACAAATTCAAGTATTTTTTAATTATTCCTTGAACTTTGAGGAAGGTTTTTGTGGAGAAGAATCTGTTTAGTACTTAGGTTTTTATTCCGGAAAAGCGAAGAATAGGGTAGCATAGCAAAATGTTCCATATGTTAGTATGTAGCTACTAAATGGTAGGTTAAGACGATAACTAATAAATAGTTTTATTTCGTACAAATAGTGATAAATAATTACAATTTAATTTTAGCTCTCAATTCTCATGAATGACAAAGGGCAACGCACTGCAGTGAGTGGGCGCACAATGGTGCATTGTTTTAATATTCAGCCTCCGATGTAGACTTTTTGCGCGTATAGGAAATGCATAAGTGAAAACTATTAATAACCGTAACGTCATAGCAATTTTAATTAAAATCTAACGTTATTCCAAGTTTTTCGAAATTAGTGTGTATAGTCATGTTTTATACATATATTGTTTTTCAATAATTGGATAATACAATCGATCCATCGAAAGATATCTATTAACATATGTTTATTGAGTAGTAACAATATGAAAATGCTTTCATTGTTTTAATAGTTGTTTTTAATTGTCTATTTTTAAAGAATTTTGAATCACTATTATTAAAGAATTATTGAAGCGCACCAATACATCCTGACCCAACTCCCCATACGGACTCGCCTGTGCCGACAGCGACAGCGAATTATTTCGGCCTTACAATGCGCAGAGGCGATGAGAACTTGGAGAAACTGATCGTGGTTGGTGACACAGAAGGATCACGTGGCCGTTTCCAACCAGATGGACAGATCAAGTGAAAGACTCATCGTCCTCTAAACTACACACTGTTGTATGGCGCTGGACAGAAATATTTCCTTGCTGACAACGGCACTCAGACGTGAGCTATCGACTGAAGAAAGATATTATTAATGATTATAGAATCATTTGTGAACATTCGAATATACAGATTTGATTTTGAGGTCGAAACAAGCAGAAGCCTCTAAAGAATATACTCTGAAGTCAAATTAACAACATTCTTAAAAAGTATCTCACCTTTTAAAAAAAACTCACTAGTCAAGCAGCTGCAACTTAAAGTATTATTTTTGCGTAAAATTAATGATGAGGAGTGATTTATGACATTATTAATAAATCTTTAATAATTTCTAAAAGAAACTAATTTTGTTTCAGCTTTATCAAGCTCACCCCGGGTGGTTTGCTACTACACAAATTGGTCAGTGTACCGGCCAGGTACAGCCAAGTTCAACCCTCAAAATATCAATCCATACCTCTGCACGCATCTTGTTTACGCGTTTGGAGGCTTCACTAAGGACAATACTCTGAAGCCTTTTGACAAATACCAGGATATCGAGAAAGGTTCGTAAAATAAATAACTATATTCGATGATTATGGTGGTCTTATTTCTGTCTTACTCTTTCATTTATTATCTTAATTCAATATCTCATTTATGTACATAACTTAATTCACTAGGAGAAGGGTTTAAGTATTTGTTTTGTGTATTTTAGCAACAAATATTAATATGAATGTTAAAATACTGTTTTAATACGAAACAATAAATAAAAATTAATGCAATTTACCTGCAATATACGTTGCGGATCCCTTAAATAATTTATTTTTATAGCGTTAAGACACATTAATAATTCACTCTGTATTTTAAACGAATTTTACTGTATATGTACAAAACACATTGAAATACATTGACATAACTAATGTCATTCATAGAACTGAGTCAAGATTTATAAAAATTACATGAACAGGTGGCTACGCCAAATTCACTGGATTGAAGACATACAACAAAAACCTCAAGACCCTTCTAGCTATCGGAGGATGGAATGAAGGATCCTCCCGATTCTCTCCAATGGTTGCTTCCAAAGAGAGAAGAAAGGAGTTCGTTCGGAATGTTATTAAGGTAAGCTAAAGTGCATGTAACTGATTATGTACATATTTATCCATTTTCTTATACTTGGAGTCTTCATCGTGAACGGGGATTTGATAGAGAATTTTTCGATTAAAGTAATAAGTACTTCTACTCGTCTTGCTAGTTTGAAAGGTTCTAGTCTATATATTAATCTATAAAATCTTTCTATCTCTTCGATCTAATTTTAATATCGGGGTAGCGTAGTAATTTCCAACCTATTTTGTGCCATGTTTAGCCTAAAAAAAAAAAAAATCTTCTTCTAAAATTCTTATGACACCAATTCGACATACATACATTTTATATAAATACATACTTGAATTGCTTACTTAAGAAACTTAAATTATAGGATTTACGTAGAAATTACTAGAAAAAACAGTTACTATATTTTCATAACATGTAATGAAAAAGTGAAAAATAATTTTAATAAATTTTTAAATAGCCCCCCTTAACAATAGAACTGCCCCCCTATAGGGCGTGGGCACCACGTTGGGAAACGCTGGGGTGGCCGGAAGAAATAGCTAGTTAGCGATAAGGTTGTTTCCCTCTTAATTGTATCCTATTAACTATTCAAGTATAAAAACCGCTTCTTTTCCCTGGGCCAAAACAAAAGAATATACAAATATATTTAAACATTGCAAGTTGTTAGTTTTAATTTGCTAAAGACTTAAGTGATTTTAAATTATCATCGAATTATTAAAATTTCAAAGCACTTATTCGAAACAATTTCTTTGTACACTTAATGTAAGCGTTAATTACATTTCACCGCAAGTCGAGTTATAATAAAACGCTTGAAAGCTTTACTTTCTAACACATTATGCGTTATTAGAGGAGCGGATATCTGGTTGTGTACACTTAGCGACATCTACAGGAAAAATCTCGTTAGGAATTACTCTACACTTGTTAAAAAAAGGCCTATTAGATTTATATACAAATTTAAAAAGGTTGGTCCCTGTGACAGTGTACCTTTAACGCTGGCAGCATTTCCTCGCTGTATTGCGGATACTTATTCGTTGAGCAAGGAAAGCACCAGCTATTTAACAATTTTATTATCTGTTAAAAATAAGAGTGTAAGATTTTTGTATGAAGTAACTGTTATCTGGGACATCTCTCTATCCACAAGCCAAGCACGTGCTAATATTTTGGCGCAATTTGAAACAGTTTGTTTACATTAGTACCCGCATTAAAAAAGAAGACCCGAGCCCAGATACTATATAAAAAACCGTAAAATTTACGAATAACAAATTGCGTTGTAGACAGTTGATTTTATTTCAATCATATATTTAAACAAATGCCTGTTAACTTGTAGAAAAGCCTACATGTCCCCCTCCCCACACGTATATATCCCCAAACACTACTGCAAAAACACTGAATCAATTTTGATAAAACATGTACTGGTTCCTAAGTTGCAATATATCTGTTGTATTCAATTCCAACAAAATCATATACATACAACTTGAAAGAGATCGCAAATTATTTAAGTTCTAATACATAAAAACGGGTCAAACTGATCCTTGACTCGAAGTCATTTAAAAATTAACACGTATACAATATCTGATTTTCAATTTCTAAGTACGATTTTTTATCACAGTTCCTCAGACAAAACCACTTCGACGGTCTGGACCTGGACTGGGAGTACCCGGCATTCCGTGATGGTAGTAAGCCAAAAGACCGTGAGCATTACGCTAAGCTGGTGAAGGAGTTACGTGAAGAGTTTGAAAGGGAATCAGAAAAGACTGGCAAACCACGACTACTGCTTACGATGGCTGTACCAGCTGGTATTGAATATATACAGAAGGGATTCGATGTTAGGACTTTGAACAAGTACGTATAACTAAAAATTTATTTAGATTAGAATTTTCGAATTTCATGAATATCTCGTATTCGTCGCTCGCGTCTTATTGCTAAATTGGCGCTATACAGCAGTTTTTAGGTATTTTTGGAAGCTTATTTAAAAACACAAAATTTGTAATTAATGAAAGAGTCTAAAAAAAATTACAGTTTATAATGCTTATAAACTGTTATTTATATTATAACTATTTATATAATATACAACTCCAATAGTAAAATCACATTTCTTATATTTATATATAAGTAAGGGTAGCGCTTTAACTAGTAAACTTATATAACTTCAGGTTCTACAAAATAAATTAATTACAATTCTCTTTCTTTACACTATCACTACTTCCACGAACAAACTATACATTGACACTTAATAAATGAATATATTCGGTGTATAAATACACAACCTGCATTTTAGTTGAAATAAATAAAACCAAAACAACAAGAATTAAATTTAACTACAATCCCACACGTAGCCAACGTAGCCATACGCAAAAATATAACATATTTCGGAACAAGTCTTTACGACAGCTCGCCAACTGAGATACGGGAAATAGCAGTGGACCTGTTCAGAATACGCCTCCGAAGGTTTTTATACATGGACTTTGATGCAGTTATAGCGCACAACTGTGGCGTGATATTACTTTATATATTTTTAATACTTTTTTCTCATGTAAGTAATATGTATGTCAATGAGAATAAACTTCTTCAAACCTGTGACAATTCTTGTTACTAATAAATTTGTCTAAAGAAATATCTTGACAGGAGGTAATTAAATGAGCGCCTACAAACTGTAAATCATTTTAATAGCTATAATACAATATGTAAGTGTCGCTTATATTCACATCGGTAGCCCTGAGACAACCTACATGACGCCTGTCGAAATAATATTGTTAATTAATCTTTAATGCTTTGTAAGTGTCTAATCATCATTTTTATTATGTCAATACTAACTAGCTGCTTTCCAATTTTCTATTCTCCTGTGTTATAAGGGGACTGTCAAGTGATAGACCATATATTGAGAAAGTCAGCACATTCCTAATTTCGATAGCGTGTCAAGGACAAAATATTCTTACGGGCAAGTGTGTGAGAGACGATCTTAATATACAGAAATCGCTGTTCCATTCTCAGCCAATTACAAATTGTCTAATTTCTTGTTGACCGATATGTATGTGTTTTGTTCTCACCTAAAATGGAAGTGCGTACTCTTATACCGTGCCTGCAGCTTTATTTTTTATATTATATATCTTGGAAAAAAAATGAGATTCTTACGTATTCGTCCTTGATTTGAGAACTACAAGTAAGCACATATACATTTAGATAATTTTAATTTTTGACGTAAGTGTACAAAAGTTAGCTAAATGAGTAAACATATTTTGACTTTAGAGTTTAGCAATATTGTTATTATAAAGAAGAATACCAAGAAAAGTCAGATCTATGATATTTAATGCAAAACGGTCATTTCCCGGATGTTGGCCGGTGAAGGTAATGTGAGTTGCGCCGGCACACCTTGAACTTTGAAGGAGCATCTTTTACATTCACTTCATATTAACTTGTTTTAAAATTATTACAAAAGAATCTTCCACAATAATTTTACTAGATAGTTTTTGTTTTTCGAAAATAACCAAATCCACTTTAAGTTAAGGTTTAGGAGATGGCAACACCTCCCACAACAGCCCCTGGTCCCTCACAATAGAGATTTTAATACTAAAATATTCTACGCCTACTCTCACTGAACAAAATTGAAACAACTGTCTCAAAAAATCAACCATTTTATTTGGGATCACGGGGCTTCCACTCCTTTGTTGCCCCGAGGCCTCCAGACCTCTAAATCTGGCGATGATTATTGCATACTATTTATATATTCCATCCGTTATTGTCGCTATATATTTATTGATTCATTAGGAGCCATTGCAAGGTTAATGCTCTTGAAAAAGCAATTTGGTAACATCTCCACGATTTATTTCCTAACAAATCACGAACTATTAGCAAAGGTCTACGTGTTTAATGCGTGATTTGCTTCTGAACATGACACTTGCGAAATTGTGACACCTCAAATTGTAGCCCAATGTCACGATGTACTAATGTCAATCGGCCTTACATCTGACTAAAGCTTAGAACTATTAAATTTACATAATTAAACACGAAATTCCTTTTTATCATTTTTTTAAACAAACAATAGTTCTTTTATAAACAAAAAAACAAACTAATATTGCGACAGTTGTCAAATTAGACATATGTCTTTTGAAGGTTAGGTAGCCCTAAAAATTATATTAATTTAATAATAGTAGCGCCATCTATGTGTCAGCTTATGAACTTTTCAACCCATATCGATTGTTATTCTTATAATAAATAATGCCTTTTTCATATAAAAACAGCGACCTCTGTTTATAAAAAAAATATTATGATTTTAGAAACCTTGTTGTTTTAATTTAAAAATTGTAAATCATACACGGAATATAATTTTATTTTATAGTCAAATTACATTTAGAAGGGGTGCGGAAGAAAAATTTAAAGACTTCTGACAGCGTCTTTAATACACAAATTACAAAAATTAAAAAAAAAATACACTAAACCATTCAATACACTTGAACACACACGTAATTAACTTAAAATCGGTCTAGCCGTTTAGAAAGTGTTTAATTACAATTACGCACAGAAGATATATATACAGATAGTAACTATGTATTAACATAAGATTCGTAGCCGTGTTCGTCAAAATACATTTGAAGATTAACGCAAATGCAAATAAAATAATAATTTATTTTTAAATATTTTCGTAAAGGTTTAGAACTTTATTTCTTTAATTAGTGAAAAAGTATACCTACTTTTTAATTAGTTATAAGATTCTTCCTTTTATTACTAAGTATTATGAAGTTTTTGTATCCCTTACGGTATAATTGTATCTGCACAGTTTTTTCTTTCTACGTTTATTAGTTGATAATATTATCGTAGGTACACTGAAAGTTGTTATAATATATAATATTTCTTTCAGAAAATAAATTAAATAATTTAAACAAACGATTAAATGGTCTCATAGATTATTCCCCAAAAAAATCTTCCGTGTATCTTTCCAGCCAGTATTTAAATAAGGTCAAACACACAAAGAGGTTGCATGTCACACGTAATATATTCGCGACCCAAGTACGATATGAGCTTGATCAATATTTGTAAGACATTAACGTTACGTGATGAGTGAGAACCGTGTTGTAATGTTTAAACAATCGAAAATATGAATATCATCTAACCGAGTCTATACTTTGTACTTGCTTAGATTTTTTGTTGAATAGTTTGTCTGATGCAGTAAGCTGTATATTATAATCTATGCCCGTGAAATATATTTGCATGCATAAGCCTTTTATACACACTATTTACACTCTTGAATCATTTCATCACATCACCTGAAGTCATGTAGGCATTCACTAAACTTGTTGTTTGTCCTCAAAAAATATTTGTAAAAATACTGCGTGTATTTAACAAACTTTTAGTTACTTGTCAACATTTAATTTTAATAACTTAACTTTATTCCTAAGAATAATATTACAAGACTATGGACAGAACAGAAAAATTTCACTCAATTTATGTTCCAGTAAATTGTTGTTAAATTTTTTAAATTAAAATAAAATTAAAATCTTTCAAGAAAGTTACAAAACGTAGCATCATTCATTCATGTTGCTTGTAAGTGATAATTTAATAAAGTTGAATCATAATTCCTTCTATGCAATGATGCAAGGTCCTAGCTCCTTAATGGCATTTGTAAACCAAAACATAAAATATCATGAGGATATTTCCGGAGTAGTTGTCACCCGGGCCCGGCGTGAGACGCCAATACCACCACACCTAAGTTTACGTTTAATTTGACACTCCCCGGGTGCCAAAAAAACAAAATATATGCGATAAAAATTGTTGGCGGAGCATTTCTTGTGGCCTCTCCTCTGTTCTCCATTTTAATTTGTAAACTCGCAGTAAATGTAAAATAAGATTTCTTTGACGTTATTTTTAATTGCTTCAGATACTTGGACTGGATGAATCTACTAACATACGACTACCACTCAGCCTTCGAGCCCGCTGTCAATCACCACGCACCACTATACCCTCTAGAAGAACCTAATGAATACAGCGTTGATAATGAACTTAATATCGTAAGTAGTCTTCTCTCAAGAAAAAATACTTATGTCTCTCTTACTCCCGTTGCATAGTGCCAATGCATATACATGACAATATATAGACCGGCTGTCCCAGGATAGCATGGGTTTTTTGCAGGTTGAACATAATATATTTGTCTCAAAAAGTGGATATCTCTTATTTCAGGATTACACGATTAAATTCTACTTGGAAAACGGTGCGAGTCCGGACAAATTAGTTCTGGGAATTCCCACTTATGGGCGTTCATATACGCTGTTTAACGCTGATGCTGTGGAGATTGGATCGCCTGCTGATGGCCCGGGAGAGCAGGGAGATGCTACTAGAGAGAAAGGATATTTAGCATTCTATGAGGTACGTGATTGAAATAATAGTAAAGGTGTATTACTATAAAAAATACCTTAATATCGCTACTGTGAACTCTACGAACATATAAAGATGTCAATAGTGTCGGAGAAACCGTTCAGAAGCCGTTGCTTCTGAATGGTTAACCATAGTGGTAATGGTTCTTTGTTAACCCTTCTGATTCTGGCCCTTGGTATCGTTATCAACCTTGTGCTAAATCAATTATATATAATGTATTCGACATTAATTTTATCTATGTCTAATGTTGCCCGGATGTTTACATAAACATTAATTATGTTAGTAAAACCTTTGATTTTGAGGTTGAAATAAACATTAAACGAACTCATTTTTTGTTATAGGTTTGATCTTTTTATGTTTTGGCATAATATGTATGTTTAGGATTTCATGTAACACGAGTATTTTTTTAAATACATGTGTCTTGATTGAGTAATCATGGAACATTACGATCTAGCCTAACTTAAGACTATTAAGTAAATAAAACCTAATTTACTAAAAAGAATATTTATCATAAGAAAGTGTCCAGTATAACTACTTACAGTTTCTATTAAATGGAAGACACTCTGTTCTTGTATTCTATTTTTTTACTTACCATTGTTATGCACTTAAGACTAACGTGCACGAACACTAATTCACGAATTACAATGGTTTTGTCCTCTTCAATCTTCTCACTAGGCCAGTGGTGTCAAGGAGTTGAAAAGCCTCGACATTCACGTGATGGGGGAGCCTATATTCGAGTGCTCCGGCAGTCTTTTTTATTACTGTGGCGACGTCCTCTACATTAAGGTCCCGATGGAGTTCGTTCAGAATGTACCATGGGAATACCTCTGAGCACTTTCATATGGGAAAAATAACTTCGCTTTAAAAATATATGTTTGTTTTAAAACAACAATTAATTTTACGTCTTTATTCGTTATAGATCTGCGAAGCACTCAAAAAAAGCAAAAAGAAGCGAGCCATCGAGTCTGAAGAGGATTCAGAGGAAGAGTCTGAAGAGGAAGAAGAGGAGCAGGAATGGACGGTGATGCACCCAAATCCCGAAGCAATGGGACCAGTGGCGTATAAAGGCAATCAATGGGTTGGATATGATGACATCGACATTGTTAAGAAGAAAGGAGAATATGTAGCTGAGAATGCTCTTGGAGGTAGGAATAACATTCATCACAATTCTGGTTTTAGGGCAAATAACACGTGGTTGTCATGAAAAACAAAAGATGAACGACGCCGTGTTCCACTTGATTGTGATTTGTTGAACAAGAAGACAAATGGATGTCTGGGTCAAAGATATCCGAGATATGCAAGACAAATTGTGTTTATTTATATAAAAAACAAAAAATTCTGTCCTAACAGGTGACCTTTAATCGAGAAGAATGCATAACCAATGAAACATTTTTTACACACGAAACAAAAAAAAACATAAAAAATTTATTAGGAAAAACAAAATTACATAATAAAATAATATTACCTACTTAAAAAATATTATTTAACGTTAGGCACTAACAAATGATAATAATATAATTTCTGACAATTCACTTAACGGACAGTAAAAAAGGACCGTTAACTTAAATACAGCGAATCACATGTGCCCTTTTATGTGTTGAGTCGTGATTGGTTAAACAGACGTACATGACGTATCACGTATTGGACTAGAGATGCTGTGGACCAATCACTGTCAAAGGGGAAGCAGAATAGTTTTGCCTTTTGATTTACATTCTCATTCTTTTAAATCGTATTGTGACAATACTAAAGTATTCTAAAAGTTTTTAGGAAATGATAGCTTTATTAGTAGAGCAGTGTTGGCCTAGTGGCTTCAGCGTGCGACTCTCATCCCTGAAGTCGTAGGTTCGATCCCCGGCTGTGCATCAATGGAATATCTTTCTATGTGCGCATTAAACATTAGCTCGAACGGTGAAGGAACCAATCATGAGGAAACCGACATGTATTAGACCCAAAAAGTCGACGGCGTGTGTCAGGCACTGGAGGCTGATAACCTACTTGCCTATTAGATTTAAAAAACGATCATGAAACAGATTCAGAAATCTGAGGCTCAGACCAAAAGAGGTTGTAGTGCCACTAATTTATTTATATTATTTATAGCGTTATTAGTTATCTAAAATATAATATAAAATAATAATTTTCATAGGTATTATGTTCTGGTCAATCGACAATGATGACTTCCGTGGCAACTGCTATGGAAAACCTTACCCACTAATTGAAGCGGCAAAGGAGGCTTATATCGCCAAATTGGGGTGTGTATTAGAATAAAAAACTTCTTGAAATCGAAAATGTTTACTGGGGTGGACACCCCTTATTACTTAGGGGTTTGAAGGATAGATAGTAGCCGATTCTCAGTCTTACTGAATATGCATAAAAATTTCATAAGAATCGTTCGAACCGTTTCGGAGGAGTATGGGAACGAACATTGTGACACGAGAATTTTAAAGAACACTTTTTTGTATAAATACTTAAGTTTAAATTAATATTAATAAATTGATTGAGGTCGTATTATTATATATTTTTAAGTAATAGAAAAAGTTCTTTTATAATATAATGCATAATTAACTATTTTATAACTAAATTTGAAGTTGAATTAATAATTATAAATCGCCTACTTTGCGTTCGTAATAAATGTTTCATTTCAAATAATACACGACAAATATCTGTTTATAGATCCACGGTTAATACAGTGAGACAACAGGAGTCTTCAAAAGCAATTGGCTCGAGTAGTAGGAGAAAATCAAAGCCACGTTCCACAACAACTACAACTCAGAAACCAGCCACAAAGTAAGTAAAAAAACAAGTTATTGCTACATATGATATAATAAATACTTCCAATCTATAAATTCTGAGATAATGGATTTCTACAGTGGCCTTATTACATATATTGAAATGATGTTCCAAAAACTAACAGACACAGCGCACACTTATAGAAACTCTCAGCCACACTCTAAAATACAGTGTATACGCACACACATCCATTCACATACCCATACATTCTCACATACTTAAGGTCTTATACGACTTTCTTTTAAAAAAATGTTTTTCTTAAAAAAAATGTTTTAAACACGCACCATAAACCACGGAATAATTGTAATCAAATGAATCACCCACAATTCAGGGGCTCTCTATTGTGGAGACTTGATCAATTTAGTCACAACCATATTTATATCATGAATTAAGTTATACAATATATTAAATAACTTAAATAATTTGAAAACATCTTATATATTAGGAGGTGCCGCCCACGGCGGTTGCGTGGGGTCAACACAGAATGTCTGATATTCTTTGCTTTAATTACGGCTCATTTATTAAATTGAGCAGTTTCTTAATTGCGACATTATAATAGTTTTATTAGAACAGATTAAACTGAGACATTCATCACAGAAACTATCAAAAGTACAATTTTCCTTAACATCATTAATTTTTTAAATATCATAGAAATATTAACAATTTTATTATACATATAATCATATAAGAATTTATTTATACACTATATTATGTTTCTGGGTTCAAAATCAGGAATAACGATAATAGGTTACCAGATTACCAGCTTAAGAAATAAAGTATATAATAATAATAAGTATATAATAATAAAGTAATAAAGTGAATAAAAGCGACACAAAAATGTATTTATTGATTATGAAACTTTGTGTCGTTTTAGGAAACCAAAAAATATACAAAGTTCGACTCCAGCTTGGAACAACACGCCTGAACCCCCGACAACACCTGATCCAGGATCTGGTAAGATTCATCCTTTGTCACTGTTTCTTACGTTTAAGGGAAACGTGCTAACAAAAAAAAACCTAATTTATTCAAGTCAGAATGTTTAACTGTGAAAAAGACGCGTAAATTATATTTCTGTTCTTTTAATAATGTTAAGAATTAGTTGAATCTTATTTCGGTGTCTGATATAAATATTAATATTCCAGATTTCAAATGTACCGACGAAGGATTCTTCCCACACCCTCGTGACTGCAAGAAGTACTTCTGGTGTTTGGATTCAGGACCATCAGACCTTGGAATCGTTGCTCATCAATTTACATGTCCTTCAGGTAACATTCTTTATTACACTAAATAGCGGCCTATCTCTGCGTCAGACGAGTGATTTTTTTAAATAGTAAAAGCCTGTGTTATAAACTTATACAGATATACACGAATCTTTTCTATTTAATACGTTATTTAATTATAATAATTAACAGTGTGCTAACACGAGAAACTGTATCTTTGAAAAAATCTATTAATGATTATTTGATTAAAACGTTATAATTAATTTTTGTACCACATTATTGCAAATAAACTATTATTATTTTAAAAATAAGACGAAGTTATATTAATAATCTTACATCAATTAAAACTAAAACTCAATTTCAGGTCTCTATTTTAATAAAGCAGCGGACTCCTGCGACTTCGCTCGCAATGTTCTCTGTAAACCGAAGCCGGCTTCGACAACTAAAGCGCCCACGACTTTGACCACTAAGCCATCCACGACCACAACAACACTGACCACGACAACAACAACGACTAGACGACCGATCAGACTTACGTCTAGGAGCTCTTTATTGTTCAGAACATCCACTACAACTACTCCTGAACCCGTAAGTATTCAAATTCTTCAGGACCTGTGCGTGTATAAATCAAAACAGAGCAGTAATCCGAGTAAAAAATATAAAATCCTTAAGCTTGTTCCTATTTTGCCATGCTGTGCACCAATGGACTTCTCTCTATGTGCGCATTCAACATTCACTCGAACGTTGAAGGAAAATATTGTGAGGAAACCGGCTTGCCTTATACCCAAAAAGTCGACGGCTCATCACCCATTTGCCTATTAGATTGACAAATCATCATGAAACAGATACAGAAATCTGAGACCCAGATCTGAAAAGGTTGTAGCTCCACTTAGTTTAGTTTATTTCACGTTGATCTAGTTTTATTTATTACTGATAGAGGCTAAACTTTGTATTTTTAATAAATGTTATATAATGTCGCGCGCGTGTGTGTGTGTAACTCATTGCAATTGTCGTATAATATAATATAATATAATATAATATAATATAATATAATATAATATAATATAATATAATATAATATAATATAATATAATATAATATAATATAATATAATATAATATAATATAATATAATATAATATAATATAATATAATATAATATAATATAATATAATATAATATAATATAATATAATATAATATAATATAATATAATATAATATAATATAATATAATATAATATAATATAATATAATATAATATAATATAATATAGGTAATTAAAAATATTAGCAAAGAGTTTCCTGCCAGGTTTTCTCGTCCATTAAACATTCTAGACTTGTGGTTTTTATTTGATTAGCGCGCGTTGAAATGAAGATGATGATAACATGATAAAGTTTAATAATTTAACCAGTTAACAAATTACGTAAAATCACTTTAGTTTTCGTTAAACGATGTTTAGAAATTTACTATTAAAAATAACGGACGGTTAGTCTTGGTTTTTAACGTTAAAAGGCGAAAACAAGACACTTCAACACACATTGGGGCAATCTCATTTTTTCAATGTTCTTTATTTGTACTTAACAGATTAGCGAAGAAGATGTCTCTGATGAAGAAGATATAACAGATGAAGATGCTGAAGACCCGAAGGTTATTAAGGAGTTGATCGACCTTATCAAGAAAGTTGGTAAGTCACGTGTTTTTATTAATTCTTAATGACCCAAATAATTACTCGTTATTAGCTTTTTTTTAACTGTTCCACTACAGTTGCAATAAAATGAAAGAAATGTATAAAATAGGAAACTATGTGAGTTTTAAACATGATAAATACTTCCAATTTAATTAAAGTATAGCATACTGGATCGCTTAACATAAATATTATATTAGGGTCCTTCAAGTAAAGCGTACTTAAAAGGCCGACAACGCACTCGCGAGCACATTGGCATTGAGGAGTATCCTGGCAATATCACATAACATCAGATGATCCTCCTTCTATAAAAAAGTATATTGTTTATATCTTTGAATGAATATTATATTTTGTAGTGTCTATAGGTAATCAGGATTTTTATAGACACTACAAAATATAATACCTCCAGTCAACAGGACGTACTATAAACAAACACACTTTTGCGTTTTATTGATATTTTTAATGCGTGATCTGCCTTCAGTAGCTGTACGAAAAATTTATTATTTTGCTGAGATCGAATCTAGGACATCTGGTTTATTTATATGTGTATTATCTCTGCCAAGTATAAATCATTGAAAATTAATTTTCAGGAGGAGTAGAACAATTGGAGAAGCATCTCCGTCTTTCAGAAACCGGTGTAAGCCCTGATGGAGTGGTCACCACCACACCAGCTAACTTCAACAAGAAACTTTACCAGAAGGTGTTAGAACGGGCTAGAGGGAAGAGCAAGTATGTATAACACATTTTTATATGTATAACAAATTTATTATTACATTTTTATATGTATAACAAATTTATTATTACTTTTTTAGTTATTATTTTTATTTTGTGGTTGCTTGATTACTTTTATCCCTTGCTAGCTTGCAAAATTTGTGAAGTCATATTTTCTTGTATAATTTTGTGTACGCAACACATTGTTTTAGAGGTTATAAATAAATAAATAAACATTTTTTTTATAAGAACTATATTTATTTTCAGCCATGTCGATCGCTAGTAATAATTTAATACAGTTATTTTAATACATGACGGTTTCATTTTTAGGTATGGCAACAGCTTGTTGGAAAGCGGAATTCAAAACAGTCGTAGCGGTCCTCAAAATGCTGGCATTGAACCTTCTGCAGAACGGGAAAAGTTATACAAAAAGGATAGACCACAGTAAGTCATAATTTTAATATTTCATTTTATTCATACAAATCTCTTCCCTGTACATATATATTTTAGAAATGCCCTTATTCGTTCACAAAAACATAAATATTTTGAACTCAGCGGGAATCGACATCTGTCGAAGAAATTGGCTGTGCCAAAAACTTAGAATTCTGGAATTCTATAGGAAAAACACCTTTTGTATGGCAATCAAGGTTTCTTCCTACTAGAGTTTTGTAAAAATCGAGAGAAAAAAAACACACATTTTTCATTGAAATTGTAAGTTTTATATGTTAATTACAGATTGACTTGTATATTATTAATACACAAACGTGTGTACATTCTTCATTCACCTGTTTGGACTCCTTAAGGGCGTGGTGTGCTGGCATTTTTAAGTGTAAATATATATAAAACAAGAAAGTTAATTAATTGTTAAATAATAATTACTGATCAGTATCGTGGGCTGCAAAAATTTTTTTTGACATTTATAAGTTTTTTTTATGTCGCAGTAATAAATAAACAATACCTCTTTTCTTTTAATTGCACAAACCACATAAGTCAATCACTACAGTATATTAACAGTTTTTCTATTATTTACCAGATATGTAACAATAAACCGGGCAAGACAAGCATCATCTACTCCAGAACCCCTGGAAAGCTTGGAAGAAGACGAATCAGGCTCTGAAGAAGTCCAGGAACCAGTGCGGGCTAAGATCTTGGAGTCCGTCAGCAGTTTCGGGACCTCTAAGCCATTGCAATACGTTAATATAAGAAGACCTCGACCAACTACTGTTAGTGATTCAGCGGATACAGCGCCATATAGGTGAGATGGTTTTTTTATGAAAAATTGTTATACATCTTTAAACAATTAACTTTCTCTTAACGGGACTCTCTTGGGACATTGTCATTCTTCCTTATCTCTACCCTACTAAGTTCTTGATGGGGGTTATAGGGTATGATTCACTAGAACTTCGTAGGGAGTTAGCTTTGATCAAATTTGGTTTAACCAAAATTAATAACGAAACAACATTATATTTCTCATTACCCATAATTATTGTAAAGGATTGTAATTCATATTAGTCACACTCTCTTTTGTGAACTTTATTATAAGAAAAAAAAAGTTACTCTAATTTTTAAATTTTTCAGCAGAAACGCACTTTTTGATCGAGATCCCGTATTGTCTGTATCGGAGACAGCTGGCTCTATTGATATTGCGAATGTTAGACGCACTACGACTCCAGAGTATGTTACTATTAGGCGGAGTAGACCCACTACCGAGGAGCCTTCTACAGTACAGTAAGTACCAGCCTTTTTTATTTTATTTTATGGAAAGTGCTAATGTCCATACGTAGGGGTGTCTTTACGCCAATTAGTTCGTGGTGTGGTTGTAGTTGTTAAAGTGTCTGTCTGTTCCTAATCCTATGGAATTTGGATTTAATGATTAAATTTTTTTGCTACGCTTTCTCTAAATCAAAAATTAATAAATCAGTGGCGCTACAACCTTTTCTGGGTCTTAGATTTCTGTATCTGGTTCATGATCATTTGTCGATCGAATAGACAAGTAAGTGATCAGCCTTCTGTGCTTGACACACGCCGTCGACCTTTTTGGTTAAAGGCAAGCCGGTTCCTTACGATGCTTTCCTTCACCGTTTATTATTCAATGCGCACATAGAAAGAAAGTCCATTGATGAACAGGGCATCAAACCTACTACCTCAGGGATGAGAATTTTTTGTATGGTAACATATATATAGAATCAAGTCAAATCGTTCTTAAGTATACTTGAAAATATCCCATTTAACACAATAATGTTCGATTATGTTTATCAATAATATGTCATATTTTTGTAGATATCAACAGGCTGAACAAGTTGAATCACAAGAAACTGCACTAGAAAGAGAAATATCTTCACCTTCATTACAACCCCAATACTCGTCAATAATACGAACTCGATCTACAACAGTCGCGCCAGAAGAAATTAACAGTCCAGAGCCAACGACTGTACTGTCAGTACAAATATCATCATTATTAAACGCACCTAGTCCAACTGAAGAGACAGAAAGGATTCAAACAACTGTATCAAATGAACCTGAAACAACCACGATAATTTTAACGACAACAACAGCTGCCACGACAACAACAGCTGCCCCAACAACAACACGTCGCAACATTCTACGTAGACGTGGCTCTACTTCACCAACCACAACAACTGCGGCGACAACAACGCAGGTAAGTTCTAGAAACTACTCTTTTATACGCCGCCGTAAACCACAATCTCAACCCAACGATATATCTGACTCACAAGAAGTTAATGAAATTAGGAAAGTTCGGTCAACTACGCCTGATAGTCGAGAAGAAGACAGTAAGCCAAACAGAAATGTCCAAATCCGAAGGTTTAGGAGTAAGTTCCAAGCGAGGCAAACAACCGATGATTCAGTTCCAGCCGCTGCTACCCAAGTGCAAAGGGGACAGTTTAGACCGCAGTTAACAAAAGATGAAGTCTTATCATTGACGCCAATAGACCTAGATGATAAAGACGTTGTAGGTACTGAAGATGACCCAAACCCACTTGGTAGACTAACAACTATTTCTGCCAAAATAGAGGATAGTGATGTTTCAGCAGCTACCGTTGATGAGAGAAGGCCAAGTGTATCTAGAGGACGAGGAAGATTTTCTATTACAACAGAATCATTAAGTCAGACACTTGTCACACAGTCACCTATAAATCAAAGGAGACCTGCCTTTGCCAGGTTTACACCTCGACCTTTCGCTAGGCCAAGTACAAATGCACCTACACTTGAACTTTCTGAGAGTAACATACAATCTAGAAATCGTGCTCGTCAATCTTTCAATCGACCAAGAATAGGATCTACACCGATAATTCAGGCAAGAAGACTTCCATTTCCCAGCCGAGTTTCTACTGCTGTCCCAGAAAATGTATTAAATGAGGACGAGATTGTGGAAAATAAAGACGATATAGCACTTTCAGAAACAGCCATAGAAGAAAAAGAACATGACGATGATTATGACGAACCCAATGAAACGACTAGAACACCTTTGAAATCTCGAGTTACCATCAGAAAGTTAGGAAATACTGACAATGGTCTTATTAATGAATCTTTGATTGATGAAACGGGAAAAAGAAAATTTAGAATAATACGTAGGCGCCCAACAACCTCTACATCAACTACCGAAGCTACAGTTTCAGTCACTATACCCTCAACTAGAATTAGAAAAATCATCCGGAAGAAAATCAAGCCAATCGAGGATGAGGATGAAATAAAACCTCAAAACATTAATATTGTAAATGCAGGGTTCAAGGATGTTCCTCCTAATTTACAAAACTATGGTGAAAAGACAAAATCGAGTACTACTGTTTTACCTGAAGAAAATTTAGAAACAACAACGTTTGACGATGAAATTATCACGGAACATATTTTAACTGATTTAGTCAAAATAAACACTAAGAAAAATCAACAATCAGAAACCGATCTCAATACTTTTGAAGAGAAGAATGTATTAGCAATAGAGAATGATATCCATGACAGAAGTAATCAAGAAGCAGAACATGAAAATGAAAAACCCAATGTTGTCGTCACGGAGGAAGATAAAACAATTGAAATATCTGATGAAAAATCTATTAACAGTGATAATGTAGAAGATGAAAGCCACATTCCATTTCCACAAGTAAAACAATCTTCAGAGGAGAATAGTGGGCTTTATGTGGATGATGCCTTAAGTGCTAATGATGACATAATGAAACCGAATAGTAATGAGGCCAACAACATCCCAAAAAATATTACGACGTTTGAATCGGATGACGATAAAGAAGTGTCTGAAAACAATGAAGATAGCACAGAAGCAACAACTATCGACTCAAAATCTATAAATGACGACATCACAACAGTTAGTACAACGCCACAGCCGTCGTCATCAACATCCCGATCAAGATTACCGTACAGACCGACCAAAAAATTGTTCACTTCAACAACAGAATCAGTACCATCGAGTAGTAGAACTTTTAGTCGAAAATATAATCCAGGAGCATATACAAGTCCTTCAACTGTTGAAAGACCGAACTCATTTAGAAGACCATCAACCAAGCGGCCTTTATTCTCGAGACCTTTTACAAGAAGGACATTCCCAACAGCTAGGACTACTCCTAAATATCAAGATGAGGACGAAGAGGAGGAATATTCAGATGAAGAGCTTTTAGAGGAAGAACCTGAGAGTCCTTTAGTGTTTGTGCCACCAAATCAACTTTTCACTAAAAAACCAGATTCTGAAGAATATGAAGACAATGAAAATGAAGATAGGCCAGAAGAAGATGAAGCAGATGAAGGCGAAAGTTACGATGAAGAGAGTCCTCTAAGTAGTTTTATACCTTCAACCAGGAAACCTTTCTTTAAGCCTCGAGTAGTGAATTCCAATACATTTAGGACGTCTACATCAACAACGGAATTACCCCGATTTGCAGGCGCTGGTAGCCAAAATAAAACTCTTAGTCGAGTGGCCAACAAACCAGTAGATACAACAAAGAAAAGAGTGCAAAATGTTCCAGTCGGTTATAATGTCCCAAAAACAAACGTTTCAAGCATTGTAAACGTAACTAAACCTACTTTAACTGACCTTACAAGCACTGTTTCTGCAGATCCTGAAACGAGCCCTACTACAATAAATACTGACGATGATTATTTATTCATGACTGAAAGTGCTACGACATTATTGGATAATATGAAAGTTGACAACACTCATACCACAAATGTCATTGAATACGAAACCGTTACATCAGATATGGAAATTGATAATAGTACTGACGACTACTTAGAATATACAACAAACTATCCAAGTACGAATGATAATTCTGACGTCAATACCCAAACGGAAGCTGCCACAAATAAAGAGACAGAAACTGAAAATCTAGTTACAAATAAGTTAAATATAAATGAAATCACTACCACTGAAAGTGTAACGGAAATTACAACAAATATACCTCAAGTATCACCCATTGTCAAAACGCAATTCGATAAACTGTTTTCTGTTAGCAGAGTCGTTGAGGTCTCATCAAAATCTGAAAAACATAGACTAAATAAAAAAAATGAAACTACACTCATTGAGGAGGGTAAAGTGATGATTGAAAAGAAACCAACTGTTGACAAAATCGGTGAAGTTAGTAGATTTAGTCTTATAAAAATAGTGGAAGATGAAATCCCAATTTATTTAACAAGACTAGGACACGTATATCCCGTAGACAATCCTCCTGATAACCCTATTCGCATAGACGAGGCCCGAAACGCTAGAGCTTTATTTGATTATTCAGATACTCACAAAGAAAATCTTGTGGCGTCCGAAAGTATGAATGAAGCTTATAGACACGTCAATAGGATATCAACGCCAGAAAAAAGGATCTTAGATAAAAGTAAGCCTCCAGTAGAACATATCAGCGACGATGACTTTTTGTCATACATTAACGAAGATAAAAAGAAAGAAAATCCAGAGGAAGAAGATAGTCACCTTAATTGGCAGTTTGTTCCAGCTGCTTATGAGAACGAACAAAATAAAGAAAATAAACCTGCAAAAAAATTTGAAGTTATTACATCCCGCACTGCTGTAGCAGATCCTTCAACTTTATCATTAGAAGGTCTTTTTAAGACTGAAAACCCTATTAAAGCACGAAAAATTAGTGAAAGTCATAATCAACCATTTCTTGTTTACTCCTCATCTGTTCCAACACAAAAAGAGGAGCCTGATATACCCATTTCAAAATCTGAAACCGGAAGAAGTATATCAACATTTGCAAATGGACAGGAATTAAAAGGATCTCCAGGAAAAGATGATGCTACTGTAAAATATCCAGTATATGTTTCAGTCCTATCATCATCTGAAACACTGAGTAAACCAACAGAAAGTTCAACAATATCAGTTCCTACCTCTACATCAACACATAATCCCAGCACAAGCCCTCTTTTAGACCTTCTATCAACAACAGAATCAACATCACCGGACACTCAAGCCCCTACAACTGAAGCTGTTACAATCACTGAAAATCCCACAACCGAAGCAGTTACAGAAGAAATAACCACCGCTAAAATATCTCCTCTAGACGCTAAAAGATCTAAGTACTTCCCTAAAAGGCCAATAATTAGACCATCCAACATAACAAAGTACATTCCAGGGAGAAGTGGCAGGAAAAACAGCACGACAACGACAAAAGCCCCATTCGCTCCCAGTAAAACACGTTTCTCTGCGAATAGGGCACAAAACGTACCTATAGATGTTAGGAAAAAGAGTACAACTAAAACCTTGAGAAGTTTTACAACTGAACCTCCAAGGTCGACGACTGAGAGACGTCCATTAGTAAAACCAATAAGGCCCATCCGACCTGCCTTTATTCCGCGAAGACTAACCACGCCTTCTACGACCGACGGAGACATTTAAACTAGTTTACATACGTTTTGACTGAATTATTTATAAGGCAGATATATCGTGGGGTGCTTTAAAAATGCTTCAAAAAAATTTTACTATTGTTGGAATTGTAAAGTTTATTTCCAGTAACGTGTACATATAGGATTGGTTTGATTGTAGTCACACATAGAGATTAAAGCTTTAACTTAATTATTTTAAAGAAAGTTTTTCTTACCAAAAATATTGTTTATTGTGTAAATCCGTTTTGGTCTGAAGACTTTCAAACGATTTAGTTTATGTTACGTGTAAGAATATTTAATTTTTTAGAATTATGATTAAATTTGTTACCATGTATATAAAAGAATCGGGATTATGTAATCTTATTGTAACTCCATATATAAGAATTTGTAATAAACATTTTAAAAACTATTCCACGTTATTTTTAGTATTAGAAATAATTATGTTTTTTTAATGGGAATTGATGTCGTGAAAAAAAACTTAGTGAAGGAATATATTAATAAAGGTAAGTGATTCGATACTAACTACTTAGAATACGACTTCAAAAGGAAATGAATAAAAAAATTCTAATATGTGGTTAGGATTCAAAATAAAATAACAAAACAGTAATATAATCGTACTACATTTTATAAAATATATATATAACGATGCGCTGTGGTGGACATATTTGGTAATAATAATGTTAATAAAACTTCGTTAATGGTAGTCTTGCTGACCATGAGCAAAAAAACTTTAAGTTGTGTAAATAATGTAATACATTCATTGCGCATGTCCGTTAAAGTTTTTTTTTTAAACGTGTAATACCCGAGTATTACACGTTTTACACGCAAATAAAAACAAATCATTCTTTTGACTTTGAAACTACATACATTGAAAACTGTTAAGCAAGCAACGTGTTGTCATCATAGGTTATTTATTTATTTTGTAATCCAGCAGCTAACAAATAATACATTCAATAAACAAATATACTAAAGATATAGCCAAAGATGGAATACATAATATATACAAAAACTTTCAAACATTTACGAAAAGAAAAAATCAATAAAAATGACTAGTAATACCTAATTCATGAATATCGTTTTGATTCTTTAAACTTACCTACTAAATGTATAGACTACTATTCAGTGTCGCAAATTCTGCTCCCGTTTGCCAAATCTAATACGGGAGCCACACTTAACGCTCAGGTCGAGGGCCCTAAGAATCACAGTCATAATAGATTTTGACTTAAGATCTACTGAAAGCTACAGATCATATAGAACAATTTGTGTTAATAACATTTCATCTAAGTAAATGAGACAGGAAAACTTCGAAATCAAACCATCAAATTCGTGGATATCATTTATTATTAAAAAATATTAATTCACTTGAATGGTGTAAATGGTCAAAGTTTATAAGTTTTACGTTCGGCGGATAGTATTAGATTGGATAACTATACAATACAATTATAGATATAGTAATGTCGTTTGAAAGTGAAGCTCCGAGGTTTCGACGTGACGCGTTTCCATGACAACGTGTTTCTCACGCGATGTCATCAGAATTTTGTAATACAAGATTTTTGTTTTCACATATTATACCAACTTCTAAGAAATTTTATGTGTAATAATCAGGTTTTGGTACATTTTCGAGACATACTGACTGTGTTATTCGGGCATTTACTTATTCTCTAATTAAACATATTAATACGCTTGTTTTTAAATCCGAAAACAGATGGCGCTAATATGGTCGATCAAAATGGACTCGCAATCTAATTTCTGCGCTGTTGGTTGTCTCTTTCTAACCACGATTGCGATGTGATTAAGATAAGAGTCCTCTAAGAAAGTAATTAAATATTTATGTATGTGTTTAATAAAATATACCGTATTTACAACTTTCTTAACCTACATAGTAATAATAATTATTAAAAATTAATAAAAAGAAAATTAAAACTAATTCAAAAAGTTTGGTCCCTGGGCTGTGTACCTTTAACGCTGGCAGAATTTCCTCGCTGTATCGCGATACTTATTCGTTGAGCGTGGAAAGCACCAGCTCTGGGATCACCGGTACTGTCTACCAGCCAACTTAAATCTTTAACAAGCGCCAGTGCACTTGAACCCAACGGCCCAAGAGTCTCTACTCCAAAGGGAACAAAATCGAAGTTGGAGGAAAGAGTCTTATATTTGAGCCATTTATTATTTTCCGCCTGCTCTGTGTTTAATTGATTATTTTTATAGGCACATTGACGTGCTTTGCGTGAAACGTGTCTTTCGGTTTATGCGTTACCAACTGAGCCACAGCGATGTCTTGAACAATTTGATACTGACCATATTAACTAGATAAGATATATCTTTTTGAATCTGTAATTATAAAAGTCATTTTAAATTTCGAACACGTTACTCAATTACGATTACGTTTAATGACTAACTCATCTTTGTTAGCGGTTAATTACGTGAGTTAACTTTCTGGGTTAACCAAAGTTCACAAACTTTTCTTACATAATATGCTATACGTTTGCGCCCTTTTATTATTGCATGCAACGCTTCGATGTAAGACCCGAGTTTATCTTTTTGTTTGCCTAACAAACATAAAAAAATCAAATCTTTAGTAAACTTATTTGACAATAGAGGCGGTATTTAATTTAAGCGCCCTTGTTCAAGCAATAGGCTTTAATTCATTAAAAATACTTTACCTAAATAAAATTAGCCCATAGACAAAATAATATTACAATCAATATTTATTTTACTTAAATTATTTACACAATTTAACAGTTGATTATTAATCTAAAACGTACCCCTATTGAGTGTTTTGTCTTTCTCTGTTATGTCACTTTAGAAGGAAAAAACAAAAGATTATTGAGATTGAGATTATTGATTGATTGATGTTTAAGTTGCTAAATAGGTTATGGGCCTAAGCAGTGATTCAAACATTTTTGTTTTTTGCTGTTATTATCGAAATTTTTAAATTTTCTAAACCTGCTATATCTTTGCATACAAAACCAGAATGTACTTTTATAAATTCATTATGATGTACGTTTTTAACGACTGTGTAATGAATAATTATCAACTTTAATTCGCTTACAAAATCACCAAATCTCATTAAGATTAATTACTATGCAAATCATAAATGCTCATAAGTATAATTTTGAAAGCAAGCAATGATAATTTATTTCCACACTTAATTTATTCTAAGAATTAGCTTTTAATTCCAACATACACTTATATAATTTTAGCTGATTTAAAAGTTCAGTTCTCTTCATGAGAAACTATATTATTTTAAAAATTGGTTTCATCCACGTTAATTTGGTTGTAAAAAACAATATTAATTAATTTATTGGTTGTATCAGCATGTTATATACTCGTAGCATATCTCAATGAATAGGCATTAGCAAAGGGTATCAGAAATTTTCAGTCAAATAAATAGTATTACTAACAAACAAATTCTTCGGATTTTTAATATGAGTAAAAATGATCTCAATAAAATATATTTAATAAAATAAATAGCTTCATCAAATTCATCGCTTTCTTTGAATCTTATTAAAGTCAAACTGACAGTCAACTGACACCTATTTGGTAAAAAAAATAAGCGGGTTTGAAAATAAAACACAAATGTATGCTCAGTTTATTATACAATTTAAATCTTGACGTCTTTATCTCATATATAATTCAGCAAAATCCACAATGAAAAGAAAGTATCCAGGTTGGGTATTTATTTAACAATTTTCTCGTTCGTGTAAGCAAGGAGTCTGCCACAGTCCGACTTCTGAAACAAAGAAAAGTACTATTAATTGTTTTGTTTAATAAACTTTGCACATACGTTTAAGGTAATTCAAAAAATCATATTGTTCTATTGGCTCCATATAAAATTTCGGCAGAGCAGAGTACAGCAGATTAAACTCCGCTAGTATTTTATATGACTATTTTCATACAAAAAAATATTATAGTTAAATATCTAAATTTAGTGCATAATATTATAGTCTGTTAATGAAAAGTACGTAACTGTTTAATTTTATGTTAAATAATTTCCATTTGCGTAATTAAATAGTCTTTTATTTTTAAAAGCTTGCCAACGCTCAGCAGATTGATACATTAATACAATGAAAATGAAATAATACATAACAAACAATAATTAATCTATCGAATAATAAAAATCGATGTCAAAGTGTGAGGGGAGCAACTATGAAAAATAGATATATAAAGCATTTATATCAAAAGGCTTCAGTTGCTACATGTCTACCTAAGATAGAGTCGAGAAAATATCGGGGCTAAATCATTAATCTCTCATAATTCAACTTGATCGAAATCCAAGTTTCTCGTGCGCATTCGGTTTCACTCCATTGATGGATAACCACTCTAAAAACCGCGCAGCATCCGAGTGAAAACAACTTTCTCCGTAACCTGTAGTTGTATAATATTTATCTAATTCGTAATCAATGTTTGTATTTTTATATTATAAATCGCGTGATAAACTATTTCGCGTGAATTATTGTGAAAGTAGTTTGGACTATATTTCCTTTACAATTTAAAACAAGTCGAAAAGTAAATTGTCGCAATTTAATGGACATAATTTAATAATTATTTTTAATATGTCTTTCAATAATTTTGATATTCCTATATCTCTGATAGAATTATATAAGTTATGTAAAACCTTAACATGGTACTAGCTAAATGACATCAGAGTCATAAAAAATTCCGAAGTTACAATAAAAAATGTTTATAAATTGCCATGTTACTAAATATGGCTTGAGTGACCAATTTATATGTTAATTTATTGGTAAATTCTAATGTAGGAATAAAAACGCGTACTTGATATAGCTTGTATGGAAATGTGTTTTTAAAATTATTATTTTAATAATCGTTATCGCAAAAATACACTTTCAGGGCAGGACAGAATCCTAATCGATTTCTTACCTTTTAAGAAAAGTTATTAATGAAATAGGGGCTACTGCACATATATATAATATATTTTTTTTTCCTTTATTTTACAAAATAATATAATACAATCATAATATGTTACATTAGAAAACCGCTGTGGTTTGTATAAATGTAACCATAGCAGTCTTGTTTAGGAGCGCGACAAATGCATATAAAAGTAGTTTTTTAATTTACTTTTTATGTTGGTTGGCGTTAGGCAATCTAAAATCTGATTGGGTAGACCATTACATTGCGGCAATTCTTTTAATATATAATTTATATATGAAATTCGGGTCGTGTCTTCTTAAAATTCTTTATATTTAAATCGTTTATAAAAATATGTATGGAACTTGAGTTCGGATGCAGAAAATTCAATGCTCTAAATATAAGCGTAAAGTACAATATTAATTGTTTTTATGTGCTAATTGCTTGTAATTAAAAAATACCTTTGGATAGTTTGGATCGATTAAGAGATTGCAAACGATTTAAAAGCAATTTTACAAAGAATGCGTTATGTTATATTATATGATATTAAAGACTTTTGGTGACGCGGAATTTCGAGTATGTTTTATAACGAGTAAATCTAAATTTTAATATCATATTAGATGCGTTAGTTTCAGAGGTAATACACCTAAAATCGTCTAATGTAAAAATCACGAATCCAGCTAGCATGTATTTAAGAAAATTCTTTGAGTGAAATCCCACCATAGCATTACAAAACACCGGTATTCGGGTTATGCAAAACAGTCAAGATCAATACAAATATATAACGTAACTAGCCGTGTAGGCTGTTTAATATTAGCTTGAAAATTAATTGCTTAATTTGAGCCTTGAGTTTTATGTAATCTATGTTAATAGTCATTTAGGTTAGGGGATAATTAAGGTATCAAAACGCTTACGTGTCATTTAGAGAAAATTTGAAAAAAATATTCTTTTTAAATAGCGTGTGTGAATTTAGTTTTTTTTATAAACTAAGCTAAATAAAACTTGATGCATATACATGCCCTTGTATATATAATAGTATATATATCCTTACTTTATAATAACTTAAATCAGTTTATATTAAGCATAAAGTTGATGCCAAATGTTTAAAGCGCAGAGCATTAATTATTATAAACAATTAATAAATAATTTTAGATGTTTAGTCAAACAACCAAAAACTATATTTTGCTTATAAAGTAATAATAAAAATAATTAAAGAAGAAAGAAGAAAATCAAAACAAATTTAATTTAAATTTATTGGCTATATAACAAAAAAAAATATTTCTTATATAGCCAATACATAATACATACAAAAAGGTTCAACATTTTCAAAAGGAAAAATCAATAAAAATATATTAAATAAATTAAATACAACTCTAAATATACATAATTCGGTGTTAAAGTGAGGGTATGTGCGTGAGCGTGTGTATGTGGGGTGTTTTTATGATGCAGGTGATTTAGCGCTATGGATTTTCTTAATAGTTCTATTAAACATATTCCGCGATAGCTTACACAAGTCGAGGCTTAAAGTGGTCGTTGTATGTCCGGGCTGAGCGATACAAAACTGAGTATTGTGTGCAGTTTTTGATGTGAGGAGTCTTTTAAATCAAATAGTCTGTTCAAATCAAACACTTGTTATCAAATTAGTCTATCCGAAGGTGACGTTCGGTGAGTAGTAGTCATTCAAGGGGCCGATAATGCTAATTTCCGAACCGAGTCAAGGCTGGCCGCATGTCGACATACATGGGCAAGTTTATTTAAATTGCATTGGTTTGGCTTTATATCCCGAATAAAATACTATATACTTGTTTGATTAGTAAATCCCTCTTCTATATATACGTATACTTCAAAACTAAATTAATCTTTATAACTAAATATTATTGAGCATTACTGACCATAAGAAGTAACTGGAGTTGTACGACTATACTGGGATAATTGGTAAAGAAAATATAATAACTACGTACTTTTATTATTAGTTTTCCAATTGATATGAACACTTTGTTGTTTTAAAAACAAATAAAAAATACAATTAATCTTGACAAACTTTTGATCACAATTTTTTTCTTGCATAGTATGAGTTTAAACGCCAGCGAAAACCATGTGTTTTCCGCTGCATTGGCATCATAAATCTTAAAATTGTTAATAAGAAAAAATACTTGTAAATGTTTATTATCTTTTAACTTGTAATTGTATTCAATTGATAGTTTTAATTTTATTTTTATTATTATTTCCAATCCACGTCATTGTATAAATAATAAGGTGTCTATTATAACACCATGAATACTACACCTAGCAATTTTGCAACAGACAACAAATTGCAATTCTGCGTAGATTCTGACCTTTACTTGAAATGATTCAAGACTAAATAGTCGTATCACGTAGTTATGCCTTGATTGTCATTCTAGATATATCTAGTAAACATGCTTTTAGTGCGCAATTTAAACCTGTAGCTACGGTAATGTGTTTTACAAACTACGTATGTAAATAAGTACAAAATACAAATGTATAAAATACTGTATATACTTGATCTCATTATTGTATGCAAAATTTCGCTACGTCAAAGAAAGGTCAAACGCACTTTCCATTTTTTATAATTGACTTTTTTATTCTCTCCACTGCTGCCGTGTATTACAAATGACAAAACTGGATGGTCTCGGGTTTAAAATGACCACATATTAAACTTCAAATGATATATCTCTACCACATGACCCATCGGGACCTCAAATTATTCTTAAATGTATTTTTACCCAATAAAATAATTATATTATTCTTCGATCGATGTAACGATTTTAATTAATAAACGCGAATATCTGGTCTTGCATCCGTCTGAATATATGTCTGCGTAGATCATTAATTTTGTTTACATACAATTTATATGTTCCATATAATATATACTAGTTACAAGTACGAAGCGGCCAGATCACCTTGAGGCAGCATTCTTACAAAGCCTTTAACTGGTGACCTACGTAGAGCCATTGGCTTCCTGTGTTTTTATACGGTCTCACTAGCAAAAATATTACAAAATAATAAACTCATCCCATAGACAATATAAAAGAATTGAAAATTTTTGTCTTGGTCCTCAAGATACTAAATAAAAGGGACGGCTATATTTATATGTAAATTAAATGGGAAGTATCTATTCTACTCAAATATTAGTGTGACAAAAATTGGTTTGTTCTTAAACGTAAAATAAACATGAAATGTTTTACTTAAATAAAAATAATACAAACTTTTTAATAATTAGAAACTTAAAGTGTTGAATCTAATCTAATGCGTGACAATACCAATGACTTCTAGTTCATATTACAAGACAAATAATAATCCTTGAGTTCTAAGCACAATTAATTATTTATATCTTGGTACATGTCAAGTTGGATTAGACTTTTGGCAAATATATTATGTAGGTTGTAACTGTAGGCGTTACTAATTACGAGGTATCATCTTATACCCACACAATTCCATTATAACGAAGTTATTCTTATATGGTAAACACCACGCACAAAAAATTAAGCCTGTACTGCTTAAACAAGTACTCATTTATATCTTTTTAATTATGTTTATTAGTTCGAGAAAATCTATATATTTATATGCTGTTTTGTTATTATTTCTGAACGAAATAAAAACAAAGTTTGTAGACATTAATTGTACCGTTTTAAATTACCTGTCTTATTTCTCAGCGTAAACGTTTGACAGAAAAAGACGAAAAACTACTTATGCTAAAAGAAATGAGAATAATTAAATTAATAACAGGGATTCTATTTTGTCTACAAATGAATTAAACAGTAATCAAACCCACTGAAGTATTTCCGAACGAATTCGGCTAAATGTACTTTCTTCAAGAAAAAAGCGTACCAATTCTTAGACTGGCAACGCACTTGCCCGCTGGCATTGAGTGTCCATGTTTTATTAACCCCGGATTCAACGGATTAAATTCATTGGTACGAAATTGAAATATAAAAGCGATTTGTAAGACCAATTTTCGCACAATACCGGCCCATCCCACGTTTTTTTATTGAAACCAATAACAATCAAAGCGTTATGCAACGCTAACGTTTATTTGGTTTTAACGGATACTAAGGAACAAACAACGTGATACCTGGGGTACAACCTAGGATATAGAGTAAATAGTCAGTTATGTAATAAACGTGATGGATTTGACACACAGGAGTCATAATTCGCGTCGTTCGTCGAATCAGAATCTTGCCCATATTTTTAAAAGTAATTTAACTAAAAAAATGGACAAAAATCTTACATAATATCTATTCATAAGACGGAATTAATTTTATTATGCGCTATCTGGCTTTGCTTGCTTGCTTTGCCTTGTCTTTTAGGAGATTGATTATACCATAATCACTAGGATTATTACTTTTATACTGGTTGTTAAATAATACCAATTGCTATTCTATTCTAATAATATAATAATAATAAAAATTCTAACAAATATAGAAAATAATAATTCTAAATAAGTTATTTACAAGTAACAGACAATATTTCATATGAAACTTTTATTTGAACTAGTTTTGTAAATATCGACTAATCTAATAATATAAAAAACAGATTTCATTAAAAATCTTATTCCTGAAACGTAATTAGTAATTTATACCACATGTATTTGTGTTCTCAAATATATTTCCTTAAGACAGAATTCTATACTTTTTATTGCTCATATACCGTGAAAACCTAATAAAAACATGTTATATTGTTAGCAAATATTAAATTACATATAATTTTTCGCGTCGAGCGTATATAGGTAATGAATAGTAGCGGTTTCACAAGAGCAATTCACCACAATTTCAAGCTACATACAGTATAATTAGCTTAGAATGTGTCTCGTGGTCAACTGACCGATTTATCCAGGGTTAATGACCATATAACAGATGCCACAGATCTTCATCTAATTGAGTTTGAAGTGGCCACGGTTTATTGATATGGGACAAGTAACCAAATTTATTGACCTTCGTTGGCCCGATTCGAACAGTAGAAATAAATATCGATGTACATATAAGAGAACAAAAATATAAAGAGGTTCGATTAAGTCATGTTTTTAACGAATAAACTCAAAAACTAAATAAAATAAACTCGACTACAACATGACAAAAAGTCTTTTACAATTATACAATATACATGTATTACCGAAATATTTTTAAAAATTAACATTTTTGCCATCCTAAAGCCTTGTATAGTCGAGACAAGCTACTAAGAGTTAAAAACAATATTTTGAACCAAATTACAAGTTGCTAATGATCTGAGCAATAAACAAGTTTGAAATGCGAAAAAAACAAGAGCATTTTAAATTAGTTTTCTTGATTGCCAATTGTTAAAAGCTTTAAAGAATGTGTGATGGAATGTAGATGCATGAATCACTTCGTATTTTTGTAAATTTTAAACATATAAATCAGGTTTATGAATCCGAAATTTGGCAAAACATAAAAAAAATTGTTCGAATTCATTTTTTGTGAATGTATGTGTGTTATTTCGAAGTAATAGATACGCAAATGATATTGTATAAACACATTTACACTATCATTTGCACCTAATGATTCCGTACACCACCGCATAGTGGTATGCGGTGGAGTGCGGAATAAATTAAATATTTTAAATAGTCAATTCAAAATTTTGATTTAACTTTTGTAGTTTATTTAAGACGTAGTTTAGAAATACATGGATATCACACTCTTTACACAAAAATTAAAACTTGCAGAGCAACTAATGTGCTTTATAGATAAAGATACTTATTTTCTAAATTAGTCTCAAATATTTCTTAAAAGATTTCTGTGTTTGTTCAAAAATCTAAAGATAATATACAACTTTCAAACGAAACTATTTTAAATTAAAAACAAAAGTGCAAAGCGACACGCTCGTTAACCCAACAATATATTCGTTAAAATTATGTAAATGATGAGAGAGGCATTACGTCATGAAACTGAGATATTTCTTGACTCCACATTTACATAAATCTACCGGATATATGTAATCGCTTCTATAGTTCAGTTGTTAGGTAAATTCATATAGAATTATATTCTAATCTCATTAAAAAGCCAGTTTCTTATACGTATAAAATAAATTAAAAAAAAAATAACTAATAATTTAAAATGTTCAACCAGTCATAGATTAGGGCGTTAAACTCTAACAGGTCGTGGGTTACTAAGAAAACAACAGGTCGTGTGTGACTAAGAAAACTAATATTTCGTTTGTAAGTACGCTAGAACCTTAGCCCTAAGCTATATCTGTTATTTATCAATCGAATAAGCAAGTAAGTGATCCTGTTACTACCGTTGACTAGCTATCTAATAACGGTTCAACTATAACAAGATTCCTAATAAACAGTATATTTTAAAACGCGTATTCTAGCGTAATTTTCTATATTATTGTTACACAATATATACTAATTACAATATAAATACATCAAAGTCAATTAAAATACCTTCGAGTAATTTATTTTGACACTTGTAATGGGCTTGTTAGACAGGTTTGAAAATAACAACATAGTTTTGTTCTAATATGTGAAAATATCAGGTTTTACTGCTATATTATAAGGAACCTTTGTAATACATCCGTTTTAAGACATACTAGAGCCTAACCTACAAAGTTTTAAAGCTACGAATATTCGAGTAGTTAAATGAAATATATTTAAGGGACACTGGTGTCCACGCTAGTAAAACGATATTGGGAAAGCAAAATTCCTTCCCAAAGGCATATTGACAATATATTATTTGTAGTGAGTGAGGCATTAAGAAAATTATTAAATTTAAATTTGTATATTCTAGTTTACTAATTGTATTAATGTTTATGTCGATTGTGTTTTGTTTAATAACAAAAATATTTATGGAATTATTAAATAATAATAATGTTGTTGATACATCTACAATTCTTACTACAACCAAACCAATTTTACTTATTATTGATTAGTTAGTAACTATAAACTGTAAATATAATATTAATTGAAACTTACCATATTTGTCAACAGAGTGTGAAGGAACGCCGTCCATTCCCGCGTCGTACGAGACCCACCACAATCGGACCACAGTCAGAAACCACCACAGATATCGAAACAACCACAAGACCCACAAGGCGCGGGAACAACAAATTCAAGAACCGAAAAACGGAAAAAGATACAAAGGAAAAGTCATCTTCCGAGAAGCCATTGACGCGAAATGAGAAGCCTGAACGAACGTTCTTGCGCCGGCGGCTTGGTGGGGCGAACTGTAAGTCCGGTTTTACATTCACAATTTAGTACAAAGATAAAACTATCTTATAACAATGCGGTTAGTGCTAATATCCCGTGACGGTAGTGTATGTACTTAATTGGTAGAATGTACGCTACGACGCAATTCAAATTTTCCTATAAATGTATTGTGTAGGCCCTTGTAAATATTAAAAGTATGCCAATCTAACGACAAAGGACGGTTGAGTCATTGCTTAATGACTCGGTTTTAATAACTTATACATTCCGATATCCAAGCTAGGAGATTCATTAAATGTTAATTAGGAATCAGAACAATCAAATATACAGTATTTACAGTTTTCTTAACCTAAACATTTAAAACAAATTAAAAAAGTTTGGTCCCTGTGGCAGTGTACCTTTAACGCTGGCAGCATTTCCTAGCTGTATTGCGATACTTATTCGTATTACTTGTATTAAATTATTTGTAATAGGAAAATGTTTATTTAGAATTAATGCTTGATTTTGATTTTAAAGGGTGAAAATTACATTTTTAATATCAATTGTGTCTCCTATGGACTTTTGATAATAAACCTTAAGTTATCTTTTAATATACTGCTCGAATCATGCTTGAAAATATAATAGATATACATAATGCGGCGTACGTGCTAGGATTAATCTTACTTAAACAGAAAGAGAAGAATTAACTTATGACTGACGAGGCAGGCACATCTTTTCGTTTGTTTCATGATCATTGTTTTTAAGTAAGGTGATCAACCGTCTATACGACACGAGACTTTATTGCCGGGAATATATCCACTAATATCGAATTTTTAACATCTAATTTGTATTTATACAAAAGGACATCCCTACAGGAATTCTCGTAGCACCCTCCGTAGCGCTACGAATAGGAATAAAACTAGGTGAATAGGTGGCATTGAATTATATTACACGAAACAAAATCCTTTTGACCGTGGCAGTGTTTACTTGGGGTGACCTTTCGCCTTATTTGTAAACACTACAATTATCACATACTACTTTTTCACATCACAAAAATGTTTTTTAATGCAATAATTTTCATCCTGCATTATTACTTGACTTCGAGAACTCATTATTATATATATATTTTTTTTCCTTTTGTTCTATTTTAATAGGAACTTAGTACTAAAAATTAACATTGCTAATAAAAACAGTTTTCGTGATAGATAGTTATCTTTATATATATAATTCTACTGTAGGTAACGTCACTGAACTCCTCACAATCGGCTGGACCGATTTGAATGAATTTTTTCAAGTGAAGTCCAGAAATATTTACATTTTAAGATATATTTTTTTATGTAAGACGTGTGTACAGGTCAACGTCTGTCGGATCTGCCAGTATCTTATAAATTTTGATGAGCGTGATAATTTTTTGACATGGCCGATCGCCACATTTGATTTCACTTTTTTATTCGCTTTGGTTCTGATATCATGTTTAGGATGAACTTGAAATTATTTCAATATTAGCCAATTATAATAATTACGTCCCCAATAATATCATCGTTAGTGTTTTGTGCGTGTTGTAAACTATTACATAGAATGGTTGTACTTAAAAGCAAAGAATATAACATTCGAACCTTCACTATTGTTCCCTTAGGGCAATTGCGTGCCTTTCTTCGTCTCATTGAATTATGTCAAAGATATACGAGGTATATTAGAGCTTATAAGTTATAGTTTTGAATACTGCTACCAAACCGTTCTTTGTTCCACAGATTCTAGCGCCCACTTACATTAGCGTTTCCCCCAGCATCCTAAGTTACTAAGCTACGTACCGAGACCTATATAAATCAAGTGCAGGTCGACCTCTAGAGGTCAAGTAACATGCAAATAGAACGTGTTTCGTTTCACACAAGTTTCACATCCTCTGCCTTTTCACTTCTTATTAACGATGTTTTTGTTCATTAGAAATGTGCTGCGAGTAATGACGCAGTCGTTCGTAAAGTATAAAAATTTAAACTTACTTCTACTCTCATCCCTGATGTCGTAGGTTCGATCCCCGGCTGTGCACCAATAGACTTTATTTCTGTGTGAATTTAACATTTACTCGCTCGAAATGAAAATATCGTGAGGAAACCGTCTAGACCCATCGACGGCGTGCCTCACAGAAGGCTGATCACCTACTTGCCTATTCGATAAACAAATGATCATGAAACAGTTACAGAAATCTGAGGCCGAGACCTAATCGTAACTGAGTGCCATTGATTTTTTATTAAACTATTCGGAGCTTTGAGTCGCTGCGCTGATGGCCGAACTTAGTCCTTCTTGAACACCCATAGTTACCTATTACATAATCAACTTTACAATAGTATACATAAACATGATCGTCTTAAATTTTGACAGGTCAAGCGCATATAACATGTATTCTTGATGGCCTCACTGAAAATCAGTGCTGCGCTGACGACTTACCCTTCACAGCGAGCGTACTGGGTTAGGGCAAATTAACTCTGCGCACTATCAATTTTTTTTAAATTAGTTTTATCTCTTTTTAGTCATATTTTATTTTTATTTTTGATAAATGTATCTTTCTTTCTTTTTTTCCTCAAGTGTGGTGTTCATGACACTATTTTTCCGTTATAATTGCGTTACGATCTATGGCTATTCAAAAGCGAGTGTATTATTTTTTCTTCCGTTCTACTGTTTCAGAATTTGTAGGTATGTAAAACGACATTAATTTTTTTGTTTATCGCAAATACATTGTGTTATCGTAATAATGATTTTTGAATTTGAATATGTTAGCTATACGATTTCAAATATTTGTTCTAAAGACATTAAACTACAGACTGAAAGTACATAACAGACCCTAAGCAATTTACGATTCTATTAAAAAAATAGCTTTTATGTCGTGTTTTTAAGAAAACATAAAACAAGGCAGTGCCTTGATTATCTTAAGAACACACAAATATACAGTATTTTTTAGGTAATAATAATAAAAATTAATGAATAGAAAATAAATTTAAATAGTTTGCTCCCTGTAGCAGTGTACCTTTAACGCTGGCAGCTACTTCAGTGTCTCACGCAAATAATCATTTATTGAATAGTACATTTTTTTCAAAAGTAATACACCAAGTCGCTTCTTAAAGACTCTAGTCGGAAGATCTTTTAATTCTTTTGGTAATTTATTATAAACCTTAATTGCCATACAAAAGGTCGTATCGTTAATTAATACCTTGTTAACGACATAGATTTACTCAATAATTTGACTACGATAGCTTATCATGCAATACGAGGGTCGCAGTTTCTCACGCGAGAGATCGTTTAACTTGTCGTTTAGCAATCATTTCAAAATATTGCATTTATCACACCATGAATTAAATTTAAGTTTACGGCCTGCGACTTTAACTGCGTAACGAGAACGAAATATATATTAAATTTCTTAACACCATCGAAATTTTCGAAAAAAAAAACGTTAAAAGTTTGGCTGTTTCGACTTATAAATAAGACGGTAACCACGTTTGATATTCTTTTTGTGTACTATAGACTTATTGATTGGTTAAATTATGAAATTACTATACAGGCACAATACTGAGGTTTTTCAGTTTATTTTTTTTTTGTTCCAATAAAATCATATATATTAATATCGTCAACAAACAGACATCGATAAACAACAAAATTGTATACAGATATTATGGATAATTGACTGTAGACAGTATGCAGTTTATACGCATGATACAATGTTAAAGTAAAGAATTTGTCGTTTTACTATGTTGTTACAACATATATATATTTCGTCATAACTGAATATTAGACGAAAAGTTCACAACATTTTTGGTCTACATTAAATTTCGGGGCAATTATATTCCGATTTAGATCAGTCTTCTATGCCTAGCTTAAAATAATATTGTTTTCGTAAGCATCAAAATTCTCTATGGAATTAAAGTCTCTTCAAACTCAGTTTTTAGAATCAGTTAACGAAATCGGTTGTCAAAAAATGACAAGAACACCATTATTAAAACATTTTTAAACCTACGCCAGGACATCTGACAGTTAAGGCTAGATTTGAAGTATAGATAACAGTGTTCCTGTTTTATAACATATCCATATAATCTGTGGAAATTACGCGAAATAAGAACTCGGAAAGCGCGTCCTACTGAGGTAGCCTCTAGGCAAAAACAGTGAAAGTAGCCGGTCAGGTGTTTCGCTTTCTTTCAGCGTTATGTAATGTTTATGACAGATTTTAACAAGTCAACGTAACTCTTACATGTTCTAGAATTCTTTTAATTGCCCGCTCTATCTCACGTGATTATGTAAACTTTGTTCACAGTCTTAATAATGGCATTTAGGAAGTAATAGTTTTTATATAATACTTTTAAAGATACAAAAATATAGAAAAATAATGTTTTGGTTAGGAGAATGGAAATATAATTACATACATTCAATTACGTTGGCAAGTTACTCTGCTATTTAGATAAAAATTAAAAGTTACTAGTGTCACTACAACTTTTTTAGGGCCTCACATTTCTGTGTCTGTTTCATGATTATTTGTCAATCAAATAGGCAAGTATCAGCCTGACACACGCCGTCGAGTTTTGGGGTCTATGAAAACCTGGTTTCCTGACAATTTTCCTTCACCGTTCGAGCGAATGTTAAATGCGCTCAAAGCAAGAAGTCCATTGGTGCACAGCCGGGGATCGCCCCGACGACCTCAGGGAGTCGCACGCTGAAGCCACTAGGCCTTTTTTAGATACAATTATAAAATAATATAATGTCTTTGAAAATTAAGTCAATTATATATCTGTGACGCAGTCTAAAAAAAGACAAGGCAGACTTATATTGTATATTTCGGCATAACTAATTAATTTATAAAGAAGTCACAATATTCTTACCTATAAAAGATCAGTGATAGAGACGCGAATCTCCCCACGCTACGAAATACACATACATCACATAACACTATTGATAACAAGTTTGATTGCACATAATGTTGTAATTCTACTATTGGTCTATACAGTGCGTGATTTATTAATTTGCTCCAATTTCTTCCACGCCATTTCCTAATACCAATGTGAGAAAAATCAGAACAACTATCTAGGTTTGGGAAACATACTCGAGAATTACTGTTATTATTTTAGATTTAAATTAACTAGAATGATTATAATTATAATATTCAAATATCTTGGGATGTTAAAGGTAGACTGTTGCTGTTTCTATGGGTAATCTTGATTCAATGGTATAAAATGAGTAAAGAAAATATTCATAATTTTTTCATCGCTAATTTTGAAATTTTTATGTTCTAATAAAATTGATGTGTATGTGTATGTGTGTAAAATTTACAAAGTCATACTTTCGTGTATATTTTTTATAATTATATGTCAGGCAGATAAACGAATTTTGAACGCGACGCTTATTAATTTAAAATTACACCTACATAGACTTTACAATACCTCTATAGTACCTATTTATGTAATTATTATTTGAACAATAACAATGCCTATAGAATTTCTCATGCCAATAGTTTCTCATAAGTAAATACCGATGATCGTAATGAAACCGCGTCTTTCATTGAATTGTGTTTTTTATTTGATTGTAACGATTCTCTACGATTATTCTCATAATTATGTCATTAAACTTGTCGCCTAGCATATACATGTACGTATTGCAGTACGATAAAATGCTTATATCTAATAATAATATAATAAAACTAAGTCGATAAAATGTGCGTCCGATAAAACTTAAAAGGGAGTCCCGACACGATAAAAGGACTTATGGTGTGATAGCCCTTTATCCCCCTCAACAAGAAAGTTCCCGTTTTAATCTAAAGGGCATGTTTTTAAAGATATATAGGAATTTCCACCCTTCAACTTGGAAATTAAGTGCAGTGACGCCATCTGTTATCGAATATTTGAACTTCGTTCAAGACAACGATTGTTTGGGTTGCATTTCCAAAAGCGTTGCGAGCAATTGTAGCATGTGTAGTAGTGACACGAAATTTAAAATTCCAATTTCAATAGTCTTAAATTTAATTTGTTGCTATAATAAAGTTATTAAATTTTGTGTATTTATACGTCATTAGCTAACTTATATTTTGGAGTTAAAGCGACATAATTTTAGCTATCCAAATTAGTTCTCAAAACATTAAAAAAGTCAATTTCAAAGAGCAATTTTGGCCACTAAAAATAATATTGTTGACAATATCAATTTTAATATTCTAAAGAAAATACCTGGTGAAGAGAAAATATATAAATCGATCGACACGATGGTATCCATTGAAGAAAGTGTCAACTTCCCCACTGAATTTCTAAACTCTTTACAAGTACCAGGAATGCCATTACACTGCCTTCGTCTGAAAATTGGAACTCCAATCATACTACTCAGAAATCTCAACTCCCCAAAATTATGTAATGGAACTAGAATGATCGTAAAACAGCTATCGAATAATATCATTGAAGCTGAACTTATTTCTGGAAAGACCAAAGGACAGACAGTATTTATACCTAGAATACCTCTGATCTCTTCGGAATTGCCATTTCAATTTAAAAGACTGCAGTTTCCAATAAAATTAGCCTTTAGTTTTACAATTAACAAAGCGCAAGGACAAACTTTAAAATATTGTGGCATTAACCTCAAAGAATCCTGCTTCTCTCACGGTCAGCTATATGTAGCTTGCTCAAGAGTAGGAAATCCGAAAAATTTATGTATATATACTCCGGACAATAAAATGAAAAATGTTGTTTATAAACAAGTATTGTAAATAATGAGAAAACGTTTTCAATAAACTTTTTTTTTACTTTTTACGTCATAGTTTATTTTTTTATTTCGACTCTACCACGTCATCTCATATCTACTCCCGGGCGAAGCCGGGATTTTTAGCTAGTATAATAATAATAGCCGTTCAATTCGGATAGATATTTCAATATTCTCTTCGGTATCTGTGTGCCTTTTTTTGGCGAAGTCCTCCCAAATCCCGCCATTCCTCTCTGCACTGTGCCACTCTCTACCATATACCACCTGCTGTTTCTTTAATTTGGTCTATCCACCTACTTCGTTGTCATTCTCTTTTTCTTTTGCTGTACCTATATCTGTTTTATATACGAAACTTTAGAGGTTTTTGTTTGAGAGTGAGTGAATTTCTGGTTATCTATGAGAAAAACAATTGTTGAAATATTTAAATAACATATATTCTATATTCGACATTCACTAGAGTAAATAGTAATATTGGCCTTCGCTCAGCCTTGAAGTCGTATGAATAACGGCTGTGCATCATTGGAGTTATCTTTTAATCTGCTCATATATCAAGCACGGAAGGCTCTTTACCTAAATAAAATCAAGGAAACAAATGCAATATGAAGCCAATACGGTCTATTTAAGCTGGTAGAGCTTATTATTATTATTTATTTTTGATTCACATTTATTCAAGCTATATCAAAACATTTTTCAGAGCAGTGTTGGCCTAGTGGATTCAGCGACTCTCATACCTGAGGTCGTAGGTTCAATCCCCGGCTGTGCACCAATGGACTCTATCTATGTGCGCATTTAACATTTGCTGGAACGGTGAAGGAAAACCTCGTGAGGAAACCGCTTAGACCCAAAAACTCGACGGCGTGTGTGATTTAAAAAATGATCATAAAAACAGATTCAGAAATCTGAGGCCAAGACCTAACGAGGTTGTAGCACCACTGATTATATAAAAAAACATTTGTTACAATACATGTACAATAATTGGTACACCCTTCCTGTTATTTTTCGCATGAAGAGTCGAGAACAATCCTATGTTTCGGTGAATGTTCAGGCCATTGTGAAAACATCTTCCTATACAAGGATGGTTTACAATAGAGAATGTATATTATCCGTTTACGTAACACGTATTGTACGCGGAAATTGACTAAAAAATAAAGAAAATATCCATAAACTGAAGATTTTTTTAATTTCTTGTGTCGACTTGACTATAATGACGTAAACCGACCTGTAAACCATGAATTCATTAAATTAAGTACTAAAATGTACTTAGTTATAATAAATCAGTGGCGCTACAACTGTTTAGGTGTGGGCCTCAGATTTCTGAATCTGTTTCATGATCATTTTTCAATCTAATAGGCAAGTAGGTAATCAGCCTCCAGTGCCTGACACACGCAAGACGACTTTTTGGGTCTAAGACATGTCGGTTTCCTCACGATATTTTCCTTCACCGTTCGAGTGAATGTTAACAAAGTCCATTGGTGCAAAGCCGGATCGAACCTACGACCTCAGGGATGGAGGAGTCACACGTTGAAGCCACTAGGCCGACACTGCATAATTAAATAGCCAATTATAAAATATGTATGTGTAAAAGTATTTCCGAAATTATTTGCGTATTCGAGATGAGAAAACTCTTCAACACTCTAGCCTTTTGGGAGTATGTGTCCATGGGCGGCAATATCATTTAATATTGAGTGTGTGTCGTTACCTACCCTATAAACATGAATGTACGATAAAATATTGTTTCACTATCTTGTGTAAATTATTCTTATTATTATACAATTCAAAACCTCATTTTTCTCTTTAGCCACAACTCCAAGACCAGTTTCGTCAGTATTACCATCTCGTCGTCCATTCCGCGTGGCCAGCAGACGCCGGCCCTTCGGTCCAAGTTCCACAACTTCCACTACCACCACTCAAGCTACTACTCAAATGTTAGAAAGTGAGGAGTCATTGCAAGATCTTGGGGATATTGGTATGATCTTCTTCTATTTATAATAATGTAAAAACTCTAACAATAAAATGTGTCAGGGAAACTGATGGCTAAGTATAAGAAATAAGAGGAGATGTGGGGTAACAAAAGTATTAAAAAGTATTTTGGTACCCTGAGTATCATGACTTGATATCCAATGATAATTTATACATTAAATGTATGTATTTTATTTAATTATTAATGTTTACACACATATTACTATATCCACGGTATAATCAAACAAACTCTTTTATCTAAAATGTATGACAATTTAGGTAAACATAAATGTTACAAAAAAATAAATATTTAAAAATACAATTAAAATATAAGTAAAAAAATTAAATAAAAATTCTTAAATAAATAATAGACACTTAAAATATATACAAGATAAAATAAAGATACATTAAATAATTATACATTATATACTTCTTCGGTTCAATAGTTTAATTCTAATATAATTACATTCACTTAGTGATAAAATTAAAATTTAAGAACTACTAACCTATAGTTGTGTACACCGTGTTCTCAAATATTAGAAAATAAGCTATTTAAAATAAAAATATTAGTTGCTCTGCAAATATAAACTAATTCGTGTATATACTTGGTGTATACCTTAATACCTACACCTCTGTATACAGATGCGTTCGAAGATCCATCTCTTCAACCACGAAACACCAAGAATACCAATGTACAAAGACGAAGACCGCTAGTTCAACTTAAGAGTGACACAGCAAATCAAGGTAATTGATTTACAAAATTAAATATACTACTCGCGGAACTCTTTAGAGCTGACTTTACTACAAAAAATATCTAATAAAACATTCAGCCTATCAACTCATAAGTGGTCTTTACAGATCAGAACCCCTCAGCTACCAACGATGACAAGAAAGAGAGGCAAAGCAAGAAGTATAGTGCAACGTTTAAACAAAATCAATTAGATGAGACTCTGAAAGGTCGGTCTAGTGGAGAGGAGATCGAAGCCACTACTGAAGTGAGATTAGTTACTTCTGAAGGTTCGTCTTTTGTGTCATAATAGATTATATTATGTTTGGTAGTCGAAAGCTTTAATATTATGTTTTACTAAATAATATTGTTTATTATAGATTATAGCGCAGAAACTGCCGTAGCCTTAGCAGCACACCAACTTATCGCCGCACCCGTTCCAGTCATTCAAGATTATGAAGAACCAAAAACCACGAAAAGGCCTAGAACATCGCAAACGATCGTAGATTACAAATACACCAGTCCTTTTTACAACGAAGAATTAAAGACTCAAAACACAGAAGATTATTCACATACCCACTCACCTCAGGGATTCGAAACCTCAACACCTTACTTCAAAACTGACACCGCTTCAACGTACGACACTAGACTCCCATATACATCTACAGATGCTTTCACAAGAAGACCGTATTCAACTATAGGTGAATCAACAGGAAGATTTGATAAAACCACACAATTTGCAACAAACACCATACGACCGGGCGTAAGATTCACCATTCCTGATGGTTTTGAATCGACACCTTATATCAGAACAGAAGGAACTACTTTCGACTCATTCGATTCGACTGGAAGATACGACAGAACTCGATCTAATCCAATTGCCGATTCTACTCCATTTTCGCGAAATACGATTCGTCCGTCCGGTGTATCACTTAACATTGGTTCAGACAACTCTGGAGAATCCACATCGCGGTTTACCTACGACTTCACATCGACAGTAGATTATGAAGCAAAGTCTAGACCAATATCGACAGTTAATCCAGTGGAAACAACCAGATTTAATACTGCAGCAGATTATGAGCCACGGGTAACAAGACCACGATTGCCGTCAAACCCGACAGCTTCTAGCATTTCTGAGTATCCTTCGACGAGGAAATTCTCGCGACCAGCTGGTTTTTCACCAAGTTTACTGAATGTTGGTCTCGAAGCTTCGACCTTAAGGTTAGGACCGTCTACTGCTAGATACTTGGGGTCTAGCGGTAAGATTCCGGTCTCAGGTTCAAACGGTGCTAGTCAGGAGCCCTCGTATTTTACGAGAGAATACCTTTTGGAGTCGCCAGTGACTAAGGCCTATGATGGTGAGTATATAATTATTAGCTAAAAAATATATTTAACACAACTGGTATTATAACTGATTTCCGATGTTTTTAGTTTATTTCTAAAATGATTGACTTAAAAAACAATTATGTAACTAAATGGTATAGCTATCTTACACACCATTTACCATGGAGAGTGTTCAGAAGAGCTATTTGGATTAATACCTGCCGCTGAGTTTCATCATCAGATGTCAAAGCAGATTACAAAATATCATTCGTATCACCTTGACATCCGTTGTTCCACAACTGAGCGTTTCTTATGGCAGCTTTTGCCGTGCACCACCACTATGTGGAACCAGCTACCCTTTGAAGTATTTCCAACTCGACTTAGGGTCCTTCATGAAAAGAGCATACCAATTTTTAAAATGCTAGCAACGCACTTACGAGCCTCCTGGCAATGTGATTGTCGATGGACAATGAGGTTCCTGCCGATATGTTATATAAAAAAAGATACAAGTAATTCCTTCCTCATATTAAACATTCCAGTATTTCCTTATTAAGTTGTTCCCTCATTTTTGTTCGACGTTTCAGTGTATATTATCTATATATTTTTTCTGTTGCAGATGAGTATCAATACCTATCTCCTATAACAACACCACAAACTACAACAACTAAAAAGTCACCACCACGTAGAAAAACAATCTATAGAAGAATTTCAACTACACTAAAAACTCCAGTCGCGGAAACGCCTAAACCAAGATCGACTAGAAAACCGTTCGAAAAAATTCCAGAGAAGGAAATTGAGTCCGAAAAAGAAATAGTGAAAGCATCAGGGCCGAAAACGTCAGAATTTGATTACTACGATGATGATCAAGAGAAGATAGGAGTCAAATATGAGAAGGAAACCAAAGTTATTTTAGATGGAACAGGTTAATAACTTGATTTTTTTACATTCTTATTTAAATTCCTAGCCCTTTTTATCGAGATAATATTTTTTATTTCCACTATAAAAATTCATGTGTACTTCATACCATTTAAACAGTTACAAACTTTACAAATAAACTAGTAATTTAATAATTACAATCGTGATATTAATATTTCACATATATAAACGCGAATTTACTACATGCCTTTGTATTATGGGTAGAGAATTTTGACCCATAAGCTTTGGCAAAAATTATCAATAACAACTGTTTTTCATATTATGACATTAAGATAATATATATGACATTTACATGCCTATTTTATATGGCTGATTGTGCGTTTTATAATTAATCATGTACCACTTTCTTTGCAAATAAACGATTTTTTTTATTTTTATTAACACATCTGTCGCTGATCACGATTGCTGAAAAACATTCGAATTATGTAAATAATGAATTTATTTATGTAGTACTCGCATCAACAAAACACGATAGTAATATATCTTTTGTTTTTTTCAGGTAACATAGAATGTTTGGATATCGGAAACTTCCCACATCCCTCTTCTTGTAAGAAATTTATATCATGTGCACGAATACGTGGTGGGTCAGTGCTGGGATGGGAATACATTTGCCCCAAAGGGCTTTCCTTTGATCCTGTTGGAGGCATTTGTAACTGGTCTGCCGGTTTGGGATGTCAGGAGAAAGATCTTGAATAAAATTGATAGGTTTCTATCAAAAATCTTGTAAACGTTAATTGCCGTAGACATAAAGAATAGCAAAATCTATCCAACTGAAACAAATGAAGATTTTGTTGTATGAACAACAATAATAATATGCTTTTTATCATTATTTGAGAGAATAATACTAATAATAATATAATATTCTTTATGCCTAAGGTTCTAACGAAAATGGGCCTGATTTCACGATCAAATAGAATATCGTTTAACGTCAAAATTCACGGATATTAGATTTTATTTCTCTTTGGATTTTTTGTTAGAAATCAGGCAGGTCACGTGATATGGAAATATTATTTTCCATCCTAGTGAAATTGGTCTCAAGTATACTCGTTGTTATAAAAATGTACTTTTATAATGTATTTCTAGTTTGATATATGTGACGTCATTGACTGATATAATTATCTGTGACAATATTTACAACGATATTCATGTACATTTTCCTATTTATAAAAATATAAGTAAAGTTTAATACTCAAATGTTTCCTACTTTTATACTCTTTTCATAATATCACTGCCATTTTGTATTTTTATATAAGCACTATATAGCGCATCAAAATTAATGAAATATCGAAAACATTTCAAAATGTGCCTTAATTATTATATAATAAATATAGATTTAAGGTATTTTTAGTTAGACAAATAAATTTTTTAAATATATTTTTTTCTTCTTACTCCTTACTTATTGTAACAAATATTTAGAAAGAAAGAAATATACCTAAACTCCTGCTTTAAGGATTTTAACCCTTTATGATTTTATGCCTCCATTCAAAATAGCACACAAGAACAGTGTCTTTCTCTTAATTAGGGAATTCAATCCCGATCTCGCGAGATCTCGTGCCATTGTTCGAGATCAATCCCGAAGCGAAACTTCGAGATTAAGTGTCAGTAGAAAATTAATCTCTTCAATGAACAAGCGTGTCTTAGCGTCGAAAACATGTAACAGCAGCGTTGTTATATAGGTATCAAACTAAGTGTTATTTAAAGATGAATAGGAACAGTTCAAAGGCGAAGAAATTATCCATTTTCCTAGCAAATATATCGTCTGATACCCTATTCGTCGCCTACACGGCTGATAACGAGATTAACACCGCAAAAGAAAACGAAGTTGAATTGCCTTTTGCAATCATGTACTTATTTGAATTTACGTGCTACTAAAACCAACACTTCAATTAGAAGAGAATATCAGAGTGTCTAAAAATGCTTTAAGTGTTTCTGCGAGGTTAGATAGTAAAAAAGAGATGAATCTATATGAGTGTAACTTTTACGGGGTTACAAGGGGTCATTCAGTTCGCTTATAATAGCGCTATTGTAGCGCAACCAACCTAAGTTGAGTGTGAGAGGGCATTTTTAGCTGTTGGGTACATAGCGACTGCCAAAAGATGCTCAGAAGCTATTTCCAAAGGTTATCCTAAATATCTGGGATATAAATAATTCTGGAAATAACTCTTTATTCACCATTGCGAAGGCTTGTTTTAAAATAACGAATGAATATGTTTCGTGATTCATTATAAATAATTAGGAACAGTTATAATAAATATGAGGTACAATATTATTATAAAATATTGTCGTAGGTATCTTAATTAACCTCAAAAACACATCCTCATCAGAGAAGTTTTCATTGCGTTTAGTATCAGTTGTTCGGTTCAATAAATTATGTTTAAATTGTATTTATGCACAATTTTTTTTTTTCTAAATAACAGACAAAATTTTGATCATCACTCTATGAAAAGTCCGTCAGACACACCGCCATACCGGCTATTGAAACGGGTCATTTACGCGTGAGATATAGCGCACACGTGTGGACGCAATCGCATGACGTGCTCTTTCTTTGGGGTTGTAATTTGGTGTTTTTCACACACCAACATTCTATTATTTAAAAAAATACATTTTCGGCCCCCATCCATGGCCCCTTGCCATCAGGATCTGCAGCCGAACATTCAAAGCACTGAGTGCATATATTTATTTAATATCGGGAATAAAAAGTCAAGTTCCATAAAATCTGTATTACAACGTTCTTTTACTAATATTGACATAACCGATGCCTACACATGTTAATTTAACTTTTTGCGAGACAACCGTTTCTTCGTCGGAATCTTCGTCTTCACGCAACACTTCCAGTTTGAACATAACACCGAAGAATTCTTTTAGGTGTTGGAGAAATTTGATCGTGTATTCTGATAAAGGTCCAACCTGAAACAAAAATAAATAAAAATCTAATATTGTAAAAATATTTGTATGAAACAACAAATAAACTTAAAAACTACCGATGACAAACATTCTTTCAGCGTTAAAAACTGTGCGACCCTGAGACAAGCCACTGGCTCAATAAACAGAATAAGTACAAAATAAACATTTTTCTCGCGACATCTCATACATCTTTAAATTAAAGGCCAGAAAATTAAAAAGATTTTTTTTAATGATTATCTTTAATCACATCTAAAAAAGACATTGTATTGTACTCCTCTATTGTATAATTATTACAAATTATAATGTTCTCTTAAATACATAAGAGAAAATTAAATTAGTTGTCTAACATTTAAGAATATACAACATATTATTGTCATACATTAATACGATGAACTTACCACACATTCACTGACGTCTTTTTGACCCAAAGCCATCCACAAAGCGAGGATCCATTGAAAAGACGAGTCCACTGCGCCACCACGGTGTATTTCATCTAAAAGCCTCATGCCACATTCCCGACCAAGGTCTTCAGGCAGTGTGCTATCACCGCTGCCGGCTTCTACAGACTTCTATGAACGAATCAAAATTCATTTATTAAAATAGGTTTACAAGGAAATTGCAACTGCAACTAAATCATTATAAAATTAAAATATAATACTATTAGACCACAAGCCCATGAACAAAAAATACCTGTGAAATGACCCAACCTGAATTACGCTTAGAAGGCTGTACTATGTCTGAAAATAGTTGAGCACTATGCCGTTTTTGAGCGGTACATGTAGTACGTGAGTGAATGGACTTTCTCAGGTACAATGGGGAATTTCGACTAATTATTAATGTACGGCTTTGTTATAAGTGTATAGATGATTAAAAATAAATGTCGAAAAACCTAGTGCCGTACAAAAGTGATGGTGCCGGAAGTCGGTGCAAATTTTTAATTCGACGACAGTTGCAGAAGCAATATAGGTCATTTATTACTGTACGGCATTTGTGTGATTCCTTTTGGACACAACAGATACTTTACCCGTAAACGCCGTACATATTTCCAGCGGAGCGGTCGAAAGGCCAAGGGTCGGAACCCTACCCCACCCCCATACCCTAAGGTCATTGTAAAATGTACGGCAACATGTTCAAAATATTATTTTAACACGGACAATAATGTTTTATAATTATGCTTCCAAAAATTATAGTTAATATTTGTGTAAATAAATATTTATCGAAATTTCAGGATTTACCAAGTTCTTACTGCTGTAAGATCAGAGAATAATGTACGACAACTTGTTTTTTACATAATGTTGCTAAATATTACCTGTTGTACATTATAGCCGTTCATTATAAATGGTAACAAATTAAAATATTATGATAAAAAATATATGAAATTTCCGAAATTTAGATGACTTTTCAAATGCTCCTAGAGTAATATGGGGAGTAATATTTTCAAAGATTATTGTTATTTTATATGTAACAAATATAAATAAACAAAAAAACGAGAGCCGTACATTTTACTCCAGATTATTCTGTAAAGCTGATAAAACTTCGACGACGTTTGAGGTGTCCCCTAAGGTCATTAATAACTGTACATATCTGAAGCATACTCCTACAAGGCTGTAAAGTATATTTACAGCCTTATCGTACCCAGAGAGAGGTAAAGGAAAAATATTTTTAACAAAAATAAAAATATTGCGTCCCAAACTTATGAGACATGAAGGAAGTACCTTAAATAACAGATAGGGTATTTTACTAAAAGAAGACTTTATGTTATTTTTAAAGGTTAGTAATTCTGCATTCAAAGATTTTTTAAAACTACTTGCCTCGTTTGGAAATCGAACCGGCTTAAATTAAAACACCCCCTACTTTTATGATGCCAATCGAAAGAATGGCCAAAACCCAATAACTTTTCTAAAGTAACAGACTCGTAGGGGATTTTTTAGGGCGGATACGATAGATAATGTTTTTAATTTGATTTAAAAAGATATATTCACACTGTTCCTTTTCTTTATAAAATACTATGTTACTTAAGAAGAGTTATTAGTTTTTGGCCATTCTTTCGATTGGCATGATAAAAGTAAGGGTGTTTTTTTACATTTAAGTCGGTTCGATTCCCAGACCGAGGCAAGTAATTTTAAAAAATCTTTGAATGCAGAATTATAACTTTTAAAAATAACATGAAGTCTTCTTTTAGTAAAATACCCCTATCTACGATATTTAAAGGTACTTTCCCTTCATTTCCCATAACTTTGGGACGCCCTGTATTGAGTAGGCGGTGGTAGCGGACTATCGAAAGTGTACGGCATTTATCTTTTATTGAAGATTGTCTAAAGTATTAATAACCTGTGTTATTGCCGTACAGATAAAAGTCACCGGAAAATGACTCTTTTCTGAGGAAAGTAATTTACCCCCATACACCTATGTGTTCCACAAAAATGTACGGCATGCTGGAAAATGTTATCTATTTGTGAAGTACCCTCAAGATCATTTAATTTTATGTTGTTTCATATCATCATCACCTATATGCTAATCAGACAGTTCGACCCTTGGCTTTCGACCCGTCCCTGGGAATATGTACGGCGTTTACGGGTAAAGTATCTGTATATGTGTCCAAAAGGAATCACACAAATGCCGTACAGTAATAAATGTCCTATTGCTTCTGCAACTGTCGTCGAATTAAAAATTTGCACCGACTTCCCACCATCACTTTTGTACGGCACTAGGTTTTCCGACATTTATTTTTAATCATCTATACACTTATAACAAAGCCGTACATTAATAATTAGTCGAAATTCCCCCATTGTACCTGAGAAAGTCCATTCACTCACGTACTCACATGTACCGCTCAGAAATGACGGCATAGTGCTCAGAGCTATTTTCAGACATAGTAACAGCCTTCTAAGCGTAATTCAGGTTGGGTCTTTCGGTTTTGTGTAATATCACAAAAACCAAAGATAAGAAGTGACAATGGAATAAAATAAATACTAACAGCTTCAGTACAGTAGAATGTTTTGTCATTAGTTTCGGCAACAAGACTGACTCCAAACCCTGGACTTTTTCCGGCATTGGAACCTCGACATTGATCTGTGTTAATGTACACATCTGGTAGGAAGTTAAGCATTACCTGAAATCCAATGACCATATATAAATATATCTTGATTGAGACAAATCATACAACACTACATATAAAGATTTGTAAGCTTAAATTGGGCATAAATAATTTACACCAAAAAAAATTTGTGCAAAATAACCCAAACAAAACTTGGATTATTATTGATTACAATAAAAAACCTCAAATTGTTATAATTACCCCTTTAGCTGCATCAACAACTCTATTTGCCATGGTTGGTGATACCCTGAGTGCATATACAACTCCCCTTATTCTTTTCACTAAGCCCCACTTAGTCCATTGCAGTGGCCGTAAATGTCTTCTGACAGGACATTTGAATACTATTTCCCCACCGCCTAAAGGTGGTGCACCTATGAACAATGAACATATGACACATTATTATTTGTAGCAGATACTACAACAAAAATAACAATATGTATATATATTGAGCTACAAAGAAGTTCCTTGACAAAACATTTATACATATCTAAGGTTTTTAAAAATTTAGATGTTTGCTATCAAATTTGAAAAAATCATAGACTGATTTTACATCCCTGAATCTAAATAGGGAAATGGTGTTATTAGGACAAGTAACACTTATTTCTTTACAAGGCATACTAACAGAGTAAATATTACACTTAAAACTCGGAGACAAATCAATATCATAATACAAAATTAGAATAAAACATATACCATACAATAACAAATCTATTTACTATTACATTATTAAAGTAAAAGTATTTGGCAATAAATTTCACAGGTTTCCAACCTTTTATCATAACATAAGAAATTCATTAGACCCACCTCGTCTTATTACTTTCAATTCTAAACCATCATCAACTAGTATAAATTTTAGTAAGATTGGTAATGCCGCAGCTTTTACTTTATCAACAGAAACATCTAAATCATGATGCGTAACCCCTTGAAGAACAGCATTTAAAGGCTCTTTACAAAATGGGCCCAGGGCTAATAAAACTTCCAGGTAGTAACCTATAAGAAAAACAAAGGTAAAAATTAAACTCTGAAAACAACATATTATATATTGAGAATTGAATGTCTCATTGTGTTAAATGCCTAAGAAAATAATTACCAATCTAAGCTGGAAGGAAGACTAAAATTGCTAATCAGCTAGTTACTTTAAAGCAAAATTGTCTGTCCCTAATCAACCTATGTATTTTTTAGTAGCCCAACCTGATATGTGACAATGTTCCATCATTATTACTATTACCATATTATCTTTGAAAGTTTTCTATATACATCCTAATTCGAGACTGGTTGCTTAACTTAATGACTAATAATAAAACTAACCTATTCCCCTCTGAGGGCAACAACTGTGAGTAACCTGTCCACCTATCAATATACCAGGCTGATAATACAATGATGTCCCAGTCTCACTCAACTCCACTCGAGTACCGTTTGTTATTTTATCCAGTAACCGTATTAAATTTACTTCGTACTCTCTGAGACCAGGGTCATCTTGCGTACTTCTTATTTCTTCTATTTTTACAGAACGTCCACTTAGAGTAGATAGTAATAGCCGCTGGCGAAAAAAATTACTTCCTTTGTAAACAAGAACATCATTTTGAATTATGGCTGGCATAGTTAACTTTTTATAAAGCGACAATAATATTTTAAGGTCTTTTAATTTCTAGTCACATGTATTATTTTATTCAAATTCAAAACAAAACACATGTTAGTTACTATGATTTTTGACGTTCGGATGGCAATAGTCAATAGTCAATACGTCAAACGATTGATGAGTAAAGGCGACAAACACCAAGTTAAATCGTAGATAGAGTACAGTCCGTCTACGAGTAAAACTACATAATAAAATCTAATATAACAAACACTGTCAGTTGAAGTTCACGTCATTGGAACAATAAGTAATGACGTTGACACACTACAAATTGTCTAAAAATTAATATATAAATCTTCAAGCATGTGTTGTTATTGTTCTTAATTCAACTAAAACTAATTTTAAGTTATTAATGGAAAAAGAAATACTAAAATGAAAGTTAAAATAGGAGATGTCGTATTACCAGGCGATTACTGCGATGAAATAATGGCTGTTGGTGTAAAATCCAAAGTTGTATTAGGGCCGGGTTTACGGAAAGAAGTGGATCAAGTCTACATCATGAAGGCGGGAGTTTTAAGGAAACGAAACCCCAATACATTTTGGGTGGATAGTTATCAGAAGCGATACGTCCCTTCTAGAAGTGAAAATGTTATTGGTATAGTAGTTCAAAAAAGCCGGTGATTTGTATCGTGTAGACATTGGAGGAAGTTGTACTGCAGCTTTGTCATATCTTTCATTTGAGGGTGCCACAAAGAAGAACCGACCTGAAGTTCAAATCGGCGATGTTGTTTACGCTAAAATGCTTGTTGCTAGCAAAGATATGGAACCAGAATTAGTTTGTGTAGACTCACATGGCAAAAAAGGAAGACTGGGAGTTTTGAACGATGGTTTTGTTTTTAAATGTTCACTGAACTTAATAAGAAAAATATTGAATCCTATTTGTCCTCTATTAGAGTCATTGAAGAATGAATGGCCATTTGAGTTGGCTGCAGGCATGAATGGTAGAATCTGGATTAAAGCTAACACTATGAGAGAAACAATTGCTGTTGGTAACGCAATATTAGGAGCTGAATATCTGAGTGATGATGAAATCAAAACCATGTGTACTAATATAGCTAGCATCCTTGCTGGTCATGTATCATAATTTCAATAGACAATAAAACGAAATAAAACAGTGATGGGAGATTTATTTTGGCAAATGCAACTAACCTAGTAACAGAAATCTCAATACATTGTGTAAAACTACTTTCAGGCATTCAACTGCATTTCTGTACACATAGTTACTTACTCAACCCTGTCTGAGAATTACATAATGACTTATGTAAGGAATAAATCATAGTGTAGTTTGCTAAAGCATTAAAATATCTTTACTAAAATACTATAGAACTGGTGGGTGGGGGGGAAAATGTAAAATAATATATACAAAATAAATTATTATTTAGTAAAAACAATTGTAATTGTTTGAAAAAAAAGCTTTGCCAAATATAACACTTGACAAAAATAAGTAGGTGGTACATAATATGTAAGAACTGGTAAGTAACCATGTCAATAATCAAATGGAATATGTAAAATTTTATATAACAAGCCTTGCCACTTGCACTATATACAAATTATGCGGCTGTCACTCTGTTATCAATATACAACAATTTATAATAATAGGAGCTGAGTGACCAGAATTCAATTTCTTATTTTATAATAATTTAAAATAAAATAACAATAAGAGCTAATTTATACAATACTAGTATTTTTACACTTTAATACAATTTCGGGAGATACTTACATTAAAATAAATAGTGAAGACTTAGAACTATGAATACAATTAAAACTATTTGATTTGGTCATAATGAAGTCTCTTGAATTGAAATATACTTGTCAATATGTCAAAGTCAATAGCATAGAAAATGTAAAATGGTGGGTAGTTTCTGATTTTTTAAATACAACTGAAAGAAAAATTGCATAACATAATTTTGTTGTATGACTAATTAATGATACTTCTATTAAATTTTATAAATTGTTATATGCCATTTTTAATAAAAATGATACAAGGTTGTAAGGTGATGTGTGAGACATTTCATAATAGAGCATATTTGAAACTATATTTAATATTGATTTACATAATGAATATGACCCTTTAATTTCTGTAATTTTTTAATAAATTATAATGTTATATCTTTACTTATACTGCTTAGGGGCCATTCAAGTATTACGTGAGCAGATTTACTACATAAACATATTAATTTTTTGTAGGAATCCTCGAAAATGCATTTCATTTTCAAGCATAGACAATGTGTGGGTAATATGTGTAAAAAAGTTAATAATTACTGTTGACGGTCACCAAATAAAAATAACAAAGACCCCCTATATTGATTACGTAATATTTGAAGGTCCCCTTAACCGAAAATGAAGAAAAATAAATAATACTTATATTATTTTTACAATAATGCATATCATATTTACATAGAAAACACATTCAAAAGATTTATTGAACAAGTCAAAATACTTTATGACAACTTATATTTACAATTATTAATATTCTTTTAAAGGGACACAATTCAAGGGGTAAGCAAAAATTTTTGATTATTCCTGTTAAATAAGTGTAATTCGGATTTAATAATAAAATGAGAAATTTGCATACTTAATTAGATCTCTTTATATTATTTACAGTTACAGTTAAAATTAACTCACAGTAAAAATAAATTTGTAGAGATCAGAACATACAACTCATGTAAGTAGCGAATACCCGTTTACCTAAAGATATGATATTAGTCCAAAGTATATACATTATAGTTATTCATTACCAAAATAGTCTATATACAGATATATTCATAAAAGTCCAAGTTGCGTCGCGCTTTGTGATATTGGAATCCCCAACAAACTTTGATTATATACCATTTTTCATGTGATAATATTAATACATAGGTTTTTCTATGTAGTAAATCGTCCTAATTCTACCCATTGAATGTGGTTTAAAGCATACTGGCCTTGTTCTCATACATAATATAAATAGTCATATTTTTATGAATGAATAAAATAAGCAATTTACTCAAAAGATGTGGAGCTAAATTCCAAAAGTTTCCAAAATATTACATAGAGACACTAATTGTAGAGTTTTTTAAATTTATAAATAGCATATATTACTCAAAAAAATTCAGGCTTGCCTTAAAAAATAACCATAGAATAAATTAGGTATGTGAATAAGGCCAGTAGTCTGTATAAGCCATAGACATATAAAATAAATAAAAATATTCCGTATATCTATGGTTCAACCACATGATGTAACAATTAGACAAGGGCTTATCCATAAAACATAACACAAGAATAAAAACAATTGAATATACTTAAGAATAAAATTATTCAGGAACCACTAATGTCTCTCTTGATAAGGGTCCGTAAATCCATGCAAATAAGGACTTAACTTATCATCTTTGAATAACAAATATTTTTCTATAATTGCTTCACCACTGGTTTTTGTGTCTGGGTTTGATTGCCAGTGAATAAAAAATGTTTTGGTCAAAGTTAACTAGTCTGAAAAAAATTATCAGTGACACAACGGAGCAGTGTTTTTCTAAAGTAATAGTCAAAATAATAATATAAAGACTCTTTTGTCAATAAAAAAATGATCAGTCTAATTATTGCATCATTTTGACTTAAGTATTAAACTATCCCTTTTCATCACAGCATATCACAATTTGACAGAAAGAGATGAAAGATTACTTCAGTTAAAATCAGTCTGAATAAGGGTTTGTAGAAGGACCAGGGCGATATCACATATAAAGAAGGTTCTAAATTTGGTTAGGGCCTTACACAAAGCGTGCCCGCCAGCCTTTCTCAGAAGACGGAATCGGCAGAGCGAGACAGATGTACCGGGTGTGAGGGAGAGCGAGCTAGACGCTTTCGAGGAAGCTTTTCTAGTGTTGATAATAAATGAGGGAAATCCGGTCGCTCGCTTTCTCTATACGACCAGCAGAGCATTAGGATATCCTGAAAAAAACACAAGAGTTATAAAAAGGAAAAATTAGGACGCTATTTATACTATAATACAATTATGTGAAATATGTCAGAAACGAAGGAGATTACCATGCAATCGCAGAACTAGAATGATGGGGTTCATGAGTCACCTTATGGGACCTTGAAAACTGTGTTTATTACTAATATTCGTTGGATACTGTTAAAATAAAAACAGTTATTATTAAAATAAAACGCGAACACTAGATCCACCCTTATTACTAAGTGTGTGAGAATAGTACTTAGTACTATTCTCACACACACACAATTGCTTTCACAAAAATAACTAAATAAATATAATAATCTCACCTTAATATCTCTAGAAGCCTGCATATTGGCAAGCGATTGTTTCGCCCCTTTGCCCACTTGCCAAATAATAGCTTCAGCAGGCTGACCCTTAAACGGGTATTCCCCGCATAACAATTCATACCAGACCGTACTGTAAAAGAACAAAAAATAAGCTTTTGTTGTTTCTTTAAGCGGTTTTAAATTCAGTAATTCCTATAAATAATAGTAAAATATTACTGCCATAAAAAATCGCCCGTTCTAACCCTTGATTTGATAACTGGCAATATAAGTTAATACATTAAGTTACCAACATGAATAACTGAGTATTGTCTTTGATTAACATAACTTTTATTCATTTAATAAAACACTATTTTGACCGGATTGAAGTTATGTATTATTATAAATTTACAACTATTTAACATAATTTTAAATTTATCCGACGTTTCGCGTGCTTTACAGCGTGCGTGGTCACGGTGACTACGGTGACTATAGTTGTAAATTTATAATAATACATAACTTCAATCCCGGTCAAAATAGTGTTTTATTAAATGAATAACTGACATTAGCCACCATTATTGTCTAAATTGTCATGTGTCAAATGTCAAGTTTGATAGTACAAAGACTGTACTTTCAAGTAATACGATTTCAAAAAAAAACAGCACAAATGTTTACATTTACAATATACATACCCAAACGCGTACACGTCCGTCTGCTTGGAGAAAGGTAGATGAAGCGAGGCGTGAGGTCGTAACGCGCGAACCAATTCCGGTGCCAAGTAACAGAGCCAGCCTGACGGAATACCCAAGCTGTCTCCACGGGCACTGCAAGATACGTCAGCAAATACAGTTAAAGCTATATTTTTGTATATAAGGACCGATTTACATTATCTTAGTGTTTAGGAGAGTATTTTAGTACAACTTGAAAGGCAAGTTCTTTAGTGCTTTAGTGCGTTGCGAGTGAACGTTTACATTTCTTCCAGTAGAGTATCATTACAGCGCCACAATGAACGCGCAACGACGTCGGCAAATACGCTCTATTCTACGCAAAATACTAACTGTAGTTATGGAATAGATAGAAGTCGAGATTTTATTCGAAATAAATAAACTAAATATAAATAATAAATAAAATAGCTTCTTTTAAGGCAGTGTATGCCAAATGCCTAGCCTGTTTGTTTTTGTATAAATTGTTTTTAACGTTCCACAAACATTCGTGAACAACATATTCAGACACAAATTTGATAGTTGTATCTTCCGACCATTTAGCCATCTTTAAAAATCAAAAAACACGCACGCGTTTCACGGCACTTGTGCACTCTCCTAAAGATTTTACTAAATTACGTGTTTACTGTTTACACACAACGAGGGAAGATCTCGGGGGGATGCGCGGGCGCGGGAGGGGTATCACTTGAAACAAAAATAAAAAGCGATTCTATTTTGTTTCAACTTGAAAGTCAAGTAGAACCGTACTAAAAGCAAGTAGCGTTTACATGTTTCAACTAAAGTACTATCCTAAAGCACTCTGCTAAACACTAAGATAATGTAAATCGGCCCTAACTGCTCCAATCCAATCCTGCTCCAATCCAATCCTCGGTAAAATCAGTTCGCTTCGAGTACTGATTTTACCGAGGATTGGATTTATATAAAAGTAGAAATTTTATGAAAAATTTATGCATTCCCATTGTAAACGATGAAGTGTTGTAAAATACTTTTAAAATTATATGATTTAATTATGTAAGACAAATTTGCACACAATAATGTGTGGCAGAATATGCGACTAAACTTCGCATTGTACCAGCATAATATTTTTGTACCATTCTTGCACATAAATTATTATTGTTATTATTAACCAAGTTGGAGTGTGCGGTACATCTAAAAGTTGAGACTTCCGCCTCAGGTTTTTCCTTGGTAATATCTTTATATATATAATTCTTCTGTGAGTGTGTATGTCACTGAACTTCTCTCAAACGACTGCACCGATTTTGATGAAATTTTTTGTGTGTGATCAAGGGGATCTGGGAATGGTTTAGATTCACAAATCAGCCCGGCAGATGGCACTGCAGTCGGTACTTTCATACTTTGCTTAATATCCTAATCGCTTTAAATATCATGCAGGACAACGTCTGTGGGGTCCACTAGTATGGTTATATTAATCGACTTGCACTTTAACTATTAATTTATGTATAGACATCGAGTGAAAAGAGCGCAGACAGAGTTGACTTAAAAATATATTGTTTGTGTTTCCACACTGTAGGTAGGTATGTAGCGTAAACGTAACGTTTAATGGGCGAATAACTATTTTAAATTAAAATTATGAAGTTAAAGAACATAAAACACCTATTATCACACACATTTACTAAGCGTAAATAAAAAACAACTTACTTATTCCCAAAGCATAATTTGGTGACACTAAATAACCCAAAATCCGTGATGACCACTTTCCCGTTCTCCAGAAAGATGTTCTTCGTCTTCAGGTCTTTGTGGATAATGCCTCTCGCGTGTAAATAGCCCATACCCTGCAAATTTGTAAATACGCTACATAATGGCGTATATCCCTACTATCTTTTAATGTACCCGACATTATTTGTCTTAGGGATGGTGGGGTACCTACAATAAATTGGAAACCAGACGTGACTTACAGTTGTCCTACTACGTACTGAAAGTCTTGAGGGGTGTAGTGTCCAACCCAAGTGTACTCCAAGAACTGGGTTTCTTAGTGCCTATGGGAAAGTGCGACGGCGAAGGCCTAGGTTATTTGCGATGCCAAGGGCAAGAACCAGTCTGTTGCACAGATCCCCGTTATCAAAGACGTTGTGCCTACTGAATGCTGTCTCCGACACTATCGACATATTTATATGTTCGCAGAGTGAATTCACAGTAGCGATATTGTGTATATTATGTGTTTAATATTATATATGTACCTACTTTATTATATTTTATTTAATGTTTCTCGACATTATCGTATTGACATAGTCTGTAAGGATAATGTATTTATGTAATAAATAAATAAATAATACGGTATATAAAGTACAAAGTAAGTTAAAAAACTGTATTCTATGCAATGGTGGCTATTGACATTGAGGGTCTTGATTTGAATGAAAAGACGTGCGAATCGTATGACACTTAATTTTACTGACTAACTTTTGGGGGGCGGAATGTCGAAATATATTAAAATGTATATGTCGCAGCCAATTAGCTGAATAACCTTTCAATTATCAGCCTAGCCCTTTAACTAAACAGCGCCGTTTAGTGTTCAGTGTTCAGTGGCGGCCTGAATGATATTCAGCCGTAGCGTTTGTTACAACATTTAATAAGCTGGCTGGCTAATGCTTAGGCCATTCGTACGATACGATATCATTAGGAAGAAATAAAAGAGATGAAACAAAAAATATTTCTTTAGAAATTACTTGAGTCATTCACAGCTAAATTCACACTACACTCTTCCCTTGAACTTGTTTTTTATTAAACTTTCGAAAACACCATCAAAGTTTGTTGCCGACGCCATATTGACGAGCGACCGCTAAAATTCTGAAGTTTATATTTACGTGGTTTTTAACTTGTGGTGTACCTCCAAAAATTTTAGTTTAGTGAACACAAAGTATCATAAAAGTATCATATTGATACAAAATTTGTAAATACCCACAAAAGTCAATTATAAATTTGTCATACGAGATCCTGCCGAGAAGTGTACATAGGAGTAATGACCACCCTCTAAATACACAAAGGTAAAAACTAACCTGTGATATCTGTTGTGCAACTAATACACTTTTGTTTGCTGTAAATTTATCCTTTCTTAAATGAATGTGGGTATACAACGTCATCCCTTTGCACAATGACGTCACTATTGCGAGCCGTGGCGGTTTCATACACGCGCCCATGAATAGTACTAGGTTTTCGTGTCTCGTTTTACGGAATGTTGCCACCTGGAATATTTTATTAATTATAGATTTGGGAATAACAAATCCTTGAATTTTATATAACTATCAGATTTATTTTCACATTAATCATGTATAGAACAAAGGCCTTCTTTAAAAATGTTATACATAATTGAAAACCACTTAAATTTAGTATAAAATTTACTTTTTTAGCTATATACTTAAAATTATATTTTTTATATAAGCTGTTGACTTTATACATAAATAATATTCCCACGTCACCCAATATGTTATTCTAAAAAAGTCTAAACCTAACTAGCGCGATAGCGTACACACAATTCAAGATTAATTCCGTTTAAATGTAATTTTTAAAATGTCAATAGGGCCTTATCACCTACACATTAGGTTTTCTTTCCATTAAAAAAATATACAGCGAAAACATAGTGAGGAAACTAGATTTGCAAAAAGCTTACGTCAGGTTAGCCGAACCATAAATAAACAACAAAATTTTTAAATTTGACGACTCATTGGTCTTGTGGTTAGTACCCCTGACTGCGAATCCATGGGTCCCGGGTTCGATCCCCGGCTGAGACAAACATCGATGTGATGAGCATTTGGTGTTGTGCTTAGGTCTTGGGTGTTTAAATATGTATTTATATGTCTATCTATCTATAATATTATATAAACTTGCCTAGTACTCACCATAACACAAGCTTCACCAGCTTAGCATGGGACTAGGTCAATGGACAAAAAAAAAAAAAAAAAAAAAAAATTAATCGGTGTATTGCCATAACTCCTAATTCAGTACGATGAATAATAGTAAAACCAATAAATAAATGAAACATATAAAAGGGGAATACCCATAAAATAAAAGTTTCAACTTACCTCATGTTTAAACGTATCTAACGGCGCACAGTGATCGTTCAGTGCGTGCACGTGTAAGACTTTGACCGCTACAGCGCCGTGCCAACTCCCTCGGTACACAGTACCGAACCGCCCAGCCCCTATTACTTCGTATAGTTTCAATTCGTCGTATGGTATATCCCATTCTTTCATTGATAACTATAAACAAATAAACTTCAATCGAGCGATTATAAACTTTAGATTTGGAATCGGAAGTTCGATCCCATAATATCAGCCGCAAGTGAACTATGGAGCGTTCTAGTCTAAAAAATTGGTTTCGTAGCACTTACGAATATAGAAACTAGACATTAAAATGTAAATGTATATTAATATAATATTAAAAAAAAAACAACTTTATAATATACTAGCGGATCCGACAGACGTTGTCCTGTACATAGAAAAAACAAATCTAATAATGTTAATAATTCTCGATTCCACTTGAATACACAAAAAAATTCACCAAAATATATCCAGCCGTTTAAGGGTTTAATTTCGAACAAATGCACAGACGATTTATATATATAATAGCTGTTTATTTGCTGTAGATAAATAACGAAAAAAAAAAATAACGACGAGTTTATTGCCAGTTCTTCTAATTCGTTCTACGCCCTTGATTTGAGAACTGGCAGTAAATGTCAAATTAGAAGCCTTTAATGTATATTTCTTTTTTGACGTTCATAAGTGTACATTGTGTGTTCAAACTCAAACTCAATTTTGATTTTTGAACCTAGTTACCGACTGCAGCGCCATCTGCCGGGCTGATTTGTGAATGTAGGGCGCCACCCAAACGCATACAAAAACATTCATTCAAATCGGTCCAGCCGTTAAGGAGAAGTTCATGACATACACACGTGGAGTAGAATTATATAAAGAGGATAATAAAAATGATATTTACTTAAAAATAAAGTGCACTAGCCCACACACTAGGATTCCCTGTGTCGTGGGCAGCCATTCTCTTCCTTTTGACATGTTAACGGTACTTGACAATAATTTCTATATAACACAATTTATAATTAAACTATTGTTGCACAATAAGAACACTTTCCGTTGCAGCACAGAACAGATTGAGAAGATGTTGCTTAATATTGTAAGTGAATGTATCAAGTCTTGAATCGTTAGTAAAAATTTTGTATCTATGTAAGACGTATTGAAAGTAGCGCGTAAAGTAGTGATAAGCGAATATAAACCTACTTCTTCGAACAACCTCCGTCGCTCTATTATAGCAGCCATTTTACACGATAACTTTTACATTAAACAAAACACTATACAAGATATACGAATAATAACGAAGTCAGAAACATAACAAACATTTGTCACAGGGCACAAATGAATCACTGCGTTATCTGCCTTGTTATCGGAAATGACACTGAGCTTCGAATAAAGCTTATTTTGCAGTGTTGGTCTATTCGACGGAACAAAGATTATTATGAATGAAAATTTAATGACCAAATTATTATTTAGTTGATATTATATTATATGACTAGAATTTATTATATTATATGACTAGAATTTATCTATGCTAAATTATTAAGTTAAGTTTGTATCTGGATCTTCTGAATCGATCGAATTGTCATCTCGAAAGTACATACAGACAAAATCTGTTATAAAGACGTGGTTTGGTCGTAAAAACCGATAGACGTAACAGCCCATCGGGTGTTACGTTACGTTGTTATTAAGTACCTATACTCCGATTTTTCATTCCGTGGAATTCTGACATTTCATAAGTGTTTCTACTAAAAAAGTTCTCCACCGAAAAAGGGACAAATTTGAAGGTAAATCTAAATATTTACTTACTCAAGTGACCTAATACGAAAATAACAAATATTTCAATATCACGAACAATATATCGAATTAACTTCAATTGTTATTTTATTCTTTAGTTGGCATCACTGCCTACCTAATTCCAGGTTTAGTAAACATTAAAAAAAAATATTTTTACTTTTGCGTTTTTTACTGTTAGTAGTGAAAAGGAACGTAATACCTACCACTCGCCGTAAAACCACGATTAATTGGACCACCGCATTTAATAAAATGGATACATTCAGTAACAAATAAAATGTACGAATAGATTCAGATGTTCAGACGTATTGAAATATGTGCCTGGCCAAATGTCCAGTTAAAGATGTTATTGTAATGAAGAGTATAGAAAACACAAATGCACCTAGCATTAGGATTAAATCATACTATTCAAGTTCCACTGACAGTCAGTTCAGTCAGGGAATTTTTTGGCCATTCTTCTCCATATGAAACTACCTTTTGAAGGGGCAACTTGTCTTTGTTTTTTAATATTTTGAACTTGTAATTTTGATTTTGAAAAGTGCCTTTTTCAGATCCTAGGTTGCTTTATTACTCTTTAACTATTATTTAAGTAGTGTACAAGCAATACGTCACTTTATATTTTTCAATATTTAAAAATAGCTATAAATCTAACAGTTAGGTTAAATTATTATTAACTAGTTTAATGGTTGCCAACAAAATACTTCTTAATTATTTTTAATTATGCAATATTAAATGTCTGATATAAAATATCTCCGACACTATCGACATCTTTATATATCCGCAGTGGGTTCACAGTAGCGATATTGTGTATCTTATGTAAAAAAAAATCAACATTATCGTATTGGCTTAGTACTGTAAAGATAGTGTATGTATTTTTGTGAACAAACATCTTCTGTATAAATGGAAATTTAAAACAAGTCTTAGTTTGTAATATATATATAATTCTTATACATTAATTAAGGAATAAAAAAGCATAAAAATATTCGAAATACTCCTATTTTTACACCCTTAACTCCATGTCTTCATATTGTGTATTTCAGTCACTGTTTTTTAAAGATGACTTAATTCTCCAAATTTTCATGAGGTTTATCACAGACCTTCCTCTCTCCCTTCATAATTTCTGGTCAAAGGATTAAGGTCCACAAGCCAATCCTCTTCTAATTAAGACGATGTTTTGACGCTCAAACCACTTTAGTGGTCTTGGCTTTGTATGCAGACGCAGAGTCCTCTGAACACGAAGTGATGTCCCCAAATAGGGTGCTACATGTCTTTGACAAGGCATACAAAACCGTCTCTTGTACACTGCAGCACTGGTTTTGACCCCCTTTTCGAAAAAAATTAACCTCATTAGCCCTAATAGGACACTCCCAACCAAACCATTACTGATGATGGATGATGTCCATTTGCACCCTTGGAACTTTATTTTCACTTTTCAGAACTCCTACGTACAATGTATAATTCTGTTTATTGTACTTCTCTTCAATATAAAAATTTTTCGTCCTAAAGAGGATATCACGGTGTCGGTTTTCCTACCCTTAAACAACACCCGCATCTCTTAACTTATTCTTTTAGACGACATTAAGTAAGTCCCACTCTTTTTTTATGCTCTAGACCAAGATCTTCATTTAAAACCTTTTTTACTGTTTTCCTACTACACCCTCTCAAATCCATCAACTTCTGTTTTCGGACAGGATTTCTTACTATCCGCCCTTATAGCTTTGATTACTGCTGGTTTCTTGCGAGCTGCCACCAGTTCTTTTCTTGTCCTCAACACTAGACTTCAAGGTACCTATCAATAGTACCGTACACAAACCTAAGCGTTATATTCAAATTTTTGAGCAACTTGAAAATGGTACTCGGCAGTTCCACACGGTCAACATAAAACTTTCGGTTTACTTTCAATGTCCACTCCATCTGAAAAATTACGGAAAGTTATTGTTTTTTGTTTTAAAACAATAATCAAACATTCCAAAATAGAATGCAATAATTTTTTATAAAATCCTGCTCGAAATGTAGAAATAATGTGCTAGTGACAGAACTTTGTGGACCAACTACGTAAATAAATAAATCACTGTCATCTCCCGCTTTATTTCAGAATTGACATTTCTCGACTGTTTTGAATTAGTTCAGGACCGGTTTAAGGGAGGGTAACCGGGGTTTAAGCTCCGGGGCTTCTACAAAAGATGGGTTTTTCTATTGATATACAGTGTCAACTCTTTATAACGACATTTTATACCAAAAACTCTCTATAACACAAGAAAATAAAATCCATACATTGATTCAGTCTTTATAATACAACATACATTCTCTATAACGAAGAAATATTTTCTTATTTAGACATCAACAACATACTTAAGTGCAATAATTGTTTTTATAATCAGCTTTAAACTTTTGCGGTGCCGAAATTTCTAAGAATGACACCTGAGGTCATAAACAGCCGTTTCGCCTTTGTTATTGTTAATTGCATCAACACGTGTGCCATTATTCAAAGATTACATTGCCCTATCGTGTATTATCAGTCGTAAACAAACTTTGAAACTGTCAAGATGGCCAGGTATGTGTTTAGAATAATTAACTATTGATAGTAATAAAATTAGAAATTATTGTAATTGGTTAAATTAGTTTTTTTGCTATTCGCTCCCTCCCTATAACAAAAACTCTCTATAAAGAACAAAAATGCTCGGTCCCTTGAAATTCGTTATAAAGACTTTACATTGTATTTTTATATGTTAAATACTAAAAGAATATACTTGGTTTCACAATAAATTATTAATTGGAAAAACTCGACAACCTTGTTTTATCATTTAATTTGGAAGCCTCGAGGCCTCCAGACATCTAAATCTGGCTCTGAATTAGTTATTATAAGAAACATGACTTACACTATTCTGTCTTGGCCATCTGTCATCATGTGAGGGAAGGTCTACAGAGTTATCTCTCCCAGGTCCACTACTGTCAGTCGATCCGGAACCGCTTAGGGACACGCGGCCCGAACCCTCTAAACAATAATAAAACTCAACTCAAAACCTTAACAACTATTTTGCGTACTCTGTGCCGATTGGTCATAGAGTATGCAAAATAGTTGCAAAGATCAAAAGTTAAGAGAATTCAAAATTATTTAAATTAACAATTACCTTTAATTTACACTTTTAATAAAAAATACTGACTATTTTGCATACGCTGTGCAGTATTGACATATAAATATTACAATTTATTTATAAAAATGACATGAGCTGACCTAATATTATTCGTGACCTGTCAATGTAAACTGTCAGCTATCAAGAACATTTTCACTATCACTACGCACAGATTAGATGAATTCGGATGAAATACCGCTATAGAGATTATTCTTATTTATTCAACTTTTAGTTTTAAGTTCACGCGAGTACTACACATTTGATTGAATATATATTATTTGAACTTAAAACACAAAACTGTATGATATTGGTATACTTGGCGAAACTAGATCTTAGTAATTTAGTTAAATAATTACACATATTAATATTCTAACATATTTAATTTCCATGCACTTACCACTTCTTATACTAGCTGTAAGGTCCTGTTTAGTATCGGGCGTGGTCCTCGCGGGAGACTGGACGGCTGACGTGTGGTTTGGACTTGAAATCGCTGGTTTAACATCTGCATCAAAGGGATATTTTTATCCTATATACATTTTGAGACATATTATAGGGATTCTTATCACGTTTGAACAATCAAAATTGACAGGTAAGTAAAAAGAAACCCTATACACAATTTTTTTTTCCTTTATGGCTCTGGCACGGTTTGTGCATTAGCCAGCGTCCAGTATAAGATTTTTATAATTCGTGCTTTTTGCCTTAGAAATTCGACCATGTCCTCCATGTACGGTTAAAGCCCTCACCCGGTACCCCACAACCCTCCCAAAGGCCGAGAACAAATTTAAATTAAATTAAAACTTGCCCTCGAACCGGGAATCGAACCCGGTACCCCTCATCTAGCTGCCACTTAATAAGACCGCTAGGCTATGAGGCCCCTCTATACACAATTGTTAGCTTTTAAATTATCATTCTAAAACATATGTTTAACAAAGTAGTCAAATGTTAGTTATAAATAAGAATTGTAATACAAACTTTTTACAATTTTACCTTTTTGTTTAAATTTTTATTATAGTATATATAATTTAGGATAAAGTTTGAGCTCTATCTGTGGATAAGATACAAATATGTATCAATGTTTGTTTTTTTTAAAAGACAATTCACACCAATTGACCGAGTCCTATGCTAAGCTGGTGAAGCTTGTGTTATGGGTACTAGGCAACGGATATAGGGTACATACATATTATAGATAGATAGACATATAAATACATATTTAAACACCCAAGACCTAAGCACAACACCAAATGCTCATCACATCGATGTTCGCCTCAGCCGGGGTTCGAACCCGGGACCCATGGATTCGCAGTAGTAACCACTAGACCAATGAGTCGTCATCAATGTTTTTCCATACTAGTATTTGTTTTTTCTCTACAGAACATACAAGACTTTAACAGATCACATTTAACACCTGTTAGGTTTAGCTTAAAAGTGATGTAACCTGCATAAGTGAATAAACCAATTATCGACTTAGATCATATGTGAATCAAATTCAGTTATGAAAATGAAATAGTACCTTAACCTTTCTAATTCTTTCTATTGTAAGTACATATAAGGAACAAAGAAGTATATAAAGTAACAAAAAATATAATTTATTATGTTTTCACAAGTTTTCATTACATTTGAATTCTACTATTCTTATTATTTATTCTGTTCGGTCTACTAAAACATATTCTTACCGGGAAAGTGAAACCTCCGACCCGCATTGAGCTGATAATGATGATGGCTCTGCGGGGTGGGGGGTGCAGGGGCGAGGGCGGGGGAGGACGGGGTGGAACTATTGCACGAAGAAGTTGTCGACGAAGAGTCTGGATTACCCTGTGAAAAAATTTTTTAGGTTAAATTTAATCCTAGGTTCAGTGTTCCTATAAAAAAGTCAATGGCGCTACAACCTTTTTCGGTCTCAAATTTCTATATCTGTTCATGATAATTTGTTAATCAAGGATTGAGTAGGTGATCAGCCTTCTGTGCCTGACGCACGCCGTTATCTTTTTGGGTCTAAAGCAAGCCGGTTTCTTTGCGATGTCTTGCTTCACCGTTCGAGCGAATCTTAAATGCGCACATAGAAAGAAAGTCCGGGGATCGAACCTACGACCTCAGGGATGAGATCCCCACGCTAAAGGCACTAGGCCAACACTGCTCTTCAGTGTTCCTATAACATCTTAAAAATCCCCCATTTGCTTTGCTTACAAGACAATAACGAAACAAATATTGATTTAAAATATCCGCCTCAGTTTAGATAATAACAAAAACACTAATCGCAACCACTGAAGTTAGAAATGTCGGATCTCTAATAGAATAAAAAATATATTTCATTTAAAGATTTTTAAATTTATAGCAACAATACATGTTGCATATGTAAAAATCCGGAGACGTACTAAGTATATATAAGTGATATAAAATAAATAAAATAAAATAAATAAATACTTAGTTATCCAAAAAACTAATTTAAAGGAAGGCATTATCCAAATTATAAGATTAAGATGTAGCTATATTCACGAAAATTCTGAGCGAAAATATTGAACCATTACCAATTACCAAAAAATATTACGAATTACGATTATGTGATATTACCGAGTGATGATGCTGGGCAGGCGGCCGCGCTCGTCTTGTGGGCGTCACTGACGTCACAACGCCACGACCCGCACTCGGAGACGGAATGTAGTAACCACCTGGCGAAATAAAAATGCTTTAATTGCATTCCAGATTTTGTTTAAAAAAATCTGGCATTATATGTGCCCGACGTCAGAATTTAAACTTCTGTGGCGAATATAGTAAAACTCTTTTCAAATATCTTATTAAGGGCGTTAGAACGAAAAACAATAATACGTACAATAGTAATAACACGTTATTTGAAACATTTAAGGCTTTGTTATACCGATTTGTCTAGAAATAAAGTTTATTTAAATATTTCACGAAAATGTAATGTTAACTATAGCATAACTTAAGGGTGAATACGGCTATATGTGACGGCATATGAGCGCGCTCGTGCAAATTTACACTCACCATTTTTCCGTAATGCGCCAAAAGACGTATGCCTTCTAAAATTATAAGGTTGAAGACTAACATACATATTTTATATCACAATTCCCGCAAAGACTCTACTGTGAATTAAAACTTAAATTTTTTAGATAATATATATTTTTGAAAACTTTAGTCGACGCATTTTGAACTGCGGTTTCGTGCTCATAAATCATATTTGGATCTGTCTGTCTCGCTCGGACTTACAGTCTTTTATGGAGAGGTGTCAGCTGATTTATCGCTTAAAATCAAATTTGTAGGGGTGCATATAAATAACGGACTAGGTACTGTAATACAGATATGCTAAATTATGTTAAGTATTAATAGGAAATTTTTCGCTAACTGAAAATAATTTTCATCAAAACCACGTTATTGAACTTGAACCGCCCCTTAGAAAATAAATTCTCTATTCCTCATTACGTAACGAAGCGTAAGCAAAGTAATGAGTGTCATAACAAAAATCTTATATTTTTTAGAAAAACAATAACCCGTAACTACCAATCAGGAGTAAGAGTGCGCAAGTAGCTACGTATCGATAACGGGTTGCATTCCACATTCCTACTGTCAGTGGCATTTATATGTGCCCGATGACTCAGTTTAAAATGCGTCGACTATAGTAAGTTAAATATCTTATAAGGGCATTGAACCCTTAACAATAATACGTAAAATAGTAATAATCACGTTTATATGGAAACATTGAGTGGGTTATTCCGATTTTGGTCTAGGAATTCAAGAAGTTGAATATTTTACGCTAACCTCATTAAACGCATAATTTAAGAAATACTACCATAAGGGAAAGCAAATGAATACACTAGGCCAGTGTTTCCCAACCATTTTTCTGCCATGCCCCACCCTAGCCTGCGTACAATTCTTATGCAATGTACATACATATATAATTATATATTAAAACATTTAATTGTTAAAGAAATTGTATAATAAAGATTTTTCTTGATTAATTTATTGAGATATTGATGCTTTCTGCACAGAAATCTTATATTGGGTTCCAATTTGGATAGCTTCAGTCAACTCTCCACGTTGTGTCCAGCTGATTTCGATTGCGCTCTTTAACAATCAAATTGCCCCCTGTAGGGTGTGGGAAACACTGCACTAGGCGTATCTGTAATATCCAAATGATAAACAAAAACATCTTCCACACATGCATAAGAAATAGCTCAATGAAATATTTTCTTAGCCATGCGTTATGGGGTTAAATTGTCCAAATACACAGTCAATCAAATTTAGGAGTCAATTTATAACGAAGTGTAGAAATTCTACGTGTGTCTGTATTTACGGGTGGTTTCGACACGTAAGTTAAGAGGATTTAGCGCAGTGGGAAACTTGGTGACGCGGAATTTCGGGTACAAATTTATAGTAGGAGATATTAATATTTAAAGAAAAATCACTTAAATTCACCAAATAAACGCGATCGTTCTGAAACATCGACAATCACCCAAGTTTCAAGGTTTATAATAATATTTTAAATTACATTTTAGGGCACAAAATTGTAAATCCCTGCGTACATCGTAAAACATATAATTGTAAAATGAAATATATGAGATCAAGGTTTATTTATAAGAATTTTTTCACCCATCTACAATCAGCCTTTTGGCTTTTATCACACTATTATGGCTCTGATTAGATGAAATAACACATTTTATATCGTATATCGCGGAGGACAGAAAGTAAAATAACCCTCTTCACAAACGAAAATCCTAAAAATTTTGACACTACCTTGTAACGTTGAAAGTAGTTTATTTAGTTTGGTGGCTTTTAGGATAACTTTTAGAAACGAAACTAAAACTTCCGAATGTCAAAATCCAATACAATTTTGACGTACGGGACTCTGACAAATAGCGGTAAGTCTCGTTACTAAATCTAATACCACACCTATGATAATATTGTAGTATTAACATTATTGGTACCCGACATGCAACAAAAAAATTTCGAGTTAATCTATTTAACCAATGATTTTTTTTTATGTATTTGGACATCAAGACATCAAAAAATACCCAGCTCTAACCAAATACAGTTAATGCCATCCACAAAGGGCTATTTATTAACTAACAATATTTTAATTGTCAAGTGATGTTTATCTACTGAAATCTGTATTTCAAACAACAAACATATAACATATTATCCGAAGTCCTGGGTTCCATTTCCTGTGATTTTTTGACTGCCAAAAAAATCGTAAGATTTAAGAAAATTTTGATAAAATATATAAATAAGCGTAAAGCAGACTAAACTAAATTAATGTATACTAATAATATAGGCCGCATTTAACATTCGCTCTAACGTTGAAGGAAAACATTGTGTGGAAGCTGGCTTGCCTTAGACCCAAAAAGTCGACGGCTACACTTGCCTATTAGATTGACAAAAGATTATGAAACAGCTACAGAAATCTGAAGCCCAGACCTAAAAAAGTTGTAGCGCCACTGATTATTTTTTTAATAACATAGGCTAATAGATAATTAATAGTTTATTTGCGGATGACATTATCTGTAAGGTACAACACCACCGATATTAAGATGTCAAAGTATTTACCTTTAAATAACCTGTACTTCTTACCGTCTTTGTGAAACTTCTCCTTGAAAGCGTTCACAAAAGCCTGCGGCAGCCCGCAAGATGGCGGCACTTTGCTCTCACAGTCTCTGCAAAATTTCGGTAAAATAAACGGAATTTCGAAGTATTAAACAGACGTTCTAATACAGCCCGGAGTCTCTCTAACGCTGTCTTGTTGAAGGTTTTAGAGAGAAGATTCTGGTCTGGGTCGAGTCCTGCAGCTGAGTTTCATCATCGGACGTCGAGGCAGAAATTTCACCCTTATCACCTCGACATCCGTCGTTCCACAACTGAATGATTTTGCCCACTTTGAAGCTGCCCACCGAAGTATTTCCAAACTTACGACTTAGGGTCCTTCAAAAAGTACCAATTCTTTAAAAGCCGGCAACGTACTCGCGAGCCCCGTGACATTGCGAGTGTTCATAGGTGGTATTCTAAAATAAAAGCCAACCTACTGCTAAACAGGGGATGCGTAAAGGCATTTCCACCTATAAAAAAATATGTCCAGAATTCTTGGATATTAAAAAATTTAACGGTTTTCATGAAACTTTTTAATGAAACACTAGGCCAACAATACCCTTGGTAATTAAAAAAAAAAGGAGTCCACAAACCTATGACACTTAAACTTGCACTCCTTGCACTTGAGACCGGATCCGAATAGCATCTGCTTATCGCAGAAATCGCACGTCGCTATCATATTGAAAGTCTTAGTGAAGCGGTGGGCTATATCGTGGGCCATGCAGCCGCCCACGCTGACAGGGCCCATGGGGGCTGTGTTTCCCACGCGGGGTGATCGGGGACCGCCCATTCCCACATTGGGACTTCCCTGGAATAAGATTTGGAAGGTTTTAGAATAGCCCACAACTGTCAGTGTTGTCATAACTAGCAACTGTAGAAAAATTGCTAAGTAGATTTTTCTGTTGAAAGGTCACGTGACGAAGTTAATATCAACGATACAAATGTTTCTGTAAAAAAAAACCAAAATTAGTAAAAAGATTGTATTGTATTTAGGACGGACTTCGTTCCCCTAACGTCTAATAATATCGTTTAATTAAGTTAAACTTAATTTAGGTTTATTAAATCATTAATACAACTTTTTTTGCAAATACAGAAATGTTTTATTGTTGCCATTGTGAAAGAAGAATGGAGTTTTACACATTAGGCTTCTTCTCTCTAGCGCCAATATTGCGATACTGCATATTAAAGCACTTTCTGATATATAACATTTTTTGTTTTGTTATCCGGCAGAGTGGCAGGTTTCTACGTAATGTTGCAACAAACATGCTCAAACATCTGATATTTCATTACTTATTCTGCTATTCGGAGTGGAGAAGAATCCACCAAAAAAGGGATTACTAACATTGGTCCAGCCGATCTTGAGTTATAAGTGGTGTAACAAACACGACTTTGTTTTATATACTAGACGAAAGATTTAGTCTTTTAGAATTTGCGTATTTAAGACTTACAATACGCAAATTCTTCTGATCTTTGAACAACTTTTAATGATCACTTACATGGTTATGGTGCGTGTTATTATTTCTCTGTGTGTATTCGATTTCTGGTTCCCTCGGTGAGGCCGGGGGAGAGCCTTCGGTGTTGCCAACTGCTGATGACTGACTGTTGTCGCTGGAAATTAAAAGAATATTTTACTACCTTGAATATAATATAGATGTGGCAGATTGAACGCGATTAATACTTGCAAGATTGGTGTCACTACCGTCGTCCGACATTATTACTCAATATTTAAACACAGTCAGTGCGCACGTCCGGCGATCAGCCGATCAGAGAGCAACTCTACTCAAGTACTTAACGATTGATTCTACGCAATACTGACAAATTGACATTGACATTTTACAATCTGTAAGATGTCTATGATATTGCGTGGTGTTGCCATTCTAATAAAACAAATGTCATCGTGTTCTTTTATAACATAATCTCTGATATATATATCGCAGCCAACTAGCTCAATTAGCCGTTCAATCAATTAGCCTCATAACTAAACAGTGCCGATTAACTAGCGGCCCTAGATTTGATCTACGAGAAACTTTAGCACGTAAGAACCTATTTTTCGTCATCGTTTCTTGAAGTAGGGCGAATGGAAAAAATATATGGTGGAGTTGAGTAGTTTATGTATCCAGTTTGAAAGATCGATACACGATTTCAATAACTTCGCTTGATAGAAAAAAAATCCAAACATAGCTAATTTTTGACACTATGAATTCATTTTATGACGAAAATGTATATAGAACATGATTTTGAAATTAAGTAATCCATTTCAGAAAAAAAAATGATAAAATTACATTAATTTAATGTTTTACACAACTAATTGTTATTACTAAGCCGGCGCGCTAAGTCTCGAGACCTCACTTCACACCGGAGTGCTACCTTATGACATTTGACACATGACATATTTACCGTGCTTAGGCCATAAGGTCTACATAGAGGTGATATTCGTGTAAAAGCGAATTTTAGCGTGCATAAGTCACCGGTAGGACATTCCTTTATACTGGGGTTTACATGATTTACATTTAAGACAATATGACATATCGTCACCTGTAGTCTGAGGCATCATGTTAAAAACCCAGAGATTTCGATTCTTAGGGTCTGTATCACGATTTATGGTTAGGAGTACCACATGGCTAAGCCGATAAATTATTTGGAAGATATTCTGCTTGCGCTATTTGCCATTCATCGGAGTTAACGTGTGATGGACTTTATGCGACACTAAGACAAATCTGAATAGTCGTACACTGCAAACAATAGAGTTTATCCTACCAATATGTAAAAAACCATTTGATTTTTAGAATTCATTGTACATTGTGAAACAGACCCTTAGACTCTTATGTCATTTAACTGGTATAATCATGAACTTATTTATGTTATTAATAAATAAGTCCTTTTTACCATCCAAAACTATGGACAAAAACACGTAATAATATTTTAACGAACATTGACGAAATTAAAAAGAAATCCGTTTCCTGTAATGTTTGGTTCTCTGGACATACGATGTTATCATTCTACAGCGATGATATATTTATCATTAACTGCAAGTAAAACCTATCTTGTCCAATATCCTGGCTACAACGGGAGTAAATTTTACAATCCGACCCGGCTTCGCGCGGTTGGACATTTCTTTAAACATTTTGGAAATATATATTTAGTCTATGTTACTCACAATGGTTGAATGGTGTTATGTTTGAAGAAGTTTTTTAATTTATTCGTTATAAATATAAAATTTACATGTAGTAGTACGAAAAAAAGATTTTCATGACACACTAACTATGGGTATAAAAGTACCAGCGCTAAACGAAAGAGGAATTTAATTTCAAGTAATACATAAATTATTTTTATAAGTGTTATGTACCTCAAACTTCACTCAGTGCCAACTCAGGCGCAGCTTTTCATTACGAAGGATCAATTTAAAAAATCTTCCAAAACATTCATGTTTAAAGTTGTCCGTGAAATTTCATTACACGTGAAAAGCATTATTTCTTGATTAATTTATAAAGTTACCTCCATCAACAAATTGACTTCTACGTAAATTGGCAATAAAATTACGAATCACTATATGCGCCACGCCAATTAGGAAGATAACTGCAGTAACTACAATATCACCTATCCTTTTCATCACAATTTGACAGAAAGAGACAAAAGAGTACTTTATTAGCCAGAGAATAACGAATGAGTGTTTCCCTTACCGTTCCCTTGTATTTTAGCGTTCTTCTTGTGATTACGGTCTTCTCTTGCTCGTGGCGACCCTCTTCCATGTCTCTGTTCCCAACTGTCCCAGTATAAGGGTAAGTCTACACCACCATCGCCACGTGCTAAGGCCTCTGAAATCAATTATGTATATTATTAAAAATAGTAGTGTGCCGTGTGATTGTAGCTCTTCATAGTCATTTGGTGAACAAAGAGCTTGGCCATTTAAGAGTGACGGAGAGTTTATTGGCAATTGTTCTCCGTTCTACGCCTTTGATCTGAGAACTGGCAATATAAAGAATTTTTTTCGGTCTTTCATCTATACATTATTTATATTATGTTACCTATATGGATAAATAATATAATATTGTTATCACTGAACAAATAAACAACAACTAACAGTGTGGGCTTAGTGGTTTGAGCGTGCGACAACCCTGAAGTCATGGTTCTAATCACGGCTAATAGACTTTACTTTATTTGTTCGCAATTCAACACTATTTGCTATCGCACGGAAATCGGTATGCCTTAGAACAAGACCTCAGCGTGTCAGGCACAGAAAACTGATCACTGGCTTGCCTATTAAAAAGAGACACAGAAGACTCAAAACCTACAATAATAATGAATCAATGATGAGAATAATAATGTGCTTTTTAAAATAATTGGTTTTCCTAAAAGTAAGTCTTCCAAAGGCACATTATTTAAGTGTTAACAGAAAAATGATGCCTATAGAACCACTTTATAAATTTTTACGTTATTATAAATATTTTTAGTATTAATGTTTGTTTCTTTAGAAACATCAAAAATCAAATAATGTTTAGGCGAAATCGTAGTCTTCAACTATGTACATATTTATTTACTAAATATTTTTGTTTTAATTGAAATATTTTTTTATACATATTAACAAACCTGTATAACTTCGCAGCCTTTGCATTGCCCGCCCCAAACGGCGAACTTCCTCATCTCTAGCACCGCACAAAATCGCCCGCAATTCATGTTCTGACCTATCACGTAGGGCTTCAAGCGACGATACGCGCGAACATACTGCCTGTAAAACATTATTTTTTATTAATCATTCTTATCTATACGAGGGTTAGGGGAGGGGGGAGTTGTTATTTCCTTTCTTCCCTTAAGCATCACTTCTTCTTAATCTCTCTAACAAGAACAAGGTATAATATAAAAAAGAATTATTGGGTAATAAATATTTTAAGAAAAGAGTGTGTTAAAAATAAGTTATTTGTAACAATAACGACTGGTATCTTATATAGAATTGGGTGAGCAGATTAAAAAAAAACTATTTGAAAAGGCCAATGCTTTCACAAGTGTCTATTTAGAATATATTCTACGAAATTTTAAAAACTGTTTCGACCTCGGTAATTTTATTCTTTATAAAAATTGTAACCATGGTAACAAACATGGGCCTATTTTTGGTCTACGTTTTATAATAAGGCAAAACTCTCAACCCCGTAATTAATATTCTTGAACTATTAATAATTTAACATAGCAAAAAAATTAAAAATACATTTTAAAACCAATTTTCTGACATCATTCATTATCTGAAATTAAATAAATTTTTATACGTGCTTTCGTATAATAACCGCATTAAAACGCGCCGCATACAAATACTACGGAAGTACGTGACTCAGTTTGTACAATATTGCTTTTTTGCTAATTTTCATGTCAGCATTTTGCCTCACGATTTATAATCTATATTTATTTATAGCATATAAATTTAAAGAAACTCGATAAAAAAATTAGATAACGTCACTGAGAAACGGATTCCGAGCATTTTATATATGCAAGAGGAGAAATTTAATATTAAAAGCACCACGCAATTTACCATTAAAATAAATAAAATATGTTTATTATGGAACATAAGATACAGGTATCACTTATTTCACGTCATTAAATTTGAAACTGCTGGCATCCCTACTCATCGACAAAGAATACAGAGGGTGTAGGCCGAGAGAAAAAGCCGGCGTAAAAAACTCTCGGTACTATTTTAAAATAGCAAATCATCAAACAACACTTATTTTAAAACATATATCGCAAATTAATTAGAACTAGACTATTAGGCATGCAGATAAGACGTCTTCTAATTATGGAAGTGATAGTAAAATGATTACCTCAATAGCATCCACGCTTAAGCCTACAACTCGAAGCCACTGCCTCAAACTGGGCACATCACGAAGTTCCCCCTGCAACTCTTCACCGAAATTAGCTTTTATCACCAATTGTCGGGAAAAGTGCTTCACTAGTTTACCCTGAAAAAATTCAATTAATCCATTACATTACTGTCTAATTTAGGAAAAAAAAATTACATTCAAAAACGACATTTAAAGCGAACTATCGAATGTCAAAATCCAATGGATTTCTGACGTACAAGAGTCAAACTTAGCGATAAGTTTCTGAATCTTACATTAAAAGTATTCTCTAACTTATTTTCTGTAAATCACACCTAAGTATGTTTTTAAAGCATGGGGACAAACGATCCTACAGGACGCCCAAAAGGGGTAGTCGTTGCAGCCCATAGACAATTAGATACTCTTGTTAGTGGGCGCGTTCGCCTATGTGGGAGGAGTATGCTCTTTAAACGATTGGAGGTCGTATCTCCCATGGAAAACTCCTACAGTCCATTCCACAGTTCGAAAAAGAAAAATTACCTGTGAAGCGGACCGAAAACTTCCAGCTGTCAAGGTGATGCGGCTGAAATTTCGAGTTAATACGGCTTGTACGGTATGTGTATGTACACATATTTTTATATAGTAAGGTCTTTAAGCTGTCGTATGCAAGACTTATGCGATTTTTAACCTAGCATTCAAGTCAGAATCAGCATGATTTTTTCTGCCATGCCTATAAGTAATAAAGATAAAATATCCATCCATGATAATCCAAAATGTCCATATTCCAATTCGTATCTCAAGCCACAATCTCATCTTGAGCGCTGTCAAATATGTCTAATCCTAAAAAGTCGACAACGTGAGAACTAAGGATTTTACCGCGATTTTTTAAATTTGAAATATGATACCCTCAGTCAGCTCACTGACAATTTTCAAAAGCATTACATTTTTGTTTTGAAAATTAATATAGAAATATCAATGTTAATAATTTTTACTATCCGAAAATAAACGAGCATTAAAACCCCTGTTTAAAATAATAAAGGAAACGAAACTTTTAAAATGTGAAAATGCATTCTAGTGAAAGTGAGCATGCATCATTAGCGTAGTCGCAGAAATAGCCAAGACGTGTTTATTGAGTCATTACTAATTGTTTTATTACAGCTATTAAAATACACGTATTTGTAAACACTTGTCTTAAAACAAATATTTGAATCGGTAAATAAATCAGGTTGCGATATAGTATGCAGAATTATTGGCTAGTGGCAAGCTAGGATATCATTTAAAGGCATTTGTCTAATTTCCATAACTTAATACATATATTTGTTATTGTGTCTATAGTATGAAATTGGTTATTTATTTCATAATTAATTTACTTAGTATGTCTAATAAATCTAATTATATTGGATTAATCTCATACGCAAAGAAATCTTTTCAAAACTCCGTAGGTGGAAGTATAATTAGTTGCTTGTGTAAATTAGAGCTATGACTATGTATGTGTGACGATAATCTAATTATACTGCTTTTCACATAGTATGAGTTGTTCTACATTGCCTACTTAACAACTGACCTAGTGCATTGACTTGAAATAATAGGCTTCTACACTTTTAAACCTATTATTATGAAGATTATTTAACTGCTTTTTATTAATATGAGTGCACCAAAGATAGAAAGTGCAACAGCACCCACACACAACAAGGTATCACTGAAGAAGGGTAGCATGTGACAAGAGATAAATGGACGATTCTAGAAATGGTCTATACCAAGAGGCACACTGAATAACATCATATTATATTAATGTGACAAACTATAACAACATCATTAATATGCAAATAAATAATAGAAAGGTCTGTATAATGCATAAAACTTATTATTAATCTTGATATAATATTGTCTATGATACAACTAATTGCCACACTATTAAAGAAATATTATTAAGTCAATATTTAAAGAGTTACCAGTTACTTAGCCTTTGAAGGCTCTCTATTAGAATTAGTAATAATTATGTTTAATATATCCCCTTATATTAAATTTTTTTTATCACACAATTTTGATCATTTCATTGATTTTATTTACTTAAAGTGTAGCACTTGAAACTTTGAGTTACGTAAATAATGTTATTAATTATCAGTTAACTTAAGTAAAGTCCATTTAAAATATTACTCATCTTTTCTCATTCTTTACAGATAGAACAGGCCAAAAATTACTATATGTTTTAAGTAATAAAAGGTATGTACGTATAAATTTCAGAAAAAAAAAATACCTGCAGCCAAAATGCTGAGAAAGCTTAAGATTTCTTTGTGAACTAATTAAATGTGATACTCACACGAAAAGCAAGGTCTATAAAAGTATATAATTTAGGTCATATATGTATGTCAATACTTTTCATTCGACTTATATCTTCTAAGAACATTCCTTAGCTAGCTTCAGATTTTCTTTGTACAAATTAAACTTTATTTAGACATTCAATCAGTTACTTCTACTAAATTAGAAATCATATATTATTAAAATATACACAGTAAACAAATATAAGGCTATAAAAATTAATTCTATTAACAGGAAACGGCTACATATATTTTATAAAAAGTCAATATCCATGGTATTACATCTGATTAACTGAATGAATTAATTAAAGGTGTTAAAGTCACATAAAAAGTCATGATAAAAAAGTAGATTACATATTTAAATGAAACAATGAATGAATTAGTCATTCTACTTTTTAAATTTATGTAAAAGTATTTGTCATTGATACCTATAACATACCATTTAAGGCTTAGAAGCTATTGTGGCCTTAAAAGTGAGACAAATATATTGAATTGCTAATGTGTATTGTTTTATTTCTATCTTTTCTATAGATAAATCCAGAAATGTTTTAAACATAAAAAAACAAATATAAAAAATAAATTCCCTTGTCACTATAATAGAAGTAATAACAGAAACAATATGTTTGATTGGCAATTAGTAGCATATTTTTTGGACATTTTTCAACTTTTGTATGGCTTCAAAGTCACGTCGAAATAGAATAGATAATTTCAAGGCGACTGGGAATGCGCACGCTTACACTTTCTACTAGCGGCATTGAAACAATCCTTGAGCCAACCGCCAGGGCCTTGAATAGACCTAGCGATGTTTCAAGGACAGTAAATGTTTTTAATCACTTAACGCACTGACAGTGTCATACCTCCAGAGTCCGGATCTCCTGCTGCGTCAGTTCTGCGCTGGTCGAGCATTGTGTCCTCAATCCTTCCAGTCTATCAGCCGAAACGTCTATCATTGACTGAATGGTCTCAATCATCTGAATTGCATCACTTTTAAATTCATATCCGCTCTCTGCATCCATTACAAATATCACAGCACTATACACAAATAACTAAACACTACTTGTTAGTATAAAATACCTTATTCATTATAAAAAATGAATATGAATATACAAAACATTGCAAGTGTTGTATCGCCGAAACCGCGGCCATGTCCGAACAAAATCTATATTCTTCTCTATGACAATGAACGGTCCGCTGTCGGAATATTAGAGACAATATTTTTGACAGATTTGTAATGTTGCTATTTCGAGCTGTGATTTTACCATTTTTAGGGCTAGTCCGTTCCATTTTTACCTCCTAAAACCAATTTAATACGTATTTCTATGTTCGACCCACAATTCATTTAAAGAATTCTGTATTTTGTTTTTAGACTAGCTTCCTATTATGAAATTTATAAAATAAATAACTGAAACTATAATAAATCATAGTAATATTTTTTCTGACGGCAATGTCTTTTAATAAATACGGTTGCTGTAAATGTCAACTTCACGCTTTACTCCTAAAGACAGCTGACATTCTAAATTTTAAGTTATCCTAATCTGTGTTTTAGTCAATGAATTTTATCGATGGAGTGAAGACGTATGTTGTGAAATTGATTTCCTATTATTTCGCCTGCCGTCATCAAAAAAACGGTCTAATGTAAATAAACTAGTTTGAAAAATTCTTTTTACTTTACATTTAGGTAGAGTTAGTGAATTTTTCCTAGAGTTTAAATGTAGAAATAGTAGGATGTTGCTAGAACATTTATTGGTGCCTGTGATCTGCCTTGGAATAGAAGGTAAATTTATTTAAATTAAATGATTGTAATACTATTTGGCCTTTGTTGTTAATGTTGGTATTTTAATGCAGTATTTGGACGAGTGTTGGGTGACGAAGTGGAAATAAGGCAAGTGGCAACAGACAAGGGTACGGAAAATGTGACCATTCCCTGTGGTAGTGAGCCCCTGATGCCGGCAGTCAACGTCCAGTGGGTCTATAGAGGCAATCGCACGCACCATGAAGTTCTGGTATGTACGCTATATTAACTTTTAATTCCTTTACAAAGCTACACTCAACGTGGGTACTTGTAGATCTTATATAATACAATGTTTTTGTATGTGATTACTAATTAAGGTGAAATAGTTTGTAAACAATAATTATGATAAAAAATATTATCGCATAGTTTTTTGTGTATTTGTTTTATTGTTATAACATATTCGAATACGCAATTATCTTGTAAAAGTTATAAGTACTTAGATAGTTTTGAAATTGAAACGAGTTTCTATTAACATGATTAAAAAAAGAAGTTACGCACAATATAATCAAGCAAGTTTTCATAAAATCTAAAAAAAAATATTTTTTTCATATTTTTATTGACAGTTAAATAAATCAATCAAAAACTATAATAGCGCCATTATTGGTAAAGCTGGCACGTCAGCTAAACACTTGAATAAGCAAAATATATGCGTAAATATATTATTTTTGTGTTATCAAGTTGTTTCATACATCGTCTTTATCGATCGGCTTATTAAGTTACGAAAAAGTCTTCCTTATTCCGCCAAAAGTGATCACTGCAATTTAAGATGTCACTACTATTATGAGATTTTATGGCAGACAAAAGTTAAAAATACAACGATAAAATTACTAATGATTTCATTTCAATAACTGTCTTACATTGAAAAGTTTTTTCAAGAGAAGCTTTTGTTGGAAAATTGGCTATTTTTCATTTAATTTCTACGCAGACTGCCTCTCGATTTTATTAATGGAAGCTGGGACTCAGATTCATCTATCTGTCAATAATTTTTACAAATAAATATTTAAAGAACGGTGCGACTCAGTTACAAAATGTACGTCTCCTATAATTAAAGACTAATTTAAGGAAGCTGTAATAAGACGCTAATATAAGTTATCTCTTGGATGAATAAAAACAAATAATCTATAGTAATCAATTGCGGCGCTTGCGACGCGAACATAGAAGTTTTTCAAATGGGTCTCTGATGAACTTTTAAAGAATATCATTGTAGTGTACGGTAGAATTTTAATCTACTATAAATTAAACTATATTTCCTCTATCAACACATTTTGATTAATATTTACTTTTATTTGACGAATGAACTTATTTTGATTTTATTTCTAAAAAAATACTATATTATGTCAATAATGTATTAAATTATATATTTATTTAAATGTCTAATACTCGTACAAACAAAAGGCAATATTATGATTACATTATATATTCCATAACGATGGAAATGGGTCCTTAGACTTATTTATATCCTTTATAATGATTCTTTATTAGTGTATTAACATTGCAAAGGCTTCTACGTTAATCGTATGATTTGGGACGCAGTCGGCTTTATAGTATCGCATTGTGCTCTATGGAAATTTTTCGAGAAAAATAACACTGTTTACTTTTAGAAACGGACAAACGGATCTTATGTTAAGTGCCATAAGTAGCTTACATACTAAAAGGCCCACGATCGTTTATTACAATCCGTTTTTCGCTTAAAGAGTTGCAGATCTCATACCTCAGATACATTAATTATTCTTCTGTTAATGTATTTCTGTTGGCGGTAAAAGCTTGAACCAAAATATTTATATTTATCGATCAACTATTGAAATGACTATTACGCTCATGCATATTTTTTATATATAAAAATAATGAATAAATAAAAATGGCTACATTATTCATTTATTTGGGTAGCGTTAATTTGGTCGTAGCAAGAAGTAATATGGCTCAAAACCTGCCTCCATAATGGTAGCGCGTTCATCCAAATATATAATATTACGTATTAATCTAACAATATGTCAATGTAAGTATTATTTACACAGCTAAAACACTTATTCTATTTACAACCACTTCACACCTTAACGCAAACATGATAATTTATTTATGAAACTCTTCTTAATTGCTTTTCGTCAACACTAAGAACCATCCGTGAAACGTTTTACCAAATTAAATTGTTTAATTATGTATTAATACGATTTAATTATGATTGAAAGCGATTTAAAAGCTCTGTGTACATAAATAGCGATTCAAATCTTTATTTATGAGGTCCGTCACTCACTCTGCGACCTAAAATGTCTCGCAGCCTCCGAAACGAGGAATATAAAATAACTTTTTATTAACATACTTCATAATTATAATTTACAATTCTCTTTGTTTTCTACTACTAGCCTGTCCAAGTATGATTTAAAAAAAATATTATTGTCTATGTTACTCAAGGATAGGACAACATTTTAATGGTCAAAAACATTTTGTAATCGGTTTAGTAGTCTTTGAGTTTATTCATTCCATATTCAATTTAAAATATTAAAACGTCACGAAAATAAATCGTTTTTTTTATCAAATTAGTATAGACAAAATAATGTATTTCTAATGTAGCTCGTGTCAAATTAAGTTTATAAAAACTTGAATCCAGCCTGGGTTTGTTTTCATTCACACCTACAGGAGTATTGTCCATATTTAGACCTAAGGGTGAGATCTATAGTGCGCACTTGGACTTTGCTCAGACTTACCTTACGAAAAACTTTGCTTAGTGTACACTAAGGTTAAACTATGATTTCGTATTTATAGACATTTTAACGGTGAGATTAAGCTAAGCCCAAGCTAAGACAGAAAATGTCAAAATACAAATTGATGTTTCATTTCATGCAATACTTTGTTTATTATCCTTTAAAAAAGTTAACAATAACAAATATTTAAAAATCTAAAACGGTACACATATATCTTCAATTTATTGTTATTTATGTATTCATTTATTTTATTATTGCAATAACTAGAAATTCACGAGTAACCTTTAGAAAATGTATTAATTATTTAAAGATGACAATAATTTTATTACGTAGAACGGATCGCAATGTTTTGGTTAGGTTATAGTTTGAATTTCGTTGTCACTATAATATGCCAATTGCCAGGGCTGCCAGGTGACATACAAAATCACACCAGTTATTTTTAAGATTTCTCAAAAATGGGGTTTGAACAATTACATAAATAATATAAATAAACAACAATAAATACCATAATAATGTGTAATTATTTTATTTCATGCATTTCATAGGTATTTATCAAGATCATTTATAATTTCTTTGAATTCAAATTCTATTTTTCCCAAAGTCTATGGAACTCCGATACAAAATGGCAACACCGTTCATTAAAAACCGACAAAAATAAAAAGTCCAGTAAAAGATATGATGGTAAAGCAAATTTTGGGCCATTATTTTTGTTAGGCTTATAGTCAAAGTTTTTGGTAAGTCGTCGATTTCGTGGACTTGAGATTAAGCTAAGCCAACACTAGGGAGAGATTCGTAGTTTGCTCTATAAATACCGACTGTGTCTTAGCTCGATAGTTAAGTCAGAGCAAAGTCTAAGTGCGCACTATAGATCTCACCCTAAGTGAATCCGTATTTGATAGGACATGATAAAAGCGGAGAAAATCAATACGTGTATTAAGTGGACACACATTGTCTCGTCCGCTCAGTTATAAATAGATTCCTCCAAATGAAGACATCGGCCAATTCATTTTACGAGCGAGTAATTTTCTCGCAATCATCTCGACTCGGAAAGACTGTTTGTGACGTACGCAAGGGGAGACGATTGGGTAATAGCCAATTATTTATTTAACTACTAGATTACATTGGCGGATTTGGTACCCTCTTTGTCATTCAACACTCCGTGGTTTAACTACCATAGCGTATAAAACGGTAGTTCTGAGATCGATTCTCAGCTAGACAATATTTTCGTTAGTAAACTGTGAGCGGGAGTCAAATTCAAAAATTATTTAATCATATAAGTAACACATTGTACACTTATGACTTGTCAGTAAAGAAATACGTATTAATGCTTCTAATTTTACATTAAGTGCCAGTTCTCAAATCAAGGGCGTAGAACGGAAGAGAAGAAAAGGCAATAAACTCTCTGCCACTCTTTTTAATCGCCATGTCAAATAAATTAGCTTACATAATTTCTTCTATAATGCATTCGTAAAGGTAAAAACTATAATATAAACATTTTAGCCTGAGATTTTTTTAATGTACCTAATAGGAGGCAAACGGGCAGATGGCTCAGCTGATGTTAAGTGATAACGCCGCCCATGGAAACCAGAAGGCTCGCAACTACGTTGCCGGCCTTTTAAGACTTGGTACACTCTCTTCTTGAAGGACCCTAAGTCGAATTGGTTCGGAAATACTTCAGTAGCTAGCTGGTTCTACATAGTAGTGGTGCGCGGTAAAAACTGCCTTACGAGACGCTCAGTTGTGGAACGACGGGTGTCGAGGTGATACGGATGGTATTATAAATACTATATGATGCACCTAAGGAATGGGTATTTCTCACCCGCCGCTTTAAGCGTACCTAAGTCTAGAGATGACTCTGCAATTTTTTACGACGTTTTCAGTCGATTTAGGAGGGCATGGGTATTTCCACACCTCAACCTGATTCCCAGAGTATTTACCCACTTCAAGGCAACAGGGATTTATTATCTGATAGCCCCACAATGGATGCAATGTTTTTGGTTGAGTAGCAGATAGGTTTTTTTTTGTGTGAATTGAGTCCCATATTTCGTTGGGAATTGAATTATGAAAGAGATAAAATATCTGAATGAAAAATAAACACTTCAGGAGCAGACAATCGATACAGTTCCCAAAAACAAACTTATAACGAACATCTTAAATTGACGACGGCTGTAGCACGAAGGAATAAAACTTCTTAATGAATGAGTAAGACTAATGAGAGTTAACCAACTCATTGGGAGATTTAAATGTAAGTTTTTGCCATGTTTTATTCGATGAACTACTAAGCCGGCTTGGATTTCGTGTATTTTGCCTAGATTTGCGACCTCTTCGACAGTTACCCTTATATTTCAATAAATTTACATGAAACTCTTATCTAAACCTTCATCAGGAACTGTCAAAACCAGTAAAAACTATAAAAAATCATTGGTTTTATATTATGTATGGAAGGAATAGCTCATTTGGCGTCATGTTTAGCCAACACCCTTATAGGATGCCCATAGACAGGGGTACAATTTATAAGTCCATATCACATTTTTTTTTTAAATTTTGTTGATGGATACGAGTCCTTCAGTCGCCCGAAAACATAAACCCAACGATGTTGCCATAATATGTTAGTGAACATTATTTTATTGTGGTTAAAGTATAGTTACGTTACGAAAGCTTTTAGATCGATTTTATTGAAACCTTTCAGTGTGATTAATTTTGCTCGTGATAGCAAAATAAGTAAATAGCTTGTATAGCTAGTCAAATTAACCCTTGATATTCGATAAGCTAAATTTTCAGGGAAGCATAATGAAGCCGATAACTAATGGTTTATTTTTAATTATATCTAAATCTATGCGTCTTCTGTACTAAAATTGCAGTATTTACGTGATCTTGACAAAGTTATAAACGAACGTATTTTAAAATTTAACTATCAATTATAGTGCTTTTTTTTTAAATTTAAGTATTGCCATCGATTTGGATAACATTTGTTATGCAGTAGTTAAATCCATGTAACGTCCTTCGATTTAACGACAAACGCCCTAAAGAAATCATTCGGCTTTGGTTGGGTTAGCTTGTTTTCCATACAATGATTCACTGTACCTAGCATTACACCCAATAACGAAAAAGTCACAATAACCATCACCACAAATCATTTCACCTAAACATCCTTTTTTATTATTTGTAATACACATGTTGTGATCAAGATGATGTTAAACTGAATGGATGTTCAGTTTTTTTCTTTCTTATTTAATTACATAATATAATATTTTTCATGACCTAAAAGTATGGCAAGTGAGCAGTGTTGGCTTAGTGGCTTCAGCGTGCGACTCTCATCCCTGAGATCGTAAGTTCAATCCACGGCTGTGCACTAACGGACTTTCTATGTCTCATTTAACAATCGCTCGAACGGTGAGGGAAAACATCGGGAGGGAACCGGCTTGCCTTAGACCCAAAATTCGACGGCGTGTGTCATGCACTTGGCTGATCACCTACTTGACTATTAGATTTACAAATGATCATGAAACATATACAGATATATGAAGCCCAGACCTAAAAAAGGTTGTAGCGCCACTGATTTTTTTAAAGTATGGCAGACAGTTGCACTGGTACAGTTGTAGGTAATACTGGCGGAAACCTGATGTGGTTATAAGAAAAATATGTTTTAATTCCTTTGTAATTGTAGGAAGGATCTCCAAATTAAAGGATTTAATTGATCAACTGCGTACGAGTTACGCATATACAAAAGGCCAAACAAATGATACTTAAATATATCTGACTCATTTTGCATCAACAATTTTGACCTACTGACTTTATGGCACCGACACAAACAACGTAAGCTGAATGCAATTACCACTTTTACTGAAAGCGCATTAATTTATCACAAATTTAGACTTATTTAAAATTATACAATTGTTAAAATCTATAAAAAGTATTATATAAAAATATTTTCATAATGTGATAGTAGAAGACATATAATAATGATAATAAATAACCTTTAATTCAGAATTTTTACTTCTTTTGGCGCGTCAGCGAAAATGAAAATGATGAGAGTAATTTTTTTTTCTATTGTTAGTGTTGTTGTTACTACGTTTGTAGAATAAGGCGAAAGATAAAATTTTTGAACAGATTTTTATCTTGTTACGCCAAAGAAGTATAACTTCTAACGCGAGTACATACAGTTTTTCATTTAAACACGTTTCTATTTGATTCTTGTTATCAGGTATCTGTGTGCCCTTTTTTGACAAAGGCCTCCTCCAAATCTCGCCATTCCTCTCTGCACTGTGCCACCTGCTGTTTCTTTATTTGGTCTATCCACCTTCTAAGTTGTCTCCCTCTTTTTCGTTTGCTGTACCTTGGGCACCAGTCTAGTAGGTACTTTTTTTTCTCCACTTTTTTTGTTTCTCTTGCCATGTGCCCTGCCCATTTCCACTTTAGTTTATTTATTTAAGACATATATGTATTAAACATAGCGAGTCTTCTGGCAATGTGTGTCCATGGGCGGTATCACTTAACATCAGATGAGCATCCTGTCCGTTTGCCCTCTGCTATATAAAAAAGTATATAAACAAAGTAGGTACACATGTCAGAAGTGAAACTTCTTTGGCAAATTTATTTTAAAGTCTTGTTCATATTTATACAAATCTAAAACTTTAGATATCCGAGACTTTGAGGGAGGGAAAAAGGAAGGTGCTAGGAATTTAAAGAATTTTATTGTTATGGAAATATTAAGTGTCGAAAATTAATACGACTTATTAATTTATTTTTTTAAATTAATTTCTTTGATAATAAAAACACGCGGAATTTTAATTTACAATTCGTCATTTGAGATTTCAATAAATTATTTTGCATAAAATATAAAATACAAATATTTCATAAATTCTGTTTACGAAATTTTAATTTTAGAAATAGAATTTATATAAGGCCCTTCTCACTCTCTCTCAATCGGTCTCTCCCTTTTTTTCGACAAAAACGTACAAGATGTGCAGCGTTTTTTTGTGACGTTTCATCCGTAAAAATTTTACCCTCATGCGCCTAAAGAAGTTTCACTTCAAAAATTGTATTGGTAGACGTGGCGTTTTCTAGTTTCGGAAGCCCAAATTCACTTTGTCGCTGTGCCAGTGCCAGAAAAATTCACGTATAAATATAATGAGATACATTATTTAGGTCTTTGAGGGATTTAAAAAGGTCAAACTGTTTTAAAAACGTATTTGTTATGCGGCATATCATCAAAGAAATAAAGTCGAGGTCAATGTTCCACTCAACTGCAAAGAGAATGTTTGCCACTTAAGATATCCACTTGGAGATATCCACTTAATTGAATGTTTGCTGTTAATTTCGCTTAAGTAGCCATTTATAAGTGCTTAAAGCTCCTTCACCAGCCATCAAAATATCAACCATTTGTCAAACGTAATTACGATACAAAGAAACAAAGAAATTTTTACGAATTTTTGATGACCTAAGATTATTAAGATACAGTTTTATGTTTGCTCTCAAACATCACACATGTTAAAATGAGGACTACTTACTAGAAGAGGAATGGAGATACTTATTAATATATGTTATAGAAAGATACACGTGTGAAAATGACATGAGAACTTAAGAAGGCGCAGCGCTAATCAGATCTGTGCAACTTCGTTACAATTGAATAGCCCGCACACAACTCACGAGAGGATTCTTTGTATTGAAGAAGTCGCATGGATCCTCCAAGCATCCGCGAATATACAAAGTAAATACATAATTATATAGGAATAAAGAAAATAATAATAATAGCAAATAATTAACACAGCAAGGTTTCTAAAATAAAATAAGCCAACTATAACTTCGGACATTCCGCGCAAGTAATGTAATTGGAGAACTGACTATTCCTGTAAAACAACTGACGGTTCCTGGGTCATCAGGGTGCTTTAAATAATAGAGGATTTCATTTTTGCTCTATATTTACGATTTTAGGAAAGCACCAAGCTCTTAAAACTAAGACAGTCTTAGTGAGCCTTGGCTCGTATAGACAACATACATTGTTTGGCGCCTTGTTAATTGCTTATCCTCAAATCTAAAAAATAACACCCGAAAATCGCAAGTGTTAATAGATATTTTTGGTCAACCTGGGATGTGATTGGCTTCATAAATTAAGGACAGATGTTATATGTATATGATATAGATATATTTTTGTCTGTTTGATTGTATTTCTTTATGTTTATACATACTTAAGGAATTAAATGAATTTGTCCTATGGTATCCATTCAGGCACCAAGGCTAAACCCCTGTGTTTTGTTTACGGTGTTTAAGCTCTTAGTTTATTTATAATGTAAGCAATAATAATAAAAAAACATAATTGTTTACCTATAAAGATCTTCTAAATGCTAATCATACATTTATATAATATAAACAGTGGTGGTTTTTGTTAAACATGCGACTGTCAATGTGAGCTGAACAGTGCAAATGTTAGACCCAAAAGTTACCGGCATTTGGTTCGACTTCAGTCTGTGACCATGACAGCGTTGTAGCGCCGCTGAATCGTTATTAATACAATATAAATTGTATTTTTATTACATTAAAAAATCGTGGTATAGTTAGTACCGACAGCATAAAGCGCTACAAAGCGTCAAATCACGTTTCATTGATGAACTGTCTATGTCAAGGTGTTCGGCATTCTGTGTTCAACGTGATCGATTTTTAGGTCTAAAATAAGTCCGCTCACGATGTCTATTCACCGTACCGGCAAGTACTAATTGCGCATTCAACTCCATTATTTTCGAAGTATGGGTATGTTTTATACGTAATATAATAAACTAGCGGCCCGTCCCAGCTCTGGTGGACATTTATTTAAAAAAAAAAAATTATAGATATTTTTTTTTATATTGTGGAACATTTTCAACATCGATAGTTTTCGCAGTGCATGCGATGAGAGATATTTTACAGGCAATTTTTTTACGCCTTGGCTACCATTATTGTCATTTTAGCAGGGATCCTTTTTTTCTTCCAATTAAAGTATTTTAATCAGTGATAATATAGCATTCAAATGGTGAAAGAATTTTTAAAATCGGTGCAGTACTTTTTGAGCCAATTCGTTACAAACATACTTACACACAAATCTTTCCTCTTTATAATCTATATATATAAAAGAAAAATGGTCTTCGTTTGAGGCTCCTTCACGCCATAAACCACCGAACCCTTCCCCCTCAAACCCCCCCCCTGAGTTGCGAGCGAAATTCGATGGAAAATTCTATTTATTTATTAAATTCCAACGTTCCTTCATTTTTTATTGCTGTTTTACTTTTTATGAAAATTTATCCATACGGACTTCACCGTCGGGGAGGCTTCCTAGAACCTCTAAACGTCAACATCTGTTAAAAACCTCGATTTTCGAAATATTTCAATTTCCTCTTAGCGGGAAGTTAAAAAGAAGAATAATAAAAATATGAAAAAAATAAACATAATGACACACAAATCTTATTTTGTTAAAGTATGCGAACGGCAGTATTAGTATAGATATAGGAATATGTCAATATTAATGCAAATATTTGGATTTTAAGTTACGAGTTAAAAAAATTTAGAAATTAGTTTAAAAAATCGCTCATTTTATTGTAATTTTAAGATGACGGCTGGTCGACGTCTAAATCCCCAATTACCTTACAATACAACAATATTATCTTATGTATGAAAGTTCTTCTGTCCGTGATTGAATGCCAAAGTTGTCAGTAAATGATCGGTCCGGTTCCCCACTGTTTCGGTTTCTTGAATGGTTTTTGATTTTCAGACAAGCAGGAGATAAACCCACTGTACCCTAGTCCGGTAGTGGGGCTGCCAGTGACCTTCCAGACAAGCTCGGTTTTATGCGGGTTTCCTCCCTAGTGAGTGGATTCTATTTTAAGAGCAGAATATTCGCCTTTTGCGCTGCATCCTCAGCTCAGCTGCTGCTCTAGATAGTGGGCACGCGAGAGCGCGGCTGCAGCAGTTCCCAGGGTGGACGACTCGGACTGGCCGGGGTTCTGCTTACACTAGTGTTCCTCAGCAGATGGTTACTTGGCATTTTCTAGGCAATGCTGTACTCACTTCATCAGCGGTTCCCACCAATACCATCCCCAATTTCCCACCCCTGAATGGAAGCTCTAGGCTGCCTAAAAACAAGTTGTGTATAACTTGGTTTTAAAAAAAATCTAGGATATTTTACTATTATGGAGATAACAAACAACAATTGAAAACAATTTTAATAGCAGTCGTTATTTTTTTATTTATTTTCACAGAACACATAAAGTCTTAACATAGTAACAATAAGGTTTAATTACTAATAAAAATATTATGTAAAGAATATATAATTTAAAATGGCGCATGCAAAAATTGCAAAGTTGAAAATTGCTAGCAAACTTCTTTACTAATATTATAAAGATATTTGTGTTTATATATAAATTAAATATATAATTAGGTACTTATTTTAAAAATATTTTACCGTTTAATAGCTACATTATTCCTGGTAGGTAATAATTATTCCTAAATTATTAACATTGACCAGGCGTTCAAGGCCGAGATAACCCGCTTTAATAAATTAAAAAGCAACACCCTCGCGACTTGCATCGTGTCTTCAGAAGGTGACGTCACAAAAATATAAACTTTATTCTATCCTCCCCTGAGTTTTTAGTATGCTTTTCTTTTGTTTACGACCACAAACAATGTTCTATAAGCGCCATCTTTCTATGTTTTATATCTCTCTCTTTAAGAAGTATTTACTCTATCTCCATAAACCTGCAAAGTTTTCATACACCGTATTTACTGACTGAACTCCCGCCACAAAACGAAAACAATACCCAGCGGCTATGAAAAAATTATTCATACGTGAAAAACGCTCTCCTTTCGTCCTATAGATACAAATAGGGACAGCTATATCGTCGCTGATGATCTCCAATTGAATTGGTGAAATAACCGGTTAGGTTCAGATTTGGCGGGATTTTGTGCCAATTGCTGATGACCGATTACGTAATATCAAAGTAATATGGGACGGATTAGGGAAATTGACAATTTACCCTTCAAATTGAGGGTATATGGTGTAAAGATTGAATGAAATTTGGGAAAATATCAGAACGAACCCATATTTTCAGTTTGCGTTTTGAGGGTTTGTTTTTCCTATCCAAAGTTTATTTAATCCAACAGTTCTCAGTTCAGAAATCAAATCGATGTATAACGTATGTACAAAATTGTTTAGTTTTTAATTAAGTTAGTAGTAAGTATTGTTAAGAATTATTTCTAAATACGAGCAGTTCCTAATCGATTTCAGTATTCCATCAATATATAAGTAACATATAATAAATGTCTAAATAAATCGATTCGAACATTTAATTTTTCATACTGCTATATTATATATTTCTTTTTATGTTGTATACATTCTGTTTATAATTCATATATTTTTATCTTATCAAACTTGTATTACACGTTATTATGAAAAGTAGTTGTCGTTTCACAACGGAGCGTATTTCAAGACAGTTTTTGCCGTGCAGCACCACTGTAAAACCAACTGCCCAATGAAGTATTTCTGAAACAATTCCACTTCGACCTTTAAGTGAAGAGTCAATTCAAAAGGCGACGCACTTACAATTAAAGACATATTTTCATGATTAGTTTTGTCAATTTGATTAAGATGTATCTGCTGGCTGTATCATCTTCCCTTTTATAAAATAGTATTCAACTTTTATATATCGTTAAGTCGTTAGACTATTAACTGGAAACCGGACTCGAAGGCTATTTGTAACGGAAGGCGAACGAGATTGCATCTATTGTGGTTCATCTACGGTCCGTTGGTATAATTGTCTATTGTTATTTTAAATACTTAATCTTTATTCTACCCGCCCAGGTATGTTATAGATTAGGACTATTACTACTAGTAGTAGACTAGATTTTATATAAAGTTTAACGTGACTATTTTTTGGACGTTATCGACAATTTAGTCCATTCTGAAATACATAGAAACTTTTTGTACGCAATATTAACCTATGAGCATGATAGTGTGAAATGTTGAATCTCTATATCTTATATATAATTCTTCTGTGAGTGTGTATGTCACTGAACTTCTCTCAAACGACTGGACCGATTTTGATGAAATTGTTTGTGTGTGTTCAAGGGGATCTGGGAATGGTTTAGATTCACAAATCAGCCCGGCAGATGGCACTGCAGTCGGTACTTTCATACTTTGCATAATATCCTAATCGCTTTAAATATCATGCAGGACAACGTCTGTGGGGTCCACTAGTACATATATAAAATTCTCGTGTCACAATGTTCGTTCCCGTACTCCTCCGAATCGGCTCGACCGATTCTTATGAAATTTTTTATGCATATTCCGAAAGTCTGAGAATCGGTTACTATCTATCTTTCAACCCCCTAAATAATTGTAATAAAAATGAAAATATTTTTTTCGTTTTTTTTTTTTTTTTTTTTATGATACATCATACAAAAATATATACAACCCCTAATTTTTACCCCTCTACCATAAACCCCAATTTTTATTATTGTAGATAGTTATTTTTATTGATCTAAATATTTCTTGGAAACATTTTAGTTTCCTAGAAATAATATACATGGCAATACAATTCAGTTGAGAATAGCGTCATCTATTTGCGCTTATAGAAAATTTTTTAAATTGATTTTTATTATTATTTAATAACATAAATATTACAATTTAATTGCCTAGAAAACTAACAGTATAACTAATACTTATCATAGACAAATTGTCTATAGAATATAAAATCTATATTATAAAGGATGGAAAAATATTTGTCAACAACCACGCACTATGAATGAAAGTCAACATTGACCTTGCTCGGCGCTGTTTCCTCATTTACTTTACGAACACCTGTTTCATACATTTTATAAACAAGGGCCTATTCATGTATAAATATATATTGTATTCCGAGGAACGGCTATCCATTCGTCATCATTGCACGTCTCCAGTGCTATTGAAATTTTACCTGAAATATAAAAACGATTTTACTGCTTTTATTTATTTAAAACTTCGTCAGAAAAAACGATAAATTATTGGGAATGCAACAACGGCCTTATCGCTTCCAGGCAAATAACAAAATACTAATGGTAAAGTGCACAATCAATAAAGCAAAAATAAAATTACAAATAATAAAATTAAAATATACTAAAACAAAAGCGGTATACGGTTCATACCTTACAATCATAAAAAAAATTACATGAATTACAAAAGTCACAATTGAGCAGGATAGGATATGGTTAGGTTAGATATGTAGAAGACTTTAAAAAAGTGTGATTAAGAAGTGTTTATTTTATAAGGGTATAGTTTAGATGTTAAAATTAATTAGAATTGTCTAGTTAACCGCTGGTCTTTGTTAGCTGGTTCTTTATAAGGCAAGGTGTTGGCCGTGGCCAAGATGGTTGTGCTTTTAGATGACAGCGTAAGGTAATGTATAAGGTATATAGATGAATGCAGAGCAGTGTTGGCCTAGTGGCTTCCCTGAAGTCCATTACACCAATAATCTGTGACTGTGGGCATCTAGCTCACTCGCTCGTACGGGGAAGGAAAGCTAAAAAGACAAAGTATGTTTGGCACAGGAGACTGATCACCTTGCCTATTAAATTGACAAATGAATGCCGCTGTTTTTTTATTTAGGTGAGTGATGATGATGAACTGATCACCATTATTCATTCAGGCGCAGTTTATAACTACAAGCTCCCTCCTTATCAGAATGCCAAATCATAAAATGACTGCTTCACGACTGATTTGACCGCGACCGCCGCTGCGAAAACCGCTGTGCTGTTCGAAAAGTGAGTTACAGAATCGCAAGGCAGTACAGGAATATCGCAATGTCTTATCTTATTCATGTACTTACGAATCTCTTAATTTTTTATTTTAATACTTAAGTATTTATCTCTAAATATTGTCAAAGCGTCAAGGTTTTTAAGTGTGCTAATTTATTGTATACGCTTGATAACTTTCGTTCAATTAACGTTTTACGTCACAGCCAGTTGATCAGGACTTTAGAGTGACCTTTAACAGTAACGGCGTCCGCATACATACTATTTTATTATACCGCGGTGCTACAACCATTGTGTTTTGTTTAAATTTTATGTTTCTTTGATAAATATACACGACATCGATTTTTGGCTTTAAAACCTGTCCGTTACCTTACGTGTTCTACTGGTGAAGTAAGGCAGGCCGGTCATACGAAAGTCTTGATAATCATCCGGCGTCGGGGCAGAATACGAAAATTCACCCGTACCACCTCGACGTCCGTCGTTCCACAACTGAGCGTTTCTTGAGGCAGTTTTTGCCGCGCACCACCACTATGTGGAACCAGCTGCTTACATAAGTATTTCCGAATCAATTCAACTTAGGGTCCTTCAAGAAAATAGCGTACCAATTCATAAAAGGCGAGCCCTTTGGCATTGAGAGTGTTCATGGGCGGTGGTATCACTTAACATCACCCTCCTGCCCGTTTGCCTCTGTTCTATATTAAAAAAAACAAAATCTTAGGCCATGGGTTCATGCTACTGGTTTATTTGTCCGCCTATTTGATATTAAGGGGCAATACGGTCTCTTGGAAAGCGCGTCTGGTAAGGTGCTTACTTCCTTCAAAAAATTGGAAACATTAGAAAATTTGAGAATCTCCTTTTTACGTGATATATGATTGAGATGATGATGATGCGAAAATCTAATAAATCTGATAAAACACCACAAACACAACAACACAATGGAAGAGGGAGAAGAGGGTTCCCCAGATAAAGAAGGATAGAGGAAATAGAAGCGGTAGCAGGAAGTGAATGGAGAAAGAAAGCAATGGACAGAGTTAGTTGAAATTTCGCATTCGTTTGTTTCGGTTACCCTGGTTGAGTTTTGAATTTAAAACAAGGGTCCTTCCGTTTTTTCTTCATAGGGGTGTCGTAAAATCTGCCTAGCGATTCTGTAACTCACTTTTCTAACTCTCACAGCGGTTTTCGCAGCGGCGGTCGCGCTCAAATCAGTCGTGAAGCAGTCATTTTATGATTTCGAAAAGTGAGTTACAGAATCGCAAGGCTGGTCAGCTATTTATAGAACGTATATAGAAATAGTCTCACAGAACAATACCAATATTGTAACACCGTAAGGCCACAGTTTACTGATTCTATAAAAAGAGCAAGCATGTTCATTAAGCCGTGATACGAGCACGACACTTGAGCGCCCTTGTCTCTGCATTAAAGTGCCTTTTCGTCTGAGTGTGCTTAACATTGGCCCTCGCATCGAGTATACACTGACTATAAATACAACATATGTTTTAAAAATCAGTGGCGCTACAACCTTAGATCTGGGCTTCAGATTTCTGTGTCGGTTTCATGATATGTCAATCTAATAGGCAAGTAGGTCATCAGCCGCCTGCCGCCGTCGACTTTTTGGCACATAACAAGTTCAAAACTTTTTATTTGACGATTATTTAAATGATCCTAATCCTTGGGATTGATTTGATTTCAAATAATTTGTATGACTCAAAACTTGGCGGTTAAAAAGATTGGCGGAGAGTTTCTTGATAGTTCTTCTTCCCCTCCCTCCCTTGACTTGCGAACGAGTAGTAAATGTAAATTTAGAATCAATTTAACATCTTTACTATTAACGTTCATAAGTGTACTTGGTTACCTATATGAATAAAGTTATTTTGAGTTTTTGTATTACTATATGATATATGTAGTATGGTATTACTATATATTTGTTCCTGGAATATCAAAATACAGTAGATGGAATGGAAATCAAACCTTCGCCTAGGTCCTTTTCATAATACAAGTAAACTATTTACTTTCACCATAGTTAGCCAATATTTTTTTAAATAATTGAAATTATACAAGTTCTTTATATTCATGTCATAATAGCTATTTTCAAAACTAAATTCTCGCATCACGCTTTTCTACGGTACAGGTGTAATTAACGCGTATATTTTTAAATATGCAAATCCTTTTGTTTAATAATAATTTGCGCTCATCCTCCACAATAGTTCTTTGGTTCAGACGCGTGTAAGCTCGCAAAAGGTTATTAATATTAAGACTATTAATTTTAAATTTTTACGTAAGAGTTTCGTATTTATTGCATTATTCTTCCGGAATAGTCTCTGTCTCCACAGAGTACGTACAACAAGATTGAAGAGTACGACATAGATTCATGCGGCGGTTAAATAGACATCTCCTGGACTGGCGTGCCATCTGATGCCACTGACAGATGATAAACAGACAATCGTTTACCGATTTTAATTAATTAGTATATTGGTTTTTCTTTTTAAACGATATGGTTCAATTATATCATGAGTCGTTGTAGTATTTACGTCACGAAGAAGTTATTAGATTGAAATTACACTTTAGAAACGCTTTTTGAAGTTATACTTCTTTTAGCGCGTTTGGGAAAAATGATGAGAGTAAATTTTTACGATGCGCGCCGTCACAAAAAACCGACACCCTGAAGTAAGCTATAGTCAACATTTATTTTGTGATATTTAAATAAACTTTATTTAACTAGATAATGCGTTATAATAAAACTTTCCATTTTTAAGTACCTTTTTTTCTATTGTTAGTGTCGTTTTTTCTACAAACGTCGAATAAGGCGAAAGATAAAATTTTTAAAACGATTTTTATCTTGTCACGACAAAGAAGTATAACTTCTATATAAAAAAAATCATAAGTACACACACATGTTTCAGTTTCAAACATGACTAAATAACGTAAGCCAAACTTAAATCTATTTTCATGAGCTGTCAAACCATTTTTTCCGTATGAAGTTTGACATATTTGACAGTGCACAAGACGAGATTGTTTGCGATACGAATTAGAAGTTTCTTTACGATAATAATAATAATAACAACATTTATATCACAATAATACACGGAAATACTAACATAAATGAAGACTTAGGATGTAAATGGATGGATCTTACTACTAAAAGCAGTTTCTTCCAGACGCTTAATACGCCTTCGCCTTGGCAAGTGTTCTTTGCCCTCATAGACAGATTCGAACAGAGTACCGTGATTCAAAGTCGACCTCAGCGATAGTAGTACGCTTAAAAATACAAATTTAATATCGTTGATAATCAACAAAAGAGTTTCAATTGTAACAATACTTTTTGCAAATATAAAACAATGCAGAATAGAAACATCCACAGACGACAAACAGACAAGTAATTCGTTGTGCTCAGATGAGGCCATGAAATAATTCTGATAATATTATTTTGCGTGTTGATGATATAATAATTATTATATTCTGTGCATAGAGTCGTAGGTTAATTTTTTTAAAATTCGAATATAGCCAAGTGAGGTTAAATATTTTAAATTTCGAATATAGCCAAGTGGTTTCAAACCTATTAGGACGTTTATAATGCACTAAACATATTTTGTCCTATCCAGTCTTTACAAACAGTTTTGGGATTTTGAGGATGATAGGGGGTGTATTCTGACATAAATTCCAATTTGAGGGTTGTACTGAGGTAGTCAAGGTCATTTCATGAAACGCGTTTAATTCGATATCTGAGAATGGTTAGTGTTAGGGACAAATTGTAGAGACCTTTTCTTTTCCTAACTAAATTTACTAACTTTTTATCTGAAATTTTTTATAAATTAATATTTTTCAAGTTATTACTCCCCAAGGCAAAAATTTTACTTTTTTTCCATTTTTCGTCGTTTTCTCCCCAACCATTCAATTTTATTAAATTTTACCATAAAGAAGTGTAGATTTTTAATTATGAACAATTTTGTTCTTGAGCTTTTTCCGTAATGCCAATACCTTCGGAGTTATAATCAGAAACTTCTCTATACCCAATAACCACTAGACACCTCATCATTTCGCTCTTTAAATGACAACATAGATTTTTTCATCGCTGAAAATGACCTCACCGTACTTATTGAATTGTTGCTTGAGGCGTACGCTTGGTTGGTTTCTTGGACGTTTTCGGGGATATGTTCGGTCAAATAAGCACGCATTTTTGAAATGAATTCCTCTTCTTCTGGTACGGGTAAAGGTGTCAATGATCAATGACGACGAAGAGTCTGACACAAACTTCGCCGTACAACAGCTCAGCAGCTCTCTCATCTCCATAATGTCTTTGACACGAAGAATGTACCCTAATAAAAAATTAATACCAGGAGTAAACACTAGAAAATTTTGTAATCATGGAAAATAATTTTTATAACGGTAAAAAAATAATTAATATTACCTTATACATAGAGACGTTAACATGCGCTTATGTTCCTTATGTCCCCCTTATCACACTGGCTTTTATAAGTGTTTCAATCCGTTTTTTTTTCACCGTAATCACTTCTCCTTCACTTAACGTTTTGCTGCATATAAAACAATCGTCGCCCATTTTTACTTCAGGCAGCTGTAAAACATTTAAAAACAAACAATATACGATTTTTGATCCTCACTGCGTAGAAGCCAAGAGTACACGACACGTAAGTGTGTTTCCGACTTTACTCGCACTAATACGCAACAGTGTGTCTGTGGATACACGTTGCGACAATGGCGCGGATTTCGCTCGGTAAAGTATCTATAACTCCGAAGGTATTGGCATTATCAAAATTGTTCATAATTAAAAGATCTACACTTCGATGATCGGTAAAATTTAATAAAATTGAATGGTTGGGGAGAAAACGACGAAAATTGGAAAAAAAAGTAAAATTTTTGCCTTGCGGGAGTAATAACTTGAAAAATATTAATGTTATAAAAAAAAGTTTCAGATAAAAAAGTTAGTAAATTTAGTTAGGAAAAGAAAAGGTCTCTACAATTTTTCACCTAACACTAACCATTCTCGAGATATCGAATTAAACGCGTTTCCATCGAAATGACCTTGAGCTGACCTCAGTACAACCCCTCAAATTGGAATTTATGCTCAGAATACACCCCCCTATCGATCCTCAAAATCCCCAAACTGTGTTCGCTCATGTTTATTTAACCCGTTTTTAGCCATAATTTGACTGGACTATTAGTTTTTTGTCCTTTTCATAGTAAAAATATTTCCATACCTTACTAAATCCCAATTAAGTTAGCAGTGGAACCGTTTCGATTACGCCTACAAAGTTGGTAGATGGACTCTAATGCAATAACAGGTACGACGGTGGCGTGATATATTTTACTTTTTAATATTATTATATTTTTCTGATATAAGTGACATACGTATGTTTTAATAAGAATAAACATATTTCTAAGCCCAATTCTTAAAAGGCCGGCAACGCACTCGTCTTCTGGCAATGCGTCCACGGTCGATGGTATGACTTAAGATTAGATGAATCTCCTGTCCTGTTCTATAAAAAATTGAAGATATAGTCGCGTATCTCATAGCCCGAGTCGCCAGTTGACATCGCGTACAATACAATGTTGATTAAATGCTCTGTTTAACAGTCGTGGAATTTTAATATAAGCGGAATAATTCGATATTTAATATTTAAATTATTTATAATCAGGTCCACAGGTTTTTTCAGTTAGAATTCAAATATGCCTCTTAGACGTTTACAGAAATACGCCAGGTATCTGTGTGTACACACAAATATTACATTATATATAAAAACGAGAGACTTCCAGCGGTCCATGTCCTGACTCACTTCCCGTTAATTGCTGCGCAGATCGTTCTTGACGATATATCGGTACAGGTATGCTTCCATCACTGCCGGACCTTGGCCCATGCGCACAAAGTGCCCCAGCCAAAGTAGTCGATAGTAATTTTGGTGGGTTTTTGTGTTTTTTATGTAATAGGAGGCAAACGGGCAGGAGGCTCACCTGATGTTAAGGCCGACCATGGACGCTTACATTGACAGGAAGCTCGCAAGTGCATTGCCGGACTATTCAGAATTGGTACGCTGTTTTCTTGAAAATACTTCAGTGGGTTCGGAAATACTTCAGTAGGCAGCTGGTTCCACTGAGTGGTGGTGCGCTATTTCAGTTTTATAAATAAGTAATTTACAATCAACTATACAGGATGGCCAAAAAGTCGTGGATCAAACGCAAATAGGGGATAGATGAGATCATCAGCTGCAAAAAATTGTTCTACGGGAGGTCTCTAAGCTCAAACCCTGCAGAGTTATAATTTATTTACTAATTCTTATTAAAATTCGAAAAAATCTACATCCTGTATCTTTTTCATGGTATCCACTAGATTGGTACTGATGAGTTCTTGCGTAAGACATACTATTTACTGTTGTTAACTGAGTTTATTGAAGATAATATTGAGTTATACGATATACATTTTTTTCAAATCATAACTTTTTGTTTACTTCGGGATTGTGAAAAGGTGTTACACATGGCCATGAGTCGATCTAATAATATCTTTCTAGGACGACAAAACAACAAAACAACGATTCGGATTTATGATAGATTATTATTATTTACCTACCTGTGACCAGTGATGTGTGAATCGGACTAAATTAAAGAAAATTGACAGATGGCTGGAGGGTTATGTAGGAATTTGATTAGACGGTGCAGATTAAGTATAATGGTCAGAGGCAGGAATTTTGAGCATTTATTGTGAAATAATTGTTTTAATACAATTATTTTACAATCGCTGTTTGTAATTCTTCCTAGAAAGATATTAGAGCGATTCATAGCCTTGTGTAATACCTTTTCAAAATCCCTATTAAATGCGCCAAAACTTAAAATAAAGGGTCACTTTTCGGTAGAGTATTTTTTTTTTCACAGTACCATGGAGAGTGTTCGGACTAATACCTTCAGCTGAGCTTCATCATCGAACGTCGAAGCAGAATACGAAATTCCGAAAACTTAGCGATTTTTAAGGCAGTTTTTGACGAGCACCACCATTGTGGAACCAGCTGTTCACGGAAGTATTTCCAAACCAATTCGACTTAGGGTCCTTCAAGAAAAGAGCGTACCATTTCCTAATGGGCCGGCAACGCACTTGCGAGCCCTCTGGCATTGAGAGTGTCCATGGGCATCGGGCGGCGGTGTTACTTAACACCAAAGTGAGCTTTCTGCCCATGTTTGCAATCTTTCTCCTAAGTAGACCGTATATGATATAAATTTTTAATTTAATTCAGTGATTGCCAAGAAAAGAGAAGAAAATTGTGGATCTCCATGGTCGGCGGTATCACTCACATAGAGCCTCCAGACCGTTTGCCCCCCGTTGTATAAAACAAAAGGCATTTTGATACAAAGTTTTCGTTTGACTCAGTCGCTAAAGGTAATAGATTTGTTTTATTATAAAAGTTATTCAAGTATTAACCAAAGTTTTAAAAATATAAAGAAACACTACTGAAATTTTACTGCACCAATAAAGCTATGTTATACAACTAACGGTTGCTCATAACCTGGAAATGGGAACAGGTGCTCAAACTTTAACCGGACCGAAAGTTCGCCCGTGTTTTAGCTTCTTAATTATTTCAACTCAAAATTCAATTCAAAGTTTTTATATAAAACAAATTCAAACTGTTATTTCTAAAATAAATTCTGTTTTGCGGTTAAATAATTTGATATTGTCTTACATATATAGAATTTTTATCTTACGTAAAAAAACAATAAAATATGTCTTGAAAACAATTTTGCTTAATAATTAAATACTTATATCGTTTATTAGTAATTATTACAAGCAAATATACTGTATTTACAATTAATAAGAAGAAACCTAAAACAAATGTAAAAAGTGTGGTCCCTGTGGCAGTGTACCTTTAACGCTGGCAGCATTTCCTCACTGTATTACGATACTTATTCGTTGAGCGAGGAAATCACGAGCTTTTGGGACACCAGTACTGTCTACCAGCCTCCTACTTAAATATTTAATTAGCGCCTGTGCCCTTGTACTAGTATAATACGCGAAATAGAACTAATTTGAGTGTACGACCAACCAGGCTCCAGAAGATAAACCACTCCTTATATGGAAATTGTATTCGTTTTTACCACCAACTCCCAAGCGAAATTAGAGAATTATCACTAAATAAATTCAAAGCCCTCACGTAAATTAATCAATAAAGCTTTTTATAAATTTGACGAATACTTAAATGATCCTAATCCTTGGGATTTATTTGCTCCAGTTCAAACTATTTGTATGACTCAAATCTTAGCGATTAAAAAGAGTGGCGGAAAGTTTCTTGCCAGTTCTTCTTGCCCGCTCTACGCCCTTGGCTTGCGAACTGCTAGTAAGTGTAAATTTACAATTAATTTAACTTTTTTTTTGACGTTCATAAGTGTACTTGTTTACCTATATGAATAAAGATATTTTGAGTTTGAGTTACCCCACGGCCCAAGAGTCTCTACTCCAAAGGGAATAAAATCGAATTCTGAGGAAAGACATATATTTGAGCTGTTTATCAGTTTACGCCTGCTCTGCGGCCGCCCTAGATTTTCTCCATATTTTTTTTCATCATACCAAACGTTATTCATAATAATAACAAAACTCATGTCTGTACAAAAATTTGAGCAAGAAACCTTTGAAGTTTCACCCCAAGTGAGTAATCTCAAATCGCAGTTGTCGCGAGGGTGCGTGACGTTATTAATGACGTCATCGCCCTTTCCTGACTCATGGTCTAGACAGGAGTACTGGACGAATTATTTTAGCTTAATTTCCTGTCTGGGTAATGCTACCGGTGACTGAGACGGAACTCGTGCGAGCTGCTGCAATATATTTTAGACAAGGAAGTCAAGATACGGCTTACGTATTTGTTACCATGGTAACTGACGAAGGATAAAAACTTATTAAATTTTGACAGATGCAAGTCATATAGTTTCTAAATCCAAAAAGAATCGTAACCAAGGTAACCGTAACTGGATATCCACAGTTGCTCCCCTCACACTTTGAAATCAATTTTCCTTTAGTTTGTATAATGTAGGAATCGTTATATTTCTTTTTCTTCGTGATTTATGTTTGGCTCAGGCTTTCTTAGTTTCATAAGCGTGGCGGTTTCCTAAATTGTCGGAGTTACGCCCCGAGAGTATAGCCAGACGTAGGCACTCTCTTTAATTGTTACATTGCATTCATTTGTTACATAGCAATTAACATTTCATCATTTCGCTCATATTCTATATATGTTTTTAGGTTAATATAGAGTAAAACAAAAATATTTAAAGCACCCCGATGATTCAGGAACCGTTCAGTGATCGTCACAATAAATTTTGTATTTTATTTTTCTTGTACCAATGAATCAGTGTGCCGACCATTGGTAAGCTTTTATAAATAAATAAAGTATGTTTCATAAGCAATATTGTGTTTTGTTCGTGTTGGAAAAAACGCTGTGCCACCCAGGAAGTTGTTAGAATAATTTTCTAATAATTTCGCACCGCAATCTCACATTTTCAAACAATTCACGAAAACCCATGCTGATCAAATTTGTATAAATAATATAAAATATTAAAATAAAGTCATTACTTTTATATGTTCTCGCTTAATCTGTGTAACGAGTTTAGTTACGGGCTATGACTAAAATTATTCGTTACGGAATTCAATTAATACACATATTATATATCAGAATAGAAATACATTTATTTTCGTTTGAATTAATAAAATCAAACATTCATATTTGTTTCAAAGTCTCTGTACGACATTTACACGAATGAAAAGGATTTTAGAAAATAATGTAGCTTTAACTATACATGCTTTTGAGCTCAATTTGATACACAAACGACGATTTCAATTACAATATAAAGGATTTTGGTGTTGCCACAACAATTACCCCAATTTGGTTACTCTAATCTGTGCATTTTTTAACCTAGTGTGTTATAAAGATTCCTTCCTACGGTGAAGGGTAACGGTGTGACCGGTGTTGCCTTAACATCGACGTATATTAAACACATTTTCAAACAAATTTGCGAGTATATATAATTGGTTGCAGTGTTGGCTTAGTGGCTTCAACGTGCGACTCTCATCCCTGAGGTCGTAGGTTCGATCCCCGGTTGTGTACCAATGGACTTTCTTTCTATATGCGCCTTCGCTCGAAGGGTGAAGGAAAACATCGTGAGGAAACTTGCCTTAGACCTAAAAAGCCGACGGCGTGTGTCAGGCTGATCACCTACTTGCCTATTAGTTTGAAAAATAATCACCTAAAGAGGTTGTAGCACCACTGCTTTATTTATTTATATATTTGATTACAATAATTTCTCTAAACTGGATCTGGTAGTCTCTCGCTGATAACGAAAGCGCTCGAAACGTCGAGTAATGTGAGTAAAGACAATTTTATGTTACTCCTATCTTTGAGAAATATAAACTATTCCTTCTAAATACAAAAATATCGATCAGAGGTTTCAAACCAAAACATCTAGAGAGAACTTACCAATTCCAGATTCAATAAATTCAATTTGGTATAGCGTCCCCAACGGGGAATTTTGCCAACCAAGCATTTTTTATGACAGGCCCATACATATTCTATTCGCATATCTTTAAAGTTGAATTTTGTATGCAACTTGACACTGATGTAGTGTAACGCGGGTAATATTTCATCGCTTTTGTATTTTAAATCGCATGTCACTTGCGTTGAAATATTCGCATTATTACTACTTCACTTGTATTAAGTCGTGTTCTAATGGGGCACGGGGCAGCATCATAATTATTCTTTTTCTATACGTTATCAGCCTGTGCCTGACAAATAACACTATTGGGACAATGGCCCGTTGGTTGGTCATCTAATTGCGTATAAAAATAAATGTTGAATAAAACATATAGACGTAGATAATTTCCTAAATTCAAGGGATGTTTGGGTGGACTTCTAAGGTGAAGATGCCAACATCCATTATTGGTACCAAACAGGACAGTATTAAATATGATGAATAATAACTAAAATTATTGTCAGTGGTTTACGTGAGTACCAATAACACACCAAGAGGCTCTGAAGCATTTGTGTCTACAGTGTTGCAATGTTTCGGCCACATTGTCCGGAAACGTCGTGACAACCTTGAAAAACTTATATTACCGGGAAAATGGAAGGAAAGAAACCCAGGAAACGGCCCAACACGATGGACCGACCAGATATCACAAAACCTGGGCACTAAGGTCTAGCTTGAGATCGTCAGAGATGGAAGTGGCAGTGCAGTAATCTGCCACAAAGGGCAGCATCACGACGGCGCAGCAGTGTGCAAGCGATCAGAATACTAAAAAACGCTTGGCCTTATTCAACGATATCTTACAGGTAACCATTATGATAGAAAACATGATATGAAATGAAATATAAGGGAGTGCAAAACTTATATTAACCAAGAAAGATCATAATAATTCATCAAAACTTTCAAAACACAATAAATAAAATAACAATATACTTATCAAAACATATAGAAGGAAAGCATTACCGAACCCAACACCGAATTGCACAGAATTATGTTACGTTATAATAATTTCCAAAGTAATAAAATAAATAAATGTCCAGCCGTACGAGGAACAAATGAGTAGTTATTATTAAAGCCATTTTTGTATAACATGGGGTAAACAGGCAGGCATCATCTGATGTTAACACATACCGCCGTCCATCGACAGTTACATTGCCAGAAGGCGTTGCTGGAATTGGTACGCTCTTTTCTTGAAGGACCCTAATTCGAATTGGTTTGGAAATACGTCAGTGGGCAGCTGGTTCCACATAGTGTTGGTGTACCTCAAAAACTGCCATAAAAACATTTTTTGAGGAAAAAAAAGTAAATGTTTACCGTTCCAGGAACTCTATTTAAGCTAAACTTCGAAAGTTTGAAATCTTGTTGAAGGAGAATCATATTGATCGCTATTCAAGGCAGCCGCAAGGCCAGGTCACCTAGACACCGAAACAATATGTGCACGCTATCAATACCTCAATACATATTCTATAGTTTATTATTAAAGTTCGATCTGTCCATCAGTCCCCGTTCTTCATCTGTTTTATTATTTTTGAGGCAAAACCAGCCTTTGTCTAATAACACAAAACACTACTACACCGCTGCTACGAATGCGGTTTTTTTCTAGCTTTTTATCTGCACAATTCTTATATATTTCACCTAAATTAAGCACACAAGTTTTCATTACTTACACTGCTAACTTTTACAAATTTTATTTTTTCTACTAAGTATTAGAATTATTACATTATTTTTCTTTTTTTGCGACTGAGGCGCAATCTAGCTGTAGTCTCTGGCAGAAAGACCAGCGCTGTGGAACAGTCTGCTCCTCAGCATAATGCTGAGCCAGGGCCAATTACAATCACAGCACACACGCTAATGCGTGTGTGTTGGTGGTGTTGTGTGTATGTGTGTGTAGGTGTGTGTGAACACTTAAAAGAAACGTACCTTAAAGAAATTTAAAAGAAAAAAAATGTTATCTTTCATTCTTTTTTATATATTTTTGATTATAGTTATTTTGTGTGTTTCTGTGTGTGTGTTTTGTCAGTAACAAATGTTATGTCTATGTCAACGCACTTGCAAACATGGTGTTGCGGCTGTCCATGGGCAGCGGTGAATGACGCGCCTTTTCTTTTACCTCCTGTCCCATAAAAAATATTAAAAATTAATTTCATTCGTAAAGGGCGCATTTACGAGTTGACTTCTACAAAATTGACTGAAATTTAGTATTTTAGGTCATTATCAATCTTGAAAAGTTTAATTTCGTAGCCTAACTTTGAAATTACGCTATTCGCAATGCAATTTTCATTTCTCAGCGCAAGGTTTTGTTCGAGTAAAAAAATCTCCCAGTTCTATGCTTTTGTTCGCCGTGTTGGAAGATTGAGGGTTTTAAGCCTACAGCTGTTATTAGATTTTCTCTGTTCAAAGTATAATTGGAGTGGGGATTAGCTAAAGGAAATTGTTTGAAAATGTAATTTGTATTTTGTTGAAAAACAGTTTTTCCGTACCGGCTTATAAGTTGAGCGTGCGTATCGTAGATAAGTGATTTTCGCACGTCTCATCTGGAGGTCTTGGATTCAATATTTCTCTATGATTAGAGGGATAATTAGTGGTATACAGACTGTGGTTTGTTGACGGGATAGGACCTCACTTAAGTGATACCGCCCATGGACACTCCATTGCCAGTAAGCTCGCAAGCGCGTTGCCGGCCTTTTATGAATTGGTACGCTCTTTTCATGGACCCTTTGAAGTGTAAAGGTAATACTGGCGGATAACGTTAGGATAATTTCTATTTTTAATATAAAATGTATCTTCGTGGTAATACCTATATTTATTTATTACCGTACACCACATCATATTACAGGTGTCTCAAAGGAAAGTTTACATTTATTTAGTTAGCGTTATGTAAAAATATTAGACGACTTCTTGTTGCCTGAACTTCAAAACTTTCCTGGCTATAACCAAAGAACATGGTTCCAGCAGGACGGAGCATCGTCACACACGCCCAATACGTCTCTGCCACGAGTTCGTAAAATTCTCTCCGGCAAATTGATCTCCAGGAGAGGTGACATAAATTGGCCTCCACGCAGTCCTGATTTAACCCATGAACTTTTTCTTATGGGGTTATCTTAAATCTAAAGTCTACGCCAATAAGCCGACATCTCTGGCGCAATTGAACGAAAATATCGGTCACGAAATGTCAGCCATCATCAATTTTGTTGTTCGATTAAATGAGCTAACGCGAGGGTCTACATTTGGATAGTATTATTTTTAAGAAATAAATTCCCAAAATGTGTACTTTAATAATAAATAAACATTTTTTTGATACGCGACTTACTTTCTTTTAATCGATCAACTAAATATGAACTTCCTTTTGAGACAACCTGTATAATGCATTTTATACATTATAAGTCAATTATAACGGGTGGCGCAAAAGTAATGGCACTAAAGAAAATTTGTTTATTTTTTTATATGTCGATAGTTTTCATTCAGTTATTGAAAATTGTGTAGTGAACAAATGTAAAATACACTGAAAATAAACATGGACCGTTTTACTCCCCAAGAACGAGGAATAATCGTGTCAATGTTCTTACGGAATAATTCATCAGTGATAAAAACACAACGTGAATTTCGTCGACGATTTCCTGCAAGATCACCCGATCTGTCATCTGACGAGTCCAGACTTCTTTCTTTGGGGTTTTTTGAAATCTCGGGTATGTGGACAAGCCACAGACCCTCGCAGCTCTAAAAGAAAACATTCATCAAGAAATAAGGAACATAACGCAGGAAGTAATACGGCAAGTTATGCAAAAACAAAAGTCTTAAACCAAAAGTCATAAATAGGGCTCAAATGTGCATCAACTCTGGAGGTCACCATTTAAAAGACATCATCTTTAAATCCTAATGGTACGAAATTTAATGGCACAAATATACATTAAAAAAGAACTAAATCTAGTTTTCTAATTTAGAAAAAATGTTATAGCTGAACCAAATAGGGTCTTTACTTTTGCGCCACCCAGTACAATATATATATATGTATATAGATTGTATGGTAAACATAAACTCACAACGGACCTAATGAGAGTCTAAGTGCGGAAACTGAGTCCGCCTACCATTACGGTAAACATATATTTTCCGAACAATAACGACATATTATACTTTTCTGTACGGCAGATTGAAAACATAAATGCACATATCGTCATAGTCGTAGAGTAGTGACAGATCTGGCAATTAATAGTAAACTTTACAGGGCCTCCATTTCAAAATAATATCATGTTAGTTTTTTTTGTCGTAACTTTTTAAATTAATATTCTGTTATTATGAAAATTGGCATACAAGCAAACAAAAGGTTTTGTTTTGAAACAAAATAAAAATAATAACTGTTACACAGTTTTCTAGAAAAATCACATGTTTCTATCAAATTCGTCACTTTACCAACTGATTAATTTGAAATTTAAAACACATGGATTTTTTTTTTAATGTAACCGATATTAGTCAATGTAGTAGGTATCCAAATATGATAGAAAGTGGATTTTGTATTGTGGATTTTTTTTCAAATCCGACATTGTTCTACGATCATGACGATATTTAATACAAATAACTTATAACGCTTAACAATGAATAAGGGTAAGAGGAAAATATTATGTCGCGTTCAACATGAAGACGGTCAAGTGAGCATTCGAATTCAAGTGATTTTGAGTGGACGCTTAGAAGTTAAATACAACAAATAACATTTAAATTAAGAAGAATTATTTTATATCGTGTTTCGCTATAGAGTGGTTCTTATAAGTGCGACTTTCTTTGAGATACGTTCGTAGTCCGGCTACGCCCAAGAAAATTTCTTTCTGGGTGCACAATACCCGCACGTACGGTGAGGAAAGCCTTAGAACCAAAAAGTCGACCGCGTCCTTGCCTGTTAAGAATAAAAATCACGAAACAGATACAGAAATCTAAGACCAAGATCAAGGGTAGCCACAGGTTTTTTTTATTAATATCTAAACATTAAAAAACTGATAAATAAACGTAAATCAAATTTATTTTATTTATTAGAGAGAGACTGTCTGATCACGTTAACAGATATATAATAAGAATATACAGAATTTCTATCGAGATAGACCAATATGTACACTGGCTGATTTCAAGAGTTGCTTCCTATAATTATAAGATCTAGGTATATCTATATATTATATATAATATTAACGTTTTTTAATTTAAGGATAATCGGTGTAGGAATGTTAAGATTGAATAATGATGTTGAAATAAAATAAATAAATATTTACGCAAGTTCTGTATACTAGAAACACTTATTTTACGCAGTTAACCAAAAATAATATCAAAATACCAATAGGACACGGGACAATTTAATAAAAAAAAATTTTAGTTACAGACTAACCTATCTCTTCTTTTTTATGTATGTATTTATAATCAAAATAATTGTTGGCAGGGCTTGGTTATACGCTGTATTAATTTTTATACTATTTTATGTTTCGCCCGGTAAAACTAGCAATGCTTTTACGAAAGACAAGTACCCTATGAACAAACGTCAATCGACGCCGATTGACAGCTCTCTAGCTTTTCGCAAAAAAGTAGAGCCATTGATTGCAAGATCGTACCCAAACGCTTGTTTCTGTATTTCCGATTTCTATTCTCAGTAAAGTTGATTTCCTTTATTCAGATACAAATTCTTCAACAAAATTGAATTAATTTATCGTGTTTCGACATCGCAAAAGGTTCAGCTTTTTCAGTAAACGCCAGCTTCCTTCTATTTTCTCAAGTTTTGTTTTCTCAAGCCTTTTTCTCTGTATTATTTGCAAGAGAGGTTTCCACTAAAAGCTTACGTATTTGGTAAAATTATTATATTTTGTAATTTGTACAGACAGATAGCGCATATAATACTTGCGACCCACCCTGCTTCGCACGGGCACGTGACATGTACACCTTGAAAATGATATACCGAAACCTTCCTCGTGAATTATTTTATTTATTAATGCAAACAGCAATACATTCCGTGGAGGAAGTTTTGAGTTAATCGCGAACAAGCAGATAGACGTGTTGGATGACTTGTTTAATATAAAAGTTAGACATACTCCTATGTCGGTGATATTGTAGGCATTATCTCTACAACTTTGAAGCTCAATCATATATCTCTCATCGTTAAGGCAGTGTTCGTAAGAAACGTTTTCGTTTTACCAATTCTTGAAAGGCCGGCAACGCACTCACGAGCCCTCTGGCATTGAGAGTGTCCATGGGCGGCGGTATCACTTAACATCAGGTGAGCCTCCTGCCCGTTTGCCCCCTGTTCTATAAAAAAAACTGTTTTTTCTTGTTGCAATCCGACTACCACAAAAAAGTTGTTAAATTTACGCGGTCTGACACACAAATAACGTGAGTTATGTAACTTAACATTTCTTAAATTACATTAGAAGCGCAAACCAAATGTTAGCAATCACACTATAAGCCAAAATGAGTCCTTTAGTTTTTCCCACACACAGTAGTATAACATTCTCGTTTCCGATAATGTCCAATAGGTCGACTATACTTATATTGAAATGTCACTTAGATTTAAGAACCTTTAAATAAGTCATGTTAGATTTTTGTTAATCCAGCGTCGCAACCCCACTCCTAATTTTATGTTTGTTATAAGCTTATGTTTAAAATTTAAATCAGTTGACACCCAACTTCAAATAAAGTGTTTCATTTAACATAATTATATGTGAACCAACCGCCACCGAACTGAATTTATCCCTGCAACCTCCCAAACTCTACCTCTTTATAATTTTACTATGGAAAATAGGTAAAGAATATTATTAATTGTAGTGTAAGTAACTAGTCGGTCGAAATGAATCTGTCTTAGCTATAAGTGACAAACACAATAGATAGTTATTTCTTTAACCAGATACAAGATGAATGTGGTTTCATTAGCCTGATTACAAAATCTATATGTTAGTTTTGAAAAGTCTTTTGTCCTGTCGTGATTCGCGATTTAATTCATATAAATGGAAGAACGAGGGTTGGCTATTACGACCTATTTATCATCCTGCGGTCATTATGGTGCCATAAAAGAAGTTTAGGAATAGCGGAATATCGGTTTTTTGTCAACGTCAGAAGGTGCTTTTCTATTCATACGAAGATAAACACGTACATCACCTGTAATTTACTGTTTTATGCCGATATAATTGAGTTTTTGTATGAATCTGTTTAGGGAAATATTGTTTGGTAAGCGTATTTCGGGAACGTGGTAAATCTGCTGTCCTTTCCTTTTGGTCCTTCGATCCGAACAACACGTTTTTGTCCACTTTTATGTCTTCACAAAATCATGTATTCATAGTTTGTTTAATGTTAAAACCACAATTGTTATATTTATTATTTTCAAAAAGACTTATAATGGTTTGCTAGAAGCGACGTTTAGAAATAAAAGTGATTTTTGTCGCAGGCGGACGGCAGCTTACTTCTTGCCCTGGTGGGAGTGGAAGACGAGGGCCTGTATGAGTGCGGAGTAGAGAATGAAACTTCCTTCGTCGATAGAGTAAACATCACAGTCAGAAGTGAGTATCAGAAGATTTTCTTGTAATTAATATTAGTTATCTATATAAACCTGAAAATTAAGCAGAGAATTATTGACTTATTGGAAAGTTCTCTATGTTTATGTATACGTATATGTGATCTTAATATGAAATAGATTTTTGTAATGCCACTATACTAATAAAAAATAAAAAAACTTGATTAAACTTATTATTTGCGCGCATATAATAAGAAATACAGTCAGTTTTCGAAGGTTTTCAATTTTCAGTTTCACTAACCACTAGGCTAACACTGCTCTGAGAAACATTTAACTTTTATGTATTATATATATTTGTAGTAAATGTATATAACAATACTGTGATTTTAACTGGCATAACACAAAGTGCGATTTACTGCAGTGAAGGTCGCTTAATGACTACCATTATGTGGTACCAGTGTATCTTGAACCTGAACTAGACACATCCATTTCACACCAAGCTGTGACATAACTGATAACATGGACCAACGTTAACTGGTTGCTATACGATTGTTGAACAAGCGTTGCATGGTTAGGAAAAATGTCTACAAGTACCTAGTGTAGGTTTTTCTTTAAAACTGATAGGCTTAGTTTGGTTGTATTTGAATTTCCATACAAGTATTTACTAAACATATAAAGTCCCTTGGTGCACAGCCGGAGATCGAACCTACGGCCTCAGGGATGAGAGTCGCACGCTGAAGCCATTACATACTTAAATAAACTACCTCTTAATTAAAGTTCAAGGCTAAAAGACTCAACTTATATTTTTTAATTAATTTTTCGATCTTAATTATGCAATATTTGATTCAATAAATTAATGATCTTACTCATCATACCTGATCTATAAACAGTTGACGTGACCTCCATTGCATGATCATCAATATACTCGTATATGCTAGGTCGCCATTGATTGGATTGAATTCTACAATACTGTCATTTTAAACAGAGACTTGATCTAAAATCAAGAATATGTGGAACCAGATGCCCACCGGAAGTATTTCCGAACCAATTCGACTTAGGGTCCTTCATGAAAAGATCGTTCCAATTCTTAAAAGGCCGGCATCGCACTTGCGAGCCCTCTGGCATTAAGAGTGTCCATGGGCGATGGTATCACTTAACATCAGATGGATGTTGACTATAAAAAAACCTTCCGTAGGCCAGACGAATTTCGTGTCTGTGTCTTTATTTCCAATTGGTGATCGGGCTTTCCGCCGAAAAAATAGCAACTGAGCTACGGTAGGGGTACTGATTTCATTTAATATTAGGTAGCTAACATAATAAAAAAAGTACGTGCGTACAAAGTACACATGTCAGAAGTGAAACTTCTTGGGCAAACTAATTTTTAAGTCTTGTTTATATTTATACAAATCTAAAACTTTAGATTTCCGAGACATGAAGGGGAAATGGAAGATATTGGAATTTAATGAATTAAATTGTCATTAAAATATTAAAAGTGTCTAAAAATTATTTTACTTTTTTAAAATTATTTCTTTGAGAATAAAAACACGTGGCATTTTATTTACAATTCGTAATTTGAGATTTCAATAAAATGTTTGCTTAAAATATTCATAAATTCATAAATTCTCTTTACGAATTTTTAATTTTAAAAATAGAATTTCTATAAGGTAATTCGCCCTTCTCTCACTCTCTCTCTCTCTCAACCGTTCTCTCCCTTTTCTTGGACAAAAACGCTGCACATCTTCGTGACGTTTTCGTAAAAATTTACCCTCAAGCGCCTAAAGAAGGTTCACTGTAAAAGTTACAAAAAAAAATCGACAGACGGCTACTCTAGTGAAATATATATATAATATAAGTTAACGATTATCTTGTTGCTAAACGGGCCTGGGACTAGTGCTAGACAGGCAACTTTTAATTAATTTGCGATATTTGTTTTAAAATAAGTGTTGTTTGATGATTTGCTTTTTTAAGAGAGTACCGAGAGTTTTTTACGCCGTCTTTTTCTCTCGGCCTACACCCTCTGTCTTCTTTGCCGATGAGTAGGGATGCCTACAGATTCAAATTTAATGACGTGGAATAAGTGATACCTGTATCTTATGTTCCATAATAAACATATTTTATTTTTATTTTATAAAATATCCAAGAACCTATAATTAAGGGAGTCTGGACATTATCATGATAACTTATCTATGAAACCATCATACCACCTTGTTTCGACGTGAGTTATTTCTCAGATTTTATTTGAATCATGAATAGGGTTTTCCGTAAAGTTCTTGTGACTGTGTGACGCCAGCTGAAGCGCACGCTAGATCCGACCTTGTAAAAGTGCATGTGTGTGTATCAACACTAAAGAAATCTTTAAGTTTGCTAACAACGCAAACCATTAACATCGGAGATGTACACGGATGGTAGTCTACGTCACGTGAACCTCGGACTATGATAAAAACACACGGAAAATACTGTTAAAGATATCAATCTTCATTACTTAGGTAATCCTCATGGCTCGTTACACATCTGATTGAAGCGACATTATCGTGTAATTGGACATGTTTTAAGTGTTTATTTTTAGCTGTTATTTTTTAGACGTGTAAATATAATGAGAATGTAAGTGCGTGCTCCTATTTCACCAAGCCTCCTGCTGATAGAGGACAAATCTTTGTTTTGAATTGATTTTATTATTATTTATTACTTAAGATGTCATGTGGAACATGGTGTAATGGTTGCAGCTCTGTACAAATGTTGTGTATAACAAAAACTTGGCGATTAGATGGCGCCACTCTTGGCGGAGAGTTTATTGCCAGTTCTTCTCCTCCGTTCTACGCCCTTGATTTGAGAACTGGCAGTAAATGTAAAATTAGAAGCATTTAATGTATATTTATTTTTTGACGTTCATAAGTGTACAATGTACCTATATGAATAAATAATTTTTGGCTTTTGAACTTTTTGCGTATTTTACATAATTACTGACACATAAATTGGCCAAGTCTGGCGTTGTGGAATCCTTTCAAATGGGATGAGATTATATAATTAAGAAATGCCAGAATTACTACTGATAACCAATCAGGGGGCTTAATTAACAAAAGAAGACGTGTTTCGCTTGACTGTGAGCACGTTCGTGTATTCGTGTATAGAGTAAGAGGAGTTATTCGGATTAATACCTGCAGTTGGGTTTCATCATCGGACGTCTAGGGCAATGTTCCACCCGTATCACCTCGTCGTATCGCCGTTCTATAACTGAGCGTTAAGGCAGTGCTACGCATCACACCTATGTGGAACCAGTTGTCCACTCAAGTATTAAAGAACCAATTAATTTCTTTTTTTTGTAACAACCTGATGTTAAGTGATATCCACCGCCCATGGACCGCCCACCGCTCAATGCCAGAGGGCTCGCGAGTGCTTTTACGGCTTTTTAAAAATGTATACGCTTTGTCTTAAAAAACCCTACTTCAAGACATTTTACATTCGAAATTCTACATTGAAAGTGTTCACTCACACGTGTTAAAAAAAATACAAATTGTATGGAAAGAGAAAAGAAAGAAAGATTCACATAATTGTCACTATCAAGCGAAACGTGATATTTCAATTTTCATTCTGAATGTAAAACGTGTAATCACTACATACTGATTACATTATAATTAAAATATTATCAATAAATTGTGCTCTGATAATTCGACGCCAAAAGCCTATTAAGTCAAATAATTGTGTAGCAAAAGAAGTAATGAAAAACAAACATAGTTCTTTGAAAGGCGCGAAAGCGTTCGTTCAGTCAATTGGTGAAAGAGATTTTAATTAAAACCCAAGTGCAGTGTTAATAGTGTCAGCTGTGAAAGTTCGGTGGCGGTTGTTGTATGAATATGTTCAAATAAAACACTTTGTTTGAAGCATGGTAACAACTGGCTGTTTAGAGCTTATAACTAAGATAACATTAGGGGAAGTGGGGTTGCGACGCTGGATTAACAAAAAACTAATTTCCCCGTACTAGACTATCTAAAGTTAGTAATTCTTTTTTGGGGAAAGGGATACTCTTCTTTAATAAAATCCCAGAGGCTCTTTTATCACTGCCTTTCAATAAATTTAAGAAATGTATTAAAGAAAAGCTGTGTAAAAAGGCTTACTATAAAGTCAACGATTATCTAGTTGATAAAAGGGCCTGGGACTAGTGCTAGACAGGCTACTTCTAATTAATTTGCGATATTTGTTTTAAATAAGTGTTGTTTGATGATTTGCTGTTTTAAAAGAGTACCGAGAGTTTTTTACGCCGGCTTTTTCTCTCGGCCTACACCCTCTGTCTTCTTTGCCGATGAGTAGGGATGCCTTCAAATTTAATGACGTGGAATAAGTGATACATGTATCTTATGTTCCATAATAAACATATTTTATTTTTTATAATAGTTCGTAAATCTAAGTGACACTTATGTAATTGGACATTATCGGATAAGACAAAGTTAAAATACAATTTATGAGTGTGGTAAAAACTAAAGGGCTCATATTGGCTTCAAGTGGTGATGATTGTTTACATTTTGTTTACGCTTCTAATTATTTCATAAAATATTTATATGTAACTTAACTAATGTTAGGTTAGGTTACATAACTCGTGATACAATTTGTTTTCAAAGATCGGGTGACTATTTTTTATTAATTTACTATTTTCTTCAATATCCGAGTGGGACTTTATCGTACAGTGAAGGAAGGCATCATGAGAAAACAAGCTTGCCAACCGATGTCATGTATCATGGACAGATACCTGACCGCATCACTTAGCGTAGGATCAGAGAATTAATACAGACAAGGCAACGCTGTTGCCGTGTCCTACCTGGGGCGATTGCTGATGGCGCCGCGGGTTTTTAGTACGCACAGTAGCGAGTCCCACTTTACCCCACGCGAGAGAGTATGCGTAACGCGGGAAATGTGAAATAAAAAAAAGAGTTAGAGAATTGAGAACAAACGCAGAAATACTCCTTAGGGGGTGACACACTCATGATATATTTACGTAATGTTCAAAGTTCAAAGTTGTGTAATGTTTAAAGTATTATCTTTATATATATATAATTCTTCTGTGAGTGTGTATGTCACTGAACTTCTCTCAAACAACTGGACCGATTTTGATGAAATTTTTTGTGTGTGTTCAAGGGGATCTGGGAATGGTTTAGATTCACAAATCAGCCCGGCAGATGGCACTGCAGTCGGTACTTTCATACTTTGCTTAATATCCTAATCGCTTTAAATATCATGCAGGACAACGTCTGTGGGGTCCACTAGTTTCGTATATAGTAGATACCTACATATAAATACGAAAGTCAATATAGGTATCCCCGATTGACGTATTTTTGCCCGATACACAAGGGAGCGCGTAAAACCCGGCTCAAACGGCGGCAAATGTCTCGCTCTGGCATATAGTAATTGTATCATTCATTCTTTGTCATACCGACACGTGCCATACCATTACGGATAAAATGTTCCCTTTGATTGGTTTATATCTGTTATATATAACTTTCCATTAACAGAAAATGGAAAATGGAAAAATGTTTTTTTTTTAAGAATTGAGACGCTAGTCTATTAATATTTTGGTCTTTGTCAGAAAAAAAGAGCGAGAGACGAATACTAGAACATTATGTCTTGTTTCTGTCTTTCACTTACACTAGAACGACTTAATAATAATAATAAATTAATAAAACTTTATTTATGACAGAAATATGGTTGTGACAAAATCATCTATCGCTTGTCCCCACAAAAAGAAAAAAAAATTTTTTATTAAAAAGAGGAACTCGTTGCCTAGGGGACGCCCAAAAGGGCAGTCAGCGCAGTCCATGAACACCCATTTTAAGTGGTGCGTTGCCGGCCTTTGAGGAAGAAGTACACTCTAACTTTGAATAGTTGGAGGTCGTATCTCTCAGGAAATACCTCCACCGGGAGTCGATTCCACAGTTCGCTAGTTCGCAAAAGAAAGTGCCTTGTGAAACGTACTGTGGAAGTCATCCAATATGGTGCATGTTTAAAACAATTTTAGTAGTCTTAATGTTACATCTAATCAAACAAAAGTCATGTAGGACCTTAAGTAAGTCCGTGCTCCTATTTCACCATGCCTCCTGCTGATAGAGGAGAAATCTTTGTTTTTATTTTATTTTATAATTATTTATTACTTATGATGTCGTGTGGAACATGGTGTAATGGTTGCAGCTCCTTACAAACATTGTGTAAAACAAAAAACTTGGCGATTAAAAAGAGTGGCGGAGAGTTTATTGCCAGTTCTTCTCTTCCGTTCTACGCCCTTGATTTGAGAACTGGCAGTAAATGTAAAATTAGAAGCATTGTATGTATATTTCTTTTTTGACGTTAATAAGTGTAAATAAATGATAAATGATTTATTTCTGTAAGTAGGTTTTTACAAACACTTTTACACGTCAAACATTTATTTTTTTTAAAACTAGATGAGATCGACGTTTCCTATCTGACTACTCTGAGAAGAAACGCCGAAACAAACTCAGAGGTCACAGTCTCTTTTAACGTCCAGACATAACTAACAAGATTATGTGAAGACCATGTAGATTGTTGTCTGAAATGGTCTTTTGAGGAAAGAACCACACAGATTGAGTGGACCTGTCAAGTCCAAAGACAAGACATTTGGGTAGGCCGCGAAAATTACTCAAACTGTCAGACTATGACTAAAACTGAGAAAAGGATTCAATAAATAAAAAACAATGATCCACGTAGTCTTCACATTCACAATAATACAAAATTGTATAAATATGATTTACAAAGTAAATATTCATTTAATTGTACATAGAGTATGTAAAAAGGTATTTAAATCAACATTAATTGTGCAAATTTATTGGAGCAGCTCAATCCCAAGCCTTTTTGTCCTCAATATAGTCTTTGACAGTATAAAAGGCTTTCTGACAAAGTTTCCGCTTTATACTATTTTTGAATTTATTAAGGCTTAGTTCTTGAATGTGGCTAGGTAGTTTATTATAAATACGTATACATTGGCATCTAAACGAACCACTTATTTTTTTAAGCCTGGTTGTAGGGACAACAAATTTGTGTTTGTTTCTAGAATTTACGTTATGGACGTCACTGAATTTTTTAAACAAATTGATATTTTTATGAGCATACAAAAGATTTTCATAGATATACTGAGAAGGCACAGTCATTATATTAATTTCTTTAAATTTATCTCTGAGGGAGTGTCTGGGACTTAATTTGTAAATTGAACGAATAGCCCTTTTTTGTAAAACAAAAATTGTCTGAATATCGGCGGCATTTCCCCACAACAGAATACCGTACGACATCACACTATGAAAATAACTAAAGTAAACTAAACGGGCTGTCTCTAAACAAGTTAAATCACGAATTTTCCTAACGGCGTATGCTGCAGCGCTAAGCTTTTTCGACAATTTATCTATATGGGGGCCCCATTGAAGTTTGGCATCCAAAGTTATGCCCAAGAACACTGTGGTATCTTCAGGAATCAACTCTTCGCCCTTTATGAGAACACTAGTTTTTACTTGTCTAACATGAGGTATAGTAAACTTAATACACTTAGTTTTTTCTCGTTAAGAAGTAGGTTATTAACATTAAACCAGTTAGCTACTTTTGCGAGGGCGCTATTTATATTGTCAGTAACCAGCTGCTGACGTTTGAGTTTAAATAAAAGTGAAGTGTCATCTGCAAACAACACTATATCAAGATTATCCTTTATGAGGTAAGGCAAGTCATTAATATAAATAAGAAACAAAAACGGGCCCAGAATAGAGCCCTGGGGACACCCATTGTTACTATGGATCCGGGTGATCTTTTCCCGTTAACATCAACTCTTTGAATCCTATCACTTAAGTAAGAAGTGAGGAGATCCAGAGAGGCGTTCCGGATTCCGTAGTGATGCAGTTTCCTGATTAATGTTTCATGAAGAACGCAGTCGAATGCCTTGGACAAATCACAAAAGATGCCCAAAACATCGCATTTATCCTCCCATGCATTATAAACATGGCCTAAAAGTTCAACACCGGCATCAGTGGTCGAACGACCCCTTGTAAAACCAAACTGTTTGTTATGTAATAATTTATGTTTATTAAAAAATCTTTGCAGTTGATCTAAAATAACCCTTTCAAAAATTTTACTAAAGGTAGGTAGCACTGAAATAGGTCTATAATTAGTAGGGTCAGATGCACTACCCGATTTAAATAACGGTATTATTCTACTATATTTCATAAGATCAGGAAACTCACCACGGTCAATACAGTTGTTAAAAATAACAGCTAGAGTAGGTGCTACAATGTTTATAATTGATTTAGCAACGTCCACAGAATTACCCCACAGATCAGCAGTCTTTTTAATATTTAACGTGTGAACGGTTTTAATTATGTCTCTACAAGTAACATATTGGAAATTAAACTCAGACTCACAAACTGGAACGTTTTCTTTAAGTAAAGACTCTGCAGCAGTGGGTGATGTCCTTAGAGATTTAGTAGTTGACGCGGGAAACTCTGCGAAGAACTTTTCAAAGGCCGCGGCGACTTGGGAATCTGATTTAATTATATCGTCATCAATAGCAAGGCTGTAGTCACTACTTCGGTTGCTCGACCTTCCTGTTTCGCTATTAATGATATTCCATGTCATTTTAATTACATTACTACTATTCTTAATTTTTGTACTCAAGTAACGTGACTTGGCCATACAACAAACTTTTTTAAATAATTTAGAATAATTCTTAACATATAAATTAAATTCAGCAGTGTTAATACACGTCCGTTCATCATACAACTCATAAAGTCGTTTTCTACTTTTATGTATACCAAAGGTGGCCCAGTCACTGAAGCAGGTGTTATTATTAACCGAGAATGCCTTTGGAATGAAAGTGTTATCAAATTGTGTGCAATACATATTAAAAAAATCATTATATTGTTCATTAGGGTCATCATTAGTTGACAAAAGTGGTAATTTACTTAACAGTTTAGTTTTAAATGATTCCAAACGATCAGCTGTTTTTGGATTAACAGTGATATCTTTTTTAGTATTTTTTTTGTTTAGATTTGGAATAGTAATCAATTGTCCGCAATGATCTGAGTCTATTAAATTAATAATTTCTTTGTGGGTTGGTATAATATTTGTATAAATGTTATCTAGGCATGTGGCACTAGTTGGAGTTATTCTAGTGGGCTCCAAAAATTGGTTGGCAAGGTTGTATGACTGAAACAAACTTATAATTTTTGTGCTTGACCCAGAATTTTCTAACAAATTAACATTAAAATCACCACAAGTGATGATAGACTTGTAAGAATTACAGATTTTGTGCAATACTTCATCCATAACCCTTTCAAAACAATCATACAATCCTGAAGGAGGCCTGTACACGCTTAATATAATGAACTGCTCCAATTCTATACAGGCTAATTCAATTGTCCGCTCAACAGATAGGCTCACAATATCCTTACGATCTTTAAATTTAAGTTGTTTATTTACTAAAATTAATGAGCCACCGTGTATAGCATTTACTCTGCTGAACGAACTACCAACCTGGTGATTGCTAAAATTGAACATGAACTGGTGGCTTTTAAGCCAATGTTCTGACAAACAAAGAATGTCTATATCGTTACAATTTAGGAATAATTCTACTTCTAAATCTTTGTTCAAAAAACCTTGAATATTTTGATGCACCAGGTTGATACTATTTAAATTTTTTGCACTTTTAGTTGATCTTACCTTCCTTACATTTTGGCAAGAGGTTGCCTCTTTTGTCCCAATTTCTAATTTAAATGAAAATCAATGTCATTAATAATTGTCGCCAAATTATTGGCAGAATTGTTTAAAATATCATTGCGTTGCATTTCTTTAAAATTATATGCTAATAATTTAGCAATTTCTTTTTTTATTTTATATGAGAGATACAATGTATCTTTGGTCAGAGTAAATTTAGTAACAAACTTGTTACAATCAAAATATAAAAATACGTCACTATGACGACATGTCAAATGGTGCATAAATTGATTTAAAATATAAATCTGTTGATTAAATTTATAATCCATATTGCTAGCATAAGGAAAAGAACAAAGTGTTATTTTACATTTTTTTTCTTTACCAAACTCCAAAAGTTTAGTTATTGTTTTAGTAATGTGGGTTTTTTTTATCCCCATACTGTCACCACAAAATAATATTAATTTAGAGCTACTGTCTACACAATGATAATTTAATATTTTATCTACAATCCCTTGGTAAGATATTCCAGGTAAACAAATATTAAGAACATTTTGAGATAACTGATCTCCTAGTAACTGGCCCAGCCCTTGCCCCAACCTATCTGAAAAGATGTAGGTATTAGTTCTTTGAGTGTTTACATTGCTTGTAAGAGGAAACTCTGGCATGGGGGACTTTGGTGATGAATTATCTTCATTTAGCTGTGAAGGAACTTGGTCATGATAAATCAACCCATTACTTTGCTCAGTAGCACATGCACTCGCAGATACTTGGTATTCCATAATTTTTTTAAACATGTCATGATGATTATTACACATATCATTTATGCACTGCTCCAGTTGACTAATTTTAATATTTAATTGTGTGTTTGTGCTATCATATGAACATTGACTTTTAAATACATTTTCTTTACAAGATTTCCATTTCTTTTTAAAAGTGCATGTTGTTGGCTAAGTAATAAGTGATATTTAAAATGATTTTTCCTTCTAATTAATTTGTTAGTTTTTTTAATGAATTTATTAAGCTGGACATATTTTTTAATTCTTTTGCTACTCATAAATAGGGAACCTGTTGGGTTTGACTTAATGCACCCAATATCAATATTATCACATTGATCATTTACCATACCTGGATCACTGCTGTTCAACTCACTGAACAGGCTCTGAGAGGCATCAGCTTCTATGGCAACCTTATTTTCAAGTATTTGCATAGTTTTATGTGCCTCTGACAAACTTAATTCCAAGTCACTGATGCGATTCAAAGCCTGCTCATGAGTATCATAGCACTGTTTATAAGAGTCAACAATATCCTGTAAATGCACACACTGATCCACAATATCTGAATATTTAATATGTATTTCAGAAAGTTCACATTTAAGTTCAGTGTTTTTCTTAACAATATTCTGAATTTCCAGTTCACTGTCCTCACGTTCTCGCAGTAAACTATTATTGAGATCCTGCAATTTCTTCTGCTCCAGCAAAGCCTGCTTCAGTCTCATTTCAATATCTTTAGTTGTAGCTTTACGAGTCATCATTTTGTGGTGTTATTGTTATCTTTTTATGCACTAATTCTATTTTTAATTTAAATAAATATACAGAGCTAATGTTAAATGTTCCGCGATACCCGCAAAAAAAAATTAGAATAGGCAATATACTCTCTGTCACTCTTTTTAATAATATCCTTAAATGTCACCTTTTAAATCAGTGTTTCCCAACATGGAACCCACTCCTCACAAAGTGGCAATTTGATTGTTAAGGGAGCTATTCGAAAATTTCTTAAAGTTATTTGTAATTTGAATTTCAGTTTTTCACTATATTTGGCTGACCCTCAAGATTTTCTTCTATTACGCAATTAACACTTGCTTGTTGTTGCAAAGAAACGTGTATGTACAGACGTTATAATTCTTTGGCGTAACAAGATAAAAACTTTTCATAAATTGTATTCTACCTTTGTAGAAAAAAACTAAACTAACACTAGAGAAAAGTTATTTAACATATTGAAAGTTTTATTATAACGCATTATCAAGTTAAATAAAGTTTATTTAAATATCACAAAATAAAATGTTGACTATAGCTAACTTCTGGTTTTTTTGTGACGGTGTGCGCGCGCATCGTAAAAATTTACTCTCATCATTTTTCCCTAATGCGGCAAAAGAAGTATAACTTCAAAAAGTGTCTTGGAGTCTGCCAGGTAGTTCGGCGTCCCATGAAATATTAACCAAATCAAAGATTACTACATACAAGATATAGTCTAATATATAACCTTCCGCTAAATTACGGGTAAGTAAAAAGTGGGAAAAACACTTGTAAGGTAAAAATCATTGTCAAGAAACTGTACTTGGATATAGTCTGTGATTAATTACATACAAAAGCTGATCTATATCCAAGACTAAAGTAACAAAAAGCTGACTTGCCTAAAAAGAAAAATTATCAATGAAACAGATGCAGTAATCTGAGGCCAATACCTGTAAACCGCTATAAAGGTTCAACCCATAAAAGGTCAGTTCCACTGATTTTATCGATGAGTGTATATAGACCTCACTATGTGTGTATGTACATACTCACTATCTTGCTATGTGACCCAAAAATATATCTGTAAGGTTTAATGTATATTAATCTGACTTAATTAAAAGTTGTGGATTAAATTTCATGTCTCCATTGTTACGATGTTATTTTCATATAATATAATAACAGAATAAAAGAAAAAATCTCTTTTTCTAATGTTTGTTAATACTCATATATTTGTTGTATGTTTGCTCTGCATGACAACATATTAAATGATTTAGGTGGCAAGGCTTTTATTTGGAATAATAATTAAAATACGTGCAAAGCCCTAAATTTACTTTTCTACAATTGTTTCGACTTCTAAAATACCGTAGGAGATTCCAAAATTCATAATTTTTTTTCATAATTTTTAAAATAAATGTATTCTTTGTAAAAATTATGTATGAAATAATACAAATAAGAGTCCTTAGGAATGGATGCATATTAAATATCTCAACAGAATTAAAAGCGAGATTGCAGACTCGCGACTAATGAGCTGTATCGACGCGATCGATCTATAAATAGCTTTCATATATATAGAACTTGCTCGTCTTATGTCTGACACATCCTTTTTACTCCTTTTTACTTTGAGGAATATTATTGCTAAATGTTTAAAAGGGTTTAAGAATTCATACTCTGAGCTGGTAATTAAAACTTGAATGATGTTTGACTGTACATATTAATAATAATAAAGCTAGCAAAGTTAGAATTTACTTATAGCTAAATGTTTGTTGTAATATGTTAGTTGCCTGTGAATATGGTCCCCTCTTGGGTCTTCCCAACTTCTTTGGTCCCTCCTCCAACTCTTTTTAGATGATAGACTTTGCCAATTAGTCTGCCAGTCTTTTCCTGCTATTTCTATCAAGTCATCAGCCTACCTTCTTTTAGGCATGTCCACTCTTATTTTCTCGGTTGGTCCCTTCCATCGTGTGGTCTTTAATGTCCATCAGTTGTCTGTGTATCGTGTTACATGATCAGCCCATTGCCATTTTAGTTGCAAACGTGTGATAGGGTTGCTTTAGTTTTTTGTCTAAGGCTAGGCGCCTGGTAGATAGTACCGGTCCCCCGATATCGCTCAACGAATATTAAAATCACGGCTCTCGTTGCATTAAAGTACACAACTATAGTGAGAAAACTTTTTAAGTATCTTTCCATTATGTATTGTTGTTTATTTTATCTAGCTACTTGTAGTAAATAAATAAATAATGAGAAATTGTTTTTATTTGATGTATGTGTATAATACATATTTATTTAAATTTAACTTATGATTATTATGATTACAAAACAGTTTAATGTTATAATTAGTCCAAATGCAATAATCATGGAATGACATGCTCGAAAACTTTTACTAATTCCTAGCTAAGCTATTGTATAATTAACGTGACAATTGGATAGATAGAGAGAGATGGAGATAGAGAATTAATAGGCTAAAAGGAAGAACTTGGTTCGCGTGGTAAGCGTTGGAGCGCGTATTTGATTCGGCAAGCAAGAGCTCTCAGCGCTAAGTCTCAATTCTCATTCTTAGGCGACTTTGTAGTTAGTCACTAGTTAGTTTTCTAAAAAAAAATTGTTGAAAAAACGTATTAGCGAATAAACAACATTGAGTCAGTACTATTCTGATGACATCAGACTCAAGTTGACGCCATGCATACTTTGCGAACAATTCCGCGAAACACAAATTAATTCAACTAGTAGGCTAATGAATATTGAATTTATTAAATGTTTAATAATAATAAATGGTCGTTTAAATAATCAAAACATAAATAGGAAGTCCTACATACCACCAATATCATATCGATATCCGTTATTTTACGACAGGTTTTTAAGAAACCTTTTTCCGCACTCAATAACAAAGACTGCCGAAATCTTGCTTTATATATGTCATAACAGTAATTTTAATATTTTTTGTGTTGTTCCAGGTCAATTCGATTCATAGAAGACGGTGGAAGCTAAAGCACATCCTAAATGTATGTGAAAGTAGAAATCAATGTATCGGAAGCGAAATATATACGGGATCCTACATAAATGAGAAGAAATAAGTATTTAAAAGGTATTTTTTCCGGTATTTTAATATAATAAATAAAAGTTTATTGAAGCCTCGTCACATCACACAAACTCGAAAATTGTTTCGCAGAATCAGTTATCTCTTTGAATTTACTATTAAGAACGCTAGGTTCATAATTAATGTAATATCGTTATTTAGTGTTTATAAAATTAAAATATCAATTAATCATAATAAGGGACGAGAAAAATTATCAAGAAAGTCATCGTCCCTCTTTCCATAGCCAAGTTTGCCTAAACCTATGTTATAAAATCTCTTTGATAGATAAACACGTGAATTTATTTTATCTAATTTTGACGTGAATTACTTGACATTTTAAACGCTTTACGGCAATCGTGGTTGCTTTAGCTGTTTATATCTGTATAGAAGTCTAAGGTTTTTAATTCGCTTTAATCATAGTAATATTGTATATTTGCAATGTTTCATTGATATGATGCGCACATAAAAAGTTATTAAACCCATCCCTATATGTACGTGGGTCGCACATTAAATATTGAATAAACGGAAGGACATGAACACCATATTTGGGGTCAATACAACCGCTTAAATTTGTTTTCCAAGAACCTATTGACTTTTAAATCAGGATCTTGGCGTGCGTCAAGTGAATTGGTATTGAATAATAAAGCATTAGCTTTTCTAAATAGATTTTGAAGACGCGAACTCCCGTCTGTCACTGACCGTTTGAATTATGGGTACGCAATTAGGTTTGTATTCCAAATATTCCAATTTATATATAATTATCATGTTATTAGTAGTTTTTTTATAAACCATGGCTAAAAATGGCATCTAATGCTAATTACGATCCTTAGAGTATTTAATTAGCTGTAGACTCAAGACAGTCGAAGGTCCAGTCGAATGTTCTAGAACAGTTTTTCCGAACGTTGGGTCCACGCCACACAGGGGGGCAATTTGATTGTTACGGGGGCTATTCGAAAGTTCATTAAAATTATTTGGAATTAGTATTTCGTTTTTTTTATTATTTCGTTAACAATTCCCTAGTTCTACCTATAACCTATCATTTAAGTTTCTAAGTGAACAATTAAATTTTTTAATATTAAAAATTATGTGTTTGGGCCATAAGAATATTAGAAAGGCTAAGGTGGGGCATGGCACAAATAGGTTGGGGAAACACTGTTCTAGAGCTACCAAACAATTTTCTGTATAAAGTTCGACATATTTGAAAGCGTTTTCGACGATATTGTATCAAATTCGACTTAGAATATGGACCTTAGGTGACTAAACAGCATAATGCAAGTGTAATAATAATATATAATGCTGAGTAATTTATTCAAGCTTTAGTTTAGTTTTTAAGTAAGGAGAATCTTAGTTATAAGAGCCACGGTTAGTTGATAATATTTTAAAACCTATTCCAACTTAACTTGCTGAAAAACGGGTTTATAGTTAAAATAGTTGTTAGCAACTAAGTTGTTTGAAGCTGGTTATTTAATGTTGTTTATATTATTTTTAATTAAAATTCATTCATTTCATTAAAATTTAATTCATTTAAAACCTGAGCAAATACCAAGCGTGTCACGAATAAGTAATTAAAATTGATAGATTTTGCATAAAATGTCTTAAAGGCAATGGTAGAAGATGGTTCTACTTTCGGCAAAGGCGTATCCAACTTCATTTACCTATCCCGTGGTAATAGCTGAAATTGTGTTGCCACATGAATATTAATTTGAGTCATTACAGTTGGATCAATTATACTAATTTATTTTATTTCGATTTAGTAAGCAATCCAGTAAAACTCTGCACTTCTCACATACTCATTTCGAGTTTAAACATCATTTAGTAACGCATGAAATAAGAAAGTAATAAAAACCTTCCTGAATGTTCTAAGATTCCAATTTTATATCTAGAAAACGTGTATAAAAAGCGGCGTAAAATATAATGGCAGGCTGAAGCGATGACGCTAGGGTTAATGACACGTTGACTCATCGGTACACGGGCTCTAACTTAGTATTTTGAGGCAATATGGGGACAATTCAATTGCATTTTAGCAATTCGAATTTGGAACATCATAGAGACGTGGTTTTAAATAATAATTTATATTCATGGTTTCACTTAAGACGTGTGTCTTAGCTTTTTAATATTTTTTCCTTATCACACTTGCCTTATGTGTCTTATTAGTAATTTACAAATTATAAATCTAATTGGTATTTAGGATTGCTATTTTATCGAGAAATATGATAACAAAGCAGTTAACATTTGAATAACAATTATAACTAAGTATCCAATTGCACTTACTCAGCCGAGTTTTTCGAACATTGTTATTATACATTTTCAAATAATTATAGCAATTTGTCTTAAACTATGTCATATTTAAAGCGATTATATACGTAGAATTGTTAATTGACACCAACGATTTTTTTTAAATCCTTAATGATCTCGATCCAAACCATAGAATTAACACTGTTGATTAAAAACGTTTAAATACAGGCGATAGTATCAAGAATTAGCCTTATATCAAGATTACGGGTTTTTTTAAATGTAAAGTTGGCTACGCGCCCTTACAAACGATATAGAAATTAAAACAAATCTATACAATATTAATGTTTACGATTATCTTGTACCATGAGTTTATTACCTAATGTTCCTTAGTTACCGACACTCCGTCGACCTTTAGAACGAAAGTTGTGAAGCAAGTTATGAGTCACGATGGCTGCTGCTGACCCGGCGTCGGCGCAGGGCTCGGTGTCTAGACGACACACTTTGCACACATAATATGAATAAACCTTTGGGATGAAGATTATTCAGATGCAAATTATACTTTTTGCCTCTTACTGTGAACTATATTAACTATTTAGAAACGACAGGTCAGTTTTAGTTTTCTGTTTGTAAAGACACTTCATACGAGACATAGAGTTCATTCACTAAGGAGTTACATATTTGTAAAAAAATTGATGTTTTTTGATTCGCAAATAATGCTCTTAATAAAACGATTATCTACGGCACATCATCAATATCATATCGCGGTTTTTATACCTATAACTTGATTTTGTACTTTTTTGTTGGACTATGTTTTTGGAACGTTTCTTGGTTAGTTTCTATTGTAGAATGTTCAACGTTCATGTTCAAAAACATATTTTACAAGACTAAACTTGCAAAAAGGTACACATACTAATATAAAATAATAAGTAGTTAATTTAAAATTGGCTGCGATTCGCCATAATGAGTCAGATCTTTGATTAATGCATTCTTCAAAAGGATACCATACAATTTAATATTGCAACAGCAAATTGCTCAAATATATTGTTAAATTTATGATAGTTTAATTGGTTTTTAAATTGCTGTATAAAAATTTTAATATAAATTTTCTACGCATTTCAAAATAGAAAATGGTGTTATTAAGTTAACTCTTTATTCCCGAAACCCAATAGGGACTACGCTACGTCGTAGCACTACCGTAGCGTTTTCGCCATAAATATATTGTTGAAGTCCCGTAACCCCCCAATGAAGTAAAATTCTCCGTTGATCATACAAAAGACTTCATGACCAGCCTGAAATTATTGTTTCATCAGGGAACCACTAGGGCTCACTCATCGAAAGGCTTAAAAACCATAAATATATAGCAAATTGTTATTAAAATTGTCACGCGCGTTTGTGAAAAATATCGCTTAATTGCATTTTGTATTCTCAACGATTAGGTTTTTACAATGAGATATTGCAAGTGATAATGATTGGAATAATGAATACATTGAGATTGTAGGCGACGCGGTAGGCGTAGATAGATCTACATTTATTTTTGGATAACTCTGCATTCGTTGCCGCCTACAATGTTTGGTACGGGCAACTTTGTTTTTACTTGTTAAAACTTCACTATAACGAACGATAAATTGGGAACGAGAACGATGATTGATGAACATTTTTTTTACATAATTTCTGTATTTGTGTATTTTATAACAATATAGAAATATGGGTTAAAACTTAAAAGGTATAACAAAAAGAAAATTTAATCGAATTAATGTTATTTATCCACTAGAAAAGTCTAAATTTCAATAAATGTTTTAATTCTACATCTCCACTAATCACCGTGAATATTTAACGTTATGTTACCTACTTAAAATATTTTCGTGTGTTTAAAATCTACCTCTTCATATTTTGACTCATTACACAGCGTGAAAGTCGCTGAAGCATGACCAGATAACCACTATCTATTCGTGGCGAAATGCGCTGGGCTACAATTAATTGAATAATTAAACTGGACGGCAACATCACTTTTGTAATTATGACGACGTAATTAGTATAGTTACTATGCGCGCATACCCACGCGTTTTAATACACTAGAATGTTTGTTTTTTTTTCAATTGTTGTGTAGCTCGCCCGCATAGAAATAAACTAAGTTTCGTGTTAAAAGGTCACACTGAAACCGTGGCACGCTGACGCTGAACGACACTCGCGCCAAACGGAGAACGCGGGGAGTGATTCCCGCCAAAACGGTCGCAGGCTGTGGCGCGAAGGCCCACGATTGGTCGAGCAGCGGCGCGCGGTGTGCGCAAGGCCGCCGGTTTTCCCGCGAACAATGCCAAATGGTGCATTTGTCAAGGTGAGTTCGTTCACCGCCGACGCCGGCGCCGCACGCTTCTCAGACAATCGCTCGCTCCGAACCGACTCTGAAGGTCGACGGAAGGTAGCGGCTAGTTGTGCGCTACCTCGCGCTCGCGCAACCAACACGCTAATTATCATCAAGTAATTAATGTTTCATTTATTTTAAGGCCTTTTTTCCTTTTGTGTTACTGTTGCTAAGTGTGTTTAATTGTACGTGGCTCATTTATTATTTATAAGAGTGAAGAAGGAACTAAAGAAGAATGAAGATTTGTATCAAGTGCTACGCCCGGACGAAATTCTCAGCTCGGCCGACATTAGCGGGTCGGTGGGATCTTCGTCCGTTTGTATCGCTTATACGTATTTACACCGATTGAAGACATTGAAAAAAAGGAAGAACTGTCACCATATTCACAAACCATATTTTTATAACTAAGCTATTAAGATGGAAATTTTCTACGTTTGCATGTTTGAATAGTTGTAATTTTAAAGTTATTGTACCGGAAATATTTTTTTAATGTGCAGTTTAATCAAAATGTAAAAACCTGTTAGATTAGTTTTTATATGCCTAAGCACTCACCGCTCGCCGACGGCCGCAAGAAATGTTCAAGATCCGACGGAGTTTTTGAATTATTGTAAAGTTATATTTTACGCTAAATAATATTAAATTATATACTAAAATGTAGTTTTTTATATTTGTTATAGATAAATATTTATATTATATTTACTATATAGTTCTCTGTATAGAAAGATATTTTTATCATTCAAAATTGTTTGTTTAATTTTAAAACAGCACACACATCAAACATCTCTAGTTTGTTTGTTGAAGTTATTTTCCCTTCATCATTGTAATGTTTCCCTTTAAATGTTGTGCACACTTGTTATTGATGCACATGCATGTATCTTGTTTTCTATGTTATGTGTTCTCTGTTTGTATGTGTTTCGTTAGTGTGCCTTTTAAAATAAAATAAATAAAATCTTTGTTTTAGAATTATTTTGCTATACTACTACTTGTATATATTAAATTAGCGGTCGAAAACGTCATCAATGTCTGCACCGCTCCTTATAGGCCTTAGCTTCCGCAAGACTTACGCCATCGCAAGAGTTACAACACCTATTATTTCGAGCTCCTTGACAACTCCATCACAGCAAAGCAGCCTCGTTCTACCGGGTTATCTATTGCTTGTAAGTTTAGTAAGAATCTTTTCTGTCGGTCGGTCTGTTAAAGGTTCCTAACATTCCCTTACAGCATGTCCTTATTCTTGCCAGTTCGTTTAGATACGATCGGTCCAGTTTTCTATACAATTGTCGGGACTCCCGCCCTGTGTTTGGCCCCTTCTCTTGTTTTTTTGCAAAAATTCGCCTTCAGCTACTCCACCGCGAGACGCTTTGAGAGTGGAACTCGGTTGAGAACGGTGGGAGGCACGACGTGGACGTCCACAGATGGGACTGGCATATGTTACTCTCTTGAACCCTGCCACCGGGTGAATTAAAATAATTTCTCGGCATTTGAACAGGAAGCACTCCAGAGAGCACGACGTGATACCAGCAAGACTGCATCAGCTTTGTCTATACATAGACGTTGTTGCAGTGTTACCTGACTTCACCAAAAACTCTTTTAATAAAACTTGTATATATATATAGAACAAAATAAATTTCGATACCTAGGATTTTTTGTCTTATTTCTAGTCACGTCCTGACTAGGTATTACGCATCTGCGTTAAATATTTTGACATCCCACTAAAATAATATAAAGTACAGCAATAATACATTTAATAATCTCTGATAGGGTTTTAAAATAAAACAAATCTTAAACAAATCAATATTATTTCCAATAAATTTTCAGTACATCCACATTGAATGCGATATTATTCTTTTAAAATATACTCCGAAATTAAGGGTTACTAACTATATACAAAGTGAAACGCAAAATAAAACATCGAACATAACAATACGTGCAACAATTAAAATAAATTAAATGATAGTGTTTCAACGTGGTACATATATCCCTAACTATATTTACGAATTGAACTCTATTGGCGTTGACATCACGAAGCGTGCGACCTCTAGCGAGATCAAACACACTTTACATCATTCAAAACATATTCAAAACGATGCAATACCAATCGCTATTTCCATTTGATGACGAATAATTCAGGAAAAGTATTAACACTTACCTTTCTAAGCAAAATAACCCTCACTTTCATATTTTTTGGTAAGTTAGGTTTGTTTACTAAATAATAGTCAATACTCTTCCCATATTAACTTCAAATCATCAAAGCATGAAAATATATAAAAAAATCTAAACTAAGAGTATTGCAACTAAATAATCTATATGTTAAATGTCTAAAAATAGTGCAATGGTTGGGGAAATAAAATTCGAATACGTATAAAATATAAGAAATTTATGGTAAAATTCAGTCAAGACTTAGCGCTATGTACTGCTGTCAAAAATGTTTTGGCTTTTGACTTATGGGAATCTGAGCGCTAAGACCCGACTATCTTACCCTAAGACTAGAAAATGCAAAAATCGAAAACTCGCCACAGATTTTAAATGCCCACACCTCGTGATATGTAAATGAGATTTTTTTTTAACGATAGACCAAAACCCTATGTTATGTCACCATGGACATCTTAATTTAGTTCTATTTATCCTAGTAGACAAGTTGTTTGATACTCCAAGCGCTATTATACGAATTATGAAGAATTGTCCGTAAATTTAAAAGGGCATTTACAACAGCTTGTTAAGTAACATACAGCAATACTAAGAAAGCTTTTGATTTTTACACTTTGAGAAGCACTGTTGCCAGCTTCATCTAATATCATCAATTTTAAATTAGACGTCGTTCGAAATTTAAAAACACTGCAGTTTATCTAAATTTAAGGGTTTTTTAAAATTTAGTCGTCATTAGAAATCTAAAAAGCATTGTAGTTAATCTAATTTCAATTGATTTTCAAATTTAGAAGTCGTTCGAAATTTAAATATTTTCTTTTATTCGTATAAATGGCAATTTTGCTAATCAGTTCTTTTTCATTCAGGGGTCTGTTGACCGACTGATGACTTTACTAGGAATAATTAGAGGCAAATATAACAACTTAGTAATAGTGCCAACTTTTTTGATGTGGCATAGACAATTTCATAAGCTCTTATTTGAACATATATTTCAAACCGTCAAAATCTTGTCTTGCACACTGTAAATTGTCCAAATTCTAGAAGAATCAGCTTTATCGTTGTATTTGTGGCATACGTTTAAAGCATTTAATTAATAAGAATTTAAGATGTCTTTGATATGCAAATTATGAGAATTATAGGCATTGCATCTAAGTGAAACCTTGTAACATTACCCCAGCCTTAATACAAACGAATTTAGGCCTTAACAAATATACAGTTATTATGGCATATCAACAAATTTATACAAAAACTATACATTGAAACGTTCATACGTCACATGGCACTTCCAAAATACTCAATCAGCCTTCGAAGGGAGCCTTCGGCACGGAAATTCTTTTCATCACCAATCCCGATATCGGATTCAAATAATAGACCACAATTTAAATATACAGTACATAATTTCAAAATATATTGTTTCAAATGCTATCTGCATTTGTTTTTAGACATTCCTTTTGTTATTGCCTTATTATAAAACGTTGACTAAACCCTGATTGTTATTATTACCTTCTTTACATTGAAACCACACCACGGTCTCTAGTCCACGTTTTATTAGACCTATATGGAAAATTATCAATTTTGAACTGTGGTCAATCGGTGACTATTAAATCTGATACGGGATCGGCTTAAGCCCGAAAAAATGAGCAATCGAGTGTCTTGGGCTAAGCGTACCCGGGTGGATCCCAGGTGGCCGTCAATCAGGAGATGTAGGGCAACAGAGCGTAAAACACACACGCCAGTACTATCGGCACAGTTAACGCCAACAGGTGCGTGATATCCACACGCATGGTCTTATTCTGTAAGGTGGCCAATTGAGCGGCCAACCGCGCCTTCTCCGCGGATATCTCCTCCCATCTCTCTTTGGCTCTCACTAGCTCTTCCTCTAGCGCGTGCAAACTGCCATTTTGCATCGTAACATGTAGGCGTTGCTCATCGTCGATTCGCACGTATTCGCTTGAAACGCTCTTTTCGTTGCTGATTTCTGTGGCGACGGAATCTGTGTCGTCATCGTCGAAGTCCAGCTTGAACAATTCGTCTATATCGGCGGATATTTGTTTCGTGTCTATTTCGGGTCTCAATTCTTCGAGAGATCTCGAAGTTTCGGTTGTCTTATCCAGGGTAGTCTTGTCTTGTAGCTGTTTCATCAAATTGTCCTTTTCTAGGACCTCGGCTTGAAGGTTCCCTACTACTGCGGTCAGATCGTCGATGTCGGAACGTGTGGGACGGAAGGCAAGTTCCGCTTGCATTTCAGCGGCGTTTGACGCCAGACGCTTGATTTCTGCGAGATTCGCTTCCTCCGCTACGTTTGAACGTGTAAGCTGAGCCTGAGGGATAAGACAAGTAGGTACAGTACAATGTATAATGATCCGTCAATAAAATCTAAATTAAAATTAATATACTTAGTATCGAAATACTAAATTTCCCAAATCGTTTGACAAGTCGTTTCCGTTAAACACAGTAGACTCTATAAGTGACATATAACTAAGGGCAAGATCTTTAGAGCGCACTTAGACTTAACTCAAACTTTACTTACGAAAAACTTTGCTTAGTGTACACTAACAGACAGAAAATGACAAAATACAAATTGATGTTTCATTTAATGGAATACCTTCTTTATCATCCTTTAAAAAAGTATAACAATAACAAATATTTAAACGATTAAAACAGTACAATCTTCTATTTATTGGTTTGGTTATATTTTGAATTTTGTTATTGCTTGTCAATGTCAACATCTCTCAAAAATGGGGTTTGAATAAATAATAAATACCATAATAATGTGTAATTATTTTATTTCATTTATTTCATAGGTATTTATTAAGATCATTTATCATTTCTTTGAATTCAAATCCTATTTTTCCCAAAGTCTATGGAACTCCAGTATAAGACGGCATCACCGTTAATTAAAAACCGACAAAAATAAAAAATCTAGTAAAAGATATGATGGTAAAGCAAATTTTGGGCCATTATTTTTGTTAGGCTTATAGTCAAAGTCGTCGATTTCGTGGACTTGAGATTAAGCTAACACTCAGAGAGATCGCAGTTTGCTCTATAAAAACCGACTGTGACTTAACTCAAAAGTTAAGTCTGAGCAAAGTCTAAGTGCCCTCTATAGATCTTGCCCTATATGTTTAATTTAATAAAAAAATATTGTACAAATTGTACTAATCCACGAAATTTTATCATTTAATTACTGAGATAAGCCCAATTTATGTTTATTCTAATTTCTTTATATTGTGTCCCCTTTTAATAGTTATTGTTTTAACTATTCTTGGCAACACATAACATTAAACTGGAATGTCAAAAGCTCTTGAAATCTCTATCCTAGGAGCTTGGAATTTAGTTTACAAATTTGTTTGATGGCAATTATTATAATCTCTCTTTTTATCACAAGGGAAACACAACAGTTAGTGGGCAGAGAACAAAAGAGGTATATCATTAAAAACAGTGTAATAAATAAAACACAATAGATAAGACCTACTAATTAAAGGTCATTAACCTTTAGGTGACAAGTTTATAGCAATCACAGACACCAATATATCAATAATTTTCATAACAAAATTCTTCTGAATCACCCTTGAAACTAAGGTACAGGGGGCGTAAACGCCACGCCCAGACCACACCCTAATGTGGAGAGAGATGGTGATCTTGCCTTCTCTTTCATATACCTTAAGGTCAATAGCCAAACGTTATTCATATATTTTACCAACAACGCAATTGTAGTTAAATTATAATTGCTAGTTGTCTTGGCGTTTAATGTTGAATTATTGAACCAACTTTGATAACATTTTGGTGGAATGAATTCAAAATAGAATTTTATAAGGCAACAAGCACTTTGGACGCTAGTTTTGATATATTTATTATATGTCCTCAGTCGTGATGCGCATACATCAACCGAAAACTGTTTCACCGAGAATCCATAATATGCTAACCAGCGAGCTATGTAGACTGTATTATTCTAATTGCACATAACGAAACAATACATCTGGATCTGTGACAGCTTAAGAAAAAAAACTTCACCAGTTCTAGAATGACGATGGCGAATAATACCAAACCTGATTAGCAATTGTTTTTAATTATCAAAACTTCTAATTTAATCCTGGATCGCTAAATACAATCACGCGTTAAAGTGGTTTTTTATGTGCAATTAAAAAAAACATGCCCACCCTGGACATCGCTAATAAGCTGTTAATAAATTTCGATTTTATAAAGTCACCTTATACTTAGTTTCTAGTGAAATAACAACTAATAAAAAATAAATCAATACAACCACTTTATGTCTAGGCCTCAGATTTCTGAATCTGTTTCATGATCATTTTTCAATCGGCAAGTAGGTGATCAGCCTCCAGTGCCTGACACACGCCGTCGACTATTTGGGTCTAAGACATGTCGGTTTGTTTTCCATCACCGTTCGAGCGAATGTTAAATGCGCACATAGAAATAATGTCCATTGGTGCACAGCCGGGGATCGAACCTACGACATCAGGGATGAGAAACAACTAATGAACATTTGAAATTATTATTTACCTGCAGATCAGCAATCGTAGCGCGGTAGGCAGCCGCGTCATGCGTCTCCGGAGGGTCAGCAGCTTCAGTGGTTGCGAGCAAATCATCTCGAATGTTCCGCAATTGTTCGTTCTCCGCCGTGCTCGCTGCTAGACGCTCTCGCAGCGCCTTAATCTCTTCATTAAGGCCTCCCATCACGCGGAGTATATTCGCGTACTCGACCCCCGCTTTGCTCTATAGAAAGTGGAAATCAGTTTTTTAAATAAAACTTCTAATAACTTTAATATATATAAATTTAGCGTCACGTTGTTTGTCCGCTATGGACTCCTAAACTACTGAACCGATTTCAATCAAATTTGCACACTGTGTGCAGTTAGATCTAACTTAAAAGATAGGATACTTACATATCCACAATATTATTTTATTGCAAAATTTGTTTATTCTTTCGATTCTCAGAATTCTAACAGATGGCGCTGTGTTGAAAGTACCAACGTTTCACATAAGCTACAATTTAATGGCATAACCCCAAAAAAGCATGAAAGACCCCATAACTGGTGTTCTTCTACCGTTTCCCTTGAATAGTTTACTACAACGTATGTAATATAATAGAAACCTTAGCCACAGCAACACTTGGCCAGTCTGCCAATACAACTATAATGACTCAGGAAAAAAATCTTATACGCTTAAGCACATAAAACGCAGTATTAAAAATAACATATTTACCCTATAATAAAATATGATCTGCATAAAATAAATATTTTGTTAAAAGTTGTTGTTTTATTTCGATTCTAACTAGGCTATTACACATGAAACTTTGAATATGTACTTGTGTTTCCATCAATTTCATCCTTACGACAACGCCAACATATAAAAAGCATACTTATAATATCTAGTAGTCTACGTCTCTCTGTTATACTATGTTAATATTTTAGAATTTCACAAGAAGCAGTATTTGGCTATAAATTTTTTTTTTTAAATTCATTAGATTCCCAAAACTTGCAAAGTGTTGTAAGTCCGTCACAAATACACCGTATTAAGTTACTAAATTGTGCCAGTTTTAATAAAGAAATATAATAAATAAGAAACTCGAGTTTTACTAGTTCCATTCTACGATTTGACTGGCAGTAAAGGTTAAACAAATTATTTTTACAAACGTTCAAAAGTGTACATCATATTTCACTATTCACATGGCATCAAGCGCTATGTGGAACTAGCTGCCTACTGAAGTAATTCCGAACCAATTCGACTTAAGGTCCTAATTCTTAAAAGGCCGGCAACCCTCTGGCATTGAGTGTCCATGGGTGGTGATATTACTTAACATCAGATGAGCCCCCTGCCCGTTTGCCTCCTGTTCTATAAAAAGTATTTTTTAAATAAAGGGGAGAAAGCGATTCCATTGCAGGGTGCCATCACTCTAAAAGCATTTTCTTCCAAATGCGCTTGCGACGAAAATGAAATCTCGATCAAAATACCGTGAACTAACGAATGAAAGAGAACGCAATTTTTATATGCAAAGGTAAGGTCAGCATTGGACTTGAAGATAAACACTTTAGTGCCAAAAGAAAAACTGTTTACAATAAACTTTGATAGAACTTTGTAACCCGCTTTAGGAGACGACGAATTCTGTTCTTATCACCAAAAAAGCCAGCGACTTAGGGTCCTTCAAGAGCGTACCAATTCTTAAAAGGCCGGCCACGCTCTTGCGAGCCCTCTGGCGTTATTTTTTTATAGAACAGGGGGCAAACGGGCAGGAGGCTCACCTGATGTTAAGTGATACCGCCGCTCATGGACACTCTCAACGCTAGAAGACTCGCGAGTGCGTTGCCGGCCTTTTAAGAATTGGCGTTATGAGTGTCTATTGCCGGCGGGATTACTAACATCAAGTGAGCCTCCTACCCGTTTGTCCTCTGTTCTATAAAAAAAGCTATAACATATTTTCCGGTACTCTGTAAGTAGTCATTGTAGTCGGTATCGCAATCGCTATCAAAATCAGCTCAGGTATTGTAAAATGGATATCCAGATAATATTAATAATCACTCACGGGCGACTCCTCCTTTCCATCACCATCGCTGAATGTGGAGTTTGCGTTGTTGTCCGGCCGAAGCTCTCCGTCGGCAGCAACCGTCTCAGCTGGTTCATCATCTGAAAGTTTTGCCTTCTCATTGTCTATATCTACTATTATAGGCAATTAAGAAGACATCATTCATATTAGCTAAAATTTCAAAATTGTTTCATAATTTTTTTCATTCATAAGTTATTTGCCAATTTCTATTAAGACTGGTTATATCCACAATAAATTATATTGGCACAGTGCAACTATATTTTCTATTGCGTAACTTGTATCCTTCGATGGGACAGATGTCTGACACAAGCTAAGCATCAAGGGACTGACTATGTACCGGGGGTTGAGACCAAATCAGTTTTATTTTATTTTATAGCACGCCCAAAAATGGTGACCGTCAGGTTGGCTGACCAAATTTGATATCGCAATCAAACTACAAGCCATATTTCTTTACCTATTTGATAATATTTGCTACCTTCAAAGACGCATTTGCTACCTCTGCATTAAAGAACATAATAAACAAATAATGTGGCCAGACATTCTGACGTCAGGTTGGCTGACCACTATCATTTAATTGGGTTCTAGGAATCCTTGAATAATAGCGTTTTTATCCATATTTACTACCTATTTTCTACCTGAGAAAACAAACTTTAAAATAAGGCTCAGAAGCCTTGCGGATATAATAATAATAAAAAAAATTAGGCTTCTGAGACATTGCACAGAACAGTATTATGCCGAAAATTAAAAAATCTAAAATTAAATTAAAAGTTTTGTTTGTCAATTAGTAGCTAATTAATAAATTAATTATAGGGGCACATTCATAGGTAATAAAATTTGTACAAAATCCTAACAATCTCTTTTAGCTCTATGTCAAAAACTTTGAGGATATCAACCCAAAAGCATGTCAACTTTAAAAAAGAAAATACCATTATTAATCCGCGACTTTTCTTCATCACTACCAGAATTGGACTCCGATGATTTCTCTCCACTCGAGCTCACACTTTCTTCCTCTTGTTGTTTTTCTGTAAATTATTAAAATACCATAAAGAATAACATAGCTATACTCTGAATTTTAATTCCGTAGATTTTCATTTTCATTTTTTGACATGTCAGAGATGGCAAACCTTTTTGGCCGGGCACACTTTTCAATTTCAATACGAGTCTGAACTTACATTTTATTTGTTAGTGAATGTATCCATTTTATTAAATGCTGTGCTCCACATTATAAGTGGTTTAATGGCGAGTGATAATTACGTCCCTTTTCATCACGAACAGTAAAAAACGCACAAGACGTAAAGATAACTTTTATTTTTTAACGGTTTAACTGAACCTGGAATTAGTAGGCAGTGATGCCAGCTAAGGAATAAAATAATTTAATTAAAGTTAATTCGATATATTGTTCGTGATATTGAAATATTTGTGTTTTTTTGTAATAGAGAAAGGATGAAAGCCGAAAATTTCGGCTTTTTTGGAAGTTTGACGTTATGGAATATGTTTGAAATGAGCTGTTTGGCAAAATTTTAAAAACCTTTAAAAAATTTGATTTTTCATTTGTGACTTTATTGACACAAATTGTTACTTTTATTCTGTGTGTTTGGCTGTAAAACTTATTATTAAACATTCATAATCTCTAGATTCCGCCAAAACGCTTCTTTAGGCAAGATGTCGAATCAGTCCCTACGACAATGCTTGTACGTACGTGCTAAACACGTAATCAAATGTTAAGTTTTTAAAGTGCTAATTATCATATTATATACATATATGTATTATTTTGGAACATAAAGCGTCTCCGTCAAAATAACAAGATGGAATTAGGATAAGACAGGCAAAGACAGTATTTACTTCATCGTCGATTCGACGAATCTATGACTGCTTTGTGTTAAGTAGCTGAAAATCAATATTTTTACTCTGAATTTTTTGATAAATATATGATTATTTCCAAGTTATTTTCGTCTACAAAATAAATACTCTTTATTTTTCGTATTGTTAAATAGCTTTACATATTATTTTTTTTTTATTATAACGTAAAAATATTTTGATAGAAAGGGACATTAACATCGTACAAATTTAAAAGATGTCTTACCATTATTTTCAGTATTGTTAAAGTCATTTTTCTTTAATATTAAATCAACATCTTTCCCAGTTTTGCATTCCGCCGCTATCACCTTTATTCCCACCTGCAAATTAATTCGAAAAAAATTAATATAAATAAAGCAATGATCAGTTAGATATTTGTTTTGACATAGTTATATTATAATATAGGAAAGTCCTTTTGCGAAACATAAGAAATAATTATTTAATAAATCATTTTAAAAGAAGTGTAGATAGAAAAAAGTGTTGTATGCTAATTAAACAAATTGTCAACCGTCCCCTTAATTCATAAAAAAAAAGTTTTTATTGTGTAATGAAGAGACAAATAATTACTAAAAAAAAATGCAATCAGATTAATATATTTTTATAATTATATTATTAAGGATAATAATTGATATAACACAAAAATAATTAAAAATTGTTGTATATTTTCCTTAGTACAAAAAATAAACTTCTGAATGCGCGCATAATTTTTATTTATTAAATAACAATTATAAAATATATAAATACTAGCGCGCATAAATATTATCTTTTAATTTGAGGGGAGAGTTTACCGTACAGAGTATTTGAGGGAACAGTAACGAAACCCTTAAACATTTTATATCTTTGTCAATTTTTCAAATACCATGGAAATCGGTCTAGCCGATCGAGTTATAAGTGCTCGAACAAACTTTGTTTTATATATTAGTAACCAAAATTTTATGGTATTTTAGAAATTGGCTATTATTAAGCTAATATTGCTAGCTAATATTTTTCAAGAGAGTTAGAGCATTTAAATTAATTCATTAGATCACGATGTTGTGTCGTGCTCAAGGGAGAGCTATAAGAAGTAATTATTCTGCATACTAATGCAGACATACACACACATATCTATACCTTGTTAAGAAGCGGATGTGGTAGTAGAAGCTTGATATAATCCGGCAATGCTCGCACGGCGTCTTCCAGCGAAGTGGCGAGCTTATCTTGAAGCTTATTGCTATCCGTACTCAGAACTAGCATTTTGGCTTCGCCGTTTTGAAGGGAATACTAGAAAATTAAATTTATTAGATAAACTTTTAAATCTGATACAAGCGAATTTTTTAAATAAGTCGTTTCTTAATGCTTTTAAGTGATGATGGTTCGCTAACCAGACACTATGTTAATAATGTGAGCTAAGGCCGAGAAGTTGTTTATCCTTAGCGACCGAAGTAACGTATACGAATACGAAGCAAGGTATGACATCATTGTACTGATTTGAATCCGAAGCCTGTGACTGCGTCGCATAAACCACAGACAATACTACGTTGTTAGTCCCCATATATTATCTTGATTCAATGGCGCTGGTTATGTTTGATAGATAATTTTTCAAGCAAATAGGTCAATGAAGAGGCCCTAGCACGAACTTTAGATAGATCCATAAGTATTGGTAAACTAGCAAAGTAAATTAGTAAAATAATGTAAATTTTCCAAATGTACTATATGAATTATATTCAATCGATTCGTGATTCCGTAGTTTCACATGCGGCCACGGAACGCTTTAGATATAATTTTTTACGCTATGGCCTGTTATTTATCATCTGTTTTGAAGTAAAAGACATGCTCATTTATTTAAAACATTATAAAAGCTTTGAAATTATCGATATCTCCTCCATAATTACATATAAAAGGTATTTACGAAATGAACATAGCTTAAAGAAATCAGCTATATTTTAGACAAAGATTCATAGTAACTTATAGCTATGTCACAATGTCAATCCAATACGTTTTTGACGTTTGCCATACATTGCGCTAAAAACCCTGAATCCCGTAGAACAAAAAAAAAACGAATCGCCAGCAGGCATAAACTGAAACTTTTTCATATTGGTTTTTAATTGTGATTATGAAAATACTGACGCTGAGTGGCAATCGTTTCCGAAGCGTGTTTTCTCTTTCCTCAGCTGTTGATATCGCGAGTCGCGCTGCACACATCTTGCGATCACATCGGGCTGCGAGTTTCTGAAAATAAAATAAATAAATATATAAAACTGTAGCTTAACTTCAATTTACTATTATTAAAAGGGAATCACACGCACATCGGGTAATGTACTATATTTTTTAGATGTACCCATACGCTATGTATAAAACACGGCTTTAAAAAGCGTTTGTGGTAGGGGAGCCCAAGAGGGGATTTCGGGATTTACTAAAGCGCGGCAGATTACTATATAGGGGGATACCTTGTACCCGGTTAAGTACCTCCACAAAATATGAGGCCCATATATAAGGCCGCGCGTGAAGGAGACAGGATCAGATTAGTAAAAAAAAATTGACCATCAGAAATTCCCGAGCGCGTCAGATTAAGGTAGGGTGAGTTAATTACATCCTAAAAAGTGTATATTCCACTAATCTGACAATTTGAGAGTGACGGAAAAAAGGGGAGGGCAACAAAGTTGTAAAAAAAACGTCATCTCGACATTCTCGAGCGTAGCTAATTTTTCTTTTATTTTGAAGGAAATAATTCCAGAATAATGAAAAATATATAATCTGACGATTTCCGCAAGCCGAAATAACAAAAATTCGTCGATAAAGTTAAATCGCAGCTGCGTGATGCCTACATTTCCTTAAACCGATCGGAATCTACTAAACGGCGTTCAAAATATTTCCCTCAAAATTACATTTCCTGTGAATTTGAACCGATTCGGACCGATAGATTTTGAGAAATTTTGAAAAATCTTAAAAAAATAAGAAATATTTTTTTTTAAGTGGTTTCTTTATCGATCAACTTCAAAAACTAATCCGCCTTTGAGCTTGAAAAACCACGTCGACGCCACCAAGCTGGTCAAAAGCGGTTGATTCGTTCGAGAGATATCGTACATGAAAGAAACCCGAAAAAGTGTTTTTTCGGGATTACTCCGAAATTTGTGGTTCGATCAATTAAAATTGCAAAATTACTTATGAGAATGATAAAACTGCGTCGAATGCCGCCAACCGCGTGAAAATTGCTTGATCCATTCAAAAGTTATTGCGGTTTGAAAATTCCAAAAATAGTGTTCTATGAAACTTCTATCAGACTTTCGAGCTGGGAGAGCCAAATGCATAGAAATGTTATTTCTTTGAACTCAGCGAGCTCAAAATATCAATTTTAAGCGCCCAGGAATGGAATTAGCGGGAAGTTGCAGGGATGGCCCTTTAGGTGAACCGTTTTTCTATTTTTTTTTGTCAGATCAGGCGAATCCCTCTAGATAATCGTCAGATTATGAGACAGTACGTTTAGAACATAAAGATGAACCACATATATCTTAATCTGACGCGCTTGAGTATTTCAAAATTGCGATTTTTTTTTGCAAATTAAGAAAATGGCTGTGGGTTTGCGTCCCATCGAAATCGTCAGATTAGTGAATGAGAGATTTTTTTGGTGCACTTAACACTCCCTTAGAAAATCTGAGCGCTCGATAAATTTTTTTTTTTTAATTTTCAACCCTTAAATACAACCACCCGCATCATGAAACGATCAGATTAACATACGTACATTATTAAAAATACGTAGGGCATAGATGCTATCAATATCTGACGCGCTCGAGGATGTCCATGCAACAGTTTTTATTTACATATTTAACTATCTATAGCCGCTTCCCCCACCGATGAAAAGGAATTTATCATATAACATTTTTTTCTTCTTTTTATCTAAGCTTTGTATCCCAATAGGTCTCTACGACGCTCGAGTAAATCCCCATTTCATCTGGGCTCCCCTACCATGGAGCAGTGTTTGCCTAATGGCATCAGCGTGCGACTCTCATACCTGAAGACCGGCTGTGCACCAATGGACTTTCTTTCTATGTGCGCATTTAACATTTGCTCCAACGGTGAAGGAAAACATCGTGAGGAAACCGACATGTCTTAGACCCAAAAAGTCGACGGCGTGTGTCAGGCACTGGAGGCTGATCACCTACTTGCCTATTAGATTTAAAATCAATCATGAAACAGATTCAGAAATCTGAGGCAGAAAAATTAAAAACCTCAAGCGTTTAGTGAGTTTCGTTCAGGCGTAGGTTGAGTTCAAACGAGTAAACATTTACTCGCAAAAATACCGTTTGGCCCCAAAATTAAGTATTTTTTTCATATATACCAAACATATTTAAACATTCTTCCATTGAAAAAAATCCTATTAGTGAGCCTATATTTTACAGAATTCTTCAAACCTGTAATTCAGCAAGTGCGTTATTAGCAGCCAATCGCAAAGAGCAGTTGTGTTTCTGCAGCGCGGCCGCTTCTCTACTGCGCCTTTCGAGACTTTCTTCCAGCGCTAATCTCTGCTCATGGGCTGTTCTTAGACTTTCTAACGCCACTTCCTGTAAATAAATTGTAAAAAATAAGCATTGACAAAATAACAATATTCCAAGAATAAAATACATTTAGGCAAAAGCGGTGAAAAACCAGCTAGATTTAAAAAAAACTATTTATTATTCCTTATTAAACATATTTTTAATTTAATGTAACGATTGAGCAGGAAATAAAGTGTTGTAGGCGAGCGGATTAAGACATTAATACAGATGAAACAAAACTTTTTACTTAATAACATTAATTTAATTGGTTTATATTGTTTATATTAAAAAACCCTGTACTAACGAAACGTTCAAGTATTACGTAACGATTTTTTTTTCCTTTTGTAACGCACGTTACGATGCGGGGCGGGGATTGAATTACGCGTTATTGTTAATATTATTTTCGACTTTCCAGTACTTTACACCACATAATGGTAACTTTTAGGTATAAAGAGTCACTAGGTGATCACGAAACGTTTTACTATTGGGTACAGTACTGTACTTGGGTACAGAAAAACGTTACGGCGCGTTACGACAAACCGTAACGTAACGCGGGGGGGTGTCAATAATCTCCAAAAATTGCGTGACGTAATACTGGAACGCTCCCTAAGCTTACGTTATTTACATTGTATGCCAACTTTCTTTCGTATTAGAAGATATATAATTCCGGAGGTCAATAAAGAAAATACTATAAAATAACTGTTACTTTAACTTTCGAGTTCAATCAAAGAATGAGTTACTTTGTATGAAATGAACTACTGTGCGTATGTACGGTGTTTTATGAATAAGGATAGATTTTAAAATGATAAAAAGAACATAAAAGTCCTTACACATTTTTCAACATCAAGGTGCCACAGAAACAACCCAAATTCATTCCTTTCCCTAAATCTTTAATCATAATTTATACCTGATAGTTCTTCTTATCAGTGAGCAATTGAGCAACATGCTGTGTATCGGGGTGTTTGCCTGCCGCGAGCATGGACTCCAGCGTATGCACTCGCATGAGCAGGCGCTGCTCACCCACGAAGAGCTCCCAAGCGGCCTGCGCTTCGGCCCGTGTACGTTCCACGCACTCGCGTAACGTACGCAGACGACTCTCGAGTGATGCTTCGCGTTGTATTGCTTCCTGTAATTCAAAGTCATTAATTCATACATGGTCCTAATAAATGAATTAGTTATAAATGTATAACTATTACATGAATCTATATTGACATTTGATAGATAAAAATTTTATGGATTTAATATTATTATCGCACTTTTTATCAACTTCAAGCATCTAGATTAAATGAAATACACCCAAACACGTAGTGTTTTTCTTAAACTCTAAAGACATCTTTGTCATTAAAGGAAAACATTGCATACGATATAAATGTATAATGTACAGGCTTACTGCCCTGACACGGATAAAAAACCGTAGAAAAGAGTCAGAGTCGCAATTTAGGCCTTAGAACTCCAGTGTTGACATCCAATAAGTTTTTGTCACATGAAAGTCATTATTTAGCTAGCTTATGACTTAAACTGTGGCTTCACAAACTGGTTTATCTAAACTAAACAGAAATTACGATGACAGAGATGGACAAATGTGCCTGGCCCATTCCCCGTTAGGTAAGTTTAACTTACTTGAACATAATTATTGAGTTGATATAATTCATTGAGGTGGAGCTTCGCCTCTGTGCCATCTGGGTGATAAAGCATCAGCATCGCTACCACCGGAGGAAATGTGTTCTGAAAAAGTTTATTATACATTGTGTAGATAATGCCATTGACTACCTCATTAGGGTCAAAGGCTGATTTGCCTTGACCTTGGTTCTCGTAAACAAAAGTGTTATATAACTAACATGTACTCCAAGAAAACTTTGATATAAAAAATCATTTAGGCCCACTAAATGATTTTTTTAATGTTATAAAAAGTTAAATTTTAGAACCAAACCAAAGATACAAAAATTTTTTTTTATTTCTGTACCAGGTTTCCCAGAACTACAAAGACACACTAAGAAAAAACGAAATACGAAATCACACGTTTTAATTATGGTTCTGATTTGTGAGGTTACTAACAGAAATACACAACGTGTAATTTCTGTGATTAGTGATGCTATAAAAATATATATGCACTCTCAAATAAAACGCTCCGTCGCGGTCGTTTCTTTCCCGTTAGGCATGTCATATAAGATATCCCTAACATACTAGGCAGCTTAAAATATAACCCAAAAGTTCTTAACGTTTTATTTAATATCACAATATTTAGAAATAATAAGAAATCAAATATAATACTCGATATAATATTAAAACAGTAATTATATATAATGATTGTAAACTTGCGTTGCGTTTCAGTTTTAAGTTAAGGGATCTATTGAAAATAGAAACAAACAAACCTCTTTTTATAATAATAGTATGGTCTAATTGTCCGTTTGTGTAAGTTTTCAAAGGGCTAAGACACCAAGTTAGTAAAGCTGTGTGGAATAACAAAGACCTCCATGCTTGGTTTTTATAAGGAAATGTTATTAAAATTTAAATGCGTATTTTTTATTCAATTTTATAGTTTACTATTGCAATATCGTATATATATTGTGGTATATATAATAGTTTAAAATTCTTAAAATACAATTTAAACTATTATCACAATATATAGTAATGATAGCGGCAAACATTTAAAGTTAGGAATGTATACTATAGCCGTAGTAGCGTTTTAGGAGGCAAATAATTCACCAACCACCATCCAAATACAATTCATAAAAAAAAAAATTCTTGATTTTATGAATTTTTTACGTAACCTTACAATATTAGAAAATTAAATTCAGTAACATTAAGGGCTAATTTCACCAAACTCAGATAAGTTATCCAAGGAATAACCCTGGAAAGCAAAACATTCACCAACACTAACCTGAGAATAAAACGTATTCCAAGGAAAGATTTATACGCCCAATTTTGAACGAATACGGAGATACCTGGTTAAAAAGGCCGCCAACATGTCAGCTGTCAGGATCAAGAACACAGACATTTTGTTTGACCCGAGTTTGTTGTGGTTGTTCCCTCAGAGTTGTTCCTGTTTTCTTTCCTTGATCTAATTACACAACTAAGAAATGCAACGTTTAAGAAGAATATTTACGAAAGGACAGGAGATGATAGCGAAAACGAAAACAGCTGAAGGCGCCAAGATGGAAAAAGAAAGAAAGATCATTCAACAACTACGACGAGAAGACTTCAGGATAAGATTTCGGTTATCCAAGGTCGCAACATATAATTTATTGGTGAAAATTGAAAACCGTTTAGAATTCATATCTGAGAGGTAAGTTTCTGTAAAATAAACAACAATTTGCATCAAATATTTGATAGGTTCCTAACCTAACTATCTATTTTTAAGGATGCTATGGAACTGTGTTATTTATTTCTTCTTTCAAATCAAAACCAAAATAAACACTCAGGCAAAACAAAGCTTCATGACCTGACCACAGATTACAAAGAGGTTCCAGACAGCTCAAACTGACGATAATCCAACTAAAGAAAAGTTCCATTTAACCTCATGTTCTTTAAAGAAATTGCACATTTAATTTGTTTTCATTATACACTCATTTGTTCGTTCACTCAATATACACTTCCACAGATAAGCAAAACGGCTATTCCAAAGAATAGCTAATCTGAGACTAGTTTATCGGATGTTTTACATGGTGAAAGTAAAGGAGTTATCTGGGATAAATTCAGAATATGTTTATCCTTGGTATAGCTATTCTCGGATAACTACGACATTGGTGAAATCAGCCCTAAGTCAAATAAAACAAAAAAATCTTAAAAACTTACCTTCTCCGAGTTAGCAGTATTTTCAACCACCGGTATACCAAATTGAACCACATCTCCTGAAAATACCTCATGCGGGTCTTTAACCACTGAGCATCTGTTGTTGTTGATGTACGTTCCATTACTGCTCTGATTGTCCTGAAAAATCATTTTATAAGAAATATAATAAGAAATCTTGCGTTCTCTTAACCGATATGAGGTTTCTATAATTATATCATAACTAGCGACCCACGCCGGCTTCGCACGGGTACAAAGATGATACTAAATGTACCTTTTCAATGTGTACAATACTTAGTACATTATTTTGATAAATCTCGTAGGGTTCCGCCTGCGTTTGCAATGTAAGCGGAAAAATTTAATTATTTACGACATTACATTAGAAACCTTAAAAATAACAGTATTTCTCCACTATTTAATGGATGTTATTATACATATAAACCTTCCTCTTCAATCACTCTATCTATTAAAAAAAACCGTATCAAAATCCGTTGCGTAGTTTTAAAGATTAAAGCACACATAGGGATATAGGGACAGAGAAAGCGACTTTGTCTTATACTATGTAGTGATGAAGGATTATCAGATTACATAAGGATGATCAAGATAACTAACGCAGAAATTAAATAAATATATTTACAGAAACATCTGGGCCCTGGAATAGATCCTTGTTTAATCCAACTCATACAAAAAGATGTGTTTTCACTAGGTTCTATAAGATGTAATGAATCATTGTCCTTACACTTTATAGGTCACTGATTCAGAATTATGTCATTAATACCGTTCCAGTGTTTATGGATCTTTCAAGGTTATGTTTATTTAAAGGTCTAAGAGTCGACGTAATACTGAATGAAATTTTTTTTTCACACTATTTCTCCTGTACAAACATTACCTGTCCACGTCGTATACCTAACTTTAATAATACCCACTAACTGACGTCAGACTGATCTTAAATTAAATTCTTAAATTAAATTATAATTATTCATGTGCACTTTTTATTATTAGGTGTTAATTTTTTTTCATGTGTCCTTTATTAGTTTGTTTTTTGTTCCTGTTTAGTTTCTTTTTCTCATCAACTATATGTAATACATGTATTTTTGCACTTCTTGCCTACCTTATGTAATTTAAAACTTTAGTTTTTTTTTCTTTTCTCACAGTGGTTGCCTGGAAGAGATCGTTCGAAAGCGATAAGGCCGCCAGTTGCTCTCCTTTTTATTTAATTATGTCAATTGTACTGTGTTTATGTATATGCAACGAAATGTTAGTAAATAAATACCTGTATTATATAAGCTATACTTGTAATAAAATTGTAATCGAAGACATGAAAAAAGCCTACTGAAGGGTGTTATATGTTAATCTTCGTTTTAGTCTGCGATTAAATTTGTACGTGAATCGCGAGCATTGGATAACAATTAAATCCTATTTTTAGAAATGCTTCTTGGGCTCGATTATAAATGTTACACGTTAATCTTAGCGGATATATCTTAGTGAATGGAAGGCCAGCGGCGATGTTACGGTAATACGCACTAAATAAATTTCGTTGAAATAATGAAATTGTTTTTCTATTAACTCATTGTTGTTTGAGTCCGATTGGACGAACTCTCGGCTGTGATACAAAAACACGTTTAGCAGTAAGACTCAGAGCCGAGACATACCACTAAGTATGACTCTCGTATGTCAGAATTAAACATAATTTATACATTAAACTAATCAAAGGACGGTAACGCACCCAATAAAGTTCGGTACTGCTCTTTTCTTTCCTTTACCTTCCTGATCAACAAAAATATAATACTTATCCCACTCTTATGTGCGCATCTAAGTAATAAAAAGCTTAATAATATTGCGCCAAGCAAAGTATGAAACTATGTCAACAAACTTGTGAACTTAAAATTTTCTAGAAAGCAGGTCCTACAAACAAATTCATATAAACAAGAATCTTACAAGTCGTCAAGCATCAGCTGTTTAACCGCAAGGTTCACAATGAGGCATCTACAAAACACACAGCTCGCGTATTCATTTACGTCAATTAAAAGGATGTGAAACCTGTTTCGAATTGGCACGTTACGTGGTATATGGTAACAGACAGTTTTTATTAACTGTTGGAGCCTTTTCACAAATTAAGGTGTGTTATTATAAACAATTGTTTTGATTCCATTATTTCATAAGCACGGCAAATGCGGATTTACAGCTTTGGAGAGCAGATGAACAAAAGCGCAATAGTCAATATTAATAACGAGTTAATATTGGGAAGGGATTCTTGCAAACTAATTTCTAACTGGATATTAGTTAGTATATATATATTATTTAGTACAGATAAATATTAGCAAAAAATTACATGAGGATTGAGTTTACCTTGATTTTGCAAGAAATAAAAGACTTTTTTATTTTTATTATGATTAATATTGCTGCTAGTGGTAGTTTATAATATCACGCAAACCTTAGAAAACGATATATTTTAGTTCAAAGAGACTTATCGACCCTTTGGTCTCAACTTTCGACTTAGGTTCCTTCAAGAAAAGAGCGTACTAATTGTTAAAAGGCCGATATTCGGCAACGCACTCGTGAGCCCTCTGGCATTGAAAGTGTCAATGGGCGGCGGTATCACTTTACATCAGGTGAGCCTCCTGCCCGTTTGCCCCCTGTTCTATAAAAAAAAACTACAGAACTTTGAACTTTGCACTTTGAAAACCGATACGTTTTAGACCACCGCGACTACGCAGATAAAAAATAACGACAACGTAGTCATAACATTATGTTATACTATTCAGGTACTAGCTATAGAACCTAATTAGGAGTTGAATGTGCTAATTTGGACAATTAGGCTACGCTAATGTTCCATTCAAGGATTTGCACGGCGCCATTCGTTCCGCTGCGATTATATAAAAATACTTCAAGGAAACATTCAACTTTTCGAACTTATTTGATTTCGTTCATATAACTTAGGACAGCCATAAGCGTGAAATAGCTAAATAATGTTCTGTCCTTATCTCTCTCGTGTCACGTGAAAACAATAATCGTGACAAAATATTGTACTATTTGAGACTTATTGTACCTTTATCAATAGAACCATAATTGTATGTAACAAAGGTCGTTTTGGTACGCCGTTGATAAGGATAGATTTCATAGGAAGGAATATTCTATATTTTTTTATTTTATATATAATAGGCCAAACGGGCAAGAGGCTCATCTGATGTTTAGTGAAATCGCCAAGCAACGGAAGTGCGTTGCCGGCCTTTTAAGGACTATATACTTAAGACTTCTTTCGCACTACCAAACACTCGAAACGAATTATGTATTTGTGTTTTAAAAACAAATGGATATGTAAGCAACGGTTACCCTACATTCTGGCTACGTAAACAAATTCGCCAGCGTCGGTTAGTTCCAAAAGAGGGTTCTAATAGTCAAACAAAGGGTTAATTGAGGGCATAACATTACAGGCGATTGGATACAAAACGTTTGCGGGTTCGATGTAAACATACTACCAAACAAACAAAAAACAAATTATTTGTTTGTTAAATATACTGAGTAAGCAGACAACGAGTATCCAAACGTAAATCGATTTTCAAGTGTTTTACAATATATTGTTTGAGAAATGCGACACGAGGCAGTCTCCGAGTTTTCGTTAAGACAGAATATATCCAGAAATACAGGCCAATTAGACGCAATTCCAACTATGTCAACGTAATTAAGCTATCGTTACGTGGTACTATGTGGAACCAGCTGCTTACTAAAGTATTTCCGAACCAATTCGACTTAGGGTAAAGAATCTACTACGCGTAACTGCTAGCAACGCACTTGCGAGCCCTATGGAATTGAGATTGTCCATGGGCGGTATTACTTAACATCACATGAGATTTTTGCAAGTTTGGTCTTGTACTATAAAAACATCCTTTCCCAATATATCTAAAACTATGCAACAAGTAGGTATATTAAGGAATACCTAAATCTCTTAACAATTTATATTTTACGAATTAATAAACACATTGCCTATTGTAAATCAACTCTCGTAGTAAGGCTAAAACGCATTTGATATGACACTGGTAAATGCTTTGTGCATTCCTAATGAGGGCACATTCAGTGAACTGATTTATATTAATTTTATTAACGAGTGCTTCTGAGGCTACATAATAATGTTTACATTATATGTACTACTAATATTATAAGCGTTATGATTTTAAATATTTAATTTAAACAGTAATTTATCGTCTGTCGGCACTGGGGTAATCATATTTTATTTCCGTGTGAATTAACGAGACGGGACACATTTTTTTTATATAAATAATTGTCTCTTCAATGATACATCATTGAACATTACCATTTAACCTAATTTAAGTATTTAACATAAGAAAGTGTAAACACTACTTACAGTTACTATTAAGGGAATGCCGCTTTGTTCTATTGTTCTATTTTTTTTCTAACCACTGTTTAGGACTTACGACTATCGTTCACTAATACTTATTCAAATGGTTTTATCATTTTCAATCTTCTCACTAGGCCCGAAGGTTCAATATTAAACAAATTGGGATTAGGAAAAACTTAAATATTCACAATTAAAATAACTTTATTCATATAGGTAACCACTAACCAAGTACACTTCGTCAACAGAAAATATGTTAAATTGATTCTAAATTAACATTCACTACCAGTCAAGGAGGTAGAGGGGGCAAGAAGAACATGCAAGAAACTCTCCGCCGCTCTTTTTAATCGCCAAGTTTTGAGTCATACAAATTGTTCGCAAGGCAGAGCAGCTATAAATATTTGAACTGGAGCAAATCAATCCCAAGGATTAGGATAAATTAAATAATCGTTAAATTTATAATTGATTACATAGGTTCAAATTTAAGAATGCTTTCCAGGAAGCAGAAACCGTGATTAAGAAGACACCTCTTGAGGAGTGGATACAAAGATACAAATAAATAATAGTTCCGTATCCAACTCATTAGTCGCTACTTGTTAGTTGTTACATAAGCTCTCAAAAGGCTGAATAAAATAGGCTGTGGTCGAAATCTTTTGTGGGCGTCAGTGAGAGTCGGCACATTTCCATTCATAAGTGTCAGCGTACCGTTAGCAAAATAGATTTAAACCAAAACAATCGAATTTCCTCTCAGGAAATATTTTTAAGAGTATCAATTAAAAAAAGTATATTCAAATTGTCAATTGTTATGTTTAACTAGCGTACTGAGGTATTGGTCAAATTAATCCAAATATGAAAAATCTCTTTATAACAATACTGTTGCTGTCTGTACCCATTCACACACGGGTGGGCGTTTTCGTCACATACTTTTGTTCACAATACATGTAAACACTGTGTAAAGATCGAGGAACTCTAATATCAAAAGATGCGCTATTCTATAGGAATCCGTGCCTTGAATAGATAACGTATACCATTCTTGTTGATATTTAACTTTATCGTACGCTTTTGAAAACATACGGAGTGTTATTCAAAGAGTCAAATATTCAAAATTTCAAGTAATAGCATTACTAGACCAAACAATTTAATTTATAATAGATAATTTTAAAGAAATTTTTTAAACTGAATTATTTTTTAATTTGTGAACGGAACACTAATCTACTCTCCTAATTAATTGTTTTTGATAATTATGCAACTTAGTTTTGGATTTGCTTTAACAGGAAAAATGGGTTAAATATTTTCGTATTATGTTTTGAATAGCAGAGGAATAAGAAACAAAATCAACGTCCTTGATAAAGACACTTTAGTCCACGAAAGCGTTTTACACAAAATAAAATCTCATCATACATACACCTAGAAATAAGCTTTCTACAATTGAAAATGTCGGTTCAGTAGATTACTTCCTACATACACACTAAGAAAGGTTTTACTCTTTATAAATATATAAATATTATAGCGTAACCATAATAGTAGGTGCGCCCAATGTTCTACTCCCGTTAATTCATCTTGCGATATCAAATACGACATACGTTAATCAAATTCGGTACCATAATCACAATGACATGAATATATTAGATGATTATATATTGTATACTAGCTGACCCGGCAAACGTTGTTTTGGCATGTATATTATGTCTAGGAAACATTTTTTTAGTTTAATAATAACTATCTACATATAAAAAATAAGGGTTGATCGTGGAGGGGTAAAAATTAAGGGTTGCATGTATTTTTGTATGCTGTATCATAAAAAAATAAAAACATTTTTTTGTCTAAAAAATAAAAATTTAGGGGTGGATCACCCTTAACATTTAGGGGGATGAAAAAATGTTGTCCGATTCGCAGACCTAACCAATATGCACACAAAATTTCACGAAAATCGGTAAAGCCATTTTGGAGAAGTTTAATTACAAACACCGTGACACGAGAATTTTATATATTAGATTAAAACTACATTTTTACCAAAAATTATCAAGAGTTACAGACACTCATTATAAATATTGAAATAAAACATTCAAAGAATTAAACAGTTGTTATAAATATTGCTGAGTTTAATCAGAACACTGATCTCTTTAAAACCTGTGAGAGCTTTTATATTTATAAAGCATAATGGTTGCTGTTTTCCACGATTTGCGCGTGCCAAAAGCTAACTCGACATAGTAAATAAGAGGCAGATACGTGTCTGTTTATCTTTAAACGAAATGATCGTTTCTCCGTAAATGATATATGCATTAATTACTATGAGGCAAACATATTTCTGCATGTGTATGCACTTTTGATTAGGCATAACCGAGAGTACAAAAAAACCTTGATAAATATTTTACCTTAACAGTCATAAAAGCTCAATAATAATACCATTTCCGAATAGGTACAGCGAAAAAGTTTCCATTATAGATTTAAAGTATTCATTTTTGGACATCGATATGTGACGACCTCCCACACAAACAAATTAATTTATGGATAAACAAGGCTGTTTTAGATATACTTATTTAGATTATGTATTTAACAAGAAGCATCCAACCTATCATTAACGATATTCACTAACAAAATTTTATATTGCAAATGGCGGCCTTAAAATATATGCACTCTCAATATGCGTTCCAAATTATATATTAACGTGTTTTGTTTCGTACGAAGTTACGACGCAATATTAGACTAAGCTGCCGTGTCGTGTAACACGGTGCACCCTTACTTGCTCAGAGGCTCAACCCTTTATTAGACTTTCAGGCATTCAGATACCAAAACTACTCAAATTGATGTAGGATTCATATTGTAATTTTAATTAGTTTAATTATGAAACTTACCACAAGATAAAAATGTCCTTTATCGTAGTAGAGTGTCGCATGGTGACGAGAGAGCACTCGACAGTCGAATATTGTATTTGTCTGGCAAGGCGAACCACGATACACATATCTTCCGATCTGAAACATAACATCAGCATCTTTATTTATGTCTCTTAAAGGTTCGAATATTTTTAATTTCATTTGATTTATGGATCGTGTCATGTTGCTTATTGGACAAGACACGCCGTTGACCAATAACAGTCAAGCGAAATTAGCCAACATTTCGTTTGCACGCTTGCACGTCTGTAAACAATAGTAATGGCTCCAATAGATCCAAGTTGTGTAACAAAATAATAAACCCACGATAAAAAGCAAAGACATAACTGCTTCCTCGCTACTTCATTGCCATTTCTCAAAAATGGATATACATGATAAATATGTTTGTTTATGCATTAGTAAATTTCTTGTATGAATTATAAAACATTGCACTACTTAAGTTCCGTCTGAATTTATCTATAAAGTCATTTCGTATGACAAGCGCGCGCCCAGCCATTCTTGAGTCAATCAGTATGACCCAACGCACTCGAGACGCTACAATTGTACATTGGCAATTAAATTTAACAAGATTAAATGGTGCTATTCCTAGCTACACATCTGCTGCGCTTGCAACGGAAGTTAATCTTATCATATTTTACATACAGGAAGTAGAGAATATGATAGGCTAGACCCAAAATGTATTGTTTATACTACCAAGGGACTAACAATTCTCTCGGTATTTCAGTGAAAGCTACACAAAAATAGCTTTGCTTACTAGGCATACTTAATGAGATTGTTAGAAATTGTTGTTTATATGGTGTAAAAATTAATTACAGTTATATGTCATTTTCAGATCAAACCAAGATTTGATAATTGATTATGTATAGGGAGTATATTCTTACAACAATCTCGGCGACGCAAGTACCTAGGAATACTAAAATTTTAATGAGGACTAGGAAGGCAAGCTTTGAAAATAATGCTGGTCAAATTACTGTACATATATGAGTTTCAAGTAATAGTATGCTTCTCTATAATCTATTATAAAATAAATACTAAAAACATCGAGTCTTCTATCAATTAATGTTTACCGTTTTGTTTTAGATGTTGTTTTATAAAATATATACAAGCTATGTAGATTTATGATGTCCAAACAAGATGATAGATTCACTAAACTATCACACAATACTACAGTAATGTTACAAACAGATAAGGCATGCTTTGTCTAATGGCGACATAAGATGTTGCCCAGATCAAATCAAGATAAAATCTATCTGCCAAATACCATTATGTGTCCACTTACAAAGAAAGTCTTATCAGATTAGTAAGACAAGTTTAATCTTTATTAACTATTTGACTTTAAACTATATTGTTTACAGTGATAGTTACTTAAATATAATAATTTTCTTAATTAACAGACAAGCAATTGATAACAACAGTGACATGCCTTCGGTAATTTTCAATCTCCTCTTTAATATATAAAATTTCATTATGATATCAATATATTTTGCACTTTATAAATGTAAATCAAATTTAAAAGTTGTTTAATTTTTTTACAATCGATTAAAAACAAAATAAAATATCTATTACACGATCTTTTGGCTAGTGCAAAAAAGTAAAGCTAAGCCAAAAATCCTTGTATCTAATAAGAAACAAGTTCATTTACTCATTAATAGAATATTCATATACAGATAAAAGAATTAGGCTTGAAATTTGGCACCTATTACATAGTAATGGTAATGGAAGATATAAGAATACATATACTAATAATAAATAATATATGGTGCATATCCTAAGATTAGTATATAGGTAATTCTTAAAAAAACATTTGACAATTATTTTAATGGAATTTCATCAACAGTTAGTTTGAAAATACACAAGTGTGGAGCTGATTAAAATCAAAATTAGTACATCTTTTCCAAAATAATTTTGGTTTTGAAAGTTCCCTAGAATTACCTTTACTGGTTCCTCTAGTGTGACTCGCCTTTCTTCAAATGGTAGCGAGTTCGTGTGGGGAATAAAAACCGCCCGAGGGACACCCACATCCTGGTTGTTGGTTGGGGCCTCTGACCCAGCTGTCCATGTATAGTCCATATTCTTTACAGTAGCCGTCATTTGTGGTTTTAATTTCTTATTTCTTGCTATCACCATCCTACAGCTATCCTTCAAAGTTAGCATTTAGTGCTCCCACGAACGTAACGAGAAACACATCGTATTTGAAAGATTAACCACTGGCCAATTGGTGAAAGGTGGATATTATTCACTGCCATCTTGAAGAAAAAATCAGATAATAGAAATATCAAGACACGGATCTAACAAAACAAACTAGTATACCTACTTTACGATATAGAAAATATGAAACTTGATTCCTTTCGTACTAGTCAATTACTACTTATTTGCAATCCACAGAATATTTATTAAATAAACATAACATCTAACATTTTTACATTACTTTTAACCTTTGAACCGCTTTTTGCTTCAAATACAACTGAATTTAATACTTGAACGGGGCGTTAAGTCTTGATTTAAAATAAATCGTTCGGAGAACTTACGAAATGGGTGAAGAAATCGGACATTTGTTTTGTTGAGTTGGGTTGGTACTTGGTTGTAATTCGTCATTGGTTGATCTGTCGTTCACTGTTTTTTGTTCATTTGTTCCTCTTTTCTCTATTCCTTTAAATTGGAGATTTTTGAGTTAGTACAAATTAAAAATAAATTTGAACTTATTACTTCGTTTGATAAACTTATAATAATTGTACATTGTGTCCAACATATTTTTAGGCTATAATTTAAATTAATTTTCTCTATATTATCTTACGTACTTTAATACGTTTTAGTATTTTATAACTGAGTTTTCAATTGACTGTGGTATAGTATTATCTGTTTTGATATTGACAAATGATCACTTGATATGAAATGCATGACAATTGATACATATGTGAAACTTGACGCGTAGTTTATGGTTTTACTCCAGCTGTCATTTTCAACAGTGAATTTTCAGTTTGTCATTTGAGAATTGAGTAGAATTTCAATCGGTGATCCATTGCTGAATCCATCGAAAACGGTTTCTGCTTTGAGTCCCAGTGTGAAGTGAAATAAAGTGGGTGATAAATAATTAAATTCAGTGCGAGCTTAAGTGTTTGTCTCTTTTTGTAAGTATAGTGATAAATTGTTGTGCAAGAGAATTTTAGGTCTTTTCTATTGCTACGGTTACCGTTCAAGCAATATGGCCGTTCGACTATTTCGTATTTGAAACGAGTGTTCTATATAAGTAACGTCCCTAAGGAAGAATAATACTTCGTTATAAATATTTGTTTTCTTTTATTTTATTTAAATATGTATTTTCAGTTATTATGAACTTATTTGGTTGATGTGGCAATTTGACAGAACATATCTTTTGACGTAAATTGTGATTTCTGAGTCACATAAAAACATTTCATATTCTTCTTATTTTCACCTTAATATTTATGAGATATTCATTGAATTTAGAATAAAATATATGATTATTATTAACAACATAAATACACATGTCAATTATCTCATTTAGATCCAAAATAATCAAACGCAGTCACAGTAATTTTTCAAGTAGTGTTTGCTTTTACTGTGTATAAAAAATTATGTTATACCTTTAGCTACAGGAATACTTTTTCTACAATCAAAAAGAGCATAGAGTTAATATATATTTGTTGCTGTGATTAAATACAAATCATGCCAAAAAACACACCTTGGTTAAAAATTCAGTATATTTTTTTTATTTTCCTTGGTTTAAAAAGTTATTAGCAAAGATTTTCAAGGCCTAAACAACTACCTATTTATATAATTAGAGATGGTTTAGATAACAATATAATAAATGAAAAACTATTAAGTCCTTTTCTATTTGTTATTAATTGTGTTTACTAAGTTTAAGTATTAATAAATATACATTCTTAATTCTCTTATTACAAATGTTGTTTGCCAATTAGATATATCTTAAGGTTAATGACCAGCTGATTGTGTAATTAAGCTACTATATTGACAATAGATTTATCCTTGACATAGAAGCCATAGTTTCTTAAAATTTCTTATTAGATGAAGCCAAAAGAGTGGCAGAGGTAGCAAATGAAATTGATACATTAAGTGAAATATAATTAATTTTGGTTTAACTATATATCATTAATATTATAGAAATATTTTAGTAACTGCTGGTGATGTAAGACTCAATCTATCGTGTTAACTCATTACAAATCTAACATTTCACTCATTTAAAGATGTGTATGAAATTTTATCTTAGATATAAATAGAAAATTTATATCTAAAAAACAAATTGTATTCCTTCTAGTTACATTAATAAAATCTAACCATCATAAAGTTACAGTCCTAATAGAGTTAAACAAATTTTTTTTTTAAATTTTTCTTTAATTTTTATATATTAAGTTTTTTTCCTGGTGTATATAAATATATTAAGTTGTGTTCCTAGGTGTGATAATGGCAACAGTCTTAACACCATCACCTGCCTGAATTTACAACTCAAGTGCAGAAAACCTAAGGCCCTAGTATCAAGCATCACCCAACCACAATGAAAATGGTGTTGTCACAACGACAACGAGAGGAGCTGTAAGTTTTTATATTATTAGAATTATTTATAAAAGCAAACTACTTGTGAAGTGAAAGACAACCTTACTAAAATTGATCAAAAAAGTTTAATAGTACATATAAGATTCATTACTATTTATAATATTCTGTTATATCTGGAAGTATAGAAGCCACTCCTAAAATTAAATTTAGGGATATTTACAATCAAAATGTAAAATAGTTTATGAAGAGTCTGATTAAAAAATATGTGTATAAGTTTTGGTCCATATGTAGGATGGATATCCTGTTGTGGAATTTTAATTTAATTAAGAAATCAGAATGCTCCTATTTATAGCACACACTTTGGTTAAATAGTCATAATTGAATTATTGTTTGTGGAAAGCTTGTATCAAAAATTCCAACCACATTCTTTACAAAATATAAATTCTTTGGTTTAAAAAAGCTCAAAGCTTTATCTTGCAATTTAAGGCATTCAAGGCTGACCCACTGATTCTGTTCAATATTTAAGTGTTGTATTATGTCCCTTTAAATTGAAATATAGGAAGTCGATTGCCCCAGTTATCTTGTTTGCCCAATGTTACATTAAAATGCTTTTTGTTGCCATTTGGAAACATGATCATTAATATACTGTATTATACAATATTATATCAAGATTTAGCAATAACGTAATAAAATATTCATAACTGTTCTTGTGAACAACAGAATTGTTGAATTATACAGGTGTAGATGTTTTAAATAAAAAATACAAGAATTCAGATAAGTTTAGGTAGGTTTTATGTACTTTTGATAGTTTTACTACAAGCTCATGCAAGGGACATGTGATTCATATAAATATAAGTTATAAACATATATTTTATAGCTTAACTTATGTAATAGTAGTATTAAGCAGTTGTCTTAATTTCACATCTTTAATTGCTCAACAAATCCAGTTAGGTATGTGTAACCGTATTTTAACGATTGATTTCCTTCCGCGTGTCTAGTGTTTTATTAGTGTTTATTATAAATTTTAAACTCATATAATCAAAGGATATAATATTATCTGCATAATATATTGACTTGTGATTGTGATGATTTACATACTACTGTGTTAGTATATTTTTTATCAGTAAATTAGCTGATCCACGCGGCCTCGTCTGCTTAACATTATGACAAAAACACTCTATCCTTTTCCAAGGTCTCTAAATGAGGAATTTTAAAACTTACACAACTGTTTAAGTTGAATTTTCGGATTTCTTAAACTAAACAATAAACAAAATAGTAGAGTAGGCTCTGAATAAATTTAATTCATAAAATAAAGTAAACTGGTTGTCATATGTATTTGTTACCTCATTCAAAACAACACCTGTATAAACTAATACACAAAGAGACAACTTATATAAAATTAGTGGAACAAGAAATAGAAATTTACTTTTTCGTGGTACAAAAAAAATGAAGGTTTGCGCCTGCTATCGCCTCACACGTCATCTGACCTTTGAAAGTAACAGTGTTATAATTTTGTGCCGTTGACCCCGCAGAACAAAACGAAACAATATCAAACAACTTTCTTTACAACACAAATCCTTATCTACTACACTGATTTGGTGGATATAAATCAAGGTCGGCATAAGCTGATTCGGCCTTAAACGAACTGATATGATATTCATATCTTCTAAATTACTTAAATGCCAGTCTCGCTAAATGCACATGTTAATTAAACATTATATTGACTATTATTGACGATCCAAGAACTCATTGAACTTTTAATTAGTTTATTTTGCGATATTTTCTATAACTGTTATCTTAATTCATGTTCTTAACCGCATCGTGACCTGACGTACTTCGATATCTATGTATTCGTCGGGCCAAAGTGAAAGGAAAACACGGGCATTAAAGATTATTCGAAGATTAAATCGGAATTAAACAAATTCGGATTGGAGAATATTTCTAAGAAAACATGAACAGGTTAATATTTCTAAGTAAAAGTGCATATTTGTATAATTATCATAGCATTTAGTTGAGTTATCTTAAACTGTTTGAGGAAGTTACATTGACGGCAAATTCTATAAGGTAAAGGTTTTACAAATCTATTTTTATAAGCCGCAACAGTTTGCCAACAATTTATCGACATTATCCTTTTCCATGTGTCTTGATACTTTTTAATATTTAATACTTAATCATTTTCCCACGATCGAAACTTTTATATTGACCAACTCATCCGCATTTCTCCGGTCGATAATTTCAATTGTAAGAATATCATTCCGCATTCCGTTCAAATACATTGTGTTAGGGATCGAGGCCACTGCCAGAGTGTCACTTGTTTAATTGTTTTAAAACACTACTTGCAATTTTTATATTGATAACTGAACTGATTTCAGTGTTTGTAAAAGAACATTCTTCATTTTTTTTCTTCTGTAAAGTGCGTATTGTTTTATTATCCAAAATCTCTACTAAATCAATAATAGTACGCCAAAACTTGATTACATTTTACGCGAATTCTTTATATTTCGTTCGCAACAAGTTCGTTTTTTATGTCGTAACATACATTGCGTCATACATTAGTTTGTTTATTTGTGAGATGATTTCATCTTATGAGCTTTGACAGCTTTGCAACACTTGTCAGACCGGATTAAAGACAAATTCTGTTTCAAAACATGTGTAACTCTTATACAGCTTTGTTATTGAGGCTATAAGTGGAGCAGTGAAAGTAAAAAAACTATTAATTCTCGATACCTGACATTGTTCAGCGACTGAGCTGATGATTAATCTTTGAATTTGGTATTGTAGAAATGCTAAAAGGTCAATCAAAAATGTATCTAGTTACAACAATTCGCAAGTTACATGTAATCATTTATCGATCTAGATTAAATAATGAACCTAGGCTCTTGATATCTGCTTTGCTGTTTCTGTTCCGTAAACGTTAAATTAATGACCTATTTCAAGAATACACTATGCAGCAGCAAGCAAAAACCCTGAGGCGAGCTTAAAGCTCATTTTATCACTAATCATTAGTACTATTTTTTGCAACGCCACTAAATAAAGTTTTATTTCAGCTTTGTGATCAACTTCTTAATTTGTCATTATAACTCCTCTAACTTTTGCAACAGTCCGTCATCATAATATACAATACACCGTGAGAACTCTTTGATACTAGACTTTGTCATAGGCACTCTGTTCATGTTAGGTGTAAATACATAAGTAATTAAGGCACGCCTGACAAATGGTTTGGTCTGTTGGCCAAGAGTTCTGCAGACTATAAAATTGAATGAGACAACTAAAATGAATTGACTAGAGAAAAAATTACGTCACAGTATTACCATAATCGATCATGATCGTAATCTTTCTTATGCAACTTTGTATTAGATATGGTAGAAAGCGGTTAACTTATGTCTAATATTTGGCTCATAAAATTTATGACTCGTTGGAACTTGGAATTCGGCGATGGTGTTAATTTGTATAAATTTTCGCAATTCTAAACTTGAATATTGTATAATGTCTGCGGTATTCACGAAATCATCAGGACTTTTTTGGTGTGTTCAATTTGATTGTTTTTTAACTTTATTATTTTAAGTTTGTTTTAAGTATACAGTTTTTTTCTGGTTTGCAAAAAATATTTCTAAAATGATTTAACATAGGAATTTTATTTAAAAATTAAAGGCACATGGATCATATAACGTTGACGTCAAAACTGCAATTTATATAGATATGCAAACTATTCCGTGACTCATAGTATTTGTCATTAGGATGCTAGTCTGACTGATAAATCAGACTCTAAAATGATGTGAAAAAACTGTTTGCAATTACACTTTAATGAACTTATTTAACTTCTCTATTATAATTCTTAGATCTAATACAATTTTTTATTAATGAATTAATTGATTGATGATTTGTATCGTATGCTAAGCCTAGGATATTACGTTAGAGACAGCCTAGTAAACATTAAAAATTTATTATTGTCACTTATTATTTGTTACCAGTATTAGATTTTACAATATATGTGCAGACATCGTTTAAGTTCTCATAAGATGTTAGAAGTGCATTATACAGATAAGCGAGAAAACATTCCCATCATCATGAAACTGAACTTGTAATTTTAAGGTCCAAGACCCGTTGTTCGCCGGTTTGCAAGATCGCGTGGAATGCAGACACCGGTCGTCGAAGGCTAGATGTTCTGCCGCATGCCGCGTACTCTGCATATTACCTATATTTTCTTCTATCATCTACATTCATAATGCGTTGTCTGTCTTACAAGTCGCAATATCGCATTCAACGTTTTATATGAAGCATAGATTGGGATGTGGTGTTGCTTATTATCCTCTAGCGATGTCTGAATTCGTCGGAAAATGTATATTCCAAATATCTCCTTCGAGTTAGAGGTAACGCCAGCAGGCTCCAACTAGCCCATAAATATCATGAGGATATTTCCAGAGTAGTTGTCCGGCAGAAGACGCCAAGCCTTTTTAGCAAATAATGTCGCTTTTTAGGAATGGGTAGATCTGACACTTAATATTTTATTATGTAGGGGTCCTATAAATAAAAATACAAAAAAATCTCCTTCGTACCGATAAACTTTAGGTCTTATATACTGTAAAGCATATATTCAAATGTTGATTCAGACAGCAGAAATCGTGGTTTACTTTGCCTGGAAAGTTATTTCCATGAAAAACCTGAATGCATATGTAGTCTTTGCGTTAATGGAGCTTGCGTCTTGAGGACGTTATAATATAGCATTTGCGGAAGATTTTTTAATCGTTTCCTGTTTCGTTGGAAATGACATCAATAAAAGGCATTGAAACCTATCAGGGTAAAAGTTCAATGATTTTTCACATGAAGAACGTTGACCCTATTCAAGTTTTTAAACATTTATTCATAGAAAGGTACAAAAGGGATTTTGTACGTGTTTTTATAGTCATAAATGCAGAACTAATAATTCGTAATTTATGCAATTTTATTTTAAGATACATAGATAGTAAGATATTCTCGGTAAATAAACTTATCTTATCGTTATAAATTTTTTAAGTATATATACGTAGTTGGTCCCAAAGTTCTGTCACTAGCACATTATTTCTACATTTCGAGCAGGATTTTATAAAAAAATTATTGCATTCTATTTTGGAATGTTTGATTATTGTTTTAAAACAAAAAACAATAACTTTCCGTAATTTTTCACGATGGAGTGGACATTGAAAGTAAACCGAATAGTTGTTATTGCGTTGCACCGCTGTGGACACTCGCCGAGTACCATTTTCGAGTTGCTCAAAAATTTGAATATAACGCTTAGGTTTGTGTACGGTACTATTGATAGGTACCTTGAAGTCTCCAGTGTTGAGGACAAGAAAAGAACTGGCTGGCCACGCTCCGCAAGAACACCAGCAGTAATCAAAGCTATCAAGGCGCGGATAGTAAGAAATCCTGTCCGAAAACAGAAGTTGATGGATTTGCAGATGGGTGTCAGTAGGAAAACAGTAAAAAGGTTTTAAATGAAGATCTTGGTCTACGAGCATACAAAAAAAGAGTGGGCACTTACTTAATGCTCGTCTAAAAGCAATAAGGCTTAAGAGATCGCGGGTGTTGTTTAAGCGGTACGCGAAAAACCGACACCGTGATATCCTCTTTACGGACCAAAATTTTTCGATATTGAAGAGAAGTACAATAAACAGAATTATACAGTGTACGCTAGGAGTTCTGAAGAAGCTGAAAATAAAGTTCCAAGGGTGCAACATGGACATCATCCATCATCAGTAATGGTTTGGTTGGGAGTGTCCTATTACGGGCTAACTGAGGTTAATTTTTTCGAAAAGGGGGTCAAAACCAGTGCTACAGTGTACCAAGAGACGGTTTTGTATCGCCTTGTCAAAGACATGTCCAGCACCCTATTTGCGGGACATCACTTCGTGTTCCATCAGGACTCTGCGTCTGCATACAAAGCCAAGACCACTAAAGCCTGGTTTGAGCGTCAAAACATCGTCTTAATTAGACATGAGGATTGGCCTTCCTCCAGTCCGGACCTTAATCCTTTGGACCAGAAATTATGACAGGGCTTAGAGAGGAAGGTCTGTGATAAACCTCATGAAAATTTGGAGAATCTGAAGTCATCTTTAAAAAAACCAGTGACTGAAATCGACACGAATATGGTGCGTGCTGCGATAGACGACTGGCCGCGACGCTTAAGGGCCTGTATTAAAAATGAGGGAGGTTATTTCGAATATTTTTATGCTTTTTTTATTCCTTAATTAATGTACTAAGAATTGATATATCACTCATTACAAACTGATCAGTACTTTTGTTTTTATCATTATTTCCATTTATGACAGAACTTTGGGACCGACTACGTAATGGTTTAACATTTTTGAATATCTTTCACGCTATGTTCATAAATCTTATAATCGGTTTATATAGCAAAGAATATGGTAGCAATGTCCCTGTAGAAGCTTTTTGAGAAATAACTTATAAAGGTAATCGCAATGACGCAGCTCAGTTTTGACGTAGAAAGCCGGCGCCTAAGCTCGATCGATACGCGTGGGAGGCTTCCCCTCTTCCCTGCAATGGGAGGACAAAAGTTTCAACTCTGCCATTCATAATTGCGTCATTGATGCTATGAAAAATATATACACTGGTATAATATAAATTGGTTTACACTCTGGTTTAATTAGTCAAGTTGACAACAATTATTATATTAAGTCTATTATATTATTATTTAGTCATTGAACAACCTTCGAATCGAAACATTTTGTATGTGCGGGGAAACGTGTAGAACCCGAAGGATGTTTTCCGGCAATGCATTTGCGAGGCCTCTGGCAATATGTGTGTCTATGAGCGGTTCACTAAACATCAGATGAGCCTCCTGCCTGTTAGATAAAAAAAAGTATTTGACGCAGTCTTACGTCATGATTGTAGAACAATGACGGATTTGATAAAAATCCTAAATCCACTTTTTATCGTATTTGGATACTACATTGACTAAATATTACGGCTACATTAAAAAAAAATCCATGTGATTTAAATTTCAAATTAATCATTCGGTAAAGTGACGGATTTGATAGACGCTTATTGATTTTTCTAGAAAACTGTGTAATTTAATTTTAATATTTTTATTTTGTTTCAAAATAAACCCTATTGTTTGCTTGTATGCCAATTTTCATAATTACAATATATGAATTAAAAAAGTTATGACAAAAAACTAACATGATTATATTATTTTGAAATGGCTGCCCTGTAAAGTTTACTATTTGTCAGATCCGTCACTATTCTACGACTATGCCGATTAATTAATGCTACTGAACTACGAGGATGTTTGCATCCTAATATGGACTATATCTATGATGGCTAGAGTTCTAAGTGTTTGGGAAAGCTAGAATAGGATGAAGGTACCCTTTATATCCAGGGTGGATCCTCCCTGTAGTTGTGATATGTAATCGATATAATGTTTCACTCGAATAACCGGCATGAATGAAATATGCGTGTTAAAATAAACAAGACAATTACGCAATATTCGAATAATGCTTATCTAAACAAACCTTGAATGCATACACTACTATAAACAAACATAACACACATTTCAGATAGGTAAAGCGGTCGATAAATATATAGGATTTATTGTTGAAATAATATGATCTGATAATGAAAAGTATGAAAGCCGATCACACAAATAGAAATACAGCTGTAGGGATGGGGATTGGATTTTTTATGTTCGCAGCTTTTAAAAAAACAATTTCTGTCATTAGTAGCCGAATGCATTTATGTTAACAAAACTTTGCAGTCTTTTTGACCCTGAATAAACGCCATGTCTAACATCCACTATAAAGTAATGATATTAAAAAAAAGTATAACATTATTAGGTTTGCATTTCTTGTTCTCTTGTAAACGTTGATATTTCAAACCACCAAAAATCGTCCTTAACCAAATCTCTCTATCCGCTTTTAAAATTTGTCACCAAACATTGTCATTTGTCATATATGCATTTTACCTACTTACGTTGTCGCATAATCCCAAATGATATTATTTATTTATTTCGTATTTCAATATAAATATAGCTAACATAAATTATAGACAACAAAAAAAACAATTATACTAAAGATATAGCCAAAAATTGAATACATAACACGATAATACATAGAAAAAGGTTCATACCTAATTCGGGTGTGCTGTGTGATGGTCTGTATGTGGGGTGTGCTCATGATGCAGGTGATTTAGTGACTATGGATATTCTTAATACACTTTTCCCCTCTTCCTTCTTAAACGTCAAGCTTAAATATTGGTCGTTGTATGTCAGGTTTGCGCGATACAAAACTGAATATTTTATTTAAAAATTGTGCCTGATATTTCAATGTAAATGAGAATTAGGCTTAACGCATGTAAGGTCCAAAAATTGCAACATAGTCATGGCGTAACTTTTCGAAAACGACTAAGAATTCGAGTAAATATGTAAATTCTTACGTGCTCTTCATTGCGATCAGACTAATTACAGTTTGTTCCATTTAATTCTTTTGTTTTGATGACGCGGGACGTGCTCTATTATGGGCAGTGTCTTTAGGTTTCTTTAAGTACCTTACGACAGGTGATCGACGTATTATTGTATGTTTTTCGTAACTCGTTTAACGCATTGGGTTTAACTTTGCAAGCCATGTGTTAAAGTATCCTAAAATTAATGATATAAATATAATGAACAGATATTGTTTTTTATTAATACAGTCAAAACCGTTTACGACGACATCGTCTAGAAAAACATACCGGTTATATTGACCAAAATCAAAGGTCCCGGCTGAATTCCATTGTATTAGGTACTTAATAACAACGTCATCGGCTGTTACGACCAAATATGAGTTGTCCCTGCGATGTCATTATAACAGATTTTGACTGTACGTACGTAATTTATCAAATACCCTACGGAAGGTGTATAAGCATAGAAAATAATACAGAGAAACATATAACCAAAAATATATTTTCTAACCTGCTAACTCCAATCGAATTTGTATAGAGATACGTGACAAGCGTGAGTTATTGTCATTCCCATAGAATGTTATATTTATTAGCTGGTCACGTCTGCAGATAATTTTGTCTAAGGCCCATTGTAACATAAAAAAAACAAATGAATGTTGGTACTGATCCTTCTCTCTGATATTACCAATTAGATTTTCTTAAGTTTTGTGTATTGTTCATTGTTATAATTATTTGTATTTTTGTCGTCTTATTTGTGATTTTCTATATTATATTGTCTTCCATGATTCTTTTTCTGTGAAACTGGTGTACATCCAATACTAATTTTAAATTAGTCTTGTTGTTTCTATTAAATTATCTGTTTGTTTCCTGATATGTATTCCAGTCTCGAATTAGAATCCCTTTCACCAAATTGTTTGAATAGCTCCCTGAGATGTAGAAACTCGACCATTAGACATTGTTTACTTTGAATATACGAGTTGAATAGTCATTGCAAATGTTACGCTTACTCTGATTTGCATCATTATGTTTGTTCAGTTAACAAGTAGCTACAGGGTGAAGTAAAACCATTGTTTCGATAATATTTAAAATATTATTGATTTACGTATGAAGCATTCATTGGTGAAGTGTTAGCATGGTGGCTAAGTGAATCTCAATCCCGAGGGAAAACCATTGCTTGTCCTTAGGTTGGCAGCTACTTGCCAATAAATGTAGTGTCGTTGAATGATTAGCGCCATAACTCAGCAAATTATTCTCTATTATAATTCGACTGAATTTGATTTGCAATATAATTTTACGCTATATATTTTAGTCGTTTACAAAAGATTACTGGAGATACAAAGCCGGGACACTCTGTATTTATTTTAATGTTTATAGTCGAGTAATTGTTTAGGTTGTAAGGTGTGTTTAATTAATTCATGTTTATTGGTAATTTCAGTAGTGATTTAAATATATGGAGTATAATGAATCTCTTCACAGTAGTTTAGATATGAGAAACCGTTTTATTCAAATATTTTCATAACGAATCATGCTGATGGATTTATTGTATGTAAACATGTAAACACGAATAATCAAAATGTCATTTTCTAGCAATACAAAATATTTTTTTTGCTAGAAATATACATTTCCAATGACTAATTGTTATCTGTACCAAAACGTCCTATTGTGAGCACTATTGGCCTAAAGGCTTCAGCGTGCTCTTACCACTGAGGTCTATGTGCGCATTTAATACTTGCTCGTACGGTAAATGGCACACAGCCTTAGACTCTAAAAATTCGGCGTGTGTAAGTCATAAAGGGCTGATCCTACTTAACTATTAGAAAAAATAAATGCTAACGAAACAAACTGAGGCGCAGATCTTAGAGGTTGTAGCGCTACTGGTTTTTAACGTCATGTTTGTCCTAGAATATAAAAAAAAACTAATGTATTTAATTTTACTGTGATGCATTAAAATAGAAGAGGATTTCAATGTCAATGTTAATTACTTTCGCGTTACTTTGACAATAAATACACATCCCATTACATTAACTATGAATCACACATTTAATGATAAAAATTCGTTTATAACACAAATTGAGATAGACCCTTTGCCATTTCATTCGTAGAAATGGTTCGTGAAAGTTAATCCCAAGTGAGTTCATACAAAACCACTTTCGCTGCGTAAGTACATTTGCAAAAACTTTAACCATAAGTTTTTACTATATATTGCGTAAGCCGTAGCTTTACAAAATTATATTATCTTTTTTATATGAGTGTCTCAAATTTATAAGAAAAGTGTGGTTAAAACGTTTTGTGTTATACATAATGATGATGCTTGGGTATTTGATAACTCTATAACATTTTGGGCGCTTATAAAATCGCCAAGGTTCGTCAGAGATTTTGCGTGGTGAACGTAAGCTGGCGCGTGTATTCCTTTCCTGTAGATCTCATACCAACATTTTAAAACATCATAAATTATACCAAAATAACAAACAATATTGTCGTTTTAGCTTCTGAAAAATTTACTAGTGCTTCGCACAGTCGTAATATTCATTGTTGGGGGTCGCGTCACTGTAAGGTGCCTGCTGATAATAAAGGTTTCCGAATTCTTTATATTCCTTTAAAATATGTAATCTTAGAAAAAAAAATAGCTTTTTGAGATTTAAAACGTTTAGAAATGAGGGCATTAGTGGGAATAAATTTAAGAAAAAAAATGGAAATAATAGTGGTATCAAACTTGATATGCAAGTGGAAACAAAGCTAAGAATAGACAGATTTATTTCTTACACAATACTTGAAGAATATCTTTGGCATGACTGCGGTTTGTATGTTTCTTATGTAACGTGACACTGGCTAGGAGATAATCATGTTCGTACGTTGAACTCACTGTAGATATTTAATAAGTGATATATATGAAAAAATTATCAAATGGGGTAATCTAAATGTAATCTAAGATGTTCTAAGTGTTCTTTTAATCGTGGTGTTACGTTTAGCAGTGTTTAGACAGCAGTGTTGGCCTAGTGGCTTCAGGTTGCGACTCTCATCCCCCTGGTCGTAGGTTTGATCCAGGGCATTGCACCAATGGACTTTCTATGTGCGCATTTAACATTCGCTTTAACGGTGGAGGAACATCCTGAGGAAACCGGCTTGGCTTAGCCCCAAAAAGTCGATGGCGTGTGTCAGGGACAAGAGGCTGATCACCTACTTGCCTACTTGCTATTAGATTGATAAATGATCGTGATACAGAAATCTGAGGACCTACCTAAAAAGATTTTAGCACCACTGATTTATTTTTTATATTAAAATTATTGTTAGGTAATGGAATAGTGGGTCTGATAGGAGTCTGATTAGAGTCACGATTAGGTTAAAATAGAATATTTAACTAAAATATAACCTTTTTACACTTAGTAACGTAAAAAAATCGTCTTTAAATTAACATTCACTGCCAGTTCTCAAATCAAAGGCGTAGAAGGAGCAAGAAACGTTGCCACTCGCTTCAATCGCTAAGTGTTGTTTTACAAGATGCTTATAAGGTGACCCTAATTGGGTGATGTCCCATATGTAGTAAATGTCTGAAACAAAACAGACATTTCACTTGTCTTATAGCGCCCTATGTTAATATGAGAAAGATATGATCAGTATGAGATCAAAATACTGCGATTGAATAGAATTAAGTTACATTAGTATTCAGGTATTGGTTTCATTATGAAATAATTCTAAAACTTTCCATAACTGATATAGATTCGCTTTTTAAAATTTCACTTGCAGAAAATAATGTAACTTTATAACTCCCACGCGAACAATAGGGACTCCCGCGCATCTGATTGTCTTCACAATCGATTTAGTTTCACTGACATTGCAAACTTAAAATAGCCGAGAAATTAACATTCTGTCATTGGTTTTACAACTGTTTAATGGTTAGCTTTCGTGACTCATACGTTTAGTCGTTTTATGAGACCTGATGATTCTGAGTTTGAATCCTAGAAAAATTTAGTTTAAATTAAAACGTAAGATTGATATGCCACAAAAAAATAAGCAGTATTTCCATACAAATTAGTCCTACAAGAGATGTTTGTTAACATAAGCATTAATGTTCGGAAGAGTCCATAAGGGTGCTACTCGTGCGATAAATTTTGATAGGCAAGAAAAAGATTGATATTTTTCTTAACTAAACACAGATACTACTAATAGAAGAAAAGAAGTGAATTCACTACCAGATGAAAACTATTATTATTACAAATTCATTTCTACAAGTACACGATGAAAGAGATAGCCCAGTGCTTTGAGACTGTGTAAGTAGATTGAAGATACCGTGGTACACATTTCTTAAAACTTAAGAAACTCGTGAACATTACAAAAGTACAAAATGAATAAAATACTAGACGTTTATCATAAAGAATAAACGTTCACAATTTAATTATTATTAGTGTAATTACCTTGAATTCTAAGACCTCACTCAAAACTTATACATAATTCATATGGAATAACTCCAATCAAGCTTTTCCTTACAATTTCTATTAGAAAGTTTGTACTTCGCGTGTACAATTTCAAAGAAAGATTTAGTATCTAATATATGAAGTAATTGTTGTTAGACTTATTAATTAATTTCTCACATCACTTAATAATTAACTTTCGGCTGAGCTCTTGACAGGCATGAGACAGGAATTTGGTTAATTGCTTGTAGGTCCTAGACTTACTAATTAAAATATATTTCGTCTGCTCGTAGAAGTGCTCCTTCTATGACACCTAAGCCTAAATCAATTTACACTATCGTGAGTTTCCAATATCTTTCGTATGTATGAAAACGTAGATATATACGTTTTCTTACTAACGTGAACATAATCTGAAGGACAAACAACTCCACATAAGATTCAGTATTGTCTCTTTCAAAATTGAAAATACACGCGGTATTTTCAATTTTATATAATATACACATTTATACATATCACTGGAGACGCGATTGATGTACGTGATTAATTTTATTATTTATTATTTATATCAAACAAACAATGTCCTAACTATGTTTAGTCCTAAATAATTAAAAAACAATTTTTCTTATAATCAAAGACCTCCACTATTGTACAATATCAGAAGTTCACATAAATGTTACCATATAAAGTATGTTGATGGCGTTGGTACCAAATTATTAACGATCTAAATGGCTACTTTAGTTGTACCTTTTTTCCATAGTAAAACCAACTACGACTTGTACCAAACGTATATGTATTGTATGGGCGTAAAGTTATTTAAGCATTCTGTAGTTTTTATTGAATAAAAATAATGATTAAAGGTTAGTAGAAACAATTTGTCGGCAGCTGCTAGCCGCTGAAGCTGTACAGGTGCGTTACGTGACATTGACAAAATGGACGATGACATCAACCTAAGCTTGTTTAATTTATTCTTGATAGTATTTCTAAGTTTCCGTATGCGGAATTGTTTATTTTGATAATACAGTGATTTGACGTTATAAATTATTTTAAGCTTAAATGGGAGGAATATTCTAATAAACGTTTAATTCGCTGTTGTCTGTATTCGTATAGATTTTGTTTTAAGTTAATTCTCAGCTAAGACAAATTATTTATGTTATCTTCACGCCAAGACTGTTCTAAATTACGATGAAAATTACTAATTTTGGTATTCCTAAAATGTTCCAAATTATTAAAGAATGAAAAGGCTTAACTAATGCGTTTCCGTATAGTTGGGTTTGAGTATTCAATTTGACTTCATAGACATTTATCCTTTATTTCCTCATTTCCTTCTAAAGGCATCTAAGTCCGTATAAGCGGATATAGCAATGGAAGGACGCATGAGTTATCTTTTTAGGAAAACTAGTAAACATAGTAAAGGTCGTACAATCGTTTAAAATTCCTTGTTCTTACGACAATATCGAAATTCTTAGTACATAAATTTCACCTGTTGTGCTATGCTAGTGATTGCGTAGTTACCTAGATTGTTCTTAGGCGTATTCGTCTTTAAAATTTCTGGAGATTTACTTTATTACTTTTGATAAATGCAATAAGCATGAAACAAGCAAAACGTGTCGTTTGATTTTAGTTGGTCAAACAGAAAGACGGACCGTATCGCGTATTTGCTATTGGAATAGACTGACCTTGACTTTACCAATCGCAATGCAGCGACACGGGTTTTTTGTTTTACATTATCACTACTTTAAAAAGTTATATTTATATACAAAGTAATTTTACGGACACAAAATGAAATGATTAAGTACAAAAGTCCTACAGATTAAATATGTGATTTATTTATTTTCAGAAACAAAGCTATCGCCGACTACTTAGGCAGCAATGGATACACGGACGCGCTGGAAGCGTTCAAGAAGGAAGCGGATATGACAGGCGAAATGGACCGCAAATTTGGTGGTCTCCTCGAGAAGAAGTGGACGTCTGTTATCAGGCTACAGAAAAAGGTAGGTTTGATAAGGAAAATTATAGATCACAGCATAGCAACTTAAACACTTAATTGTATAAAAAGTGGAGAGAGCGTGTATATTCTATTAATCGATTATTTAATTTTGTATAGAAGAAACGTTATAATGTTGGGTTTAGATTATTCCATATACAGTTTTAGATTAAATTAGTTGGAACCGAATCGATTGCAATCTGAGGTTTTAGTAGTTGTACCTGCCTGATTGATATACAATCAAAATCTGTTATAACGACATCGAAGGGACCACTCATATTTGGTCGTAAAAACCGATAGTCGTAACAGCCGATGTCGTTGTTATTAAGTACCTAATACAATAGAATTCAGCCGGGACCTTTGATTTTGGTTAATATATCCGGTATGTTGTTCTTAACGATGTCGTCGTAAACGGTTTTGACTGTTTATATAAATGAAATTTTTAGTAGATTGTTTGTATTTAATACTGTACAATCATTGCGTGACAGTTAAGTACCTACTATATACCTATACTACAATTGTAGGTACTATACTATCTACTATTTGTTTTCCTAACGTGTAAATCTAGTCTGATTGATTTAGATCATTTACGTAGTTCTGAAATCCGGTGCTGCGTAATAGGGTCAAGGATGCGCCTACGATGTTTTCACGGCGTTTTCCTCGTAAAAATAACGTTTATTTGTTAATTAGGCAACGGTTCAAATTGAAACGTTAGAATAGTTTTTTAACTGTATTAACGAGCTAAAGGTTGCAATGCTATATGTGTAGAATTAAAAAACTGGCATATATTATACGCTTCTTAGAAAAAATTGTCGATATCCTATCAGGGGTAATGCTTGGGAATTAAGGCGCATGATTGGACTAGAGATGCTTTACATTATAACCTTAATAGTAGAATATTATCTGTTACAATTAATTTCATCCAATAGCAAGGCAGAGAAAACTCCGTCGCCTCCATAGTATGTGAAAAACTTATAATATAATTAATTAGATTAAACCTAAAAATTTATAGAAAAAAGACATGAAGTATTTTGCGTAAATATGTAGAATATAAAAAGTTAGTCATTGTTTCTCATTTTTGAGTTAAATGCGCCCATCCCATTCTTCGAATAAGTAGACAAGTGTACTTTTAAACACATGTTACATATAAATAGGGGTGAGGGTGTGCGGAAATGGCTTCGTATATCAAAACAATGCACCGCGTTTGCGACCCTCGCTTAGCCTTGAAATGCTTGTAGACGCATCTTATTGATTACAAGAAGGGGTATAGCGCAAATAATTGTATCTTTGGAGTTAATAAGTCAAACTGTGGTCACACAACCTGTATTAGATTGTCACATTTTTTGTTGTTTTGAGTTTCATTTTCATCAGCCTCTCGCTGTCCACAATAAAAAAAATGTGTGCCTGTCGAGAGGGCCGATGGCTGGCCATGCGTCGTACTCGTGAGCGGGTGCTGCTTGTGGTGACTGGTCGTACTTGAATTCTTGTATGCGGTGATGTTAGTTGTTTCGACTATGTGTTTGCGTGTTGTTCCCACGAGAATGTGAGTGCGTGCTCCTATTCCACCATGCCTCATGCTGTTGGAGGACGGGTCTTTGTTTTTAATTAATGTTATTATTATTAATTGCTTAAGATGTCATGTGGAACATGGTGTGATGGTTGCAGCTCCTTACAAACGTTGTGTAAAAAAAAACATGGCGATAAAAAAGAGTGGCGGAAAGTTTATTGCCAGTTCTTCTCTTCCGTTCTACGCCCTTGATTTGAGAACTGGCACTAAACGTAAAGTTAGAAGCATTTCATATACATTTCTTTTTTTTTGACGATCATAAGTGTACAATGTGTTACCTATATGATTAAATGATTTTTGAATTTGAACTTTCACCCCTGAGGTCGTGTTTGACTAGCTGAGCTCCGTTGAATGTTTTTCTCTATAATAAAAACTTAGTTCTCAATATAAATGTACGATTTTTGTCTACCCGGCACAAAACGTCTATAATGTTCCATTTTTAAAATGTTCCTTGTGTTGTAAAATGCAAGTAGCTTGGCATGCGATCCGAGCTTAGCCTAGGGAATGGCTATCGATCGCTGCGACGACGTTTCTAGGTCGCTATCAGGCTTTTGTAAAACACTAGCGGCCTGCCTCGGCTTTGCAATGGTCTGCACTTATGAGTTTCGTAAGGAATGTACTTATGGAATGTCATTAAAATATTGCATATATAATTAACATATACGAATTAAAATTGTTTTAGTTATAAGTTTGCAGAGTATTACAAATTGTGTTTTTAGTTTTTAAATATATTTTAACATTATAATGTTTCGTGGTTGACTTTTATCTGCATATTCACTACGTAGTGAACTGTTTTTTAACTGCTAATGCATATAATAGGTTATTTGTACATATCTAACATAGATATATTTCAATAACTCCGTGATGTGCATACAAACATATATAAAAAATATCTACTATTTAGGCGACCATGTATTGCTTAAATGTCAGAACACTCCAGACACAAATTAATTTTATTTTGTATAATATACTGATGATATCATTTTCTAGCGAACATTTTCGTTTTAACTTAATATACTTTTGTTTTCAGCTATTCAAAGCCAGAAAAGTATTTTTCATAAATTAAATTTATTGCAGTTAAACCGCTAAGTGATCTTAATCTTAACTCGGTTTTTCGTGTGAAAAATTGATTCTTCTAATGAGCGTGGGAGGGTCGAGTAGCTTTAATATTTCGTTTTTTCTACATACATTTTAAAATATCATTTTAAACGTGGTAAGAAATCATTGAAGATGTTTATGAGGTTATACATATTACTAATTTCATATTTGGATGAAATGGCATCTTTGTCAACCAGAAAAACTGTGCTATCGCATGTGTCGGTTAGATTGACAGTTATAATCGTTAGCTAATGCATCAGGTGGATATAATTAACCTACTGACTTTTTATCATGACACATGTAATTTATAAACATATTGCAAATTTGCTTTCGACACATTATATGACAGTTAGAGTACTTACTTTTGCTTTAAAGTAAAAGTTATCAAGCAAGGCAATTGCCAATCCAATCTTTTAATTAAGTAATGTTCAATAAATGAAGTAAAAATTTGGTGTGTAACACCTACATACTCGGTCTGTCGAACCTGGTTTTAATTCAAAATAAATGTATACTAATATTGTAAAGAGGCAAAAGTTTGTGAGGTTGGGTACCTTGGAACCACTTAACCGATTTTGATTATTTTACCAATAGATAGCCACGTTTTAAGTGTCATAGGCTATGTATTTACCCGAAAAATGAAAACACTTTCGTGGTAGTCGGATTTGTAAAGTCAGAGAAAAAGGCTTACTTACAAACGCTGCCATTCTTTCTAGATAAAAGTTGTACAGCTCGATAATGCCTAAAAAAAGCGACAGCCTATGTCTAGCTTTCATACAATACAAAAAAGCTATAGTAAGCCTTTATTTCTCCTTTTATCTAATATATAAAATTCTCGTGTCACAACGTTCGTTCCCATTCTCCTCCGGTTCTTATAAATTTTTTATACATATTCAGTAAGTCTGAGAATCGGCTACTGTCTATATTTCAAAGCCCTAAATGTTAGGGTGGTCCACCCCTAAATTTGTATTTTTTAGATATTTTTTTATGATACAGCATACAAAAATACATACAACCCTTAATTTTCATCCCTCTACAATCAACCCCTATTTTATTCGTTAATTAAAATCTTATGACTTGAACTCTGAGGTTTATATATAGAGAAAAATTCACAGAAAAACCTAAATATCTTTCAATCCAGAAAATTCGAACAGTCTGGGGTAGCATAGCAAAATGTTCCATGTTGGTATGTACTAAAAAGGTAGGCTAAGTAAAACCACATTATGGGGAAACGAAGTTCGCGGGGGCTACATATGCGTGAAAATGGGAACAATTCAAAATATTTCAGTTACATTTATTTTTGTTGTGAATTACAGGTGATGGAACTAGAATCAAAGCTCTCCGAGGCGCAGAAGGAGTTTATAGAGGGTGCACCTACGCGTGCTAAGCGCACGCCCACTGAGTGGATACCTCGTCCGCCAGAGAAGTTCAGCCTCACCGGCCACCGTGCTACTATTACTAAGGTAAAATTGTACCCTTAGCGTAAACATCTAAATTGTTCGAATCAAATTATTGTTTGTAAAGTTACTATTTAGTTGTACGGTTCGACATAAAACCGCATTTAGTAAAATAAAATATGTTTATTATGGATATAACATACAGGTATCACTTATTCCACGTCATTAGTCTAGTAATAGTTATAGACAACGCAAAATTTCATATTCCGATCATTATATATATAACAGCGTTAGTTTTTTGTACAGTGTTTTTAAACATTTTGTATCATATACGAAAGCGTACAAATTCTGGCTTTCGTTTTTTAGTTTCAAACGTGTCTACAAAGTGCTCCAGTTGTCCATACAAAAATGTATAAATACTTTTCTATTTCGTTAACTATTCTATTGAATTTATTTATCGTGCTAACAGATAATCATAGAATATAGGACTAGTAATAACATTCGGTGGAAGGAAAGCTGCCCGTTTGTTTTATTACCTTTATTTTTCTTAGAACAAATGTATTATAAAATTGGCTAAGTTTAATTACCGTGGAAGAAGTGAACTTCATAAGCGTGAGGACACATATTTAAGTCCGAGTGAGTGTCACCCACACATACATAATTTTAAAGGCAAGAAGACAGTCTTTGTATTTATAAATGCACCCTATTTTGTCTGATTGATTGATGACATTATACGCAACTAAGCTGTCAGATGAAAATTGTAGAATTTTTGATACTACATTATTGCAACAGGACAACCCGACTCACAGTTAAAATTAATGCAAGTAATTGCTAAGAATAACTGGCATTGACACCTGCGTTGTCCTAATAATAGACCCGAGTTATATACTTACTAACATTCCATACTGGAAGCCAAAATAATTACTTAAGAGTGGTCATCTTGATGTTTTTTCTTACATACTATCTGCAGGTATTTTATTGCGGTTATCCCTATAAAAAATAATAGTCATATTAGGCTGGTTAATCTCGTCTTCTTACATATATATATTTAAGTCAGCAATCAACTTTTATTAGATATAAAATCTAACTTGTAAGAGTGCCTGTATAAATAATGTGTGATGAAAATGTATTATCATATAGTATTAAAAAGATATTATTTATTTTTATCCTATTTCTCACTTAAAAGCACTCCTTTAAATCTACCATAAAATATTTAAATCAGGCATTCTATGGCATGGTATGAGCAAAAATCTTAACGAATATATGTATTATGTATGTGCAATGTACGAATTAATTTCGTTAAGCTTAAATATGTTTGTTACTTTTCAGGTAATATTTCACCCAGTGTTCAGTTTATTAGTGTCATCGAGCGAGGACGCCACCATCAAGGTGTGGGATTTCGAAAATGGCGACTTCGAACGAACCCTCAAGGGTCACACTGACTCTGTTCAAGATATTGCTTTCGACCATTCTGGAAAGTTGTTAGGTAAGTTAAACTGTTCTGAAATAATTGCGAGTTATGGGCCAATTTTAGCATAGAGCTACAGTCAAAACCGTTTCCGACAACATCGTTTAGAAGAACGTACTGGTTCTAATTGACCAAAATCAAAACTCCCGGCCGAATTCTATTGTATTAGGTACATAATAACAACGTCATCGGCTGTACGACTATCGGTTTTTACGACCAAATATGAGTTGTCCCTCCGATGTCGTTAAAACAGATTTCGACTATATATGGAACATTCGTGATAAAGGAAATAATAAAAAAAAATTACAAATACATATATGTATTCGAAATATTCAAGTCATAATTTTTTCTATACAAAAGAATGTCTGTAACTCTCTCACTCACTCTGGTTAAAAATCTCGCTGTGTTTATCGAGCCTTTTAAAAAGTTCAGCCAAACCGATGCAATGTTTGTTATGCTTTAAAGAAAACACTTTTTATTTATTTCCTAAATTATTCCAGTATCATGCAGTGCTGACATGTCGATTAAGCTGTGGGACTTCAATCAGACATTTGAATGTGTGAAGACAATGCACGGTCACGACCACAATGTATCATCTGTGTCTTTTTCGCCCAGTGGGGATATTGTCTACTCGGCCAGCCGAGATAAGACCATCAAGGCATGGGAGGTTGCTACAGGGTATGTCATATTAAATACATGGCCTTATTTCGTTTTAATGTCCTACACATTCTTTGCCAACATTTTTGAAATATAATTTTAATAGATATGTTTTAATTTATAAGTCGGACTATATTTTAGAAAACTAAACTATTAGAATAGTTCTGGAAACTTAAATGGATCGAAAACTGTCTTAATTATCAATTTATGTTTATTTTATATTTAAATATATTTACTTGTAATGGCAATACTAATTTTAGTACTAATTTTGTTAATTGATAAACTTTTGCAAGTCTTATTATCATGTAAAAGTTTTATTAAATTATCCTTGGTACTAAACCTCAAACTGTAAACAAGGTTGACTTCAATAAAACCTTTCTTTTTTATATTCATAGCTAATTGTAGCTGTTAGCTTATATACTGGGAAATAATGTTTAAAAAATACGACTAACGATTGACGATAGAAAATTGATTCTATTGATATATTCCAGGTACTGTGTTAAGACGTACAAGGGTCACCGTGAGTGGGTTCGTATGGTGCGTGTGTCAGCTGATGGAGGCCTTCTCGCATCTTGCTCCAACGATCAGACTGTACGCATCTGGAACGCTGATACTAATGAGTGCAAGGTAATTTTCAGCATATAAATTCATTTGTTTCAAGACTAGGAATGGACTTCTTTTTTTTAATAGAACAGGGGCAAACGGGCAGGAGGCTCACCTGATGTTAAGTGATACCGCCGCCCATGGACACTCTCAATGCCAGAGGGCTCGCGAGTGCGTTGCCGGCCTTTAAAGAATTGGTACGCTCTTTTCTTGAAGGACCCTAAGTTGAATTGGTTCGGAAATACTTTAGTGGGCAGCTGGTTTCACAAAGTGGTGGTGCGCGGCAAAAACTGCCTTGAAAAACGCTCAGTTGTGGAACGGCGGACGTCGAGGTGATACGGGTGGAATTTCGTACTCTGCCTCGACGTCCGATGACGAAACTCAGCTGTAGGTATTAATCCGAACAACTCCTCTGAACACTCCATGGTAAATGCGGTAGAAGATGCAGAGTGGACTGTGAGTGAAGTTCCGTGGTCTGAAAGATGTTGTACTATTTCATTTACAAGTTTCAAGTGCCAAATATTAGCTTATTAAATAAATTTATTTATTTATGGATATTTACAGATGGAGCTACGCGAGCACGAGCACGTGGTAGAGTGCGTCTCATGGGCGCCTGAGAGCGCCGCAGCCGCCGTCAACGAAGCGGCCGGTGGTGACAACCGTCGCGCTAACCACGTCGGACCCTTCCTCGCTAGTGGCTCCAGGGATAAGTCTGTTAAGGTAAGTTATACAATCATTGTGTTAGGGAGCGTTCAAGTATTACGTCACGCAATTTTTGGAGATTATTGGACCACCCCCCATGTAACGCGCCGTAACGTTTTTCTGTTACCAAGTATGGTAAAACGTTTCGTGACCACCTAGTGGTTTAAATCGAAAATAATATTAACAATAACGCGTAATTCAATCCCCGCCCCGTATCGTAACGTTTTACAAAAGGAAAACATTCATTACGTACTACTTAAACGCTCCCTTAGATAATAAATATAAGCAACTAAAAAAATCATTACTTGACTGATTTTCAACATTCTTGTTTAATTTTAGCTATAGGTACATATTAAGAAGAATCTGTAAATTCAACCATAACTATCAACCAGTCCTTTCTAAACTGATGATAACCAACCAATAAGTCTTTTTTTTTTAATCTTAGTTTATTTGAAACTCATCAATCATACATTTCTAAAGAAAACACTTTTTTACCGGATTGAAGTTATGTATTATTATAAATTTACAATTATTTCCATAATTTTATATTTAACCGACGTTTCGCGTGCTATACAGCGTGCGTGGTCACGGTGACTGAAGACAAAAGGTGTTGAATGTCAAAAAGTATCACGGCTGTAGAAAAAGTTGTATTATCTGTATTTATTTCCCCGGAGTTGATATTGACTAAAAGATGGAGGGTTTTGGCAGAAATGACTCACGGTGTCCTCTATTTTAAAATTATATAAAATAATTGTAAATTTATAATAATACATAACTTCAATTCGGCAAAAAAGTGTGTTCTTTAAATGTGTAAAAGTTATGTCAATAAAAGACAATACGACATACATTTCTATTGCATTAAACTAATTTAAATTGATCAATAATATATTAAACTTTTTCGCCTTCAGATATGGGACGTTAGCACCGGCGTATGCCTGGCGACTCTTGTGGGGCACGACAACTGGGTGCGAGGTGCTGTGTGGCATCCTGGAGGCCGCTACCTTCTGACAGCGTCTGATGATAAGACCCTCCGCGTATGGGACGTGGCTCACACACGCTGCCTCAAGACTTTGTACGCGCACCAACACTTTGCCACCAGCCTCGGTATGCTATCATTAATAAATAAAAAATAAATCAGTGGCGCTACAACCTCTTTAGGTCTTGGCCTCAGACTTCTGAATCTTTTTTATGATCATTTTTAAATCTAATAGGCAAGTAGGTGATCAGCCTCCAGTGCCTGACACACGCCGTCGACTTTTCGGGTCTAAGACATGTCGGTTTCCTCACGATGTTTTCCTTCACCGTTCGAGCAAATGTTAAATGCTATCATTATTTTTTCTATATTTTACATCAAACTCCCTAAAATGACGAAATTACGATTCGACTTTGCTTAGTTAGTCGTTAATGTAAGTTACATTCCATATAAGTACTTTATAAAACGCGCAATCCCTTCCGCATATATAGGGGTACGCTGTATTTTTTTAAATATAATTTATATAAGAGAAATATACTCAAATTCACAATTTACATAATTCGACGTTAAGAGGACTTAATAGCAGTGATTGGTGAAGGGATTTAGGGTAACAAAAGATTTATATTTTGATCCTAATGAATTAAAAGTTTTACCTAATGAAGAGTATTTTTATCATAGTATGCATAGTGAATACAAAAAAACGTAAAAATAACGTAATAGTAAGCGTCAAATGTTAACTAATTTATTAAAATATCAAGAAATGTATAATAAAGAAAATTCTTTCGGTCACAACCAGTGTAGGCTCATTTTTGTGTCTATTTAATATTTTTTAATAATTAAAATTTTGTTTCAGATTTCCACAAAAACTTGCCATACGTCATATCGGGCAGCGTTGATCAGACGGTCAAAGTTTGGGAGTGTCGTTAATAGCTTTGCCATTATAGTAACTTAAACTCACCGATGATATCATTAATTTCACATTTACGAAATCTGCAATCAATATCGATAAACGTGAATAAAAATTTGATATTCATTCCTCCATAATGGTGATACGTCTATAAATTACCGATAACAACACATTCCATTCAAGTCGGCTGTTTTTACGATTATTTAACTCGCGATTTTAAATGAAATACAGTTTTTTAAAGATTTAAACATATTCTCAAATAATCAAATATAAATGTAAGCGCCATCTGTTGCTTCAATTAAACATTATTTGGACAAATAAATGTCAAGGTATTTTATTATTCAGTTTTAAAAGTGTATTTTATTTAAATATTGACGGTTATCACTTTTTGGGTTAACATCTGACGTAGTCACCGAAACGATGTGAGGAGCCAAGCTGTGTTATTTCATTCTGTTTTTTAGTTATTTTTAGAATGTTTAGATATAACTTTATTTGGTATAGTTAATTTTTGTCTGCCCTAAAACCTGTACCTTAATTTGTTAGTTGAATTCATGACAATCATTGGATTTGTTCACTAATCACATACTCATTTCTTGTACATATATTCGTCTCTACACGATCTCATTATGTTTGTTAGCAAGTGCCAACAACATTAATGATCAAGATTTTTCTCAAATGGAATCCTCGCAAAACTTTACTATTGAATACGTGAACGACAAGCAGAAAACAGGTAGAAGCTAAAATATTGCTGTCTCACTCAGTTTGTTCTTAAAGGAACGGGATGGTTGCGCTGTTATTTGTCATCGTGTTCAAAAGTTAGGCAATAGTAAAGGTTAGCGAATTGAGGGTAGTTACCCTGCAAAGTCAGAGACGTGATCGATTTAAGTTCGGTTTGTATCGACGGTAAATTGAATAGAACTTATTTTAAGTTTTGTCAACTCAAAACTTTAACTATAAGTTAGAGTGTATATTTAATTTTTTTATTTATTTACATGTTCAATAAATATTTTATTAAATGTCTCAAACAAAATTAATTTGTAGCACATAAATTGCGAGTAAGTGATTTTTTATGCAATCTAAGTTTACTGTAGCGTTAATTTTAAGTTTTGGATATCATACGAGTTACGTAAACTGAAGTGTGTGATATAATACTAATATTTTTTCTATCCCGCTTGAGGTAGCTAGATTCAAAGATAATTATTGATGCCTGTTTGAAAATTTTAGTTATTTATTGAAATTGTGGAATTTGGTTGGCCGTATTTCTAGAATAGGGGTAGCGTAGGTCGTAATATTAGCTTTGCAGTGCTAAATGTTGAGCTTCGAATAGGAGTAAAATGATTATTTAATGAATATTCATGTTTACTGGATATGCCTAGAGAGTGTTGCCGAACTGTCCATGACATTGTTTTTAAAAGACTCAGTCAATACGTTTTAGAATCGGCTTAAAATTGTTTGTTTACAGAGACAAGTTAATTTTAAGTAGCTCTTCTGTCTGAGTGGCAATACAGCATCTCATGTACAACTGACTCGTGCCCAAATGAATAGAAATCAGTTGTCATGGACAGGCCATAGTGGCATAGCATTGTAATTGCATGGTTATTTGCTTATTGTAGAGACATAATGTTCAAGGAGATTATAAATGTGGTAGTTTATGGAACTGTGTTGGGTGCATAGTTATAATAGATACTCATGTTGTGTAATTTGTTGTGTCTTAGATTTAAGCTATAGGTGTTCGAGTTGTTATGCTAATGTTTAATCAAACTTTCCTAAGATAAATATGCCAGCATGGAGTATTTTGGAGTTTTACAGAGTTTTGTACGTGAAAAATTGTATAAATTAGCATAGCATTCTGTACGCCTAGTAGAACACTGCACGCTGTCTTTCTGCCGGTTCTAGTAATGAAACTAATCACACAAAGCTTTCCATTGCTATTTGTACTTTATAAAGCGCTCAGTGTTTTCTGCCATTATAATCTCCTTGAGAGAAGATTAATTTGAAGCTTGCAAATAATGTATGTTTTAAATAAGAATTTGTATTACAATTATCGAGAAATAGAACTTGCACTTATATCAACAATGCTTATCTAAAATATTTAAATTTAACCAAACCTCTTGATACTTAATGAATATTAGGCCACCTTATCCACAAGAGGGGCTATATAACCACTGTATTTATCTAAATTTATATAGTATCTTACCTACCAAAATTTCATAGAATTTGGTCTAATATTTTCTGTAAATAAATCAGATATGTCAATAAAAAACTGTTTTTAATTAATTAAACAATTATTTATAAACGCCTCCAGAGTGATTTTTGGGGTACATTTAATTTCATGCCTCAAACCTAACGCAACAGTATGTATATCTAATATATAAAATTCTCGTGTCGCGGTGTTTGTAGTTAAACTCCTCCGAAACGGCTTTACCGATTCTCATGAAATTTTGTGTTAATATTGGGTATGTCTGAGAATCGGACACCATCTATTTTTCATCCCCCTAAATGTTAAGGGTAGTCCACCCCAAAAATTTTTTTTTAATTTTTAGATAAATTTTACTTTTTTATGATACAGCATTAAAAAATACATACGACCCCTAATTTTCACCCCTCTACGATCAACCCCTATTTTTTATTATAAATGATACATACTACACTAACTAATCCGGCAAAACGACGTTTGCCGGATCAGCTAGTATTATATAGTTATTAGGGTGGTCCTTATTTTTCGACTTTTGAATTATCCTCCGGGCACTTTCTCATTTGATTATATACCTCTAAATATGTACAGGCATGGCTCACTAACGTGAAAGGAATTTGTATGGGAATTAGCTCAAGTTAGTTTTTTGTCTTAAGCCTCCGGCCCAATAACTTCAAAAACGTTCAAATAGAAAACATTAGTTTATTGTCATCGGGAAATAATACTGCTATACTTATAGACTGTATGACACATCAAATTTCGGCTCTTTGGCACAGACAGACTGACTGACTGTCTATACTTTGATCTTAATCAAAGTATAGACTGTATGACAATGACATATAGTACTTTTTCTATTTTATAAATTGGCGTCTCAATGACAAATGGATTTCACTAATGACCCGAGACGCGTTTTAGTTGTAGGAAGTAACTGTCATTTTCATACAAAATGTTCGACTTTCTACTGTTAAGGCATCTTGACTAAACCCCCTGGGGCGAGCAATAATTGATAATGTGCGTTTTCCAATTACAGCACTAGAGCGCATTATGCGGCATAATGCTCAACGTTGAATGTTCCAACTACAGCAGCGCTTCGCACAATTGAGCACTCTCAAAACGAATGCTCTCGCGTGCTTCTCGCAATAAATACCAACATAGTGACAGAAAATTGACCAGTGTTTTTCTTTAAGTTGGCATTTATCAAAATTTTCGTTAGTAAATATTATTTATTGTTGAAAAATTTTTAAGGCTTTCGTTTCGTCGTAGATTTTGAAAATAATTAAAGTTATTTCAAACTGCTAAAAAAAATAAATATAAGTATGGATGAAGGTATAAATAGTTACTTTTTTTATATTCCACATTTAAAATATGAATACAATTTTATTTAAAAATCGGATCTGTAAACAAATTAATTTTACAGGATTATACTTTTGTAAACATTGCAATGGTTTTGAAAAAGTATATAATTTTTTTAGAAATCATTTTAAAAAAATTACTCAAAACGTAAATGATGTAAACTTCTTACATGAAACTATATATTTTACTGTTAATTTAGCTTGTTAAAACCTTATATTCTTTAAAGGTTTTCTCTTATTTCAGTAAAAAATGTTAATGAAATAATTTGATTATTAAAATAAGCGTAAAAAGTTTTCAACCAATTATTATTGTTAACCTAAATTATTTATACATTAATGAGGTTGCTAACTCTATTCAGAACATTTTTTTTTTCAACACTGACTTAGCGCACTCTGCTGATGCATTTGAAAACTAATTCACGTTCCAATTAAGCTTCAGCATTATGGGGCGTTCCCACGAGGCGTAATCACGACAGTCAACCACGCTTTCGTGAAATACACTTCTGTGTGAACGCATAGGCGTTAAACTTGCTTTCGTGAGGAACGGCGCACGACACAAGCGTGGATAGATCAAACGTGTTTGATTTTCAGTCGTGATATACCGTTCGTGAAGCCAAGATGTCGTCACAACAACGTGGAATAAGTTTAACGACAGTGAAACTACGCGTTTTTTGGAGTTATATTCTATGGAAAAGGTGTTATATGATCCAAGTTTGGAGGAATACCGTGATAGAGATTTACGTGCCGCCGCAGCATGAGAATAAGTCATGAATGAACGTCTTTTTTTCGTTTTCTTGTGTCATGATCTTTTTGCTATGATAGTAGCAAAAACCGAACTTAAAACAGCACAACTTTCAACAACCAGATCATTCATGATCGATGTTTCGATAATGACTAAGTCGAAACACGAAGCGTGAACGGCACGAAATCCCCCAACCAGTGAACGTTTCATCAATTCACACTTTCGTGAGTGTCACGAACGACAGTTGACTAGCGTAGTTGACTGTCGTGATTAACGCTCCGTGGGAACGCCCCATTATGCGGCATTGTGCGGCACTGCGTCGCATAATGCTCTGTAATTGGAAAACGCACTAATTCACGTTCCAATTAAGCTTCAGCATTATGCGGCATTGTGCGGCACTGCGTCGCATAATGCTCTGTAATTGGAAAACGCACATTCTTACAGTTTTCTTTAGTAATTTTTTGTTCCCATTCGTCATAAACTGACAACTGGCAGTTGACATCTTAGCTAGCCTATTTGAAACTTCACAAGTTTACAGTTCATGCAAGCTCGAGAATTCTCAAATCTCAATTCAGTTTAGCACGAGAAACTCGAAGTTGGATTTAGTTGCAAGTGTTTTAACTACTTTTGAAACTCAACAAATAATGCATTTTAGTCGCTTTTGAATTCTTAGTTTTATTTTAGTTTCAATTATACTTAGTGCATAGTCAACATGAATAATATGGATATATCAGAATGTGTTAAGGAATGGGAAGATTTGATTGTCGACTACAAACGATTAGAGGTAGTGCTTTTTGATTAAATAACTTGTTCGCTTTAATTTATTTAATAAATTTTAGGTATTAAATCTTCACAGTAAAAACTGCCACTCTCGCAATAACTTACACAATATCAAATCAATGTCTGGATCAAAGGCCAAAATATAATCAATTTTAATTTTAGGCTATTTTATATTAAATATTGCGCTTAATTTTTAAGTATTTTTTACATGCAGAATCTATAATTTCAGGCTATTAATAAGGACTATGCCACAAAACTGGAAGAAGTTGGTGAACTGCAAGCATCATGCTTGAAGGAGTTAAACCATCAAAGATATCGAATGTCTATCATGACAAATGCACTTAAAAGGTCAGTTTATGTTAACTTACGATCATTTCAAATGCACACTTATCTTATTATGCTTCATTTAAACATTCTTAGGACATTAGACATTACTAGAAAATTACTGCCCATACCATAGTTTGTGAGGATATTTTATATTATAATCTATACCAATCGGTAAATATAAAAACTACAAAATTAATAAAAAATATTTAAATAGAAGTAATATTGCCACTATAAAATTATCTATAAATCAGAAAAAATCCATGTCTCATTTATATATAAAACAATATAAATCATCAATAATGCTTTTAAATATAACCGGTACAAAATCTGATAACAATGACTTTGTGTTGTATTGTGTTTATCAGTCATTAGTAGATTGATTATTTAATTTGTATGATTAAGCAGTTAAATAACATTTCAATACTAATCCTTAAATATTGATGAATCATATATATTGTATTGTTATGAAAATATGAATTTAAAAAGTAATATTGTTATATAATTGACATTATATACTTAATTTTATTTAATTTTAGATAAGTAATGCTTTTTAGATATTTATGTAACAAATTATAATAAATAGTGGTAATTTCTAAAGAAGCAGTAAGAAATTAGTTTCTAATTCTAAATCATTTTAATACTTCTAGAATGGAGAAAAAAGCTACTAAAGATGAACGAGTAGCTAACTTGGAAAAAGAAATTATGAAAAGGAAAGCCATGTTACATGAGATTGAGGCAACTCTTCCTAAACAGAACAGTCTATATCTCAAAGTGATACTTGGCAATGTCAATGTGTCTATTCTTAATAAAAATGATAAGTATGTATTACATATTTATAAAAATTGTATCACTTATCAGTAAATTATCTTTTATATTTTTTGCACTCTTAATAATTAAAAATAATTATACAGTGCCACAATATTAGTCTTATTTACTTTGAAATACTCACAGGATTTTATTCATTTACATAAAACATGCACCACCTTTTGAGTAAAATGATTTTTAGTTAAATTTAGTTTTACATGAAGTTTTAAATTTTATTTTCAGATTCAAATACAAAGATGAATATGAAAAATTTAAGTTGATCCTGAGTGCCATTGCTTTTGTTTTAGCTATTGCTAATTTGTATATTGATTTCAGGTATGAAGCTCTGAACTTATTTACTTCTTAAATACCATCTAATACTATTTAGTAATTTATCATACTTGTTTCACCAATTTAAGTGCACATAACTTTCATGTTTGATGGCATAGCCTTAAAATAAACAATTAAGATTAAATTAAACCTCATAATTCCGTTCATGTTCACCAGGCCCTTACAACTGATTCTTATATTCCTTCTGGTTTGGTACTACTGCACTTTGACAATACGCGAGAGTATACTTAAAGTGAATGGCTCCCGGATTAAAGGCTGGTGGAGGTTGCACCACTTCGTATCAACTGTTGTCGCTGGCATTCTCCTCATTTGGCCCCAAAATGAGTCATGGGAAGAATTCAAGCATACATTTATGTGGTTTATTGCGTATATTAGTAAGTATTTTATAATTTAAATACAAGCCAAGATTGAATTGAAAAGTAGTTAATAATATAAACAAAGTATCAGTAACTCAAAGCCTATATGTAAATATGTTAAAAATGTTATTTTACTTTGAATTAATAAATCAATTCCTTGTAACACAACTTAGTACCTGATATGCTTGTGATATAAGATGGCATGAATTGTCTCTTTGGCTTATTTAATATGTTTTGTCTAAGAAACAAACTAATTATTAATAAACAGAATAATTCGACTTCCATTAATAATATAATTTATCTTTCAGGTGTCGTACAGTACATGCAATTTAGATACCAAAGTGGAGTTTTGTATCGGCTCAAAGCATTAGGTGCAAGACATAACATGGATATAACAATTGAAGGCTTTCATTCCTGGATGTGGCGTGGTTTATCCTATCTCCTACCATTCCTCTTTGGAGGCTATATATTCCAATTATACATTGCATATACGCTGTATCACTTGAGTTATAACCCGGATGCGACATGGCAGGTATGTTTATTATTTTTCTTACTAGGCTAATAAATAAAGCAGTTTTCATTTTTACTATGTTATTTATGTATAAAATTATATGGATTCACATAGACTAGTATCAAATTTTGATCATCATTTTAATTTAAAATTATAAAACACAGTAAGAAAGGGACTTAACAGTTAGTGTGGCTATTAGTTTTCTGTTTTAATCTTTATTTATTTTCCCGGGAGTGAGGTGCAATGTTAATTGTGCACATATTTATAACACTAGTTTTATTTGTTTAAAAAAATCTAGTCTTTGTAATTCCATTTAGTTACATATATGATTTCCAATTGTTTTATCAATTATTATCTACCTTATATACTTTAATAATCTCAGTATTGATTTCTGTTTTATAAAGTTTATCATTTTATAAAAGTAGCATATCATACTTCAAAGTCCTAAGGTTATAAATTATCAGATTTCTTCATTAATATAGTTAGATTAAAAATAGCATATCTGTTCCTAAATCACGTCATCTCTAAAACAAAATTAATCAAAATTGGTGCCGTAGTAAATATTTAGGTTTCATAAATCAAACAGTGCGTTAACGGCATAATTTAGGAAGAATCAATAGATATTTAAGACTAGACACAGATATAAAACTACGCACAGGTCTATTCGTTTTTTAAAACTACCCCCTAACACAAAAAACAGGTAGCCGCGTTAAGTATGTCCTTCCTGTTACTCGGCATTGGAAACACCGTCACCACATTCCTCGTGATACCACAGAAGCTCAACGAACAGGTACAGGATTGAGTTGTGACCAGTGCTTCCAGGGCATACCATGAGCATTGTTAAAGACTGATTCGATATATTCCGTGAATTGTATTGGCGTCTTTATTACTCTGTATTAAGGTGCATTACGCAGGAACGTGTGTCAGTCATTAAAAGTTCATGGTAAAGGGAGCGTTCAAGTATAACGTAACGTATTTTGGGAGGGGGGTTCCTATTATAAAACGTTACGATGCGGGGCGGGGATTAAATTACGCGTTATTGTTAATATTTTTTTCGACTTACACCACATAATAGTAACTAGGTGGTCACGAAACGTTTTACTGTACTTGGGTACTGAATAACGTTACGGCGAGTTACATGGGGGGGGGGGGGTCAATAATCTCCAAAAATTGCGTTACGTCATACTTGAACGCTCCCAAATCCGAATCGCGAAAATTACAGTGGCAGATTATATAATATATTTGTAAATAAGTCTTCTGTACAACAGTATAGATGAGGGGTATAAAAGCAAAGGCGCTTCAGTCACAAAACACTTAAACTGAGTTATTTGCAATATTCTACTGTGGTGTAATGAATTGTTATTTTGGCCAGATTCTGTTATTGGTACATTAATTAGAACTGAGGATTTAAATAACAGTAACGAAAATAATGAAATTCACGTTATATTTATCATAATTTAGAGATATATTTAGGACTTAGGTGCATATGCATTTAAACATTGGACTGAAGTATGTTTGCTCTTCATTGCTTGGGATCGAAGCGAATTTGCATCTCACTATTTAATTCGAAAAATGTGACGGGGGGAATGTACTGATTGCAAAATAAAACAAGTTACTCTAATAATCATTTATTTTTATTTAAGGACTTAACTTTTCTAAATCATTATATATGAGTCAACTGTTGGTGGATCGCAAGATGGCTCATTTTCTTGAATATCATCATCAATAGCCTCATTAATAATTTTTTTGTAATATTCCAGTTCTGGATGACTTTCCCACTGCGATCCATAATGTTTTTCCAACAACTTCCTCACGTCACTGATTTTGTCTTTTTTGATGATGACATTGTTTTTTGCAACTGGCAGTGGCAGTACATCTTTAAAAGATTTTCCTCTTTTTTAAAATAGATTTGTATTGGGTAAAGTCCGATGTATAATGAGGTTCACCTTTTACTTTCACCTTATTACCATTTTTATTGATAAAAAACCGCTTACTTTGAGCGAATTGAAAATGCCATAGACCAGGCGGCTTAATGACATCGTGCAGAGCATTTTTCCAGTCGTACACCATCTCCATTTGCACAACTAGGCCATATTTGTTAAAAATATTGTGGTACTCCTCTGGTTGTACAATTACTTCCTTCCTTTTTAACTCCCTTTCAACATTACCAAACACTCTGTCAGCAGGTAGAAAAGAGTGACCTGGTATTGGAAAAACAAGTTCAATGTTTTTTATGTTATTAGGGGCATTCCATAACCACACGCAGCACATTCCAATAAAAATTGAGTTTTTGTTTTGAGCCCCGCAACCATCAGCCACTAATCGCAACGTCTCAATTCCATTCAAATCTAGTGCATTTAATCGGTGATAAACTCCAGAAGCAATTTCATTAGCTCCTTTTTTATATTCATTTTCGTTCCACGTGTATAAAGTAACTGTATCTTTGTTAAGCCTTTTTCCTTCCACTGCTAGTACAACTGCGAAATTATAAATATAAAGTTGTCTGCTGTAATAGGTAATTTGATCCGGTAGTTTTGGAAGAACCTGGTTCTTTTGGCAGTCAAATGATAGTGTTATCATTCCATCTTGTCTTTGATTTAGTAGTTGGTAAAATTTTTTTGCTTTGCGTTTATGAATGGTCTTTTCAATCATATATTTTGCTTTCACTGATTCGTTTTTTTCATTTTTAATTTGCTCTTCTAATTCCGTGCATTTGGAACAAACATCCGTTCTTGGATTACCAAACCCAATATTGTATTGAGTGGTGAAAATTCTGCGAAAATAGCATTGTTTGACGGTATTAACTGCTTGTTCATTGTATATTTGCCACAGTTTTTTTATATTTAACGTCGAATCCAAGTATTTTCTTTCTGTGGTAGACCGACAATAATGTGACTCGATGCACTGCAAAGATTCTATAAAGGATTTAACTTCCTGCAGTTTATAGACATTTTTGTGGGATGTATGATCTCCACCTCTATTTTCTTTAACGAGACCACCAGTTTTTTTGAAAGTTTCTGCTACTCTACGGATTCTATTTCGTGGTATTTGCAATATTCCCAAAAATGATGATTGGCAAACGTGAAGTAATGTGCTGGAATTCCGTTTTTTTATGAACAACTTTGTCGAGTAATTGGCCTGGCGTGTACCTTCTGTTCCCGTTCTAGGACGACGCCGTTTAACTTCAGTAACATGACTAAATTTTAGCAAAAAAGCATCTTGGGTTTGTTTAGTTTTGTTAGAGTAGTAAGCATCATGAAATTTTTTGCATCAACCAAAGTAACGTTTTTGCATTCATAAATAGCTTTTTTATTATGCTGGCATGCAGGTAATTGCGGCAGACTTTTTGCAGAATACCTTGAGCAAATGAAAAAAGAACCATTACCAATAGTAAATTAAAAAGGACACACAGTCACATGCAACTAAAGCGTATGAATTTTGTTATTGACAACAACAAATAAATAATTGCAAAAAAATGTCTTAGAGAAAGCTTCTGCAGACCCTACTAACGGGCGAAATGCTAGTGAATTGGTAGTTACCTTTTTGCCTTATCTCGTACCGTCGCCACTGATTTTCATTTCTCACTCGTTTACTAGCTCGTCCTGCACGAGCAGGTTGAATATTTTCTTCCATTACACACAATATATATCGCGAAACCACAAAATATTAAGACGCAAGCCACAGTCACCTTACTATGAAAAAGTAACAGAATCGCCATCTTAGAAAATTTGAAATAGTGGCTTCGGATTGGTCGATTGAGACTCAGGCGGATTTGCTTCTAACTAATTTAGGATCTAAGCCGTTTTGCATGTAAACGCTTTTTTCAAAGAGAATTTTAATCGAATTGAGGCGGATTTGCACTTAATGGTTTTTAAGTTATTGTTGCTGCTTTCGAGGGCTACAATTTGGTATGACCAGATAAAAAATAGCTAAAATGGACTGAAGCGCCTTTGCTTTTATACCCCTCAGATATAAAATATACTAAAAAATCTATTTTTGAAAATTACTATAATCTCTGCCTGGAAACGTTGGATTTAAGCTTCAAATTTAGACATCGAAAAGCATGTGTAGTAGTTATAAACTTATCTGACCCCTATTGATATACATCACCTGATTCCAGTTTACCTTGGGTCAGATACGCTTGTGACGTTAGGAACCTCCTTGCACAGAGAGTTCAAATAGTAGTCATTTTGTGAAGCATGGTGCCACCATTCTATCTAATCCGTTATTCTGTAGTCTTCTAGATGTTTGACATTCAAGGTTTTTACTAACCGATCAGATATGCTTGTGACACTATAGCTGTAAGTTTATCTCTGGAGTGGGCGCATTTGAGAAATTTTGGCGCCTGCAGCATTGAAGATGTGTTACGACTAATCTTATCTATACCATAGACACTTTGCATAGGAATTCTTCTACTTTGGTTACGGGCATTGTATATTAATTGTGCGTCCACTGATGTCAATTAAATGCACCCACTCTAGGGTTTAAGTATTTTTTTGTTCTGAGATCAACAATTAATATTGTTTACTTTGGCAAGTGTACAGCATTATAAAGACCGAATATAATGTATAAAATTTTTGATCGAAGACAATATAGAGCGCAATTTTAGTATACGTTTTTTATAAATTATTACTTTCTTATTAAACTTTAAACACTTTAACTTAGACATTTGAGTCTGGATTCAGAGACAATTATAACTCGGACTTAGTTCACAATTAGAGTAAGATTCAGAATCGAGCGCCAATTCTTGTTTCTGAAACCAGATCATTTCATAAAAATAGCTACATTTTTATTCTTACACAATGTGCGTTGAAATTTTTAGCGTCATTAAAACTGTTAATAACGCTAATTATTATAACACTGTAAATATAAAATATCTAAAAAACATTGGTATTTCCTTAGTATGACAGACTTTGAGATAATTGGTCATAAAACATAATGATTTATTACTAAATTATTTGTGTAAACTACCTATAGTCACTGGTGATTATAAATTATTATTAAAGGAAAAATACTTCAAATGTGAACAAGCTTAAGTATTATTCGTCATTGTGCCATTCTTCTGCTATTTTATTTTGCATTGTATTTTTCGTATTCAGAATATCAAATCATTTGATAATTAATGGTAGCATGTGCAATGGTCCAATGTGCTTTAATTGGAATATTCATTAATTTTAAATTTTGATTGTTGTCTCCGATTGTTAGGCTTACTGATGTCGCTTGTATAATAGTGACAAAGTATTTTAGCATTTTATATGTATTTATTTTAAACTTTATTTATCCGTGTGTAGTGTTAGGAAATGATTCTTTACAAAATCTCATTTTTTTATATAATGTAAATGTGTATAGAACGAAGTTAATTTATTGAACGAATATTTGCCTTATGTTTATATTGAAGGTGTGTTTTATGGGATACGGGATTAGTATACAAATTTTTTAAATAACCTTTGACGATATTTACAACTGTTCCTACTGTAGATGAATCACGATTTTGTAAAATGTGACGCACAATTGAAAATGTTACAAATACATTATGAGCGCCATTTATGTAATTGGAAATTCAATGACTTCGACGTTTTATGGAAAGGGTCGTTTTGCACTTAACATTTCTTAAGTACTGGCTCCCTAGAACGTTATAAATTATACGTAATTTTTGTATCAGTAGCTCTAGTAAAGCAAAATATAAGCCAAATTTATATGATTATTATTTGTATTAAAAATATTACCTCGTCCCTAGAAGTTTTAACTTTAAACTAGTGTGAACTTAGCTTACGTTAGAGCTACAATTGATCTAAGTATGTATAGAAGTCATTGTGATCCACCTATCGTTCAACTAGTCATCTGTATTCAATGTGTAGTTGATAAGGGTACAAAGATCTGTTATTTATTAAAACATGTACTTAGCGCTTTGTATTTCATTTATGCGTTATAGTGGTTGTAATTATTTCTTAGATAGAAAATAAATGATTTCTTTTATTTGCAGATTTATTTAAATTGCTTTATTATCTACAGGTACCTTACTTAGCTGTTTTGTTCCTTTTGTTGCACTGCTGCAATATGTACACTCTCCTCAACACGATGTACAAGAAAAATCATTTGCGCGGAGCGTTGAAGTTGCGCTACAAATTGCGAGCAATTGCGTACCGGCTCTCTAATGAAATAGCAGTGTTGGTACGTGATATTTTATAAGACGTGTAAAAGAAAAACATCTTTAAAATGGCTGCCGATATGACTTGTCCTATTTGCACATATATCGTCTGAACAAAATAATAAAAATCAGAAACATAATATGGCACGAATGCCGAGCTCTTATGTTTTTTATATAGTTAGTCACACCCACAAAGATAAGTCTTTCTACCTCAGCCATTTCTAAATTAGTTTTCCTTTTACCCGGCTAATAATTATCATGTTTCATTCTATTCTTAAAAGTATTGTAAGCGGGCTAGTTCAAGGGCAATTTTGTACTTATTGCAAATCTTGAATTTGAAGTTTGCAATGAGTTTTTTCTGGTAAAATTGCCAGAATATCTATGCTCGATTACAAGCCTTCTTGCACCGTAGGGCAACATTCATCAATTGGGTTATAGTTTTGCAATTTGGGCAATGTGTACGTGAAAATCTGTCGTTGCTGATTCTATCATTGTCAATTTAAATTTTAAGCATGATTGAAGTATTTTATATAAAAATTATTTCATGAAAAGTGACAAGACAGTGGCGCCCAACAGTATGTTAAAGTAGGTGCTTTGTGTTATTCCTTTTCATTATTTGCATAGTTCTAGAATGCTTGTATTTTCTATGTAGGTGTTATGTAGCTTAAACGATTTTAATGTGCATTGTACAATATTTAATTCCATTTCTTACAAGTTTAATAATTTCAGGATCAGAAATGGAGACAAAATAAGTACAACGCGAAGCAGGAATAAAACACTCCCACTAATGAGATTTTTATATAATTATTCTTGAAATATCATAGATATATTCATCTATATTTGTCTAAACATATTTTTCATATATCTGAAGGACTTATAATACCCATATTACTTGATACTTTTATGTAAATAAAAAGGTGGTTAAAAATAAAACTACTTCGTTATTGTTATTTTTTATTTAAACTCTTATTTTAAATAAGCTTATTTAAATCATATCATCCAATATGATTTAGGAGCTACGGCATGTTCAAACTTTTCTGTACATGTATTTACAGCAATGAAATCAAAAAAAAATTTATTACTAATTATTAGTCAACGTTTGTCAATGTCAATGTTTGAAAAAAAAGGAAGATCTGAATTTATACACCACCAGTTCCCAATTCAAGGGCGTAAGAACTGGCAATAAACCCTTCGACACTATTTATTGCCATGTTTTGGTGTACAAGTAAATTTCTCTAGATATTGAAAGAAAGTCATTTTAATAAACGCTAAGAATCAGTGGGTAAAATAGATGCGCGCACTAACATTATAGTGAGAACAATACAAACACGTCGATCAATTTTATAAGTGTAAAGTGAATGTTTGAAATTATAAATCGTAAACACACGAGTTCAATACAAATAGCACACGTTCACGAGCGCGAATAATGGCCAGCCATCGTCCCCATCGCACACATTTCAGGGAGAGCAACAACCCGACGCCACCAACAACCTTAAACTACACGCAGCAACAAAAAAAACTTAATATAGCCAAATATACATTTTAACTATACCAGTCTTACAACAAAAAATAATATAATCACTGTCAATATTCACCACCGTCGTCATTTTCTTCGTTTTCGCTATGAGAGTGAGTTTCACTTTCCATGTCCAATCGTGGTTTCTTTATTAGTAAGCCCTGTTTTTGCAGTTTCTCTAAAGCAGCCATTGTACTATTCTTAGGAGCAGGCAAATCGCACTTTTCCTCAACCTGAGTTGCTTGCTTGCTGCTAGTTTTTACAATTTTTAATCCTGACACGCCACTTAATTTAGATATACTTTGTTGAGAACTCGTACTTGTTTCAGATCTCATTTGGGAACCACCTTTTTGAACTTGAGTGACATTGGAAAAAGTGGACTTGCTTTTCATACTAGAATATTGTACGTTATCCTCATCTTTTGTGCTTGTAACTCCATCAACGGGAAAAAGTGTTTCTTTAGCCTTTTTAAAGCAACTGAAGTGGCCAACTTCATCGGAAGTTCTTTTAGACGCTGGTGATACTGATCGTAGTGGTCTGTTACAGGTAATTGCTCGAGGCCTACTTTGTACAATTGGCGTTGGTTTTCTTATAGTTGATGGACTAGGCATTTGGGGTTTAGTGAATCGTGGCCGTGTGGGAATTAACGCGATAGAGGAATTGGCTACGACAGGCCGAACTTGAGGTCCATAATTTCTAACTTTAGCTCCAACAAATGACGCTTGTCTAGTAGCTGTAGCCTGATTAGGATTTCTGGGTTGGTGTATTGTTTGAGGCCTTATTGACCTAGAAACCATTTGACTAGCATTCTTTACTTCTTGTGTATTAACGGTACGTATAGTTTTTGTAACTGTCGTTGTCACCTCTTCTATAACCGTTTGTGATTGATATGTTTTTACAGTTTTGACTGTATTCACTTCATTTGAAGATGTTGCATTTTTTTGATTTTGAACTACGTTTCTATTTACCTGTTGTCTTTGACTTACTGGTTTAGCTTTAGGTGTTTGTACGTTTTTTGCAGAGTCGACAGCTTCAGCACCTTGAGAATGCATTTCGTCTTCTACATCTTGGTTTTTTCTGGCTGGTTTTATTGTTATTTCTTTGTTTAAAGTAGGAAAATTACTGGGTTTTTGCTGTTTAGGTGATTCTTTGGGTTGTATAATTGTTTTTATTGGATTGGCTTTAATTTGAGCCTCTATGTCAAAATCATCTAAATTGTCATCGAGATTTTTTACCGAGCTGTGAGGCGACTGTGGGGGTGATTCAACTTTTACGTTACTTTCATAGCTGTTTTCCGGGTCTTCATTTTCGCTTGTTTCGTTGTCATTCATTTCAGTAATCTGTACTTTTCCAGTACTTGTATCGGAATTGTATTCTTTGTCATCAAGTTCATCACTATTATAGTCATGATCTTCGTCATCTTCATCCTGTGAATGTTCTTTGTAATTTGCGTTGAATGAGTTTTTGGGTTTGATAGTGACATGTTTTAAATTATTTATTGTCTTCTGTAGATTTTTTTGCTCTTCTGTCAATTTATTACTATTGTTTGTGATATTAGTGCTTTTTGATTCAATAGATCGGGTTACACTCATTTTTCTACACTCTTGCCCATCTTTTGTTAGTACTTCAGTACATTTAGTGCTTTGTTGACTCATTGATTTAACCGTAACATTTTTGTTTAAACCACGCAACGCTGCAGGTGGTGAAATTTTCGTCACCGTTGGTTTATTACTAACACGATTTGTAATATTCGTAGCATTTTGTTTCCACTTCGTTGGATGATCAATATCTGCATCACTATCTGAGTCATCTATGTGTAAAACTTCAACATCATTTTCCATCGTACGTTTAATTATATTTTTCGGCGTTTTAGAAATATCTGTTCGTGAAGGTATATTGGTTGCAGTTTTAGAGGATACTGCTTTTGCAGTGACATTTGTCAACCTTTTTAAGATATCTGCATTACTTTGAATAACACTTTCTTGTTTCTGCGGCATTTCACTTTTTATTAAAACTTGGGTATCACTGTGGGATTGTATGTTATCATCTTCAGCAGTATTATCATCTTTATTTTCTTCTTCATCTGTCATGTGATGATTATTTGATGATGGGGATGAACTGCTGAAAGATTTAACTGTTGGCTGTTGGCTCAGTCCTTTCAAAGCAATTATAGGTTTTTCGAGTGTAGTTTCATCTTTCGGATGTTCATTTTCTGGATCGCTAAGTTGGGTTGATGGTGGCAAAATTTTACTTCTTAAAACAGGTTTAATAGTTATACCCTTGTTTAAATTAAGAGATTGTAATGTATTTGTTTTTATACTACTATCAGAATCAATTGGCTCTTCGTCAATGTCATCTTCAGGGTTGTCTTCAATTGTCTCTTCCTCGTTATCTTCTGCTTTTTCTTTAACTACGTCAATACAATCCTCTTTATTTTTACAACTTATTTCTGATAAAGTCTTTATGGTTACTCCATGGCCAATGTTTTGAAATGCTTTTGAAGGTAAATTTTGCTCTGGTGTTTTAGGGAGAGAAATATATTCTTCATCCATTGGTTGCAAATTAGGCGTTTTAGAGGATGGTGCTGTTATTTTTATAACTTGTTCAGGTTCTTTTTCATCTTTAGGTTCATTCTCTGGGCTTAAAGGCTTGTTAAAATTTGCTACTGTACTATTTTTACCTTCTTCGTTTTCTGGATTCGTTACTGCTTCTTTATAATCTTCTTCAGTTGTCATTATAGTATTATCATAATCTGAAGATGAATCTATTTTACTAGATTGGTAACTGTCTTGTTTGTTTTCAGAAGTTTGTTTAATAGAGGTTTTTACTATTTTGATTTGACTATTTCCTTGGCCCATTAATTTAGAAATAACTTCATTTGCATCTATTGAGGTTTGAGTCTTTTCATTAGTGTTTATATTCGCGTTTATAGTATTTGTTTTATTAATAATTGCAGTAGAAGTATTAGGAACTACATTATTTGAGTTTGATTTAATGACGATTCCATGCTTTTTTAGTTTAGCTAAGTCTTTCTTTACTTTATTTGTAACATTGATTTCGGGATTCTTAGTTTTATATTTCCTTTTTAAAACCATTTGGGTAGGAACTTCTTCAATACCTTGAACATTCAATCCATCACCAAACACATCTTTATTCATATTTAGGAACTCATCTAATGTAATTGTTTCCTTCTTTGACTTTTTATGCTTCTTGTGTTTCTTTGCTTTAACTTTAGGTTCACCTGATTCATCCATACACATTTGAAGAAAATTATCCTGTAAGTAAAATGAGTGTTATTAGTAAATAGCAGCAAGATAACTTCATATAAATTGTAATCAAAATACATACAACAGAGTGATTTGCATCTTCTACTTTTTCCATAAGAGGTGGAACAGCCTCAAGAGAAAATTCAGTTATTTCAGCTACCCTGTAAAAAAATCCTATTAATATGAAACATTTATATAAATGTTTAATGGTATACTAATAATATTTATAGAAAGGAAAAAAAATACATTTCATTAGGTTCGCTATAGACATCTTCAGTTGAATGAAAAGTCAAATGCAACTCATATGCATCTAAATGATAAAGTATTGCTTCACAAACTGGGCACCGCAGGATATCTTCAGGTGATTGATTTTCATCTGCATGATCATCTTCCATATGTTTCTGAAAATATAACAACTAATAACTTAAAAGAATATGCAAGTCATTATAATCATGCTAATTTATAAAAATACAACTAAACTTTAATAAAATCAGTACTATTTAAGTTAAATCAAAATTAAATAGTTCAAAGTGAACTGATAAATTTAGTTATGCACAACAATCTCCATTCCAACCCTATAATAAAAAAATATTTTTACTTCTGATGAATAATGAGCATTACGTGAGAATGTGAATGGTTTAGAAGTGACTATTTATAATTATTAATTTGTTATTAAATTGTCTTACATATAAGAAAGATAAAATTTTAATACTTACATCTAAATTTACTTTATTATTGTACTCTTCTCCACAGAATGGACAGTAGAGAATTGACACCAACTCCTATAAATTTAACAAAAGTTAAAAAGTAACAGACACAAAATAAACCTTCACGGTAAATTTTGGTATCTTAATAAACATTTAAAAACAATAATTATTCTCATTGTTTTATATAGTAGAATATTAAACAAATTACTGATCAAATAAAATATATTTTAGATTATGTCATACCTGATTAAACAATTTAACTTTTTTAGATGAGCCTAGAGTGTTCATTTCAATGTCTTGTCTATGAAAGAATTTGTTGTGATGTAGCATAGCGGATGGGACAAAAAAATAAACACTACAACTGTCACAATGATAGTCTTTCACTTCACAATTTGTTTGACCATTGTGGCTGGTCTTTATGTGTTTATTGTATAAATGCTGAAAAAATAATTATAATGATTATACTATAGTAATTATGATTGTGTTTCTGCTGTGCCTATTCTGTTGTGTATATGTCTTAGTATTTTTTAATAAATCAATATGGTTTTTCTGTGAATATAGGTATTGAATTTAAATGATTAAAATACTTCCTAACAGTAAGTATTTTAATAAAGAGCAGAGTTATTTCTGTTCTGCACAGCTATTATTATGCTAATACTGTATAATAAAAGCTAAATAAGTATGCCAACCTTCATAGTAAAAAGCTTTCCGCACCATGGACAGAAATATTTAGTGTCATGGTCTGGGTGCATTTTATGTTTGTGTGTGATTGCCTTTGATATTGTTGGGAAAAGCTCTTCACACACATCACAACCAATAAGCTCACTTTCTTCAGATTTTTCGGTAGATGTGGGGACTTCATTTTGAAATTTTGATTTGTTAAACTCTGGATCACCATGTTTTCTGAAAATTCATCAGTTTTTGTTTCATCAATTTGTTATATGTATAATTATAATTTTACGGAAATAATTCCACCCCCTCTCTTATAATATAGTAGAACTAGATGTTTGTGTATCTTCTCTTGTTGTGAGGAGCTCCTTTAACGAAATGAAACTGTATACCTGAAATGTTCCTGAAGTAATTCTTTGTCATTAAATGCTGCACTGCAGAAAATACATTTAAAGTTTTCTACACTTGTCATTATGATAAAACAGATCTTGAACAGAACTTTGTTGGTGTTGTCTTCGCTATAACTTATGTATATTGTGTCAATAAAAAGCCATCATTTCCCCACTATTTTCTACATTTCGGTTTTCGATACCCTCTATGATACTAAACGATTAATTGAAATCAATCTTAATCGCATCACTTTAATACTTAGCTATTTAATCTTAACAGTAAGCCCAAAACACCAATTTTTTTAACAGAGTACAGACTACAGAGCATATTCAGCATACTAAGTGGCAAGTGCGGTACGGTACTCGGTAGTGTTAAGTCATAAGTGTAGTACTAGCAAGACTGCGAGTCAGCATGACAGATGACTACGATTTTTTTTTTTGAGATTATGGCCTGGGGCCTTAGTCAAGATGCCTTAACAGTAGTGTATGTAGAACGTCAAAAACTAAATTTGTATGAAAACTTTTCGACACGAAGTGTCATTTCCATACAAATTAAGTTTTTGACTTTCTACATACACTACTGTTAAGGCATCTTGACTAAGGCCCCTGGTATCAAGACCTACAGATGACTACGTTGGTCGTTCGTAGACGTAAACAGATAATAAGATCTAAATTGTTATTAAATATTAAGCAATAATATATTATGTATTGTGAATATTAGACATCAGATAACATATATTATAAAAAATAAACTCCTCTGGTCTAGCCAACACATGAGAGTTTCGACTAATATTAGCAGCAATTTATGCATTTTAAAATACTTCAATTTATTAGGAATTTATTGTATGGATTGTGATGGACTCAATCACACATTATTATAGACGATTAACTACTACTACTTATTTTTCCTACTAACTAAATAAGCTTCAATATAGCATTTCCAACGTGCGACAATCGTGCTGATTAGATCTACATAACCTTGAAGCTAACTTTTTGTATAAATTCAATATTACAAAATACACAGAGCGACCTTCGTACTGATAGTACGCGTTTTACGTTTTTCGTAGAGGTTAGTTAAAAATAAAATGACAAAAATATTTCAATTAATTCAAATTCCGAAACGTCTGTATTCTGGATCGGCTAAAGGCAAAGTGATAGCAAAAAAATATGTATTAACCAAATATTTTCAAGGTGAGCCGAAGGCTAGTGATTTCAAAGTTGTTGAAGAAGAACTCCCGGATCTAAAAAATGGAGGTAGGTACATGCCATTACATTACATCTCTCTAGGTAATCGCTTTGGGAAATATAATATTAACACTTAAAGACTTAAATACTTGTAAATAAATGATTTTTGTTTATCAATCTTAATGTATTTTATATTGTATGTAATTGCTGCATAAATGCAACTTGATAAAGCGGCTCTAACCGTTTAAATAAAAATTTTCATTTGTACTTATTAAAAAATACTAAATGTTCATTAAGTAGTTTAAAATGTTAATATATATAGTACTTTTTGTAGGTCATAAATGCTATAATTATTAATGAGCAAAGTGATTTTTATTTCACTAGAGTGTATTATCGTAGTTTTTTTGTTAACTGTTTGCTTTTATGTCAATAGAACAAGTTAAATATTTTAAATATTGTTTTAATAGAAATATTGGCACAAGCCGAATACCTGAGCGTCGACCCATATATGCGAGCCTACATGATTGGTTATAAACTGCCGACTGACATGATTGGGAGCCAAGTGGCTAAGTAGGTATTGCCTTACGTATATTAAAGAAAAGGATTTTTAAAGAAGACTTTGTCGCCAACTCCATGGTTCAGTTGCTTAAGCTTTTGGTCGTATAAAATCTACAAAAAAAGCCCGTTGAGTTTGATTCCTGGCGAAGCAATTGGATTCGGGTGAATGGTTACCAATGTAAATAGTTTTGAGGATACCCTGTTTAACGTATACGCCGATGACATTTTTTAAAATTACTTTAATGCTTTGTTTAGGTATTCATAGACTTAACGTATCGACTCCCGATGTCAAATCGGTCTTTTTTATCGTTTTGTATCACCCATAGTCATTGACGTTATCAGATTTAAATAATAATTTAATTTTAGTCGATTTAAAAGCAGTTGTCTTATTTCATTATTGTGTCCTAAGTAGTATTCGAGTAAAATGGTGATATTCAGTGATCTATAGACCAACTGCTATTGAAGAAGGATAGCGCAAGAGCATTACCTTCCATAGCATACAGTCTGCGTGGCTTAGTGATTAACGTAAATGTCGTTATCCCTTCTGAGTTCGATTCTTGGTAAGATAATAATTGATGTAAGGCAGGCCAGAAGGCGTTACCCCGAAAAATGTATGGAACATGCCCCGAGTGGGTGTGGGACTTCCATAACACACCAATAGGTCAGACAGATTTCGTTGGGTATAACACGTGTAGTTTCAAGAGATGATTTCTTTCTGTATCTCCAACATTGACTACGGAATAAAGGTAAAATTTTAAAACAAGACTTCCGTACGTCTAAAATGTATTGGATTTTGACGTAAGGAGGTCATAGTTCGCGCTAAGTCTTGTTTCTGAATCACACCCTAAGATATTTAGGAGTAGGTAAATAATACAATTTTTCCTCGCAGAAGAAATGTTGTAATCCAAAAATTTCAGGGTAATAGAGAGTCGTAATGATAAATACCCAGTCGGTAGCTACGTGACAGATTCATTTGGATGGCGGACTCATACTATTTGCAATCCTGATGCTGTACGACCACAGGAAGTTATGCCTTTAACAAAGATTCCAAATGTCAAGCCTCATCCTGTGTCCTTAGCCCTCGGAGTTTTGGGAATGCCTGGGTGAGTTTGGAATTTCCATAGATAAATTCTAAATTCGATTTTGAAAAAAAAATTTTATATGTACGTTAGGCAAGGTTAGGTAATGGGTCCCCGTAACAAGTCGGAAAATGCATATATTATCTATATATTGCTGTTCCTTTTAGTCGATTAGGTACAATACTTTTTAAATAATTGAAATCGGCAAATTGGTTGCGAAGATATTACACATTTTGTACAAGCCAACCGTGGGGCGGCCGAAATGCTCATGTGACGTCACGATTTCCTACCGCCCGCGCGCTCGCTCTCCGCCATTCATTTATTAAAGTTTACTCGATCTGCGCGGGTCGTGTTGTGGTTTTGTTTTTTTTATGTGAAGATATGCCGCATTATAAATACTGTATAGTACTGAAAAACTGTTTTTTAATGTGCCAAGGGACCTGAAAGTGCGCAAAAAATGGTGTACTAAAGTAAATATAAAACATTTTTATCTTCTATAATGCGTTTATTGTAATCCCTATTAGAAAGTCTACAAAAAGAAATTATGTCTCAATTAGTTTGGGGTTTGCAACTGTATTATTTTTGTGCTGTTTTTACAAAAAATTAAATTGTATTTTTGTTTTGATTTCTTCGTCAAATCATTATTTTTTACAAAACCTTCTTTTCCTTTTTTGGTCATTGGACATTTTATCTCTACTACCTAGGATTGGCCACTCGGGTTTTAAAAATAGACCACAATTGACTATTACTGTGTTAGTTTAGCCACCACTGCTCTTACTTCTGGCTCCAGACGTTTTCCTCTTTCCATAGCGACTGTCTCCTGTATGGATGCCCCGAAAATCTGTTCAACTAAAATACCATCAGTCTTGCAGTTTGCAGCTTCGTGAATTTTTGACGCCGTTACTCTGCAGTATCTTAGTTCCCTCCACAATGGTGAATCAGCTTGCGATAATGTTGCTTCTTCTGCTTTGCTACAGTAATCTATAGTCATTCGATTTGAGCAGAAGTCAATAAAATGAGCTGCATCGTTTATATCTATACCCTCTTTTCTAAACTCACTTATTAATACATGTAATGACATTTTTTTAACGCGCTTTGTGGTACGCAATAGGCTGCCAGCTGGTTATGAATAGATTTTTCTTGTACTGTTTTTTTTACAGCTTCTACAAATTGACCTTTGACATAACTGCCATCTTGATTTTTTGGTGTGCCTGATCCCATATCTTTAGCCTTTATAAATTTTAAAGTGGTGCCCACCGTAGCTAATTTAGGCTTAGCCCAATAACATTTTTTTTCTGTTGGGGATGGTTCCTCGCTTCGTCTGTGAAGCCACTGTTTTGCTTTGACTGTGCATGTATCTCCTGTTCTTTGCACTTGAACAGATCCCACAGCTTCATCACCATATGATTCACGCCCTGACCTGAAAAAAAATATCGTAAGCGTTTAGAATACGTATACATTAGCGATCTCATTAGGATTGCTTGTTCAAACAATCGAAGGTAAACGAATAAAGTATACCTAAAGTAACGAATAAAGTTGCCGTTTAAGTGACGTTACGCTCCGTGTTGGACGAGTATCGCGAATAGAATAAACAGCGCGGGGCGCGCTGTGGATCGGCGGCAAGCGTTGAGATATTGTGATGTCATCGCTTGCATTCGCTCGGTCAGTAAACCTTGTTCGGTATTTTGCCCATAACTTTGTCAGTTTTGGTCGTAGAACAAAAATTTTTGCACTTTATGTTTTAGTTTCTCAAGGACTATAAAACTGCATTATAACATAAAACTATTACGTGTCCCCATTGTCGAATCTGACATTTAAACTTTTTTTTTACATATTTGGTTGGGGAAAAAGTTTCTTCGCATTTTTAAGAAAATTCACAACTTTTTTTTTTTACATTAAACTAAAGTATGTAGGTACCATTTTGTTCGATAACTTTTTGCCATCTTATATGTAGGGACATGATCCCATTGCTATAGAAATTTTGGGGCTTTGCCAAAACCAATTGTCGCGGTATTTTGATCAGAATCAAAATTGGTTTTGGCAGTCCCCTAGTGATGTTAAGGACCTATCTGGTCGCCAAACTCCAAAAAAGTACATTGTTTCTTTCCATTTTTCGTCATCGTTTCTTGAAGTAGGGCGAATGGAAAAAATATATGGTGGAGTTGAGTAATTTATGTATCCATTTTGAAAGATCGATACACGATTTAAATAACTTCGCTCGATAGAAAAATAATCCAAACATAGCCAATTTTTGACACTTTGAATTCATTTTATGACGAAAATATATATGGAACATGATTTTGAAATTTGCACGATATATTTTATAGCAAGCCAAGTAATCCATTTCAGAAAAAAAATGATAAAATTACATTAATTTAATGTTTTACATAACCAATTGTTATTACGGGCCGGCGCGCCTCAGTGCTGCAGCTCTCCACCGCGCCTTCAGTCCACCCCGAGACACTGACACAGCAATTCGTGCTGGGATAGGGCTTTATCCTGACCTGATGAGACCGAAACAGGTAAAATCTGAAGGTGCAAGGTCAGGACTATACGGCGGATGCATTAACACCTCCCAGCCAAGTTCTCTTAATTTTTGCTGAATGGCTAAAGATGTGTGAGATCTAGCGTTATCATGATGAAAAACCGCACCCCTTCTGTTGATTAATTCCGGCCGCTTTCTCTCAACTTCTTGATATAATCTCATCAGTTGTTCGCAGTAGAGTTCAGAATCGATGGTTCTGCCTGGTGGTAACAGCTCATAATGAATAATCCCACCACACACACAGCATCACCTTGTTGCGAGTTAACCCGGGTTTCGCCACAGTCTGTGGAGCCTGACCGGCATTTGACCACGATCTTTTTCGCACGTTCTTGTCGTACGTGATCCACTTTTCATCACCAGTTATCAGCTTCTTCAAAAATGGTTCGGTTCCATTACGTCGTAATAAAGAATCACAAATGAGTACACGGTTCATTAGGTTTCTTTCAGTGAGCTCGTGAGGTACCCAAATATCGAGCTTTTTTCTGTACCCAGTTTTTTTTCAAATGCGCCAAAACTGTTTTGTGGTAAATTCCCAGTTCTTCAGCTACGTCGTAACTACTGATATGCCGATCTTGCTCCACTTTTTCAAAAATGGCAACCATTTTATCCGTAGTCGGGCGACCAGAGCGACCTGCATCTTTGACATCAATATTTCCGGAATGAAACCGCTTAAACCAAATTTGTGCTACTCTCACAGACACTGCACTAGATCCATAAACATCGCAAATTTTTTTTGTTGTAAAATATTAAAATGAATCGAATTTCTTCATTAGATTCACTCATCTTGACGGTACGAAAAATAAATAAAAATCACACATTTTCCTAATTTGAATTTGGAATTATCTTCTTTAAAATTAAAACTTTTAATGATACCAGAACCAGCCAGATACAAATAGGTGACCGTCAGGTTGGCTGACCAAATTTGATATCGCAATCAAACTATACGCCATATTTCTCTACCTATTTGATACTATTTGCTACCTTCAAAGACGCATTTGCTACCTCTGCATTATAGAACATAATAAACAAATAAAGGGCCAGCCATTCTGACTTCAGGTTGGCTGACCACTATCATTTAATTGAGTTCTAAGAATCTTTGACCGATAGCGTTTTTATACATATTTACTACCTATTTTCTACCTGAGCAAACAAACTTTAAAATTAGTCTCAGAAGCCTATACATGTTTTTATTATTAATAAAGCCATGAGGGGTCTAAAAACGCCTACAAGAAAGGTTAAGTAAGAGTTCGGCACGTATAACTTATCACAACATTGCAGGCGCTTAGAGAAATATGGCGTATAGTTTGATTGCGATATCCAGTTTGGTCAGCCCACCTGACGGTCGCGAATACTAAGTTCCGGATCGAATGTACGATATAGAGATGATGGCATGGCAACAATAGTTCGAATTGGTGAAACCGTAGCAGACCGTGTGCATAACCCCAGCATAACTTTTTCGAATATCGCAATATGAGTTCGATAATTAGTACCTACTCTAGCTTCTGTAAATGCTCCTGAAAGAGATTTTACTACAAGTTCATACATACTGTAATGCGAAAAGACCTTTTCCCCAACCTATTATATGTTAACCTGGACTATATTATCTGTGGTGAAGAAACAGTTATTAGATAAATTAACATTTACATAATGACTTAAAGAAATAATTATTTAAATTAAATTGAATACCCAGGCGAAGAAACCTACAAATTATTGCTTTGTAATATTGTATTTATCAATTTAATATCTACTTAGCATAGTAATATGGTGTAATCTTGTACAGAATTATTAACTATTATTCACAGAAACACTGCCTACTTCGGCTTGAAAGAGATCTGCCAACCGAAATCAGGGGAGACAGTTGCGATAACCGGTGCAGCGGGTGCTGTGGGCTCGCATGTTGGTCAAATAGCAAAGATTTTAGGTGCGTTCTAACCCTAAGTCTGAATTACATATGTTATTTCTATTAGATCTTTCGGATAAGAAGCATACATATTGTCTGTCCCAGTGATAATTTAGCCAATTATTGTTTCATTTGATTTACTTTTTTGTTGTTGATATTTTTAGACTACCTTGAATAAAACAAAACTTCATTTGAACAGGTTTTGTGAGCAGTTAATTTAAGTTTCTGTTGCACAGACAGATTTTTTAAAGCTTTATATACTATGATTGTTTCTAAGGGTATCAAATTCCCATGCATCTTAAAATAATTAAGTATATATGTAATAAGAAAAGAGCGTACTTGATTCGGAAAAGGCTGGCATGAGCATGCATGAGCTACCTAGTCCGATTATTAAAAAAACTAAATTTTCTTAATGCAGGTTGTAAAGTGATTGGTTTCGCGGGATCTGATGCAAAATGCGACTATTTGGTCAAAGAGCTCGGTTTTGATCACGCTTTTAATTACAAGACAGCAGATATCAAGGCGGCACTGAGACAGGCAGCTCCTAACAGAGTAGATTGTTATTTTGATAACGTACGTAATTATTATAATATATTACAACTATGTTATGTTTCTGGTTCAAATTTATTATGCAAGTTACTCAGAAGTAAAACATTCCTCTAAAATAATTATTCAACCAAATGCCTTCTTCAAGATAAGAGTGTACCTACCTACTTAAAAGTCTGGCAACGCACTTGCCAGCTTTCTGGCAGTGTTATTGTCCTCGGTGTTATCACTGAACATCAGCTTCCTACTCGTTAGCCACCTGTTCAATAAAAAAATGTGTGTACTTATACACACGTCAGAAGTTATACTTCTTTGGCGTAACAAGATAAAAATCTTTTCAAAAAATTTATTTTACGTTTGTAGAAAAAACGACACTAACAATAAAAAGGTATTGAATACATTGAAAGTTTTATTATAACGAATTGTCTAGTTGAATAAAGTTTAACATAATTAAAGAAATGGACATTTTTTAATTTAGCATGCAACTAGCATTCACGTCCATTGGTTGGAGTTTGGAGAGTAATGATAGCTAAAGTATGATACAAATATTCTTGTAAAAACATTGTTTAAATATCTCACAAATACAGCATCAATAGTTGACTATAGCTAACTTCAGGGTGTCGGTTTTTTGTGACGGTGTGCGCGGGCATCGTAAAAATTTACTCTCATAATTTTTCCCTAACGCGCTCAAAGAAGTATAACTTAAAAAAATGTTATTGCAATCAAACCCATATTAGTTTGCTATCGTTCATTTCCCTTATGCAAGTTAGTAAGAATAATTGTAAAATGGATTTAAAATCTTTAACTTCAAAAATACATGCGTATACGTAGTGTCGGGAAAATTCCACTCATCACTACTAAGCTTTTGCAAATTGGTATAACTTTTTTTTGCTTTTAGGTCGGAGGTGAAATAAGTCACACAATCATGACACATATGAATAAGTATGGCAGAGTTGCTGTGTGTGGTTCAATATCATCGTACAACGACTTTAAACCACCAAAAGGTTTTTATTGCTATTAATAATTTAATATTAAATTATAAATCTAAAATGATTCAAAATGAGACATTTCTTATTGCTTAGTTTTTATTGGTACTTATAATTGAATATTAAATTGTAAAACTAAGAAGATTCAAAATGAAAATATTGCGATCAAAACTGCTCTTTTTGGAAAGCGAAACTGTCATATGCTCTGTTAAAATTTTCGGAAATAAAGGATTCGATTTGGTATTAAAAATTGAAATAATTGAGATTATTTGATGTTGTCACAGTTTAAACGGATGACAAGCTTTAAAAAGCCTGGATTTTTTCTTAATAGGCATGTAGGTCATCCTTCATTGCCTAACACGGCGTGTGTTACTCGGTTTATTGGGTCTATGGTATGCCGGTTCCTTCACGATTTCAACATCCACGTCAAACTACATAAATATTCTTAAAACGTGAAGTCATATAATCTGTACATTTCTGCATTTTAAATTATTATTTTATTTATATATAAATCCAATTTTGCAGTAAAATAAAAATTAAGTTATTGTGTGTGGGGATGTGGTCTATGAGCGAAAGCTGAATAGAGCGTTGTGAACGACTTTAATTTATATTTTGGCCGCTGAGAGCTGAGTATTACAGTACTAATAGGTATCGCTATAAAAGGGGAGGGCTGGTGGTAGAACAAATACAACATTTTGTCCTAAAAATAAATATTATGGGGCGGGCCAACCACCCAGACTAGCTGTATCCTATATACTCGTATATAGGATACAGCTGGATACCTACCGAATATAAGACACGCAATATTTCGCCATCGGTCAAGCTCCTTCATAGGAGTGTGGTTACAAAAACTGTTACACGAGATTGATAAGATTCACCTTATATGCGTTCCACGAAATGAACACGACGTAATAACGACACGAAATAATTCTTTCGTCATGATTCTAAGCTTTTTTTAGGTGGTTTATACAATCCAAATGTACCACGAACAGTTTAAATTTGAATTATTTATATTTTTCATTCCAGTGACCATAATGCAGCCGGCCATAGTGTTTAAGGAGTTAAAAGTGGAGGGATTTTTAGTAAACCGATGGACGCATAGATGGGATGAGGGCATAAATATGAACTTAAAATGGCTGCAAGAAGGCAAAATTAAATATAAAGAAGAGTTATACCACGGTTTTGAGAATATGGTGACAGCCCTCAATGGTATTCTTAGAGGAGAAAATACAGGAAAAGCCGTTGTTAAAGTCAATTAATTTTCCTAAATTTCTTATAGTTTAAGTCAAAGTCCATTTGTAATAAATAATATTGTTATATTTTTTCTATTGACGTAATAAATAAATTAACTGCTGTTTATGGCTTATTATTTGTTTTAATTGTTGGCTTTGTATGCATTAAAAGGGTTACCTTTTAAATGAGTATGTATATACATATATGGGATGACACTAAGCGCTTTCTTGTTAATGAATATCGTTCCTAGAGTAACAGAGTATCCTCTAGTTATCTATGTATTATCTGTCATAGGTATGTACATAAAGTTTATGGGCTTCAAAAAAATTGCGACACCTACGAAGACTGGCTGGGTTCTATAGATAAGAAATATGCATAAACAAAAAAAAATACTCAACCTTAAGGGTAGGGTAGGGTATTTTCTTTATTCCTACATATAAACACTGTAAGCAAAAAAAGCAATTATTTAAAAAACTATTTCAGTATAAAAGTAAAATATTAGGTCCTTACATATGAAATTGGCGTTTTGTATGGGAGGAACAAAAAGTCGAATATTTTTAAATATAATATATTTAATTAATCAAAGTATGAACCATTGTTTTCTATGCACTTTTGCCATCTTATAGGTAGTTTATTGATCCCTTTACTAAAAAAACCAGTCGGACGGGAATCAATAAAATCTGTGAAGGCGATTTGGACTGCCCCATCAGAGTTAAATTTTTTTCCTTGCAAGAAGTTGTCCAAATTTCGAAAAAAATGGCAGTGCCGTGGAGCAAGGTCCGGGGAGTACGGAGGATGTCTTAGATTCCAATTGAAGCTCTTCTAATTTGGTCCGCCTGAGCGTGTGTGGTCAAGCGTTCATGAAGTTGATGGGTGGAGCGATCGACCAGCCTAGGTTGTTTAGCCGCTAGCTTTTCCATCATGGTTTGCAATTGCTGACAATAGACATCAGCCGTAATAGTCTGGCCAGATTTGAGAAAACTGCAATGAACAATACCGGCACTAGTCCACCAAACGCTTACAAGTAACTTTTTTGGGGTTAATTTTCGCTTGGGGCAGGATTTGGCTGGCTGGCCAGGATCCAACCATTGCGCTGAGCGCTTTCGATTATCGTAAAGAACCCATTTTTCAGCACAGGTAATGATTCGGTTTAAAATACCTTCATTATTGTGCCGGTTCAGTAATGTAACGCAGCAGTCGACGCGCGTTTGCCGGTTTGCTTCAGTCAATTCGTGAGGTACCCATCTTTCAAGCTTTTTAATCTTCCCAATTTGCTTCAAGTGAATTAAAACAGTTTAATCACTAACACCGCAGCCTGCAGCTAACTCGGACGTGGTTTGCGATGGATCCGCTTCCACAATAGCCTTCAATACTTCATTATCAACTTGGGTCTCAGGCCGTCCACGGGGCATGTTCTGCAGGTCGAAATTTCCAGAACGAAAACGTTGGAACCAAAAACGAACTGTGTTTTCTTTTGCAACATGATCGCCATACACATCATTCACCCTTCGAGTCGTTTCCGCAGCACTAGTGCCACGGCGGAACTCGTACTCGTAAATAATGCGATACTTTAAGTTTTCCATTTTGTAAAATGAGTGACGCAAACAGAAAAAAACAGAAGAAAAAAACAAATGAATGACGGTCATCGAAGCACAAATACATGAGTAAATAGCTGTACAAATTTGAATTTGGAATTCCTTACCAAAGAGGAGAACATCGTGATTAAAGTGGCCAGTACGAAATACGCCAATTTCATATGTTAGGACCTAATATTTTAGACATGTAAACATTACATGATTTTAATTTAAAAAAATCAAAACGTACGCCGAAAGATCCATTAAAAAGGGCTCGACGGATTTTGATCATTTTGTTTTTTCTGTGGTATTTAAAGAAAAAGAATTGGATAGACATTTTTTCCTTAGCTTTAGTGACTATTCCTTTACAATTAAGTAAGATTTAAAGTTGAGACTTATCGCTAAGTAATACTTCCGTATATCAAAAACGTATTGGATTTGATACACTTCACTTCTCAGGGAAGTCTTGACTCTAACTTTTCTTACAGCTTAAAAGGTGCTGCGTTAAATATTGAATAAAGACCCGTAAAATGTCTTTTGTGGAGACCAATTAAAACAATTTGTATGAATCGTTTGTCTTTCTCTTTAAAATAATATTTTCAAAATTACTTAAAATGCTGTCCCTACAAAACGTTACATACCGAAGTCTAACGTCATTTCAAATATATAAAAAAATATAGACCTTGATACAAACTATACGCATAAATCTTCAGAACTTTCAGAAGGTCATATTAATTAAATTAACGATAGTATAAATACTTTATATAAACATAAAATTTTAACGCTTCGCTATTATTTAATCTATCCTTATTCTAACAACATTAAGTAAAATGAGTTCTCGAAATGTAAAAATACGCGCAAAGAAATACGTTCTTACAAAGTACTATAATGGAGAACCAAAAGAGAGTGACTTCGAAATTGTGGAAGAAGAATTGGGAGAATTAAAGGAGAACGGTAAGATATTATTACGCTCAGTGTATTTTTTTATATTATTTATTAAGAAATATTTACAGCCTATAACTAATTTACTTACTAAATATAAAGTTCTTTTTACGCCATTAAACATATCTTTACATATAATTAATTACTTATTATTTAATGGATTGGTAACAATAACATCATTTTATACCAACCATCTAAATCTTTCAAAGAAAGTACTAAACTAACTAAAATTAGTTGAGGAATACTTGGTATAACTTAAACACTTATAAAAACATGATGTCAGAGCTCTCTTTGCCGACACCACACTCGTCATCAACAGTTAAATTGTTAAACTTACCCGCCGTAAAGCTTTTCCCTCTGTAATTGGTTTTGACCTTAGGTGTATTATGTACACACCTTACTTAGTACCTCGGGACAATATAATATTTAGTAGTATTTTTTTCACATCATAATTTTTTATGGACCTTAAAACTTTTTGTTTGGAAGATATAAGCGACTAAATTATGGCTTAATAACAATAAAACCGTCCTATAAGCTATGTAACCATACACAGCTAAATTCTATTTGTTATAAAGAAACAAAATGACAAAAATCCAGCCAGCTTAAGAAATTTTGTCTACACTCTACAAAGACTAATATTTTTTACATTCTATGAAAATTAGTAAGTTCTTTTACAGAAATATTGGTACAGGCACTGTATTACAGTATCGATCCCTATATGCGGGCACACATGCATCTTCATAAATTACCATTAGACATGATTGGAAGGCAACTGGCCGAGTAAGTTGACAGATTAAACATTTTAGTTCGTATAATCTTCGAATGAATTAATAAATATAAGCGAATGAAGGAAATATAATATAAGAATGAAGTCTAAATATTTATAAATTTATTTTATTTATATTTATAAATTTTAGACTTTATGAATAATACCCTAAAACTTCTCCATAAATTTTTTATATACAGGGTGGCCAAAAAGTCGTGGATCAAACGCAAATAGGGGATAGATGAGGTCATCAGCGGCAAAAAATTGTTCTACGGGAGGTCTCTAAGGTCAACCCCTGTAGAGTTATGATTGATTTTGGTTTTTATATGAAAATTGACTTTTTTTTACTAATTCTTCTTAAAATTCGAAAATATCTACATCCTATATCAATGAGTGGCTCAAATATTTTTCTAGGTCGAAAAAACAACAACGATTCGGTCTTATGATACATTATTTACCTACCTGTGACCAGTGCTGTGTGAATCGGACTAGATTCAAAAAATTGGACAGATGGCTGGAGGGTTATGTAGGAATTTAATTAGACGGTGCAGATTAATTATTATGGTCAGAGGCAGGAATTTTGAGCATTTATTGTAAAATGTTTTGTTTCCTACGAACAACCTTTGAGAAATAATTGTTTTAATACAATTATTTCACACTTGTTGTTGTTGTAATTCTTCCTAGAAAGATATTAGGGCGACTCATGGCCATGTGTAATACCTTTTCAGAATCCCTATAAAATGCGCCAAAACTTGTAATACAGGGTCACTTTTCGGTAGAGTAATTTTTTTTCACAGTGGGGTCCGAAGTAAACAAAAAGTTATGATTTGAAAAAATGTTATATCGTTTAACTTAATATTATCTTCGATACACTCAATAAACAACTACAAATAGTATGTCAAACGCAAGAAATCATCAGTACCAATCTAGTGGATATTATGGAAAAGATATAGAATGAAGATATTTTCGAATTTTAATAATACTTAGTTAAAAAAAGTCAATTTTCATATAAAAACCAAAATAAATCATAACTCTGCAGGGGTTGACCTTAGAGACCTCCCGTGGAACAATTTTTTGCCGCTGATGACCTCATCTACCCCCTATTTGCGTTTGATCCACGACTTTTTGGCCACCCTGTATATAATAATAATTAAAAATCACTTTGTTCTCGACTATAACAGTGAACATTACATTATCATTCAGAATATTTAAAAAGGAACAAATACTATTTTAGAGATATCTTTAAAGTACCTAATACAATTACTGGCAATATATTTTAGCCAAGCCAATATTCTTACCTAACTTAGAGTAAGTTAGGGAAGGCAAATAATTTAAAATGTAATAAAAATATTTAATTACGTTGTGTCTTCTCTAGAGTAATCGACAGCCGCCATGATGCGTATCCTATAGGCTGTTACGTAGTTGATTCGTTCGGGTGGCGAACTCATACAATTACGAATCCCAATATTCCGTATCCAAAAGGCGATGGTTTACCGCTAGTTCGAGTTCCTGATGTCAGCCCACACCCGCTGTCCATAAGCCTTGGTATTTTGGACGCGCCTGGGTATGTATACGATAACTGCCCAATGGGATATGAAACAGCTTAGCTTAGTTACTGTTTCACTGCTGATTTTTCTTATAGAGAATTAGGTTACCACCGAATTCAGGTGTATAGCCTGCCTAACTCATCATCTCACAGGCTCTTTTATCTCTGCCTTTTAATAAATTTAAGAAATGTATTAAAGAAAAGCTGTGTAAAAGGCTTACTATAAAGTTAACGATTATCTAGTTGATACCTAAGTGGGCTAGCGCTAGACAGGCTACTTCTAAATAATTTGCGATATTTGTTTTAAAATAAGTGTGGTTGATGATTTGCTATTTTAAAAGAGTACCGAGAGTTTTTACGCCAGCTTTTTCTCTCGCCCTACACGCTCTGTCGAGTAGGGATGTCTACCGATTCAAATTTAATGACGATTTTTCTTTTTTTTCTGCTTAGTGCCAAATATGTAGTTGAAAATTTTATTTTATGTTTATGTTAAAAAAAAATATATTTTATTTTAATGTGTGCTTGTATTGTCGTGTGTGTTTTAGTTGTATTTTTTTTAAATTTCTATTTGATTTTTTTTTTGAGAAACTTATGCTTGCGTTGATTGTCGCACATTTTGGATGTAAGATTTTGTGAAATAATTGGTAGATTTAGGACTGTGTGTGATGTGGTGGGCTTGATAACTAAATAAAAAAAAATAAGACGTGGAATAAGTGATACCTGTATCTTATATTCCATAATAAACATATTCTTATTTTAACCTAACCTAAACCACGGAACAATTGTATCAATTGGAAAGACAATATCACCTATAATCACTATAATCACAAATTCAAAATATTTAGTGCTATTTTGAGGATGAAATTATTAAATTTCTGTGGTCAGGCCGGTAAAGTTATTAGTTTATAGCGTTTCTTTGTAAACCAGGAACACCGCACATTTTGGTATAACAGAGATTTGTGAGCCAAAAGCTGGAGAAACAATTGTTATTACGGGAGCTGCCGGCGCCGTTGGCTCACACGCAGGACAAATTGCTAAAATATTAGGTAAGCTTCTAAGGAGCAAACTGCCGGACTTTGAATCATTCATTCATCCCGACGTTTTTATATGCAATTTATTTTATATTTTTTAAATGTAATAGGAGGCAAACGGGCAGGATGCTCACCTAATGTTAAGTGATACCGTCACTCATGGACAGTCACACTGCCAGAAGGCTCACAAGTGCGTTGCCGGCCTTTCAAGAATTGTTACGCTCTTTTCTTGAAGGACTAAGTCGAATTGGTTCGGAAATACTTCAGTGGGCAGCTGGTTCCACATAGTGGTGGTGTGCGGCAAAACTGTTGTGGAACGAAAATTGTCTAAGATAAAAGTTACCTTAACGGGGAATGTTTACCAAAATACTTTTTCTCATAAAAAAACTTCATTTATAAAAAAAACATTATATAAACAATATAGGTGGCTAAACTTATGAATTATGGATTTATTTTCAAAACGATGTTACTATATCATTTAGTATTTAAGTTTAGGTATATAAAACAATATACTTATGATTAAATAATAAATGCAAATTGGTTGTTACAAACAAATGATTTGTTAGAAAAAACAATTGATAACTAGCTTTATGGTCAGGTTGTCCTCTAATATAGGGCGGGGAGCCCTATTTATTTATTATAATAAGAATATATTTTAGCCCATTTTGCTCTATCTCTTCGGCAGACTATCTGTCCATCTTGTCTTAGATACCATTCTATTACTTCTTTTGTCCATTTTTATTTTAACTACATAAAACGCATTTTTTATTTATACAAATTTATATTCAGTAGTGCCATAAAAATGTAATATGACTTGACACTTTCTCTTTGTGTATCCGGACGTTTCTATGTCCATTATAAAAGTTAATGCACAGTAATTTTAAGTTGTTTTGTGAATTTAACAGGATGCAAAGTTATAGGCTTCGCCGGGTCCGCCAAAAAATGCGAATACTTGGTAAATGAACTTGGCTTCGACCATGCATTTAATTATAAAACTGCTGATATCATCGAGGCCCTAAAGAGTGTGGCTCCAAATGGTGTCGATTGCTATTTTGATAACGTAAGTTCCAATTTAATTATTATTGCCTACAAAAAACAATTATACTGTTAATTATAAAATTAATCATGTATTCCATCTTTAGCTGTATCTAATGATATGGTTGATGGAATACATGATAAGGTTCAAACATTTACGAAAGGAAAAAATAAAATACATTTAACCCTAAAAAAACCCGTAAAACCTAATTCGGCTATGTTGTATGGTGGTGTAAAAGTATGGGTATGTACTTGCCAATGATTTTATAAATATTGGTATTCGTTCTTCAGTGCTTATTTATGTTAATAAAGTCTTCTAAAACAGCGAAACTGATGTTTCAACTTTTAGTATATATTTAAGTAATAGATGGTGAAAAAGTCTTCGCTTAGTCGACAAATGATTATATAAATACCTATTCTTGATAATGTTTTAATTTATTTCAAGGTTGGAGGTGAATTAAGTTACAAAATTATGAGGCAAATGAAAAGCAATGGTCGAGTAGCAGTGTGTGGTTCAATATCGACATATAATAATGTAGAACCAGCAAAAGGTAATTACTTACTTCACTTCCTTAGTTTCTAAATAATGTATTTCGTAGTAATTTTTTTAGCAATTTGCTTATCTTATGGTGCTCCCACATTGCCATTAAAAAATGTTTAGTAACGTTAGTAAACATTTATTAGCAAACATTTAATCACAAATGTTAAAAATGTTTTCATGTTAGAAAATGTTTAGTAACAAGTTAACAAATTATAACAAAATTGATTCCAATGAGCAAATCCTCTTCCATTTACGTGCAGACGCCCACAGAACGCAAACCAAACTGCGAGCCAATACCAGGTTTAAATGTAATAAAATGTTAGTAAACATTAGTACACATTTTCTATTAGTGTAGCTGTAGGAGCACTTATAACATGTAACAGTTCCTAACAAAATGTAACAATTGACAATATTTCTTTGTAAATGTTTTTATGTTAGAAAATGTTTCATAGTTTGAAATCAATTAAGAATGAAACCTTTCGAATTATGTATTTTTTTTTGGTGAATGTACAATGTACATTAATCTACAGGTATTATCATAATGACAAGGATCTATGTGAAATGCGCAATCGAAAGATACTATTTATTGTTCCGTCTAAGTAAAAAGTATATTTTAATTACAGGAAGCGTACTACAACCAATAATTGCGTATAAACAACTTACGTTGAAAGGTTTCTTGGTATATCGATGGGCAGATAGATTTGAAGATTGTATGAATACCACGTTAAAATGGGTGAATGAAGGAAAGTTGAAGTATAAAGAAGAAGTTTACTACGGTTTCGAAAATATGGTGAAGGCATTGAACAGTATTCTGCGGGGAGAAAATATTGGAAAAGCCATTGTTAAAGCGTAAATAAATGGAATTGGAATATATTACGATTTACATTATTATATTTTTTTGTAATAATAAAATATAAGCCATTATATTTCGTACATTTTTTCACCTTTTAGGATTGACTATTGGTGCGTTCCACTAAGCGCTCACGACGACAAAATGCTCCTTTAGCCATCCACATACCGACCGCGGTCGTTGTGGTCACGGCGAAAACGTCACTCATGACGTCATGACTAATGCTCACGCAACGCTCACAACGACCCATCTAAAGAGGTGGGTCGTTGTGAACGTTGAGAATAATTTGGCGCAATTTTTGAAATTTTTTGAAAATGACAAAAAAAATATATATTCAAAGCTAAAGATGGCGACAAGAAAAATCACATATTTGATTCAGAAAGAGAAATTGAAAGCCATTTCGATATATTTTAAACTTAAGTTGTTTGATAACTTCACCAAAATATTTAAAAAATTCAATTTTCTTCACATTTAACAAAAAAATTTAAGTCACAAATATCAAAACTATTGTTTATGATTACCTAACCTCCAAAATTCTACATTTTCAAACTTGACATTTGTAATATTACTGAACGCCCGAAACGCCCATAACCATTCCACTTGAGTAACGACAGTAACATTCACAACAAGTGGGGGAAACGCGGTCGTGAGCGTGATCGTCGTGAGCGCTTAGTGGAACGCACCATATGCTTTACTTTATTTGCGGTTGGCACTATCAATGACAATTACAAACTTAAAGTGTCAAAGTCAAAAAAAAACCTGTCTATTCTAATAATAAATAATGTTGTTTGAAATTTTTACCGCTGGGGCTGGCCGCTGACGCTTAGGTTTACACTTTACCGTGTTTGAACTGAAATTGTAAGTTGTAACAGTTTACAACAAATTCCAAGTTAACTGAAATGAACGAGAGATTTGGTTTTACTTTTCTTTTCATTGAATAGGATAAACGAAATACTTACTCGTATATGATCCTAGTTATTAAGACTAATTGTTTATTTTGATTTAACAAAGAAAAAATGGAATTTCCATTTAACTTAAATAAAATTTCTGCCTCGAGTACCAAAGTATATGTTGCTACTTTTGATTTCGAGATTGGAATGATCATGGCAGCTGGTGATGATGAATTTCTTTATATTGTTGCCTTTAAAGATTCAAAAAATGTTAAAGACATTTTTGTAAAAGTAGCAAAAGAACTTTCATGTGAATTTGTAAATAAAAAGAACAAGTTACTAGAGAATTTCGAAGTACAATTAAAAGATTATTTTGATGGTAAACTCAAGAACTTCAGTATACCTATTAAATTTTTTGGTACAGATTTTCAAAAGGTATGTATGATAACCATAGACGTGTGATACTTGCATAAAAATATATTTTCATATTATTTACACAGTTATTATATATGGTTTTTTATTTTATTAGTCACATTTTGACATTAAGGCTACCTAATATAATATATAGTTTATATATTATAGTAGTTTTACTTCGCAATCAAGATAATTTTGAATTTGTAACTGGCATAATAAGTACTTTTCTACTAAACAGAAGGTTTGGGATTTGCTGTACAAACAAGATTATGGAACAACTCAGACTTACGGAGATTTGGCAAAAGCATTAGGGCGATCTGGGAGCCATGCTAGAGCAATTGGTGCTGCATGTGGGGCCAATGGACATATAATTGTTATTCCATGTCACAGGATAGTTGCATCAGGTTCAAAGGGAGGGTTCAGTAGTGGTGGTGACAGGAAAGAATGGTTGTTACATCATGAACATAAGTACAATTAAACTGTTATGGTAACTGCACTTGTTTTTAGACTTAAATAGTAACAGAAAGTACAAACTTGTCTTAAAACATTAAATGTTACAAATGAGTTATGTTAAAAATAAATTTATTTTGAAAATATGTGTAATTACACTTTATAAATTATGGTTTTATTTACAATTGTCTATAAGTAAAGTATGTATTTTCATAACTTAAACAATACAAACTTACAAATATAAAAAAGTGTTGCTTACTTTATTTGAATGCAGTGGCGGATTTACAAATTTTCAAGGTATAGGCTGTGAAGTTGCCGCCCTTGCCTCTACAAATTGTCATGTCTTATGATATTTTTAGAATTCAACAATTTCAAATATTTTTTGGGTTATATTTTTGAGCACAAACCATCTATATAGTTCGCTATATAGCTATATGTTGACAAGGGGAAGAGGGAAATACACTTTCTGAAATTTCGCTCTTTTTACTCGTACAAAGTGTGAGCTGATGGCGCAGAGGTCGAGTAGAGGTGGGCAAAATTTGGTACAGACTTCTATCTGTAAAACATCAGAAAACCGTCATGCAGAATTTTTTCTGATTTCTATGAGGTAGCAAAAAAAATTGCTTCTAAAATTTGCCGCCCTAGGCTCCAGCCTACTCAGCCTGTTGGTAAATCCGCCACTGTTTGAATGTATCTAGTCACATTACAACTAAAATCACAAGTTTAATACATTTATAGGTACAAATAAATATTTTGATTATGTAAATTTAATTTACTTGGCTAAAATTTGTCTTAAAGGTGGTGCATGGATTTTAATTTAAATTCCTTAAATGTGAATTTGGATTTAGGCGGTGAACCTCTAAGCTACTTATACAACATAACAATATTTTTGAAAAAAAACAGCAAAATGCTAAGTGCATCCATGCTGGAAATGTAGGCCTATCCTATACCTATAGTCGTATTTTTAATTAGACGAAGCCAACTGACAGTAGCACTTTTTTTTTTTTTTATTCGGATACAAGCCATTGGCACCTAATGTCACTTTGTAAAATAATGTTGCCATATTTAAAGTAATAGTGCTGCGTTCAGTTCTTGTTCAATCAGATGAATGAACAATGAGTGTGAATAGTTAATCATTTCAAACTATACTTAAAACAATATTATTTCTATTTGAAAATTGTATAAAAGTGCTCTGATATAAGTTAGGTACTAGTACTATGTAACTACAATCAGTTTTTTGACGGCTTATTACAAAGCGCGGCGCGGCGACTAGTGCCATCACCGATCATTAATTCAGGGGTTTTTACTTTGTCACAACACTATTTTTATTTCATTAAAAACTGACAAGACCGTAAACGTCAGTTGACTTCGTCTAATTAAAAATACGACTATAGAGTTATGAGAAGGTAGAAAGTTATGTGCAACAGAATTAAAATTTACTAAACTGACCACTTTTAACATTCAATTTATGTTAATACAAATCAGTGACACTCATTTAAATAAGACCTAAATTCTCTATTGAATGTTTTTATAACTGTATTATTTGTAACTTTTTCTCATCTTCATTAGATTTGTAGAATTATGTAGTAGATGTAGGTTTATGAATTAAATATGAAATACGGAATTTCACAAGACAGATGACGTTGGTCACTGCATGGCACCGGTTAAGATACATAGCATCACAAACGATGAAGTACCAAGTTCGCTATATATTGGAGTTTGGAAAATTGCAAGAAAATAATGTTATGCTGTTGGAACTAATATTCTACACCTACCCACATAAAATGGAAAATACATGTGCTAGCTATCATCCACAGATTAGATTAAAACTAAAATAATGTATCTAAAAGCATTAAGCATATCCCCGTCGGTTGAGATTGTAGTATAGCCCCTTGAGTTGCATGAGATGCGCGTGAGTCCCGACTTCCGCCAGTCTTCCATCGTTGAGCACACAGATGAGATCTGCATCCCTTACTGTGCTAAGGCGATGGGCGATCATCACGCATGTGCGACCTGCCTTTGCCCCATCCAGGGCTTCTTGAACTACCTTTAAACAAGAAGTCAGTATTAAAGACACAATCATTAAACTATAACAAATATATTTAATATTAATATGCCAACATTTGTCTACATTCGCAGTCCCGCCACCCCGTTGAAGCAGTCTCATTTTTTTTCTGTTTTATGTAAGTATAATTTTTAAGGTAAAAAGTCGATAATATCTTTACCCTCTTGAATGAAATCTATTGATTCCAGGTTGTAGTAATCTGATAATTATCGCCTATCTACGTCTTAAAGGAAAGAGAAATAGGTGGGAAAATGTCTACCGCAAGCCAGTGGCGTAACTATACCATTTGGGGCCCGTGGCATATTCTTTTGACCCTATAGTAAAAATGGTCACATTGTACTCAGTTTAATTTTAATAAACTTTGAGATTTTCAGAGTACTCAATTACACGTTGTATATGTCCCACTAATGGCCATAGGCCTCCTCTCTTAAGCAAGAGGGAATGGTCTCTAGTCCCCACGCTAGCTCAATATCCCCTAGCTAGCTAATTGGAGACTTCACATTCATCGATCGAACATAATATCTCTTGGGCAGGGGCCCTCATGGGTCGGGGGCCCGTGGCATTCTGCCAGCCCTGCCACTCTTTTGTTACGCCACTGCCGCAAGGAATATTTTAGGGTAAAGGAACTGAGACAATAGTACAAGTTAAAGCTTAACGTGACAAAATAACATACTTTTTCGCTTTCGGTATCTAAAGCGCTGGTCGCTTCATCCAAAAGCAGCATTTTTGGTCTTCTAATTAATGCTCTCGCGATAGCTACCCTCTGCTTCTGACCTCCTGACAATTGGGTTCCTTTAGAACCGATATTGGTGTCGTATCCCTGTGAAGTAATTTATATATATTACTGATTGGCTTTCTATGTATAATAATCTTTAATATTCTTTGAACATATAGTCTACAAAATCAACCTGGGTGTCTCACGGTTGAAACTCACGGCAAAAGGCAAAAAACCCGAACAACTAAAAACGTATTGACCTCAAAAAATATACAGTTAAAAATAAATATAGTTTATACTTTAATGCGTTTTGATCGTAATATATAAATTCTCACCGAGGGTAGAGACACAATAAAATTGTGAATATTGGCCTGCCTAGCTGCATCAATGATTTCGTCCATACTGGGCTTCCTAGAGTTGTCTCCATACGCAATGTTTTCTCCAATAGTGCGGTCGAAGAGCACGGGCTCTTGTTGAACAAAGCCAATAGTCTGTCTTACGTCAGCAAGACGGAGTTTGGTAAGGGGGATGCTGTTTTGTGCCTGAAAGATTAATTGACTATTGAAATTTTTTCTGAGATTTCAGATGTTTGTGCTCTCAACAATTTATTAACATTGTTTTTTGTTTTTGAATTGCATTGCTCAGCGGCTGAGACATTTATGCTTTATTCGTTAAAAAAAGAGGCCTCACACAAGAGGAATGTAAGAGTGAGTGAATTATAGGAAATATAATACTTTTTGATGTCGTGGCGATATATGGCCAGCCATTTTTTTAAGCAAAAGAAAACAAATTATCGAAACGAAAAAAAACAGTTGATAATAATATTATCAACTATTAATAATTATTAACATACCACAATGCCCTCGTCAGGATCGTAATATCTCTCCAAGAGCTGTATAATGGTGCTTTTGCCGCAGCCACTTGCACCAACAAGAGCGATGGTCTTCCCATTTTCAATCTCTAGGTCTAAATTCTTCAGAACTTGTACTAGAGGTCTCGTGGGGTAGCGGAAACTCAGATTTTGAAGGCTTGCTTCTCCTGTTCCTCTCTGAAAGTTTGTTAATTTACTTTTAAACGTTATAAAGTAAATACATTGTTAAAAGTGTAATAATTTTACTTAATTGTTTTTCAAAGTCAGAATTTTGTCCTGGGAAATGTCTGTATGAAGCTAGTTACCGAACGCACGCAGGACGTCGGTAAAATATTGAAATCCAAAACCAATTGAAATTAGATTAAATTGTTAGATAGGTAAACTTACAAAGTTTTCTGCAGCTGGTTTATGTGGGTCGGTTATTTTCGATTCTCTTTCTAATATAACCATTACCCGCCTGGCAGCTTTCAGACCTTTCTGGAAGTTGGGCGCGAAGGCGAAAGCCTGTGCTGCTGATGCAGAACCCATGAGAAGCGCTTGCGCAGATCTTTATAATAAATAAAAAAATATTTTTTATTCTATTCAACAGAACTCTCTCTAAAACTTTATTAAAATAGATTCATTCTGCTTGCGGAAATCATACCACCTAGGTACGTATTGGTAGGTCCCATACTAATTTATGGAATGGGATAAAGTACTTTATAGCACATAGGTATCAAATATGACACTACGGCCTTATTATTCAGGGTTTATAATAGTGTAAAAAATTTTCAAGTGCTTCAGATTTCTTCACAAAATTAATAATAATTTTATGACATTAAAGTAGCTAACAAATATCAGTAACTTACTTAAGTATAACAGCGTAGTCAACCCCTTGGTATACCATTAAAGTTCCCCCATAATACAAAGCAGCCGCGTAAATAAAGTTGAAGAGCCCTCTAGATAACCCAAAGACAATCCCGCGCCAATGTGCGGTTTTCTTTGCAATCTGTAGCGCTGGTAATAGTTGTATGGCGTAATCTTTTGAGAATCCCGCTTCGCGCCCTAGTGAGGCAACTGTACGTACGTTTGCTACGGCTTCTACCGCGATCTGTAATGTCGTTGGTTTTGGAGATCGTATGACAGAGTTTTAGACTAGCTTAAATAAAAAATTCCCTATTATCAATGTAAACAGAGCATTTAAAAGTATAATATTATTATTAATTCTGATCTTTCTTGTTTTTATTTATTATGTAAACGTTTAAAAGCGGGTTTAATTTTTATTTGATAACTAGCTGCCCCCGTGAACTTCGTTTCTCCTTTATGTGATTTTACTTAGCATACCTTTTTCTCTATATAAAACTCAGAGATCAAGTTATAAGATTTTAATTAACAAATAAAAAATAAGAATTGGTGATATAGAGGTGAAAATTTAGAGCTGTATGTATTTTTTAATGACACATTAAAAAAATTTAAAATCGTCCAAAATATAAAAATAAAATGTTAGGGGTGGACAACCCTTAACACTCAGGGGTATGAAAAATAGATAGTAGCCGATTCTCAGACTTACTGAATATGCATATAAAATTTGATAAAAATCGGTCAAGCCGTTTCGGAGAAGTATGGTAACTAACATTGTGACACGAGAATTTTATATATAAGAAGATTATAAGAAAAATATACCTTAGAACTGGCCTCCATAGTTTTCGCTGTTCCAAAGGATTGTGCGCTGACCATTCTACCTTCTTTGTACAGAACTCCCGCCATAAATGGCACAAATACCATAATAAGCAGTCCTAAGCGCCACTCGTAGAATAAGGACACTCCCAAAGCAAAGCTAAATGTTCCGAAAGCTTGCAACACTGTTCCAATTCTTTGACCAGTCGCCTAAAAAATATAAACATATTATTGTGTCACAAAAATGAGGCTAAAATAGGTATTAATGCTGAAATTTTGTATCATCAACTAATTATGAAATTATCCCCACAAAACGTAGATTTATTAAAACTTAAGTATAGTATTTAACAGTCCTAATAATTAAGCAAGCTATTAAAATATCTGGGTCGTCACTCGTCAGTTTGAGCAAGGATTTTTCTTTCAAAGTCCACAATAAACATTTGATACGTTAGATGAAGACTTAAGACTACTTAAGATATGTGAGTCAAGAAAGATAAATATAAGGTTAAGACCCTTTAAAACCATATCTGAAGATCTTAATAATATTAATAAATCTAAAAAGTAATTTCTGTGTAGTAAAAATTATTAAAACCCAGTAATACAATTAACTTGCTATATATGAATATAAAATTACCCCTTCAACATTCGCAGCTTCTCCCGACAGTCGGGCACAGAGGGCGCCAGTTGAGTTGGACTTGTCGTCATAGAAACCTATTTCCTGTTGCATCAACTTCTCAAACATCAGCTTCCGGAGCCGCTGTGTTAAGTATGCTCCAGCAATTCCAAACATTGATACCTATTGGACAAAGAATCTTTTAGAAAAAAACTTAATATTTCGCAGCAGATTTTGCGAATAAAATTTGTTACGTGAAACGTCCGGAATGTGTTTATTTTATTTTTAATTCACACTTATGATGAACGCCTTTAAAACCAGTAAAACTAAATTTTATTGAACTAATTACAGCTTTCTATCCCTACATACCATTAACTAGTACAAAATTAATTTTCGTGGTTTAAAAGTATCTGATTTTTGTCACTTTGATCATACGTACGACACGTTTTGAAGTGACTTGTTTTATTTTGAGAAACTAGACAGGACATGACACGTAATTTTTAATGATTTTTTTGTAATAAATGTAATGAATTCAGAAAATATTTACCACTATGAAGTTAGCAATCCCAGAGAAAACCCCGACTCCAACAAATATGAGGGCATACTTTCGTACTTCATCCCTAACATATTCTGGGTCAGGATGTGAGAGAATCTGAAATAATTTAAAATCAACTCAATTTTACAGACTATGCAAATATGTAATGACGGATTAATTATGTCAAAAACGTATTAGATCTGACATACGGGAGTCATAGGTACTTAGCGATTTGTCTCACCTCTGAATCTTACCTAAGAACGAATTGCAAGAAAAAGGAGAAAATACTGTTAAAAGACGTACACTAAAGTTATGTATGAGGAATTTTCATGATATACGTATATGTAATAATTAAAATTACCCCAATGAAGTCTCCAAGTATGACACCCAATAATGGCATCGCAAATCCACTGACAACAGAGGCGATACTTGCCGCCGTCACAGACTTCCATTCTGGTTTGTTCAATCGAACAACTTTCCAGAATGACACTTGTGGCTCCTCTGTAACTTCTGCTGCTTCCTAAAATGGAAATAAATTATTTAGACACCTAGGGTCGATTTAAGACTTACGAGCCTTCTGGCAATGAGAGTGTCCATGGAAGGCGGTATTCTTATCTACCATCAGCCTTCAGCCCGTTTGTTTGTTATATAAAAAACGATGACACCCTCAACTTTGAAATTTGTTGAATTTTGAACTGAATTTCTTTCAACACAAAAATTTTCAGAACATAACATACCTGAATACTTGACTCAATGTGCTCGTCTTCATCCTTCTCGCTAACTACAGATACGGTTCGGGTTAAAACGTTGCCTCCCTGATCTAAAATCAAGATAAATCTATTATAAACGTTCTCGGGCTGATTTATTAACCCAAAATAAAACCTACAAAAGAACAGAAACTTGAAATAATATAGTCTATAACAGAAACTTTATACATAATATATATATTTATTATATACAGGTTGGTCAAAAAGTCGTGGATCAAACGCAACTAGATAGATGGGGATAGATGCAAAAAATTGTTCTGCGGTAGGTCCCTAAGCTCAACCCCTGCAGAGTTATAATTTATTTTGCGTTATTATAAGAAAATTGACTAATTACTTATTCTTATTAAAATTCGAAAATATCTACATTCTGTATATTTTTCATAATATCCACTAGATTGGTACTGATGAGTCCTTGCGTTAGATATACTATTTATCGTTGTTTATTGAGTGTATTGAAGATAATATTAAGTTATACGATATAAAAATTTCTCAAATTATAACTTTTTCTTTACTTCGGACCTCACTGTGAAAAAAAAATACTCTACCGAAAAGTGACCCAAGTGCAAATTACCAATACAACAGGTTTTTTGTAAATTCCACCACTATAGTTAAGCGAAAAATGTACGCGCAAATGAAACCGCAATCTATATATAGCAAGTTTTTTAGACACAATAAATGTGATGGCCGCAAATGATCAGGGGTAGGGAGACTAGAGCGAAGGTGAAGTGTCATCAAACATATGACAGATCGTGTGACATATCTGCCATAATTAGTAATGTTTATACCAGTTTCAGTGAAGTCTGGTGAATACTGCAGCATCACCATGTCATAGTAGTGTCCTTTTAGTTCCATCAGTTCTTCGTGGTTACCACTTTCCACAACTATACCAGCTTTGAAGACGTAAATCTTGTCGACATTTCTGATAGTGGTCAATCGGTGGGCTACGACAATTGTAGTGCGACCTTCAGAGGCCTGAAAATATTATTTTGCAGTCAAGTGCTATTACGTAGATTTAACATTATTCAATGATTCGTTTAACCAAAATACCGTTTCTTGGTTTTTATCTAGATCAAAACGAACCGCAATTACCCGAATCAATTAATAATTAAAAGTAAAATTGAAATAGCAATGTCATGGCATTTTCCATACCTATCATGCTTAAGTTAATAATTAGTTAATAAATAGTAGTACATTCACCGTATTATGAAATTTTAATTAGGCTACGAAAGATGTTAAAATAAATGATATTGATATGACTCTGTACTTTGATTCATTTATTTATCGATGATTTTATTTCTTTATATATTACCTTATCCAAAGCCTTCTGTACTTTATGTTCAGAAGCCGTGTCGAGTGCGCTAGTGGCTTCGTCGAGCAAAAGAATGCGCGGATTACGAACGAGCGCGCGAGCGATTGCTATACGTTGCTTCTGACCGCCCGATAGTGACGCACCGCGCTCGCCGACCAATGTATCGTAGCCCTGAAATAGTTATAAGGGAATAGCTAAAAGGTTAGTCGACATCACAGGAGACCGAAGAGCTGGCAGCTACCTCGGACAAAGATTTAGTCTAGCTTTTCAAAGGGGGAACGCCTGCCAGTATCTTCGGAACTATTATTATATTTTAAGGTTAGTTACTGTTTTTTTCCGTTATTAATTAATTGATTTAAAGAAAACGAATTTAAAGGTCACGGTGACTGAAGACAAAGGTGTTGAATGTCAAAAAATACTGTGTAATGTAATGTAATAAAACTATTATTATTTTATTTAAACTTGTTAAAAAGGATTTTACACATATATCGTATTAGTTAAGTTCCTCAATTAATCGTGTTAGGATAATGACCCTGATGAATGTTTATATTATAAAATGTTTGGTTTAACGAGTGCAACTTAATGTGTATCTTTGGATCTCACTTAAAAGGGGCCATTACATACACATGTAATTTGCGGCGCACATAATAGGTACACAAGATAATAAGGGCGCCGCTACCGAAATATATTTTGTTACACTTACACAACAACATATTCTTTGTAGTGGAGTATCGTTAAGTAGGTACAATAGGCGCAAATTTAAATAACAAAACATATATTTCGCTTGATGTACACATCCCAAGATAATATTTACGCTTGTGGTTTAATTTTACTTTGTTTGTCTTCCTTTAATTTAAGACGCCGCCGAACCTACGTCCGTTCCTCTGAAGCGAACTAGTTTTACCTATTTAGGAAAATATAATTTTATTCGGTCAAAATTAACAAATAATAAAAACAATACGTTGAAACATAAAGATTCGTTAAAATAGAGGCTTCGCACACAGGCGCTGCCGGGGATCGGCACGTCCCTGATTTTAGTAACTAGGTATAAAAAATAAATTAATGGCGCTACAACCTTTTTTAGGTCTGGGCATCAGATTTCTGTATCTGTTTGTGATCATTTGTTAATCTAATAGGCAGGTAGATAATCAGACTTCAGTGCCTGACGATCACCGTCGACTTGTTGGGTCTAAGGCAAGCCGGTTTCCTCACGATGTTTTCCTTCACCGTTCGAGCGAATGTTAAATGCGCACATAGAAGGAAAGTCCATTGGTGCACAGCCGGGGATCGAACCTACGACCTCAGAGATGAGGGTCGTACGCTGAAGCCACTAGCCCAACACTGCTCTACACGGTTACTAGGTATATGGGATAAAATAAACAATTTTTAATCCTACCGATGGTAATTTCATTATGAACTGGTGTGCATTGGCTTGTTTGGCTGCCTCCTCAATAGCTTGGTTAGTGGCATCCTCACGACCAAAGCGAATGTTGTCTCGTACAGTGGTATTAAAGAGAACTGGTTCCTGGCCAACCAGACCAATCTGTTCTCGCAGCCAACGGATGGAGAGGTCACGGACATCGTTTCCATCTATGTGTACCTGGCGAATTCTAAATGCGTTGAGTAAAGGTTGTCTTTTCGTTTTTTAAGCGCTGAAGAGTCAATACCAAACCATTCGAACAAATTTTGGAACTCATATTATCGAATGAAAGCGTGTAAAGTTTTAAGTTAAAGCATAGAATTGGAGTCAGAAATCTAGACATTTGAAATCCACACCATACATATCTTCTATTTATCATCTTTTCAACTGCCCGGCTAGCTCAGTCGGTAGAGCATGAGACTCTTAATCTCAGGGTCGTGGGTTCGAGCCCCACGTTGGGCGATATCTTTTTTTATTTCTTTACTCATTTTTTAAAAATGGCTGGACGTTATTAAATCATTTATAACAAAAACTTAATTCTTTACATTTTTCTCTGACTTACGTTATTAATTGGACTCTATGAACCCATTTCGATGTTTGAAAAGAAAACTTGTACTTAGTATCTACGTTTACATACTTAGTAGCTTTTGTATGGAAAATGCACTTTCTTAAACTAAGGTATTTCTGAGAAGCTAAGCTGTTATTTACAAAACGTATTTAGAGCATTAACTTTTTTTATAACTAAGCTATCAGAGCTAAAATTTTCTTTTGGCTTGTGATAGAAATAGATATTAAAAATATTACAACCTTCTTTGAAATGTTTTATTTATTTCGAAATGAAGTAATACTCATAATTTGGGCCTTCTCTTATATCGAGCCGTACTACATAATACAATGGAGGATCGACGACAGATCATTCAGTTAATAAAATAAGCTTATAATAATCTTGCGTTATCAATAAATCAAGCTAAAAGCTGCCTGAAAGTAATAAAGCGCACACAATAGTTTGTTTGAAGACCTTTCGAGTCACTAAGTATACTGTTATTTATCTTAGAGACTTTGTGAAGTTAGTAAAAAGACCTATAGTTTTCAAAACCATCTTTATCGAAACTCATCAAAATTCCTATAAATTTCTTCTCTTACTAAGAAACTTTCGGATATGTTTATAGATTATGCCTACACGTCATAAATAAGTAATTTAGAGAAATCGACTTCACGACGTCATATTATTTTCCCTACCTCCCGAGAAATGCGTGGATCATGACTCATGAGTCATGATCCCTTGATTTGACTGTTTTCTAGAAGTTTGAACACAAACACAATACACTAAAGTATGGCAAACACACATACACGTATTCTATTCCAATATCACAGACTATTAAAAATATAGAATACAGATAAGTGGATATTTTGACAGTATTTATAACTAAGAAAACCCGCCAAAAAACTGTAGGCAAAAGTGGCTTAGCCACCTATTATTAAAATTACAATAAAGTAGAAATTTTTACTTACACTGCCATCAATAGTATCATAGTATCTGGATATAAGTTGAATAATAGTTGACTTCCCGCATCCAGAGTGGCCAACCAGCGCAACAGACTGTCCACGTTTCACCGTTATGTTGATTCCTTTTAACACCTAAAAATTACTTTTTTTTAATAAAATGAAACCTGGTTAGTAGAGATCTCTAGGCACCAAGGATTTTGTCCTATTTAAAGAGGTTTTCATTGATCCAGATTTCCAATGAAATAGGTCTCATTTACAGAGGCCCGCTTATAAAGGTCGAATATACAGACTTTTCACAATCATAATCTGATAGAAGCTTAAATTTTTTAGATGCTGATAATATGTTATATTTGTACATTTTGGACATTTTTATTTTCTTATTTGAAGATCAAAACCTGAGAACAATCGTATCGTAACCAACCTAATATTTTGTCTCATTTATTGAATTGAGCTACAGAGTCCCAATTATAGAGTTAACATCGAAAAATCCTCGAATCAAATCTTATTTAACCAATCTTGAAAATTCACATTAATAGAAGTATTTCGATGAAAAAGTATCGGGCACTTATTGCAATTCTCAATAATAGAGTGATTATATTGTGATAAGGTCAAGTTGACCAGTGTTCGTTTAAGTGTGAGCGGGCCTTCCCTCTACACACAGATCTGTCCAAGTTACGTGCCTCGTATCTTTGACATCCATAGTCCATAAAGTATTTATTCGTTCCATTAGGTAATATTTTATATTGACACCGACATTAAAATCTCTTATGTAAGTCACTCGATGCTGCACGCATTCTGCTATATAATGCTTCGTAGGCCCTACGTATGCCTGCTAAGCTTTCAGGCAATTATTGTATAGGTTCTAGCTGACCTAATTTCAAGTATTATTTTCAAGTCGAAATAATTGTTCATTGCATTGCATTATTATTTATGATTCTAAGTGTTTTATTATTATGACATCTTTATAAGAAATAAGGAAAAATAGTTATTTGAACATGATTTTTTGTCTCTAAACATGTCATGTAAGAAAAAGAAGAAAAGAAGGTTCGGTCTTTAATTAAAAAAATATGCCTGCATCATGCCACCATGGTTAAAAAGTTGTAATATATTATTGTCTCATTGGTAATGAACTCCTAGAGGAATTAGCCTAAAAAGGTTCAATTTTTTTTGTTAAAAATCTTATAATATTATATTGTTTTTATTGGGTAATCAGTGATATACATTACAATAGTGCTTAGGTGCAATAACCTATAAAAAAAATAAACGTGGAATAAAAATATAAATAAATAGTGTTGCTTAACAATATATCTTACCGGTACATCCGGTCTCGAAGGATAATGAAAAACTACATTCTTGAGTTCTATATTTCCTTCTATAGAACTGGGTACAGCACCACGATTCCTCAATGGATCTATCGTAGGTACATTATCAATTAAGTTGAATATTTGAGCACCAGCTCCCTTGGCCACTCCGAATACTTCCATTAAAGTGGACGAGATACCAAAATTTGATGATCCCATCATCACACCGAAAAAGACCTGGTAATATAAATTAGAAGAGTATTCATCGTATATGGCTCACTAAAGTTGTATATATTTTAATTAAAAAAAAGTATATTAATTTCTTTTTTCATAAAAAATATAGAAATAATTGCTTTGATTAAATGTATTAATACAACGTGATAAATCATGCAGAATTGATAGAATTTTATATATTATGACTTACAGCAATCATCGTGTCCACATCATAGTTTTCTGGCTCGTTCTGTATGAACTGGTTCCCGAACCAGAACGACAGTGCATACGAACAGAAAATACAGAAGAAAAGTGTGCCCATAGCCAGACCGTTGAAGAATCCTGGTAAACAATAATAGTATGAAAATAGTAAAATAAGATATTTTAAGTACCTAAGTAAGATAAAATAACTCTGCCGAACGCCGTAGTGTTTTGATTTTTTTCTATTAAACGGTAAAGGTGAACACCGTAAGTTTACCACAACGAGTGTAAGATTCAAAGTCGCAACTTAGCGCTAAGTACGACTTCTATATGTCAAATTTAAGGATTAGATCGATTAAGGGTCAAGTATTGTTTTTATTATTAACTTGGTAGTTAAAGCAAAGATTATTTTCCATCCATACAAATAATAAATATAGAATCTCTACCTTTCTTGATATTTATTTTTCTCGCTTCATTAGTGTGTGTTTCATATCTTTCTAACTCTTTATGTTGTCCGCTGAAAGCGTACACTGTACGAATTGCTGACAGAACCTCCTCAGCTATTGAACCAGCTTTACTTGAAGCCGTGGCTTCCTTCTTCGACAGCCTTGATGCAATCTATGTATTAAATAATAAAGATGAAGTTAGTTTTGAGGTTATTTTTCTTTAAATATTTGCAGGTTTTATTGGTACAAAAGTCAACTTACAAGTCCAGCCATTCCCACAAGAAAGAGAGTAACGGGAAAAGTGACGAGGCAGAGAAGTGCCAGTTTCCAGCCCTTCGTTAGAGCCATTACTATTGAGCTCACGAACGCAGCCTGGTAGTAGATGAAAGTACCAAGTTTCTCACCGATTCCTTCTTCTAATTTTACAACGTCACTGCAAATACATAGTCGTCTATTAGTTTTCAATCTTAAGTAAAGTTAATAATGAGTTTGTTGGGTATCAAAATAATTCCTAGAAGATTTCGCCTCTTAGTAATTCGTAATTTTATTACGTTCTTTTCTTTGCGCAATGTCACTTAGGTAGTTTTCAATATGTTTAATGCACATATACATATGGCCAATTTTGTAATTACAAATAACAAAATTATTTTAACCTAACTAAAACGTAGGTGTTACATACAAAAGCAACGTTTATACTCACTCAGTCATTTTGGAAGCAAAATCTCCGGTTTGATGCGTGTCAAAATATTCGAAGTCCTGATTTAAAGCTGCCTTCAGGTATTCTTGGCGTATTTTATAAACCTAAAAACAAGATTTATAAACGTTTGTTATGCCATGTATTTTATTTCTAGGTAATTTTTTTTAGTTTAATAAGTATATCTATCTACAATATTAAAAAATCGGGGTTGATCGTAGGGGATGTATGTATTTTTGTATGTTGTATCATAAAAATAAAAACAAATAAAAAAAATGTACTTAATCTAAAGAATAAAAAAAAATTTTGGGGTGAACACTCCTTATCACTTAAAGCTGGGTATCGATTACGCGCTCCAAGAGGTCGAACATTGGCGCGCGCTCCAGCCGCGCGAAATGGATACCACTTTGGAACGCGCGCCAATATGTTCGTTGGAGCGCCCGAACGCGGAGCGGTCCGTTCCGACGGGTGTCGGTTTTTTACCACGCATCAATCGTGGCGCGCGCGCCACTTGGGACGGACATATCGTATTTTTTTGTGTTTGTTGCGCTCCCAATTATGGATAACCAAAGTTCCCGTAAATTAATACAACTGTATGTTACAAAAGAACTACTGTGGAATAGCAAAAGTTCTTCGTATCATAATAAATCGCTTAGAGAAGATGCTTGGAGAGAAATCAGTAGTGAAATGGAAGTCCCTATGCTGGAATTAAAGAAAAAAATGACTGTGCTCCTATCATCGTACAGAAGAGAAAAATAGAGAGTATCTAAAAGCCAAATCACTGGCTCTGGTAATTATTAAACAGATATTTTGAAAATGACAGTTTTAAAGATTTAGCTGATTTTGGTTTTGAAATATTTGTACGACTGGCTTCCATGATGAAGGGTCGAACACTGGAAGTTGCCACGCGCGCCAGGCGCGCTTAGTTGATATACTTCAAATATTTGGAACGCGTTTCACGGAACGCACTCTCGGTGCGGTTATTCATGGCGCGCGTAATCGATACCCAGCTTAAGGGTTTGAAAGATCGATAGTAGCCGATTCTCAGACTTACTGAATATGCATAAAAAATTCATAAGAATCGGTCGAGCCGTTTCGGAGGAGTATAGGAACAAACATTTTGACACGAGAATTTTATATATTGGATATAGATTATGTTGTTTTTCTAAAAAAAATGCCTTTTCTGTTCTTTTGGTTCCTAGTTGAAATAATTGTTTTGTTTAAAAGTCTTCGTTTGTTTCGCATATAGGTCCCGTTTAGGGGACTTATATGCGAATATAGATGCTTATTATTAATGATTTTATTCAAAATTTTTAAATCATAAGTTTTCATCGACGTTTAGGCTTTATTGATGTATGACCATACCATTATATGATTTTAAGCTTGAGATATTTAAATGTATAAAGTGTAAAATAATCACCTGATTATAAGCAGAAAAATTCATTAGAACTGTAGCTCCATATGACGTTAGAACCAAAATGACTCCGACCACAGCGTTATTGATTGCAAAGTCTTGAACGGCCTGAAGAAACACGTCCCCTTGTGGATCCCCAGCTATTACAGAAATCCCAAACTCCACCATACTTTGTAGAAGTGAGGATATAAGCAATGTGTTCAAAGGTGTCATACAACCGGAAATAATTGAAAATAGTATTCCGACTACGATAAACAATTTGTCTTGTGTCGAGGCAAAGCGAAACTGAAAGAAAATATGAATTGTTACTAATATCGTTTATTGAAGTGAAACTTCTTTAGGCGCATGAGGGTAATTTTTTTAAAAAAACGGCACGAAGATGTGCAGCTTTTTGTCGAAGAAAAGGCAGAGACCGATTGAGAGAGAGTAAAAAGAACGAATTACCTTAATGAAATTCCATTAAAAAAATATAATTTGTATTAATTTTCGACACTTAATATTTTAATGACAATTAAATTCATTAAATTCCTAACATATCTTCCTTTTTCCCTCCCTCTAAGTCTCTTAAATCTAAAGTTTTAGATTTGTATAAATATGAACAAGACTTAAATATTAGTTTGCCAAAGAAGTTTCACTTCTGACATGTGTAGGTACTAGGTACCTACGCACTTTTTGTTTATCATAATCGACTCCTGCATTCCATTAGTTAATCATTGCGTTCAACCGGAGGTTCGATGTCCTTAGAAATTACATATTTCGAGTACGCACCAGATCAGATCCACTAACTATAAAGGATTTTTTTTTCTGCCAAAGCATGTCTGTTATGCTCTATAATAGTCAAAATTTAAAGTTTTACAAAATTCGTATTCAAGTCCTACTATATTAAAACCCATCAAAACTGTTTAGTGACTAAAGGACGCGTATTGCTTGATACGATAAAGAATATTTTTTCATACTTACAAGGGTAATAAATGAGATTCCGGGAACTTCAGGAGCAGGAGGCTCTGATTCAGTTTCACTGTTCGAAAAGAAATAGATGTCAAAATGTGCGTTTTATGAGTAAAATTTTGTGAAAATCAAGTATTAGTATTTAATATCGCGGGTTTAATAATAATATACATACTTACTATTACATCTACTATAGGTAGTTTAAATTAGGTATATAATATCACTTAACGTACACGCATTACAATGAACAAAATTTTGCTACAATTATTGAAGTTATACTTCTTTGGACGCGTTATGAAAAATTTATGAGTCAAATTTAATTTGTGTAAAATTTATTTTGTGTCACGATGCGCGCGCACCGTGACACAAAATTATCAGTATGGGCGCCGAGCGTGCGCGAGCGAGATGGAATAAGACAATCTACAAGTAAAAAGAAATAGAATATGCGTGACGTTAGCAGCTATGCCAAGAATTGAATGACCATAATGACATTTGTAGTACCTTTTAAACAAATAAAGGAGTTTTAATTATTTTTTCAAAGAAATTTAGCAATGCTTTTTCACAAAGACCTATTGTTACTTAGTTAAAAGGTTATGAAACATACCTAGTTATTAAAATGAATTAATAATATAATAAAATAATAAATAATGACTATTATTAATATTAATTAATAATTGAATAATATACTAAATATTGTTAAATTATTAACGCTAAATATTTATTATTAATTATTTAATATTTAAAAAAAAATAAAGAAAGCCAAAGAAGTATAACTTCTTACGCGCGTACATAAGTACACGCACCATTTTTTTTTATGTTCACTGTTATAGTGAGATATTTTTCATTTTTTTTATTAGCAAGATCGTCGGCAGCCGATTGTCAAGGGTACAGGCCGCAGGGGTATTAGAAGTAGGTACAGAGAATGAGAAAATAATAAGTTGTATAAAGCAAATGATAACTTCAACGTGGTACGAGTATAATATAATAACTAGGATTCATAAATAATAATAATAAATTTTATAATAATAATAATTTAATAATACATAATAATTAAAATTAATTAATAAAAAAAGTTTGTCCGATTCTCTCGTCATCAGTAGGTACATGTCTCCCAGGCGACACCATTGTTTGACAAAAAACTTTGGTAAAAGAATCACTAATTATTTAGATATAATTTTCATTCATAATTGCCAAACCTTACTTTCAACAACTTTAATACAATAAAATTTTAATTACTATCATTTATTGTTTTATTTCAATTTACGAATAAATGTTTTTGTTGAAAAAACCTTTTACTTAACTAATACCAAAACCTTCGAACTGCAATACCGACCGAATTTTATTTATCAAATTCTATCATCCATATTATGTTATCATAAAAAAAAATTGTAAATTACTAATCAATCTGAGTAATATATCCTACAAAATTCAATATTAAAGGAAAACCATCAAAAATAATTTAATGATAATTAAAATGATAAATCTGTACGATAACGTTTCTGATTCATATATTATAATTAAAATGACAACGCTTTAATAGAAATAAAGTAGGACCAATGTTTGTTCGCTTACGAATTGTAATAGAATGATTGCTTGGAAAAAAATAATAATTAAACGTTATTCGAAGGCAATTAGCTTAATTATTTTAGTAGTCTTGTAGCGATGTGTCATACATTTTTGTGGCTATACTAGTCGAACAGTTATAAACAAACAGGGGCCTACCATAAACTTTCTTAAAAATATCCAGTTGAGATGCTCATGAGTTTAGGTTCCTAAATTCAATAGCATTTTTTCGTACCATGACCTCCTAGAAACTGAAAGGTATTGAAATCGCAAGACCGAACGAAAGAACGATAATTTTGTTTCAAGTGTCTATGTAAGTTTTAAAAATAAATAAAATATGAAATTATTTTAAATAACTCATCAATCACAATAAGCTATTATGTCTTAATATATATATATATTTATTTAATATAAAACTATAATTTTTATATATTTTAAATGTAAAGTTTTCTGGTGCTATGATGTTCACACTTAATATTTTTAAACGATTCCGCCAAATTTTGATAGGAGCTTTCAAAATTTTAGTTTTACTGTTAACAAAAACGTTTTTTCTATATTAGACATAGTACTTACATCTTATTATTTTTACTTCTTGAACTAGTTTTAATTAAAATATGAAATTTTATATAATATTAAGTATAAACTATTATTTGGACACTTCGATACAAAAACGTTGAACAAAAAGAAACTTTTTTAGAATCGCTTATTGTGTCATAGTTTGAAGGCGAAACAGTCATATTTTGGTCATGGTACGAATTTTCATACAAATTGAATAAACTAAATCTAACTATCGTTAAAGTCACGTGGAAATATGAACTGATGGTAAGAATAAGCGATGCATGTTGTAGGTTGTCAATAGGTTCGCAATAAGAGCTCATGGTAGACCCTCAGTACTAAACTTGGTTGAACTTTTAAGCTTGTCATATAAGTTTACTTGTCATAAGTACAGGAAAGTCTTGACGAGAACAATTTTAACTGGTTAAAATAATCGGATACTATTTTATTGTATCTACAGCGTAATTTCGCAGTGATGCGAAAATTACGATAGATAATTATCACGTAGATATCGCAATTGATCGCCCAAAAATAAATACTTTTTTTACTGACCACTAAATTCGCGTCGAAAGTCTAGTTTAGAGAGCTAATTGTCGTAATAACTTTCTGAAACGTTCTCAACAGATCATTATTATAAATTTCTTTACGAATCCAGTCTGACTTGTCGAAATCGTAAACGATTTATAAAAGTATTTGCATTTATTGATTGACTCACCCTTTGGCTCCATTTTTCGTAAACTCCACTTGAGACAAATCGTTAACTTTATAACTATTCCTTGCTTTTTTTAAATCCGCCATTTTTATAATTTCGTTTTACACGACGCGCGTACCGAGTACCGACCACATTTGCAGTCTGGCCAGTTATCAATATTGATATACTTGTATCATAAGATAAATTAATGCTTCATATCTGGAGATACAAATTGTATTGATGTAACAAAGATATCACACACGTACAATATACGCGGTAAAGGATAAAAATAGTTAAAACACATATGTGTAAAGCAGGACTCTGTCTTTGACGAAGTAATATGTAGTGAGCAAATTATTTAGATGCCCGAAAATAGATTTGTAAACACTACGATAATTTAGAATAAGTATTAAACACCTTGCGCTGATACGCCCAAAAGATTCCATAAAATTATACGTGGGACGTTTCCGCTGAAAAAAGCACATGGGCATTCGTTTTTTTTGCCAGCTAACCAAATTCCAATGTCTAATCACTAAAGATAAAAAATTATCATTATCACGACCTATTGAAAAGACAAAATCGTGTATGTTTTTCATAAGTTGCTTCACTGTTCTACGATAAACGGGATGTATGAGCATGTCGGATCGGGTATACAGTGTGTACTATACACAATTTATATCTAATTACACGATCTAGAAGCCCTGTTAATGGGTATCTGTAGGTCATTCAAGGACACGGTCGATAGACTTACAGTTATTAATAATGGTTATGCGGTTTTATCTTAAGTGTTTCTAAGGGCCGATTTACATTATCTAAGTGTTTAGGAGAGTATTTTAGTACAAGTTGAAAGGCAAGTTCTTTAGTGCCTTGTGAACGTTTAAATTTCTTCCAGTAGAGTATCATTACAGCGCCACAATGAACGCGCAACGACGTCGGCAAATACGCTCTATTCTATGCAAAATACTAACTGTAGTTATGGAACAAATAGAAGACGAGATTTTATTCGAAATAAATACACTAAATATGAATAATAAACAAAATAGCTTCTTTTAAGGCAGTGTATGCCGAATGCCTAGCCTATTTGTTTTGGTATAAATTGTTTTTAACGTTCCACAAACATTCGTGAACAATATATTCAGACACAAATTTGATAGTTGTATCTTCCGACCATTTAGCCATCTTTAAAAATCAAAAAACACGCACGCGTTTCACGGCACTTGTGCACTCTCCTAAAGATTGTACTAAATTACGTGTTTACACACAACGAGGGAAGATCTCGGGGGTTGCGCGGGCGCGGGAGGGGTATCACTTGAATCAAAAATAAAAAGCGATTCTATTTTGATTCAACTTGAAAGTCAAGTAGAACCGTACTAAAGCAAGTAGCGTTTACATGTTTCAACTAAAGTACTATCCTAAAGCACTCTCCTAAACACTAAGATAATGTAAATGTGCCTTAATACCCAAACTTTTGCATTTTATTGCTAGGATTTTACATAAAGATGCTACCAGTACGGGTCCTAATCCATTCTTCATAATAATCCATCTATAGTAGGTCTCCGTCTTTTTCACTTATCATTACGTAAGTGAGTAATCTAATCCAAGAAAAAGATATTTATTCTATTTCAATAATTGTAAATCGTCTCTAGTTTTTTTATGGGACAGAATGGGAGCAGTCGGCTCACGTTGAATAAAGGAATAACGGCCACCCGTGGACACCAACAACGCCGGGGCTAGCGTGTGTGACTGATCTTTCAGGGAATGGTACGCTCTTTTTTGAAGGCTCCTTAGTCGTATCGGTTCGGAAATACCTCTACTGGCAGCTGATGCAACAAAGAGGTGGAAAGAAACTGGAACCCCATGCGTAACATATTTAATATAATATTACACATTTAAATTCTGTATAATAAACGACTGATCTACAGTCGAAATATATAAATTCGTGTTTATATTTGTTAAAGAATTTTTACGTAAACTTAAGTAAAAATGGTATTTTAAAGTTATTGTATTTCATGCGTTAGTTATATCATAGCTTTCTTATTTAATGATAGTACTTTAATTTTATTCAAATACAATTTCTGAAGTTAAAATAACGGGTTTTTAGAATAACAACAAAGCTACACAATAATAATTTAGGTGCAAGAGTTTACATTATAAAAGCATCGGTTAATTGCGATTCGAAAAAATATTCCATATATTTTAATTTGTTCTAATTAACATTTTGTAATAATATAATTGTATAAGTTACGACTATCGAAGTCATGGATCCCAATAGTGAGTAGTCGATACGAACTAGGTTGGACATGCAGAATTCCACTGGTCTATGTTGTGTGAGGAGACGGAGTTCGTTTAAAGCTGATTTTACATCATCACCTGAAAAAATTAAGGGATTTCCGAGAAATTCATAGCAAAGCGAACTGTAGGAGAAGCTTTCATTAGAGTATTTTAGCTAAAACACTGCTAAAAAGTATCTAAAAACATCTTAGTTATTGCACGTGGGTCTGAGAACTACGGCTGCGTATCAACTAGGTACATTTTTTGGAATTCTAAGAGAGCGTTAAACTTTCATATTTATAATAGATTTAACCTTGTAGATGAAGTCAAACATTGGGACAGTCAGAGTTTTATTCTAATAACGAAATCTTCATTCCTTTCAGATTGTAGAAAACTTACTGGGTTCATTGAAGACAAGTGCGTGATCGATTATATTGATAAATCTCTCCCGTTGCCCATACACCAGTTCACAATGTCTAGCAAGGCTGCCAACGATAATCACGCAAGTAAATAGCCTCATTAATGTTGACACCACCGGGAAGATACCCGTCGCATTTCTATGTAGGTGCTACGAACCAATTTATAACAGAACCTTTTTGACATTGACATAATATACATTCTTTGTCTACTTTAAGCCGGAATTATGTACATTACGAAATTAGTGGCGTGAAATTAATTTCGTGACATTATTTTTACCAACAGTTTCACGTGTAATTCTATATTTTCGTAATGCATGCATTCATTTCATGAATGCAAATGACGTGAAACTGCTGTCACGAAAGTGCTGTGGGGACGTATGTATTTTGACGCTAATACATGATGCCATAATAAATTCTTATGATAAAGAGTTAAAACTATTTCCAATTATTTGCTAAAGCGCAGCGTAAGTTTTGCCTTATCTATTTTTTTCAGACATATTGTTAGACACTCTTCTCAGTAAACAAATAATATTATATTCACTCATTCGATAATACTTTTTTTAAGTTAATAGATAAGCATCTTTTTAGCTTCCTTGAATATAGATAAATAAAGCTTTGATGCTGATGGGGCCATGGTTACTGCGATACTGCGAATTTCACGATACTAATTATTTTACGAAATTACTTTCGCATATTATATCGAGACTACTTTCGTGAAACTGATTTCCCATGCATGCCAGTCATTTCGTAATGTAATTCCGGCTTTACTTCTACTTATATTCTGAAACTGTTTTTGATGTTAAGTGTCATCTTATGTTTAAAGATTTATCTCTGAAATTGCTTATAAAAGATATATTTCAGCTGTTACCATGACGTGTGAGGTCGTCTTCTCCTACAAGGTGCTACTCTTATCTCTGTAGAATAAAAGAAACTAGATGGTGCCCGCTACTTCATATTTCGAATTAAAAGAAGATTTTCAAGGGTAGGAATTAATTTAGAGTTACAAAAATAATTTGTTTTTATAATTTTAAACACGTTTAATTCTGCACGTTTTTAAGCGGAAAGCATAACAAACTAACTTATATATGTGTATATATATCTATACCATACACATATATTAAAACATATATGTGTATGGTATAGATTTTAGAGTCTTTAAACCGTTAGTTTTTATAATGCTTTGTGGTATCATTGTTTATATCAAACCTGTGATCCAAGCAATATCCTGGCAGCAATATTTGTAAATCGTATTATATCAATCAATATACTGAGGGTGTTCAGAAGGACCTGAAAATTAATTTAAAAGCTTATCCACATAAAATATAACAATTTGGAATAAATCAATCTTATTCAATTAACCTTAATTTTAATGTATTTATAATGGTTATATAAGTACTTAATAATGAGTCATTATCGGTATCAGAGACTGGCGCCATCTTGACATATACTAATCTTTACAATAATGTTATTGACATAAAATGATTTTCGTCAAATTAAATGCGTCATGCCACTGTTGTACACACAAAAACAACATTTATTCCATGTAGATTGTAGGTATTTGATTAAGGAAAAATTATTCCTTAAAAAATATTGGTAGGTACCAACCCTTGTTCCGAACGCTTGATTGACGAACCCTGCTAGTTCAATTACCCAGACGTAGCATTTACGTAAGCATTTCACTACCTCAACATTACTATTCGTAGTTCCAACTGAAATTATTTTTATAGCAGATTCATTACCGCTTCTTTCCCGATATGAACATTTCAGTTTATTACAAAGAGATTCTGCTGCGTCGCCGATAGCACGGAGACGAAAGTCTATATGCGTTAGATGCACCGTCATATCTAGACTAGTTATAATTTTTATCAGGACAAAAATGTAGGATATTGAAAATGCCGACGCTGTTTTCCAACCGGATGAATCGAGCCAAGCCCAATAATCGCCTGCACAGCTGATCGTCCATATAAAGCCGTAAAGTATAAGAATCTTTCGCAGCTTTCCGTACAAAACTCCACAGTACTTCATTCCAAGTACCTCATCCAATTTCTCGTATATTTTGTAATATTCTTCTAAAGAATTGCCGCATCTATATACAATATACAAATCAACGATATATTGAAAAAAATCAAATATTACTTGCACTGCATCTGTGTACATTATCGAGACCACCACATCGTGATATGTATATAAAATCTTGAAATATAATGTCAAAGCATCAATGGACCCAAGAATAAAAGCCGGTAAAATGAATCTTAGTATCGATAACACTGTATACTTTTTTTGTTCAAACCTGTCACAATTTAACGAAAACAATCTTAGAAAAGGATTTAAAATCCCAAAAGATTTCTTGATGTATTCAACGCAAGGTAATCGATGTTTTGGTATCATTCTTTATAAATTAATTGAGAACAGTTTTAACAAAAGCCAGGTGGGTTGTGTGTGGTTTGGGCAATAGAAATCGAATGAACAACGGCAAAACCAATTACATTAATAGAACTGGCAATTACTTTCACGATATGAACATTTAATTGCATATACTTCAATAAAGGCATTACTAATTACAGCTTAATTATAGTGTCATTTAGAAAAATACCGATTAACTTAATAAAATTAAAATTACTTACCTCGAAGTAAGTTCGGTGGCGGTTTTTGTATGGAGATGTTTAAATAAAACTCTTTGTTTGAAGCTGGGGACAACTGAGTTTAAAGGTTTAAAATATGAGATTATAACTAACACAAAATTATGGGGTAGAGGGGTTGCGACGCTAACAAAAACAAACTTGGCTTATCTTTAGGGTTAATTAATCTAAATGACACTTATGTTATTGGACATTGTGTGTTAAAAACTAAAGGGCTCAATACTGGCTTCAAGTGTACTATGATTGTTTACGCTTCTATTATTACCTAAAATATTAAAATGTAACTTAACTAAAGTTAGGTTACATAACCCCCGTTTAACTTTAAATAATATGCATAAGTATGAGAGCCATAGAAAATCTAATAACGCTGTACTGAGATGAGGTTAGACTAAAAGTTATAGCTTGTCTATTATGATCAGACATTCTTGAAGGGTGGTAACGATAAGCGGTGATCATTATGTGATGTCCCGAAATGGGGCATGGGGTAGATACCTTTTTTAAGTCTGTTGTATTGATAATTTTGACGAAATATTGTTATTTTTGTTTGCATCCATCTACTGTTCATTTAACAGCTACATATCACATCATGCTGGTATTTTGAATAAAGAAACTTTAGATATTTAAGTTTCATATTTCTCAGTACCTCTATCTTTTTTTTTTTTAATTCGGTAAAGAAATGTTTATTTGTGCGACTGGTATTTCACAGATCAGAGCCCATACTCTGTAACTTCCAATAGTCAATAGCGACAGTGATTCCGATCACAATAAGTTTTTGTACCACGAGATCCCAAGGTTGCGACATCAGCGCTGAATATCTTGACAGAAAACCAAAACGTCTAGATCGATATCGCTATTGGAAGTTACAGAGTACATGTGAGTTAAACATGTGCAGATGTAGGCACTTTATAAAAAAATAGCTTAATTTACTCACCTATTTTTTATTAATCCTTAAAAATAAATACTACAGAATATATTAATAAACATATGGACATATTTTCAAGAAATATGATTAAAATTAAGAAAATATTTACTAAAAAGAAATAGATAAGAATCAAGCGTGTACATTGTTATGGCAAACAATTATCAGGTAATGCAATAATTTTAAAATTAATAACACAATCTGTCTCTTTTAGTTTAATCTGCTTATTCAGTGGGTTTAATTAATCCCGAGGTCCAAGCTTGGATCCCATAGATGCAATATTTTTTTCTGTTTGGGTGGCTAAACATTCTATAACTAGAACAGATTTGAAGCAATATGAGACTGAAGTTGTATATCAGTGTGTTTGATTAATTTGTCACTGTTATTTACATCATAGCAAGGTATGCCTGTAGCAAAACTTGGAATCAATGCATTATATAAAAATTTAAAACCAAAAAAATAAAGCAATAAATAATTGCAACAAAACAATTGAATCTTGTTTATTCATTGTTTATCAAGACTATTTTACAAGATAAATCTTGTCCAACATACATAATATTTCAAATTCGGAACAAATACACAGTACTTTGTGTTCCGTTTGTATACACATTATTTGCACTTAATATTACAATAACAATCACCTGCACCGTCTCCGCTTACTGCTTACTTCATCACTATCCTTAATTTTTTTAATAGAATACTTATTTATAAATAATTCTTCATAGACAGCACTACTGCAACTTGGGCTTAGAAATTGTGAAATATCATTGTATAACTGTCTCTTATAGGTCTCTGGATTACCATTGGCACTTGCTTGTATGGACACAGTCTTATTTTCTGACTTTGATTTTATTGATTCTTTCATTTCTTGAATTTTTTGTGAATTCTGATCAATTTTTCCTAATAATCTATTTTCCATTTGTTGCAATCGATCTTCTAAAAACTTTAAGGTGTATTCCTGAACACTGGGCAGCTTTGGTTCAGTTGATAAATAGGACGACACTTGTGTTGACTCCTGACCTTTTTTTGGTTCATTCTTCGCTTGATTTTTATATTTCAAGACTTTTACAATTTTTGGAGGGGATTTCTGTTGTACGTTATTATCCAATGCTATAACGGCATCAATTAATTTCTTATTAAATTTCCTCTTTTTTTCTATCACAGCTAATCTTTTCGGACTCACTCTGCCTTTTGAAGGTGACACTGACTTTTTGTTATCATTAATAATACACACTTCTTTTGGGTTTAGAATCAAATTAGATGGTATATTAGTATTTCTTTTTGATTGGGTGTCAAATTTGTCTTTGTCTTGTAGAACTTTAATTCCAGATTTATTTTCTTGAGGTAATAAGTTATTGAGGCACAACATTGTTGTATCAGTTTTATTGGGAATTGTATCCACTGGGTTTTCTGTCTTTTGAATTTCTTGCCTATTAGTATCCCCTGTTATACTTGGCAAACATTTCTGTTTCTTTCCATTGATATCTATTGTATATAATGGTTGTGCATTATTTGTTTGGAGTTCATTTGAGGATAATGATTGTGGTATAAATGGTTCATTTATAATTATAGAATTTGTTCCTAATAGATTCTCTCGTGGTTCATTTACTTCTAAAGTATACACTGAAGAAGGATGGTCGAATTTTAGAGAGTTTAAATTTAATGAGTATGAGGGCTGTTCATTTTCTAATGTTTGATATTGTATATCCAATGAATATTGGGGTGGTTCATGCTTTTCTACATTTAAATCTACAGGATAAACCAAGTTTTGTTCTCTAGTAACTAAAAAATTTCTTTTAACAGGGTGAACACTAGTTTGTGTTCCATTACTAATAGGTACACTTATTTGGTTATCCTTTTTTTGCAATTTAATAACTGAACTTGGTGATATAGGCTGAAGATTTTTGGGTATTGATATAGCATCCTTAATTTTCTTCTCTGATAATATCTTAACCTTAGATGCTTTATTTACAGGAGTTGATGATGTTGTTATTGGTTTACTTTTCATATAACGACATTCTGTATTCACTTTAATTTTTCTTGGCTCATCTTGCTGTTTATTACTTAATAAAGGCATTGTAACCTCTGTCAAAGGAAATTCACCTTGAATTATTGGTTTTTCTTCACTGGGGACTACATTATCTTCTATAATTATTTCTTGGACTGTTATTTCTTTACTTGTTTCTTTACTGCTTTTATCATATGGATTAATAATAGCAAATGGAGAGTTATTTGGTTGAAACACTAATCGATCACTAAATTTCCGTATGTTCCGATCAGCTACATCATAATCCTTACAGTCCAAGCTAAATGAATCTATATTGGTACTGTTTAATAAATCGGATTCAAAGTTTGTTAAGAAGTCTGCATATTTAATAGAGTAGTTAGCAACTTTTTGGTCATGTGTTAAAACATCATTCTCTATTTCATCTGTTAAGAGAGGCAATACTGAACCTATATTTTGATCTTTTTTCCACTTTGTAGGATCACAATATGGACCATCTTCTGTTGGAATTGCATCCATAGTCAACTTCGCTTTCTGTAAATGTAAATTAATCTATTGTTAGAAAACTAAATTTTCAGTATAAGGTTCTCATAATTGTTTGTAATTAAAAGAGGTTTACATTTGCAAGTCATGTTAATGTAAATCGGATTACCTGGCAGTTCATAAAATTGTCATCCTTGAAATGATGTTGGCAAACAACTCTGTTCTTTAATTGGGATACTTTAAGGTTTAAAAATTCATAGCGACGTGCATTGATGATCCACTGGTGACATCGAATCTTGTTAAACACAGGGTAGTGAAACATATGAGTTTTTCCATCTGTTTTCATAGTGCAATTTCTGTATGTACATTTACAGCCACCCATCGTTTCCTCTGTAATTTATAAAACCCAAAATGTAATATCATGTGCGTAAATTGAATACGTATGGATGTTTAAATAGGTAAGAGTTCCCTTTTATGCTTGCTTTACCTTTAGAAATGGACCGAAAATAAAGATTGAAATAGTCACGTATTAATTAATAAATTAAAATTTCTTAATACAATCTATATCGGCATTATCAATAAGGGTTGTTAATTTATTAAATATTGTCTAAATTTAAATACACAGTTTAGAATTGCGATTTTTCTAACTAAATAAACAAGCTCTAAAAGATCTCAATATTTATCACAGAATACAGATGTCATTTTTATTTCTCAAACAACAATCCAGCGACCATAGACATACCACACTCCACAGATTAAATAGGAGTAGGATACACTATAATTTTAATAGAGTCTGTTCGGAAAGAGAACCAAGTAGTTTTTGACTTTCTACAATATACACTACTGTTAAGGCATCTTGACTAAGGCCCATGGTCGCTGCAGTAAATTACCTTTTGTTATGTTTACCCTTTGTTCTGTTACGCTATTATAGTTCGGCAGCAAAAGTAAAGTAATATATATAAAATTTTTTGTGAATAAATAAAATTACGCGTTTGCTACAGATAAGAATTAGTTTTTAGTTTACATATAATATAACCGCTACTCTCCGGCTCTCATTCCGCACATACTGTGCGTTTTCCAATTACAGCACTAGAGCGCATTTTGCGGCATAATGCTCAACGTTGAGTGTTCCAACTACAGCAACGCTTCGCACAATTGAGCACTCTCAAAACGAATGCTCTCGCGTGCTTCTCGCAAACAATACCAACACAGTGACAGAAAATTGACCAGTATTTTTCTTTAAGTTGGCATTTATCGAAATTTTCGTTAGTAAATATTATTTATTGTTGAAAAATTTGTAAGGCTTTCGTTTCGTCGTAGATTTTGAAAATAATTAAAGTTATTTCAAACAGCTAAAAAAAAAAATATTAGTATGGATGAAGGTATAAATAGTTACTTTTTTTATATTCCACATTTAAAATATGAATACAATTTTATTTTAAAATTCGGATCTGTAAACAAATTTATTTTACAGGATTATACTTTAGAAAAAATTGCAATGGTTTTGAAAAAGTATATAATTTTTTTAGAAATCATTAAAAAATATTACTCAAAATGTAAATGATGTAAACTTCATACATGAAACTAAATATTTTACTGTTAATTTAGCTTGTTGAAACCTTATATTCTTTAAAGGTTTTCTATTATTTCAATAAAAAAAATGTTAATGAAATAATTTGATGATTAAAATAAGCGTAAAAAGTTTTCAACCAATTATTATTGTGTACCACATTATTTATACATTAACGAGGTTGCTAACTCAATTCATAACATTTTTTTTACAACACTGACTTAGCGCACTCTGCTGATGCATTTGAAAACTAATTCACGTTCCAATTAAGCTTCAGCATTATGCGGCATTGTGCGGCACTGAGTAGCATAATGCTCTGTAATTGGAAAACGCACACTATATATATGCTGTTACGGGACCTCAACTACAAAGTACTGGTAGTATGTTCTAAAATAATAATTCAAGATCTGACGAAAAGCGGTTTTGTCTCAAGCCCCAAATTTATAAACACACACACGTTTTGATACACTTCAGCCCAGATAGCGCTAATTCTCGTTTATAAATCTTACAAGAAGCAAAACATACGTTAAAACGACGAATGACGACGATCGACCGTTACAAGAAATCTATATTTATTAGGTTTAGTCTATAATAAAATAGAACTCTATGGTTTAAATTTACAACTTAGTCAGTGCCTAACAGTAGGTATGAGAACGTCAAAAACTAAATTTGATGAAAACTTTTCGACACGAACTGTCATTTCCATACAAATTTAGTTTTCGACTTTCTACATACACTACTGTTAAGCCATCTTGGCTGCCGTATACCAGGCCATAAAATTAAAAAAAAAAAAAAAAAAAAAACATATCTGTATATGTTATAATAATCCCTATAATTGACGTAAAGGTTGTAAATGCTAGGTCATAAAATCCCAACAAAAAAAAATAATCCCTACAAAAAAAAACAATTTTCTTTGAAAAATATGACCGTTCGATAATTCTTGCGAAAGTAATAATAGTAACTATGAGAGAAGAAACACGGTAAGCCTACGAATTCTATTTTTGTCACTAATACAATTATACAAACAGCGTTTAAGTATAATCCCATGATCCTTTTTTTACAGGAATGGTCAGCATAAACTAAAGACACCAAGTATTTCTTATTTCACATTGGTAAGATTTTGTATGTTTAAAATACTCTTATAATGCAAAAAGCATTAGAAGTAAATCGATAGTTCTAAATCTATTAATATACCGTTTAGAAAATCGCAAAAGTAATATGACCTGAAATATGTAAATACAAAACCACTAGTAGTATGCCTTCGTCGAAGTAGAATTAAGACAAAAATAACGATCTAACTATGTACTAATAATAACTTTCGAGGTTTAATATACCCCATTTAAAATTATTATACAATTTAAAATATAATAATTGTGCAATAGTAAAGAGAAGACACTCTCTGCATGCTGTAAATTTTGATTTTTTTATTGTTTCAGTTCAGATTTGCTACGAAGCAAGATTGTATTTTAATTACAATTGGTTTATTGGCGAGTTTTATATCTGGAATATCTTTGTCCTATTCCATCACATTAGTTTCCAATGGCTTCCAGTCAATGATCAATTACGCTAAGGCAGATAAAAGTGCGGAGACTGAAGCGTATTTTTTAAATGAAATCCAAGATTTTGTACGTAAATACTCGTGTGTTGGTGGTTTATTACTGCTAGGAGGTTACTTGGGAACTGCGCTGATGAATATTACGGCTATTCGTCAGGTAGGTATAACATTTTTTTAATTTAATCTATTAACATACGCCTAGTGGGACTGCCATGCTGTTGCTTTCGGACTTCATCGACCAGTCAAGTGATGCAATAGGTTTACCTAATTGCGGTGAGTTCTCGGAGACCATCTCCCTTCCTCTACCTAAGGAATATAAAGTTTGGATTCGCGATTATTAGGACGCGCTCGCGGTGCAGAATTCCTTGACGTTGCGTAGAGATATGAAAGAAGAGTTGTTCGGGTTATTTAATTGTAATACGAAATTCCACCCGTATCACCTCTTCGTCCGTCGATACGCAACTGAGCGTTTTTTTAAGGCAGTTTTTACTGCGCACCACCATTATGTGGAACCAGCTGCCTACCGATGTATTTCCGAACCAATTCGATTTAGAGGTTTTTCAAGAAAAGATCGTACAAATTCTTTAAATGCCGGCAATGCACTTGCCCTCTGGCAATGTGAATGCGGCGGCGGCGGCGGTGTCAACTAACATCAGGTGAGCCTCCTGCCCGTTTGCCCACTGTTACATTAAAAAAATACGCACAATCTGATGACAGTTAGGACAAAAAGTCTGGTTTCCAGGGTTCAGCCTTCAGATAGATAGTGGCATTTCTTTCTGGTTTACGATTAAGATTTAATTTTTTTTTTCGTGTGGAAGAAGTCACTTCGATGATCGTTACTTACCTACGTTTTGTAAATTTACTTTGACCATACGACCGTGTAAATTATTTTAATTTTAATAATTAGATTTTGATTTTACCCTTATTAGTAATAAAAAGCAATTACTAATGATTGGTCACAAAGTTGAAAGATAAGTTACAAAGTGTTTCGTTAATCCATACGAATTTTGATATATTTGACCGAGTTTACAAAAATTGCAATAAAACCTTGGCATACATAAATTACTAATCAGATTTTGATTAACTTTTACATCCGTTTGATACGGTATCTGTATCATATTAGCTATGCTTTAAAGGATGCATGACTAAAGTATGTATTTAACGGTTTTCTATAGGTACTAAAGCTAAGGCAAGAATATTTGAGAGCGGCATTAAATCAGGACTTTGCTTACTACGATCTGCACCATACCGGGGACTTCGCTTCAAAGATGGCAGAGTAAATAATTCCGTATGTTAATAAAAATGTATCATTGTATATATGAAAGTTTATATAAAAAAATGTGTCTATATACGATCTGGATAATGGCTTATCACTTAATTATCATTAGTATCAAGTATGTGTCTTGAAAGATATCTATATTTATTATCTTTAACCCAACAACAGCGTTAAAGTATACATAATAAATTTATAATTAAAAACGTTAAATGTCCTAACCATATCAAGTACCTACTACAGCCTATTTGGCCTTGGTCTTGCCAGAAAACTGCTTCGGCAGCCATCAAGGTTGCTTTTATAACCCTCCAGGTAGTCTCTCGTTAATTTGGACAACATGTTCACTGTTCAGCCCATCGTAACCCCTCAAACTTAAGGTTTTCACGACGTCAAGTTCGCCATGCAGCTGGAATAGCTCATGGTTATATCTACTTCGATGATTGATGATTTCCGATTAAATGTGATGTGACCCAGTGTCTTTTCAGAAAGTTTTAGCATACTATACTACTTTAAACCTTTTGTCCTAAAATTTCCTAAGCTGTGATATCTGATAAGTACGTAAAAAAACGTGTTTGTACTTATGTACACGCGTTAGAAGTTATACTTCTTTGGCGTATCAAGATAAAAATCTTTTCCAAAACTTTATTCTTCGTTTGTAGAAGAAACGACACTAACAATAGAAAAAAGTGTTTAATACATTGGAAGTTTTATTATAACGCATTATCTAGTTAAAGTAGATATAAAGTTTATTTAAATATCTCAAAATAAAATGTTGACTGTAGCTAACTTCAGGGTATCGCTTTATTGTCGTCATTTTTCTCTAACGCGCCAAAAGAAGTATAACTTCAAAAATATATTATGACCTTATTCAAAAATGTAGACAGGGGAGTCCGTATGCGTATACAGATTGAATAAAATATTAATAAGCTTGTTTTATAGAATAGCTCTTCTATTGAGAAGTCTAATTTTAGAGCAATGTGTAATTAAATTCTAACCTAATTTATTAATTAAAGATATAAGAATGTGTCCAATAACACTTACAGTCTCTATTTAGAAGACTCTGTTCTGCCCTGCGATTCTGTAACTCACTTTTCGAACTCACACAGCGGTATTCGCATCGGCGGTCGCTCTCAAATCAGTCGTGAAGCAGTCATTTTATGATATGGCATTCTGAAAAGGTGGGAGCTTGTAGTTTATTGTTTATCAAAACTGCTGTGTGAGTTCGAAAAGTGAGTTACAGAATCTCAGGGCTGTTCCACATATTAACTCGTTTCATTCACGTGATGATGGAGTCTTTGTAAATATACTGTCGCTATTAAATTCTTAATGTTACAATTTGTAGTGACGTTATAAAGTTGGAACAAGGTATTGGAGGCAAGCTGGCGTCGCTTATCTACAGTTTAGCAGTAGCACTTGGTTGCATCATCATGTCCCTGATAAAGGGATGGAAACTCGCCCTGCTCTGTCTTATTCCTGCACCAATAACATTCTTTCTGGTCGGATTGACGGGATGGGTATGAAATTTTATAATATGTTCTTAATCTAATATAAAAATTGACGTTTCACAATGTTCGTTCCCATACTCCTTCGAAACGGCTTCACCGATTCTTATGAGATTTTTTATACATATTCAGTAAGTCTGAGAATCGGCTACTATATTTCTTTCAACCCCCTAAGTGATAAGGGTGTCGACCCCAATTTTTTTTTTGTTTTTACTTTTAGACAATTTTTTAGTTTTTATTTATTTATGATACAACATACATAAAACCTTTAATTTTTATTATAGCAGATAGTTATTTATAGTTATATATATGGCAAAACAACGTTTGTCGGGTCAGCTAGTTTTCATATAAATATTTCAATAAGTTTAGATAAATAGATATTTTCGTCGTTTGTACATTTTCAAATGTTAAAGATGAATTAATTTTTAATAAAATATGTAATTTTTGAAGTTATAATTTTGGCGCGTTAGGGAAAAACGATTAGAGTAATTTTTTAAAAAATTTTACGATGCGCGCGCACATCGTTACAAGGAACCGACACCCTGAAGTTAGCTATAGTCAACATTTTAGTTTTTTCTATTGTTAGTGTAGTTTTTTCTACAAACGTAAAATAAATTTTTTGAAAAGATTTTTATCTTATTACGCGAAAGAAGTATATCTTCTAACGCGTGTACATAATACACACACGTTTTTTTTTAAATTTATTCAATACTCATGGTCTAGCTACCATCCTCCGGTAAAACAATAATGGTTACGGTCAAAAAAAGATGTCCCTGCTGACGGGACTTTTTTGTTTAGATAGCCAACAAATTGTACAAGAAGCAATCTAAAGCTAAAAGCGATGCCAGTATGGTTGCTGAGGAAGCTATAAGTTCTATCAGAACAGTCTACGCTTTTAATGGGCAGGAGAAAGAGATAGCAAGATATCGCAAACACCTAATTAGAGCGAGAAATATTCACATTAAAAAGGGTAAGTATACAATCTGTTTCGTACTGTTAATTGTTGGCATAACGCAATGTAGCTCAATGATCTTAAATGATTTTCAAAATTTTAATGAAATCTGTTAGGCCGTTTGATCACAATAATATTTTTCGTTTTTTACAACAAACAACATATTGTATGTAGTAAAAATACAATGGATAGTTCCCATTGACATTTTTTACAAGAGATGTTACCGTTTCGTGTTACGCTGTTGTGCGAAAGGAATGGAAATATCAATCTGATTTCTTGAATTTCAATTGCATTAGAAAATGTAGGGAAGAGCATGTCCACACGCTCACAAAATAGTGAAAGAAGTTAGTTGTAAACATAATATTTAATTTGTGAAAGTGAGAAGTAATAGCGTATCTAAAACTAGTTCAGAGTAACCATAGATTGGCGTATCTAGGTTATTTTTCAAGACGATGTGTGAATTTCCTTAAGTGTCCAAACTACAATTTGCTAGCCCAACATCCTGGGGTGGTCACTAGCCCATATTGGTGAGAATGTAAAACGAAAAATGTATGATGAAACGTTGCGTTTGATTTTGATTGGTCAAACGGACATGACTTTGTGCCGCGTGTTAACACGTAATGGAATTTTGTCCACAGTGTTCACAACCTTAAGGCAGCTATCCTACTATGGCTGCAGAACTATCGTATGTTGGATTTGGTATTACAGATTACCAGTTTTACCAGTTTTACCAGTTATACCATTAAAAAAATATCGTACACTCGCGTCCAATAGCAGTTTACCATCGTAAAACATTACGAAATTGTCCCACAGGTATAATAACTATCGGTTGGGAAAGACCAGAGACCAATCAGAATTGAACGGAGCGTACAATCTTTCGTTTTAGACTATCATTATCTAAAGGAACAAAACACATAAATAAATCAATGGCGCTACAACCGATTTAGGTCTGGTCCTCAGATTTCTGTACCTGTTTCATGATAATTTTACAATCTAATAGGCCCCCTGTGCCTGACACACGCTGTCGATTTTTTGGGTCTAAGGCGAGCTGGTTTCCTCACGATGTTTTCCTTCAACGTTCGAGCGAATGTCAAATACGCACATAGAAACACCTCATGAATGAGAGTCGCACGCTGAAGCTACGCCAACACTGCTTTAGCCACACTCTATATGCAATGCTCGCAACGAGAGAGTCTTATCATTCAGTGAAAGTATGAACGCGCAATCAGATTTTCTGCTGTCTACTTCTGTTCGCTATGTATCTGTTTTTTATTGCAGAAGTATTTACCGGACTATCGATGGGCACCCTTTTCTTCTGCGTGTTTGGCTCTTACGCTTTATCATTTTATTTTGGAATTTATCTCGTGATAAAGGAGCCGAAAACCTATAATGCCGATGTCATGTTTTCAGTAAGTTACAAGTAGCTAATACTTCTCGAAATAAGGCCTGTTGAAATTTAAAACTTTTGTGGATATAAAGTTGCTAATAAGCGTCTCGGGGAATGTATATCTTATCAACCGTGTTTATATTTATATAATGTATGTACCACAAAGAACGGTTAGGTGGCCGTCGATACATAATCTTATACTAGAATAAGTCCTGAGTATATACCTCGTTGTACTTCTCCTTACTAGAAAGAAAGGCACACAATTACGTCAGCCGTAAGGATTTGGAGAAATTAGACTGATGCTGTACCTTGCCTTACAATAATAGTTCACGAACACGCACAAAACACTCACTATAACAGTCTAAATGGAGGACGTAACTATTTACAAGAAATTAACAAAAGTATATGAAAAAATGCATCAAACGTTAACCGAGTGAATCTCAACAATGACTAATGAATAAATGTAAAGATCGGCCGAGTAATAATATTTTTGGGAGCACCCTCATCAAATTTAATAAAATGAAGAAAAAAAAGTATTTTGAACAATTTATTTCAATAAAATAATTTGCGATATTAAATCTAAGATATTTATTATTATTTAATAATAAGACTAGTGAAACTGAATTATTTTCAGGTATTTTTCGGGGTGATGACCGCTTTAAGTAATTTCGGTATGGTTGCCTCTCTGATGAATACATTTGGTTCAGCAAGGGGCGCCGGAGCCCAAATATTTCAAACTCTTGACAATCAGCCAACCATAAACCCCATATTAAATAGAGGAGTCAAACCAAATGATTTCAGAGGAGATATTGAATATAAGAACGTTGTATTTCACTATCCATCAAGACCGGATATTACTGTCAGTATTTTATTAATCTATACTAATATTATAAAGAGGAAAGATTTGTATGTAAGTATGTTTGTAGCGAATTGGGTCAAAAAGTACTGTACCGATTTTAAAAATTCTTTCACCATTTGAATGCTGTATATGCTGTAATATCACTGATTAATATAGGCTATTTTAATTGCAAGAAAAAAATAAGGATCCCTACTAAAATTACAATAATGTTTCCCAAGGTGTAAAAAAATGCCTATAAAATATCTTTTATCGCATGCGCTGATAATAGAACAAAACAATGTTCCACAATATTAAAGAACATATCTATCAACAAAAAAATTTCCACCCGTGCGAAGCCGGGACGGGCTTGTTTATTATAAATATTAGATAAGTCGTTTTGATTAACAGGCCTCCCACTTGACGTCAAGTCTCGTTTCGGAAATTCGGAATGTCACGATTAGGCCCTATCTCCACTGCTCTGGTCCGGAGTCGGAAACCGGAATCAGTCATGAGTTTTTCTCATGATCGGAAGGCCGGATTGTGCTTCTCCACTTTATCCGACAATAATCGATCAGTAAAAATAAGTCACCCCGTCGCAACGGACGTAACGCAGTGCTTTATTAAAATTCCTCGGCTTTACGATTCACAATGAGTCCTGCCTTAAATCGCCAACAACTTTTAGCTATATTATTATACGTTCGAAGACAAAGAGGCATCACTGTCGATTACTTCGGACCGATAAAACACCGCGGTCCGATCTAGAAAATTATCGAATCGTTAAAAACCGGATGCCGGAGTATTGGAGAAGTACGTAAGTACTGTTGTGAGTTTCTAAATCGGATCGGTAATTAACGTTTGCCGGACCGGAACAGTGGAGAAAGGGCCAAAGACTCGTATATAATATTTCTGCTACGTAACGTGCGCAATGAGCTTATATTTTAACAAACCAAACAACTGCGTAGGTTGGCAAGGCGCTACGTTCGCATTATAAATATAATTTTGTAGGTACTAAAAGCTGTAAATTTGATAATAAAACACGGGCAAACAGCTGCTTTGGTAGGACATTCTGGTTGTGGGAAATCGACAATTATTCAGCTTTTATCGAGATATTATGATATAGAAGAGGGCTCTGTAAGTATTAATATTTTATCAATGCTACAGCAAGAAATTTTTTACGATCAACTGTAACGGGAATATGAAACACGTTTTAATACATGAGCTATATATTTAAATGTTACGTAATAAAAAGGCACAAATCTTTTGACTGGCATAAATAAAATAAAATTCTAATTTTACTAACTGAACTGAACTGAATACATTTTTTCACAGTGGTTGCCTGGAAGAGATCGCTCGAAAGCGATAAGGCATCCAGTTGTCCTCCGTTTCATTTGATTATGTTAAATTTGTATTATGTTAATGCAACGAAGTGTTAATAAATAAATATAATAGAATATTGTAAAAAATACGGTTACTGGTGTATATACTTTAATTATATACAACAACTCTTGGACTTGACGAAGATAATGATGACTACAAGATACTGGAAAATTCTATTATAGATCACGTAAACAACTGTAAAATAATCAAAAAGAAAATACTTAATGAACCTCAAAAGGATTGGATTAATAATGATTTAATCAGCGAAATAAACCAAAGAAATAAACTATGGATAAAATTAAAAAACATGCGTGACTGTGAAACTACGAAGCAAGAATTCGAAGACTATAAAAACTATGTTTGTAAACGCATTAGGGATACCAAGGATGCCTATTACTTTCAAAAATTCATAAAATAAAAAATAATCCGAAAAAGATGTGGAACCTTGTAAATGACCTAGCAAAAAATAAAACAAATACTAGCTGTGGGCCTTCGAAAATTATAATAAATTCTATCGAAATTACTAATAAAAACAATATTTGTAGGAATTTAACCGATACTTCACTGGAATAGGTAAAATTCTGGCTGACGAAATACCAAAAACCTATCATGATAATTTTTCAAAAGCTTTACCTTCAACTAAACAGTCTACAAACTTGATGTTACTAGAACCATGTAGTAGTGACGAAATTTTAAAAGTAATAAATAATTTGGATACACATTGTAGTGCAGGCCTGGACGGTATTAGCACAAAGTCTATAAAATGTATAAAAGATCATATTGCTAAAAACCTATCTAAATGTTTTAACAAATTATTAGAAATTGGAGAATTCCCAGACTCTCTAAAAATAGCTAAAGTTACTCCCATTTTTAAATCTGGATCTAAAACTAATACTGGAAACTATAGACCAATCTCGGTGCTACCCATAATAAGTAAAATACTTGAAAAGATACTATATAACCGTCTTACAAAGTATCTAACTTCTATAAATTTTTTATTTGAACGACAGTATGGTTTTAGACCAAAAAGTAATACTTTAACTGCAACTATTGACTTAATTACTAAAATTAGGACCAACATAGATAATAAAAAACATTACGTTAGGTGTATTTATTGATTTAAAAAAAGCATTTATACTGTAAGCCATAAACTATTACTACAAAAGCTTGAATGCATTGGAATCAAAGGCACAGCTCTCAAAATTTTTCAATCATATTTAAAAAATCGATTTCAGGTAGTTAAAATAGATAATACTCAGAGTAAACCATTGCCTATCGAATACGGCGTTCCACAGGGTTCTATTTTGGGTCCATTACTCTTTCTTATTTATATAAATAACTTGCATGAAATTGGATTAAACGGTCACCTTACTTTATATGCAGATGATACGTGTTTATTTTACTTTGGCAGTTCAATCAAAGATATCTTCAGCAGAGCCCAAGAAGACCTTAATCTACTCTTCACTTGGTTTCAATATAATTTACTCACTGTCAACGTCGAAAACATGCTACATTATATTTAAATCTAAAAATAAAAAAGTTTTACCTCATGATCCATTAAAAATAAATAACACGGTCAAGAAGAAAAAAGTACAGAAAAATATCTCGGGCTTAGAATGGATAGCGGTTTGACGTGGAATACACAAATTGAGAACACCAGATCTAAGCTCTGTTCACTTATGGGATCACTTCGACACATTGCCGGTGTATCCCACGTCAGGTACGTTACACCATCTACAACTCGTTGGTCAAGCCACATCTACTTTATTTAATTGAAGTATGGGGCAGCGCCGCTAAAACTAAATTAATAAATATTCAAGTATTACAAAATAAAATTATAAAAAATACTGTTCCACTATAATTATCTTGCACCTACCATAAATATATATCGAGACACAAACATAATGAATCTAAAACAACTTTATATTTATCACACATGTATTCTTGTAAAAAAATTTATAACAAGTTCTCTCCATACTAGTTTAGCATTCTCCAAACCGCCACGTGTACGAAGTATGCGTCGAACGAGTTATCTTGCATTACCTAAAGTACGTACGAACTACGGCAAAAAAATGTTTACCTACGAAGGCGCACAGCTGTATAATAAACTACCCACAGATATAAAAAATATTACTTCTATCAATTCATTCAAATCGAAGCTAAGTGAATATGTTAAACAAAATTACTTTTAAATTCATTTCTTATTACTTACTTATTACTTACTTACTTTTAATTCATATTTCTTTGTTTACTTTTATTTTTTAAATTATTGCATATACGGCTATATTTTATTGTGATTATTTTAAGAACGACTACAATGTTATGTTATCTAGAGTATTATTCTCATGTAAGTGACATTTGTTGTCTTTTTTGAGAAATAAAGTCTTTAAACCTAAACCTATATACTACTTTAAACATATGATTAAGTCGTGTTTGTAACGTACCTACTTGTATGTCTTTTTAATTTAGTACTTATTGAAGTTATACTTCTATAGGCGCGTTAGGGAAAAATGTTTATTATGAGTTTATTATAATTATAAGAGTAAATTTTTACGATGCGCGCGCACACCGTCATAAAAAAGCGACACCCTGAAGTTAGCATAGTCAACATTTTTGAATAAAAAATGTTCATTTCTTTACTTGTATAGAAATAGTTTTTTGTGATATTTAAATAAACTATTGTTCGTGTCGTTTTTTCTACAAACGTAGAATAAGGCGAAAGATAATTATATTTTTATCTTGTTACGCCAAATAAGTATAATTTCTAACGCGCGTACATGTTTTTTTTAGATAAAATTAGATGGAAATGATGTAAAGGATCTGTCTGTGAAATGGTTGCGATCCCAAATTGGTCTTGTTTGGCAAGAGCCTGTTTTATTCAGTACCAGTATTCGTGAGAACATTCGATATGGCTACGAAAGCGCCACAAATAGAGATGTTGAAGACGCTGCCAGGCAGGCTAATGCTCATGACTTCATAATGAAACTACCATTAGTTAGTATTTTGTATTTTGCTAACAGGCAAGCTTAAACTTATTTTATGAAATAACATTCTTCTCAAGATTAAGTTATGAAAGATTGTTGAAGTTATACTTCTTTAGGCGCGTTATGAAAAATTGATGAGAGTGAAATTTTACGATGCGCGCGCACCATGACACAAAATTAACAGAATGAAGTTGCCTACGGAAGATGCTACGGCATTGGACAAAATTTAAAAACAACATTCCAATAATAATAGAATTTATGTTACACTTAATGTAAGAGAATAATAAAAAATATTTATTTATTTAATTTTTCAAATGTAAACTGAACTTTATTGACTATAATGACTCCTTTTCCAGTCTTTGATTATTTAATTGTAATTAATTATTTGCATGCAATCAAAAACTATTTTTAATAATGCCAAAGAAGTATAACTTCTTAGCGCGTACACGCACCCTTTTTATTAATAAAACTTTAGTTTGTAAGTTTTTAGTGAACGAAGCAGCCTAGCAGTTTTAATTTACTTGTTGAATACAACTAGTTTAATATTAAAATAATTTCATAAAAATGTAAAGTTTTCGTTCTGTTGTTGTTGTTGAGGGTGAACCTGAGAAAACTTTGTGAATGTTTTCGTAGAGTTTACTTTTCAGGGCTACGATACATTGGTCGGCGAGCGCGGTGCGTCACTATCGGGCGGTCAGAAGCAGCGCATAGCAATCGCTCGCGCGCTCGTTCGAAACCCGCGCATTCTCTTACTCGACGAAGCCACTAGTGCACTCGACACGGCTTCTGAACATAAAGTACAGAAGGCTTTGGATAAGGTACATCTCGGAGTTGTGCTTCGTTGTTAAACTAAAACAAATTATTATTTGAAAATTAAATACGAGCGCGATTCATATGATAAAACAAATTCGATAATTTTTAATTCATACAAGAAAATGCGAAACTATTAAATTTTTTAAAAATTATACTATAATTTAGTGAACATCTAAGAATTAGAAATAAGAATCTGAAGTATGGGAAGCTTATAAATTTCACCGTCAAATATCCTTGCTTTTAAATAAAAAAAATCAATTTTCCTTCGATTAAAAATTTGAGTGAGAAAAATTAAACTTATTACTTCCCCGCCTTCGCCTCAACTTCTTCCGTTATGTCTTCTAATCTTTTCAATCTATTTCAGGCAACTAAAGGTCGAACTACACTTATAATAGCCCATCGGTTATCAACTATACGAAATGTGGATATAATTTACGTGATGCATGAGGGTCAAGTGGTAGAATCGGGAAGCCATGATCACTTATTAAACGCGCAAGGCTATTATTATAAAATGTTTAAAACTGTGACAGAAGAGGAAATAAAATCAAGTAGCAAAGGTTCGATTCATACATAAAAGTATTGTTAGTAGTCTTTGATGGGTTTTGGTGTTTTATTTATTTGTGAGATAGGGTGTTATTTGTTATGATGTTCTATATTTGGACATCAGGTTAACGCGCGATCAATTTCATAAAGCGTACAAATGACAAGCGCTAACGCGCGTTGCGAAAGCTCGTCAGTCTGTTTCGATAGAGCTTAGAAAATGCACGTGGAAGAAGATATTATTTTGTATAGATAAGAAAATTTGAATTTGGAGCAACCGTCTTAGGTGTAATGGTTGCAGCTCCTTACAAACGTTGTAAAAAAAAACATGGAGAAAAAAGGGGCGGAGAGTTATTGCCAGTTCTTCTCTTCCGTTCTACGCCCTTGATTTGAGAACTGGCGAAATGTAAAATTAGAAGCATTAATATTTATTTCTTAAATGACGAATCACAAGTGTACATTGTGTTACCTACGTGAATAAATGATTTTTGAATTGAATTGAATTGTCTTGGATAAGTAGGAAACAACTAAATTGAGCTTGAGTGGATGTTGGTTATATAGGATACAAAATGTTTGTGTCGAAAAGAAAGAATGAAGTAAGCTCTAAGGCTAACAGAAAAAGGGTGTAACAGTTCGCTGACCGGCGCGCGGCGTTAACGCGCGCTCGCGTGGTCGGTACGCGATGTCTAGTCACGCGATTTGAAAACGCGCGCCAAAATTTTGCCATCTGAACATGGCCTGAATCTCGTTACTTAAGTGGTATTAAGTGACTTAACAAGTGCTTGAATTCGTTGGAAGTAAATGCAATACAAATTATATGGAAAGTCTATACTTACGAGCTATCAATTTTTGTAATTAACTTTTTGCGATTGATGAAACGGTCGTTAAAAGTTTTTGGTTATCTCAGTATGGGTATACTATATATAAGCGTGGGTAACACTCTTATGTTGTAACATTAATAATAATTTTTGCATATCAAGGGCTGTCAGAATCACGACCTTGGCTTGGCTTTTAAATTAAAGCACACACACTCGTTCGTTATTTATCTCTGACCGTCAGAATAACGATTTTTTTACGAGGAAATTCCGAGGGAAAGGGGAATTAGATGTATTATGAACTTTGAGCGCATTAAAAAAAATATTATCTTTTATATTCGAAACAAAGATAAATAATCTAGAACGAATTATTTCACATAGATAGAAGGAAAATGAATTAAGTCATATTTTTTGCAGAAAGCTTACTAAGCCAAGAGGAACCAATCATGTCAAATGAAAAGGAAAATTTAACAATATTAGATGTAAGTAGATCTTTTGTACTTCAATATTTATTGAAAACATAAAAAAAGAGCAGTGTTGGCAGTGGCTTCATCCCTGAGGTCGCAGGTTCGATCCCCAGCTGTGCACCATTGGACTTTTTGTCTATGTGCGCGTTTAATACTCGATCGTACAGTGAAGAAAAAACATAGTGAGGAAAACGGCATGCCTTACATACAAAAATTTGACGGTCTGTGTCAGGCACAGAAGGGTGATCACTTGCTGCTACTTGCACTATTAGAAACGATCATGGAACATATAGAAAAATCTGAGGCCCAGACGGTTGTAGCACCTTTGATATAAATATACTATAACCACCTTATTCTCAAAAAACTAAATCAGTGTAATTCCACGTATCGGAAGCACAACATCAAGATCTATTGTTCCCATGTCGCTTTAGAAACGTGTTAATTTGCGTCAATTCGAAGCTTTTAAGTTCAAAAAGAAGATCGTAAGCCATATGAATGTTTATATGTTTAATGTTTACATAATGTAATATAAAAAGTTATGTTTATTTCTTATTGTAAATAATATATTTTAACGGATTGAACACAGCTTATCCGGAGCTGGATATATTCGGTAGTGGGCTGATCGGTTTTAGAGAAAGCATTGTGGGGTGCCTTTCTCGAACTTAATTCGCTGTTTTGCTGATGATTTTTCTTTTTTTTCTGCTTTAAGTGTCAACAAATTTCTATAATTTTATTCTTTTTTTTTGTGTGCTTGTATTATCTTGTATATGTTTTATTGTAGTTTTTAAATTTTAAATTTCTATTTTTTTTGTGAATCGTATGTTTACGTTAATTGTCACACATTTTAGATGTAAGATTTTGTAAAATAATTAGTAGATTAAGTACTGTGTGTGATGTCGTAAGCTAATAACTAAATAAATAAATAAATAAATATAAAATTATAAGTACATGTATACAAATCGTATTCTATATGATATATATTTTATTAATTACTGTTCCTTTCCATAATGTAGTATTTTTTATTAGAGATAGTTTTATAACCTGCTGATCCTATCCTTTATCTGATGTAATTTTCATTCGATGTAAAATTCTTTTTGTTTACTATTTCGTTTTCCTTACCTTCGTCTGTGGCAATACGCTCTGCGTGAAGGTATTTTAATAAAAATAAATGTTTATTGTTTACTTACAGGACATTGATGAGAAGAAAGTTAAAGGACCGTCGCTCTCATTTAGAAAAGTAATAATGTTGAATGCACCTGAATGGAAACTTATCTGTCTAGGCTGTCTCTGTTCCCTTGTGACAGGCTTCTCTGTACCATTATTTGTCGTTTTATTCGGAGATTTGTTTGGTGTGAGACTATTTATATTTATTGTTTACGATATTTGTTTATAGGTACGTCTCGGTTGTAACTATCATAATTTAACATCTTTTTATAATTATTTTACAGTCTATGGCATCAAGTGATCCACAGCAATTAATGAAAAAAGTTGAGAAAGTATCCATGTCTTGTATTTTTATTGGATGCGCTATTGGACTAGCGAACTTTATTGAGGTTTAATTTAAATTAAATAGATAATAATTTTATATACATTAGTTACATTTTTCGCGTACATTATTTAAAAAGATGCGCTCATCGTTTCTTTAAAATCGCGCTTTGTTACTGTATGTCTGTGTGTTGTTTGGGTGTTGAAAAATGGACCGAAATAGAATACACTAAGTCAAAAACAACATATTTCGTCTACATGTATTTATGAATTTCATTCACATTTGACTTTTTTAGACGATAGCATTCGGTGCGTCCGGGGCCTATTTAACAGAAAGATTAAGATTGAAAATGTTTAGCCATTTATTGCAACAGCATATTGGCTTTTTTGACGATCGCTCGCATTCGACTGGTGCTCTTTGCGCTCGGCTCTCGTCTGAAGCAGCGTACGTGCAGGGGGTAAGTGTCCTTTTAATTAGTTATAGTACTATAAAACGTACAAAACATACCCACACACGGAGAAAACACAATAATAATCTACTTGCTGCCAAAGTACCTACAATAACCTGTACTTGGCACGGGCTTCAATAACGTCACGTATTTTTTTTCTTTAAATAAATTACTAAAATAAATTAAAGAATTTATGATCATACAATGTGAAGACTGAAAGTATTCGTGAGCCTCATGAAGAAAAAAAGGTTTTTTATAATTGAATTGAATTTTTATTTGCAGGCTACAGGTCAACAGGTGGGTATTATTCTGCAAGGTCTCGGCTCAGTGGGTCTGGCTTTCTTTCTGGCGATGTGGTTTGAGTGGCGCGTCGGCCTGGTAGTATTGTGTTTTAGCCCAGTCCTTGTATTCGTGATCTGGCAACAGGGCAGAGCAACGGACGAGGAGTCTACTGGTTATGCATCCGCTCTTGAGAAAAGTACAATGGTATCTTCACAATTTATACCCTCTTTTTAAGAACTTTATTATATTATCGAAGGCCCGCTTAAAATCCTACAATATTTTATTGATTGAACTTTCTTGAGATACAAACGCTGGTGAGAAATCAGATAGAGAACGATAATTTTTTTTTTTTCAAAATTTAGTTTTAATAACGGGTAAGTATAACTTTCTGCTGTGCGGGAATTCACCGATCACAATCAATAGATGTGTTTCATAGTTTCGACCTTCATCACAGTCTCCTGCTTGAGAATTAATAATTGTTTTATGTTAACAGGATTCCTATTCCAATCCGTTTCATCAATCAAAGTAAACTTAATTTCTTTGATTGACTATGTGGCAATTAGCTCAGCTCAGGAAATATTTTTAGGTAGCCGTAGAAGCGGTGTCAAATATTCGTACGGTAGCGGCACTTGGATTGGAAAGGAGGGTAGTGTCCGAGTACACAAATCTTCTTCTACCCGCCTTAGTAACCGCAAAATGCGCCGCGCATTGGCGTGGTGTTGTTACAGGACTATCGCGATCTCTTTTTCACTTTGTTAATGCTGCTGCTCTAACGTATGGCAGTCACCTTATTGTGTCTGATGGAATTGCTTATGAAGATGTATTGATGTGAGTTCATCTTATCTATATATATAAAAGAAAAAAGTTTCTTTGTGGAGGCTCCTTCACGCCTAAACCACTGACATGAAACACCACCATTCGAGCGAAATTTTTCCTAGATGGTTTATGGCATTATTTATTAAATTCCAACGTTCCTTCATTTTTTATTGCTGTTTTACTTTTATGAAAATTTATCCATACGGACTTCACCGCGGAAACATTCGGGGAGGCTTCCTAGAACCTCTAAACATGAACACTGTAAAAACTCGATTTTCGAAATATTTCAATTTTCTTAGCGGGAAGTTAAAAGGAATATAAATATGATTTGAAACAAAAATATTTAAGCGGGCGCGAAACGGCTAGTATTCTATGTAAATAATGTATTTTTTAAAGTAGTTCATAATTTCCTCAATCTTTAAAATGTGTTGGCTATGATTTCATACATATTTATAAGTTTGTGGTATAGCGCTAAAGGAAAAAAGGAAATCGTTAAATGGCTGATCTTAGGAGACTGCTAATTAAAATAATGATAATAAATCTATTATATTAAATATATATATATCTTTCAAATTAAATCCGTAAATAGTAGACAGTTTTAAATGTGTAGTACCTACTCTCGCGAACAATGCCTAGGTACTATTGAATGGTTTCTAATGATATTTTTAATGTTAACAAATAACAATAGATATTGCATATTGATATGTTATTGCTTCTGAAAATATATTTTAGAGCAACACAATCCCTGCAAATGGCATCGAATCAAGCGCAGAACGCATTCGCATATGCGCCGGACTTTCATCGGGGCGTTAATGCGGCCGCAAGAATCAAACAATTACTCGATACTAAACCCACTATTCAGGATCCTGAAGATTATATTAATTTTGTATGATTATTATTTTAGATTAAATAAATAAATTAGGCTGGGTTAAAAGTCAAAAGTCATTTATTCATATACGAGTAGGTAATAACACAACGTACACTTATGATCGTTAAAAAAGAAATAAACATTAAATGCTTCTAATTTTACATTTACTGCCAGTTCTCAAATCAAGGGCGTTGAACGGAAGAGAAGAACTGGCAATAAACTCTCCGCCACTCTAAAACAATATGAGGTCAGAGTTTTTGATGCCTGAGGACACCATTTCGGTTTGAAAAGCAAATAATTATACTATAATGAATGATTAAACATTTATTATTGCGGGATTCGATAGTTATTACACCTATCTGAAACTGAAATATCATTGTATAATTGTTATTTAGCGCGTTCATAAGCGTAATTTGAACTTAAAAACTATAGTTTTGTTGCAATGAATAGCCCAGATATGCAGACTTATTTTGCTATGGCTTTGCATTTGCAGGAAGCGCGCGGTGGCGCGACATTCAAAAATGTCGAGTTTTCTTATCCAACACGACCCACTGTTAAAGTGCTACGGGGGCTTAATTTGCAGGTATACCTAGTACAAAGTTTGACTCCGGTATATCAAGTCCAATATGTTTTTGATACATCGAAGTCTTTAGATCCCGACAGATAAAATACTAGAGTTGAATGAAACGAAGAAAAAAGAAGATTTAGGTCCAACTAAAGAACTTGCTAAGTTAGGAGACGTAACGTTTCAACTATTAAATAGGCAATAAACATTGCAAGAAATATAGGCACGTAACTTGTCAAGAATTTGTGTTGTGTGGATGTAACTTTAAGTACAAAAATAGTTCTCCGCACCTAACGTTCGCCAACAGTGTATGCACTTTATCGTGTTTATTTCCTTTGCAGATTGATATTGGAAAGACTATAGCTATAGTTGGAGAGAGTGGTTGCGGCAAAAGCACGGTCATACAACTTTTGTTAAGATACTATGACCCTATCTCAGGATGCATAGTCAGTATTATATTAATATTTGACATTCTTTTTAACCCCGATAACATAATTGAAATGAACTAATATTAAATATTTTACAATTATTATTTACCATAGATAATTCAATTCTAGTTTTATATTTTAAATAAAAAATTCTAATACGGTACAGACCCAGAGTTAATGATCATCTTATTTGACGAATAGCCCGAAGGTTATGTCACTTATGTTCAATCATCTAAAAATGAATGAAACTGAAAACGGTCAGTCGTAAGGAAGCGTCCAAGTAGTTAATGATCATACCTATGTAACGAACTTACCCAAGTACAGTAAAAGGTTTCGTGACCACCTAGTCATCTTTAGAAACTATTATATTTAAATAACGAATGATCAATGAAACGTATTTAACCCCGCCCCGCGGTTTTACAAAGGGGGCCCCCCCCAAAAAAGGTAAAAACTGTTCAGTGTCTGTAACACTAAACATGCGATGATCACACTATTTCTAGATGTTGGATGACCTTCCTCTGACACGGCTGCGAATGAGCGATATTCGAGGTTGTTTTGGCATCGTCTCTCAAGAGCCGATGCTTTTCGATCGCACTATTAGCGAGAATATTGCGTATGGTGAAAGTAGGAACGTGACGCAACAGGAAGTGATCGATGCGGCGCGACTCGCTAACATACACGATTTTATTGTATCGTTGCCAAAGGTTTCGCTACTTCTTTGTAAACTTTATTACAATTCCTTTGTGCCTTCTCTCAAGTAAGCAGATTTGAGTGCTTATGTAGTAATAGTAGTTTTATAAGTATCGTGACTTCCCGTCACTCTCCATTTTATTAAAGGGATGGACCAGATCATAGATCAATTCTAAAATCGGACCACAACATATAGATTTGCAAGCACTGTTTAGTTAATAAGATTTAGGTCGGAGAATATTTTTAGTATGTACAGATAGTTTTTAAATGCTATTTTGTAGTTTTTCTTCGCCCGGTCATTAAATGGTAGAAATGTTTAAAATTAAATCATGGTATGTTTAGGGATACGAAACAGATATAGGATCAAAAGGGATCCAGTTATCAGGAGGACAGAAACAAAGGGTTGCGATTGCCAGAGCTCTAATACGACATCCAAAAATATTGCTGCTTGATGAAGCAACCAGCGCTTTGGACAATGAGAGTGAGAAGGTGTGTGTTACCTCCCATGATAAAATCACTTTATTTGACGCAAAAACAATTACATTTTGTATTTATATTCTAAAGGTTATAAAAATACAATAGGCAACGAATCGTTGAATTACACTATAGATTTTGGTTAACCTCGTACATAAAAAAAATATATATCAGCACTAGCGTTTAAACTAGGCCTAGCCTGTATCTTAAACGCTAGTTCCTTCCAGTGTCATTAACAAATTGGTTAAGTTGTTTCTCATTAAATGTTTATTCGGGTTATATGTTTATTAAACTATATGAGGGTGGAATCTAAATAAGTTGTTGCAATTGGTTAGACCGTAGTAAATGTGAGCTTCGAGAAAGATTTTTAAGTCTTTTGGATGAGAAACATGAATTTAGTGTCGTTATAATTTATCTGATTATGGAAACTAATATTTAGTATTAAGATTTTATATTTAAATTAAACTTTGAACACTTTTAGGTCTGAAGATAGATAATATCAAATAATATTAATAATATCTTGAATGTTTACAGGTCTCATCTATCTCGCGAGATTATAAACTGTCGAAAGATTGTGAACCTCAGCGTACTGCTTACAATTTAACGTATTATTATTCGGTAGATTGTAATCTATCGAAGTGAAACCGTCAAATTGTGAAACCGCCATTTCCTACTTTTCTATTGGTTATAAGAGATGTGACATTCTCGGTAAATTAATCGAATCGATTATTTCCTCATTTGTTAATTTTAAAGTTGAACCTAATCGAATCGATTATTTCCTCATTTGTTAATTTTAAATTTAAACCTAATTTAACCATTACTTGTCAAATGTACATACATTACATTAACTTCATGTTTCAATTAGTGTAGGGTTCCGAAAATTTTGAAATTATTCAAAAATAATCTATTTTTTAAAAGTGAAAATCGATTTTTGTATTCGATTTCGAGTTTCAGTTGAACAGTTATTTAAAAAAAAATATTAATATACTAACCTAACCTAACCGAATAATAATACATTGTAAGTGAGTTCACAATCTTTCGACAGTTTACAATCTAGCGAGATAGATTACAATCTAACGGTGTTTACAATTTTACGGTGACACATACATTTTGAATCTGGCTCACCCAAAATTGGTGTGGACCTAAGCTAACTCTATACTAACGTCCTTTTTTTCATTGACTTAATGCATTTAAACGTGTTTGCTGGCTTTTTGGTTAAGGTAGTCCAAGAAGCCCTGGAAGGAGCTAAAGCCGGCCGAACCTGCGTAATTATCGCTCACCGCCTGAGCACAGTAAGAGACGCAGACCTCATCTGTGTGCTGAGCGATGGAAGACTGGCGGAAGTCGGCACACACACGCATCTAATGCAACTCAAGGGACTGTACTATAGTATGGTGGTGAAATAATAAAAAAAATAAAATAAATGTTATTCTATATTGTGATAGGTATAGCGAGTCTGTCCAACTCATTTATAATAACACTACGTTGAAGGAAGGACCAACGCAATAAACCAAGATATAAAATTTTATTTTTAACATTTTATATTGATATGAATTATCAAGATTAAATTATCTATTATTATAAATATAGTCTGTCTTCAAAATATAAATCACTATTTTTCAAATTAATTCTTACGTCTAAGCTTCTGCGAGGTATATTCTTTTTACGCCCGATTCGTGGCTCGTTTGTTAAATAACTGTTTCATAGCGATAGCATCCCGATTTCAATAGTTTTGTACCGCGCGATCCCAGTTGAAAGGTCGTTCGGTCGATCTGAATCAATAAAATATAAATATTGAGCCATTGACAAAAAGATCTGGTTCTTTTGAAACGTTCAATCGCGAACGACAACATCACACATACATATTAGCGTTACGGAACTAGTACATGAGAATTGCATGCAAAAATTTCTGGATCATTATCGCTATTGGAAGATTTGGAAGTTACAAAGAACCGGCGCAGACTATCACACCAAATTATACATAATTTTATCATGTTTAAACAACCTAATTTAGATTTTTCGATCATAAGTAGAATCAAAGATTAAAGAAAAAAAACAACCATGTTTATTTTTTTATTTATATTCATTTCACATTATATGAAACAGATTTGGTTAGTAAAACAGCGACAATCATATTTTAATTTCAAAATGGTGCCGTGTTCTATTTGGCCATCCATTTAAATTGTGACCTGAAAAAAAATAACAAGTCACATATAAAATGATTGAGTTAACAAGTAGGTACGAATTATGTGTTTCATTTGAAAGGCATGTGGAATATTTTCATCAAAAAAATAGAAATCAAAAGTTATCTGTGAAAGTGTAAATATGTTTTTACCATTCTCAGATCTTTATTAATATCATATAATTACGTCCTTAACCTATTGATATATAGAAACTACTTTATTCAGAAAAGATCTCAAAGATGTTTCCTTGAAAGCTTTTACCTTAATTTTTTCTTAGTTTTTGTAAGTTCATAAAAAAACAAGCTGTAATATAATAACTGCCACCACCCACACTATATTTATTATAATGATTAAATAAAGAAGGCTCCAAATAGATCATGATTCAAGGATACTGTTTTTTACATTAAATGCATTATTGTAGGTAATAAAATATAAAACAAAATGCACATCTACACAAACTAACACTTTACTTTAGGTAATTCTGCCAGTGATGTACTGTGAATAATTTCTTGTATAATTCACTTAACCTATCTTTGCTTGCAGCAATCTATAAGGGTTTACCTCTAAGGTGTTGGAGCAAGCATAGCTGCGGCAGTCAGTTTAGATATAATGCTGCCAGCAACAAGATTGCCATAGTAGGCCTGGGCCACTGCTGCACTAGACCCAGCCACAATTCCTGTGCTGCTAAATCCCAGCAAAGGTGCTATGAGAGGGGTAGCAAATCCAGCTGTCCCATAAATAGCAGCCGCTCCAACCAAATTCACAGCCAAAGCACAAAGGAGCCCCATGATTAGTTAACTGTAAGAGCACAATTTAATATAGGCAAAAGATTCCATACAAAGGATTTATAAATACAACAAACTTACAACTTCCTTTTTATCCTACTTAATATAATATGATAGTTGCAAGTATAACATAGATAAAGAACTTTAGAGTTGAGTACTAATAAATGACGAAATATTTCTATTTTCTAAGGTACTCTTACCTTACCTTACCCTGTCTTTTTACAGGAATGTACTAACTTTATAGTCTATAATTTAAAAATGCGTTTTCTATTGACTTTCCTATTCGCTATCGACTACTGGAGTGTTGTACTACAACACACCGGTTGTTCAAAACAAATACCTACTACTTACATTACTAATCATAAAAATAATATTTAATTCACTAATAGGTGGTAGTCTTTACCTGATACTCTTGATAAGTAGTGCGCAATCGTAGTCTTGCCTTGTTAGGTCTCAGCCAGACTCTTGAAAGTAAATACGAACATGCACGGTGCAGTTCACAAAGTACAATGATATGATTCAAATTTGAATTGAATTTAAATAGCCAGCGCGGCGCAGATTCGAATCAAGAAGACCACCACACATGCTTATAAACTCCTCACTTAACGTAACAAAATACAATAATAAATTTAAGACAAAATTTAAACTAAAAACCAGTCTGCAACAGTCTTCGAGTCATGGGACGCTAATGATTCAACAATATAATAACATCAATATAATCGAGTTAATACGTAGTATAGAAATCTTTCTTTATATGAAGTAAGAAAGAATGAATTTTTCACAACTAAAAAAGAATATTTCAGTATGTATTGTTGGAATATTATTTAAATATCGTTACTGTATTTCCCCCTAACATTGGTAAAATTTGAAATCTGGTCATACTTTATAGTTTATACATAAAAAGGTAACTCCCCATCTAAAAGACTAGAGAACACTAAAAAATAAAAATCATGCCAAATGTAAACAAGAATGCGTCATTCCACAGAACACATTTCGCTTTTGCGCATACCTTAAGCCGGCTCCAGACTCACGCGAGGCGCCTCGCCACGAATATTGGACATTGGTTAGAAGAGGATGCACGAGTGGTACCCATCCACACTCGCTTTATTTAGTTGCTCGCTAGTCGCTTCATCTACAAGATTGACGTGATTGGAATGACTGCTTTAGCTACTTTATGTGCCTACCAATATTTTTTTATAATGTAACAGTGGGCAAACGGGCCGTCGGCTTACCTGATGTAAGGTGATACCGCTTGAAAGTGTGTTGCCAGCCCTTTAAGAATTGATACGCTCTTTTCTTGAAGGACCCTAGACAAATTGGTTCGGAAATACGTCAGTACTCAGTGGGCACCTGGTTCCACATATTGTTAGTGCACGGCAAAAACAGCCTCAAGAACGCCAAACAAAACTCAAGCCACCTTCAAAAGCCAACATAAAATTACTGTTCCGACTGATTTGAGAGCGACCGCCGATGCGAAAACCGCGTGGGGGGTCGAAAAGTGAGTTACAGAATCGCAGGTCAGTCGTGGATCAACGGACTTCGAGGTGATACAGATGGTATTTTGTATTCTGCCTTGACGTCCGATGATGAAACTCAGCTGCAAGTAATAATCCGATCAATTTGTCTAGATTTAGTCTACCTCAGTTCGAGATTCAAAGTAGCAGAGTTTCAACTTCAGACACAAGTTTGTTCTGATACTCATCGACATATAAGAAATACCCAGGGGTCTAGCCAAGATGGCTAACAGAGTGTATGTAGAAAGTCGAAAACTAAATGAGGAAAGACGTCGGTCGAAAAGTTTCATACAAAGTTTTGCGTTCATACACTACGTTAAGGTCTGGGCACATCTAAAGAGTAGGCCCACTGCTATCGTCCGCATAGCTATTAATGTTGCTAAGTTGTAACATATTATCATTGATATGCAGAATAGAACAGGGTCGGACAATAAATCGGACATTCTCAAACATCTATATTCATACGGTTAGTACGGTTGACCGACCGCTTACGTGAGACGGAGGCGGATTGTGCCAATAAATAAAAATATTTAAGGATACATATAGAAATATAGGTATTTCATGTCTGAATCTATACGTAGTAATCACTATCTAGAATTATAATTTTAACATTACATATATATTCATTTTATATCAAGATTAAATTATCTATTTATAATGAGTAGTAGATAAATATAATATCGATATAAGTACAATAGTCGGGTTTCGAAATGTAAATCAATAACTTTCTAATAATATAATCTTACGTCTAAGCTTCTGCAATGTATTTTTTTTAACGCTCGATTTGTGGCTCGTTTGTTGAATCATCACTTTTATCACTGTAAGGGCATATTATTTTGTTTAGGAGGGGATTTTTTTAAAAAATAAAAAAGGAGTTTTTTTTTTTTTTTTTTGGGTGGGGGGGGGAGTTTTTTTTTTTTTTAAAAAAAAAAAAAAAAAAAAAAAAAAAAAAAAACAAAAGGGGGAAGAAAAAAAAAAAAAAAAAAAAAAAAAAAAAAAAAAAAAAAAAAAAAAAAAAAAAAAAAGGAAGATAAAAAAAAAAAAAAAAAAAAAAAAAAAAAAAAAAAAAAAAAAAAAAAAAATAAATTAAGGGGGGGAGGGGGGGGCAGGGAATTTTTTTTTTTTTTTTAAATTATTTTTAATTTTTTTAAAAAAAAAAAAAAAAAAAAAAAAAAAAAAAAAAAAAAAAAATATTTTTTTTTTATTTTTTAACTATGGGGGGGGGGGGGGGGGGGGGGGGAAAAAAAAAAAAAAAGGGAAAAAAATAATAAAAAAAGAAAAAAAAAGAGAGGAAAGAGAAAAAAAAAAAAAGGGAGAGAAGTTAAAAAAAAAAAAAAAAAAAAAAAAAAAAAAAAAAAAAAAAAAAAAAAAAAAAAAGAAATTACTCACTAAATTCCATATCGATAGCAATCCCGATTTCAAGTTTTGTACAGCGCGATCCCAGTTGCGTCATTAGCATTACGGATGTTAAAGGAACTAGAACATGAGAATCACATGCAAAAATATCTGGATTGGTATCGCTATTGAAAGTTACAAAGTACTCGCACCGACTATAACACCAAAAATCTTCAAATATAATTTCATAAATTTTATCAAAATAAGTAGAATTAAATAGTGAAGAAAAAAAAACAACGGTGTTTTTTATTTACTATATTAATTTCACATTATTGGAAACAGATGTAGTTAGTAGAACAGCGAGCAAAAATCATATTTTAATCTCAAAATCGTGCCGTGTTCTATTTGGCCATCCGTGTAAATACCTGAAAAAAAATAACATGTCACTTATGAAAGGACCAAGGTAACAAGTAAGAATGATGTGTTTCATTTGAAAATACAAATTAACAGTATTCTTATCTTATCTCACAGTTATCTGTGAAAGTGTGAATATGTTTTTACCAGCCACAGATCTTTATTAATATCATATAATTACGTCCTTAAGCTATTTATATCTATAAACTACTAATAATCATAGAATAAAAATATTCTTAAATTTTCATAACAAACAAGCTATAATATAATAACTGTCACCACCTACACTATATTTATAATAAGATTTTTAACTTAGACAATTTCTTAACAAAATAAAGAAGGTTCCAAATAGATCATGATTCCGTTTTTTGCATTAAATGCATTAATGTAGGTAGTAAAAGTAATTTCTTGTATAATTCACTTAAGCTGTCTTTGCTTGCAGCAATCTATAAGGGTTTACCTTTAAGGTGTTGGAGCAAGCATAGCTGCGGCAGTCAGTTTAGATATAATGCTGCCAGCAACAAGATTGCCATAGTAGGCCTGGGCCACTGCTGCACTAGACCCAGCCACAATTCCTGTGCTGCTAAATCCCAGCAAAGGTGCTATGAGAGGGGTAGCAAATCCAGCTGTCCCATAAATAGCAGCCGCTCCAACCAAATTCACAGCCAAAGCACAAAGGAGCCCCATGATTAGTTAACTGTAATAGCATAATTTAATATAAGCTTAAGATTCCAAACAAAGGATTATAAGTTGTATTATATCTAAATACAACTTACAACTTCCTTTTTATACTACTTAATATATAGTTGCAAGTATAACATATACAAAGAACTTAATGTGTTGAACTGTTGAGTACTAATAAATAAAGAAAGATTTCTAAGGTACTTGTACCTTACCTTACCCTGTCTTTTTACAGGAAAATACTAAACTTTATAGTCTATAAATGCGTTTTCTATTGGCTTTCCTATTCGCTATCGACTTGATTGAGTGTTGTGCTGTTGTCACAGCACAGGCTGTTATAAACAAATAACTACTACACACATAATTACTAATAATAAAAGTAATAATTAGTTCACTGATGTTAAATAATATTTAACATTGGTAGACTTTACCTGATACCTACTTTTGGTAAGTAGTGCGCAATCGAGGTCTTGCCTTCTTAATCGAAATCCAAATTCTTTCTTGGTAAGAGGTGACTTTTGATTAGTAAATACGTATATACTATATGGACGGTGCAGCTCACAAAGTACAATGATATGATTAAAAAATTTGAATTTAAATAGGCAGCGCTTCGCAGATACGAATCAAAAAAATCACAACACAGGCTTATAAAATATAAACTCCTCATTTAACGTGACAAAATTCAAGACAAAATTTAAACAAAAACCAGTCTGCAACAATCTTCAAGCCTTAGGATGCTAATCATACAACAACATATCAACATTCAACAATAAAATAATAACATCAATATAATCGAGTTAATACGTAGTGTCAAATCTTTCTCTAGATGAATTGAGGAAGAATGAATTTTAAATTTTTCACAATTATAAAGAATATTTCATTGTGTATTATTGGAATGTTATATAATAATATATTTCCCCCTAACATTGGTAACATTTGAAATCTGGTCATACTTTATATATATATATTTTATACAACGGTAACTCCCCATATAAAAGACTAGGGAACACTAAAAATAATGCCAAAATATGTAAACAAGAATGCGTCATTCCACAGATCACATTTAGCTTATGTGCATACCTTAAGCCGGCTTCAAAGTTCAGACTCAGTCTGTGCCGTTCATGTATTTAATATTTATCAGTGTGAGTGAAGTGTGAACTGTGAAGTGTCTGAGAAAACGAAAATTATCACTAAGACCTTACTCCTTGCTTAAGTTTCATATTTTTTGTAAAATATTAGTATAGTGAATTAGGTATAATAATATTATATATGGGTAACGACTTTAAAATCGGTCGCCCGAATTTGATGATACTGATTATGGAGGAGCAAAAATCACTTGGAGGTGTTCCAATCAGAGACTCCTGCATAATCAGTATCATCAAATTCGGGCGACCGATTTTAAAGTCCAACCCAGACAAAGCCCCTGGATAAAGAAAGACATTAAAGGGCAGACATTTTCAAATTATTGAATTTCAACTCCTTCAATTGATAATAAATCATTTGTTATCAAAACCCAATTTAAGCTTCTATATTTTTATAAATATTGATATAACATTAAGGTGTTTAATTAAAACATTGTTCTGCTTTACACAAGTACATTTCTTTTTCATAACTATTACTTTTATAATCTAATGAAGTATATTTTTCTACAAATTAAAAATTATATAGCTCTATGTGAGGCTGGGTTTGAACTGGTTTTTATTTATATTTTAGTTGCACTAAGTTTGGTTTATTGTTTTTGTTTTAAGTATGTGTGTCTTAAATAGTGTTTAGAAAGTTTAATTTTATCATAAAATTAAATGTGAAAAATTATTAGTTGTTCTTAGATTCATTTATTTTATTTTATTATTGTTTATTTACAATCAAGTATACAGTATTTTTTATTTTCTTAAGCTATAAAGTAATAATAGAAACAGCTCTGGGATCACCGGTACTATCTGCTAGGCGCCAACTTAAATCTTTAAAAGCGCCTGTGCACTTGAACCCCATGGCCCAAGAGTCTACTCTCTACTCCAAAGGGAACAAAATCGAAGTTGGAGGAAAGACTCTTATATTTGTGCCGTTTAAGTATCTCATATAAAGGCTAGTTTTGTTACACTACTTCAAGTAGTTTACTTTTATGCCAAACATCATTATAATGTAAATTATTTGCACGGGAGTCATTCTTTTATGTCAGCAATACGATTAGCTTGTGTGAGCAGTTTGTTCATATGTACGGAATGATAACTAGCATTATTCATAACAATGAACGTTTTGTTAGATTTGGAATTAGCTTCTCTGTCACCCATTTTTTATGGTAGTCAGCAGATACATTTGTTGCCCTGTACACCAGACAACAATTTAGTTAGTATAAAGACATTTTCTTGACCAGCATTTACAAGGATCAACCTAGATCCAAGTGAAATACTTTTACATGGACCTGCAATATCTTTGCTTTGCAGGTACTTATTCACAAAACATAAACCGAGAATGTAAGACTCGTCTCAATAAATAACATCCAATTTTTTATGTTCTTTAGCATCGCAGTTTCCCTCCCTCCCAGAAGCATATAATGCTTCAAAAACTTGAATCTTTGAACTTTTATGTCGTCTCTCTATATCAAAATGGTCCTATTTGATTAGCAATTAACATATTCATATCCAATCTCCCTAAATATGTCTGTAAAATATATATTAAAATTTATCATGTTACTCAATCAATAGCTTAGTCATTCATCATCATCAGTCTAAACTCTGATTTAGGGTTTCTGTTGAGTCTTCTATTATATCCTTATTAATTAGTACAGTAGGAATAGGCGCAGTTATCGATATAATGGCGTAGCATATGCCTTGTAAATACCTTCTGATAACAGTATAATGTGCCCGACAAAAATGTTTTGAGAATAAATGTGGGAGAGAAATTGTCGGTCCTTCGGGCCCCCTGAGAATGGGGGCCCTGGGCACGGGCTCTGTGTGCCCTTATGGTGAAGACGGTATTGGGCGTAAGTCGGGATGTATCCCGACGTATTGTAATAAGCGACGCCATGACAGTGCTACGAACAGACTTAAGACACACATTAACGCTCACACTTTTCGGTAGTCAACGGCAAATGCATTTAATTTGATTCACCTGTGTGTGCTCAGTAGAAATGTTTGTATTGTATAATAAGTTGTTATATTTGCTTATTTTTATGTGATTATGTGTGCCCTTATTTAAATAAAAAATAACTATGACTGAAACATTTTTTATTTTACTACCTATCTGTTTAATATAAATCAATTCAGGCCGATTTACATTATCTTAGTGTTTAGGAGAGTGCTTTAGGATAGTACTTTAGTTGAAACATGTAAACGCTACGCTAAAGAACTTGCCTTTCAAGTTGTACTAAAGCACTCTCCTAAACACTAAGATAATATAAATCAATTCCTAACTATTAGTAGGTATAGGTCATTCATATAGGCAAGAAAAACTTGACACGTGACAAAGCGTGAGTTAGTTACTGTAAACTAAACTAAACTACACTAAACTCACATACAATAAACTAAAACAACTAAACTAAATTCTGTAATCACGTAAACGAATGTCAAGGTTTTTACGCATTACCTAATATTATTGTTAGATATAAAACTAATACTATGTGTATTATTTTATTCCTACATTATATTTAGATCAAAAACATTCTCCGACGAAATGAAACTCTAAGAGAGTATTGAGATCTATTAATCTGTGACCGTCTTGTGTGCGAGCGATTATTTGCGAGCGATTATTTTTACAAGTGGTTGTTTCTATAAAAATCTTAAAATCCAAATTTTAATCATTTTTAAAAGTTCAAATTGATTAGAGAAATGAATGAATAAATTCTCAATTTATTCTGAATTGATTTAAGGTGATGTAAACCTTAAAAAACGTAAGCTTTTACGAATCCTTGTGTATCTATGTGGTACTTTTTACTGGTGTCATTGGTTCTTAAACAGCTGTTACACCATTTTATCTATTGGTTTCTTTCTGTATGACATTTCTTAAAACTCGCTTTACAGTTTATCCATTATTTAAACCAATAAACCATCAAGGTTGAAACTTAATGATTGTAGAGAACACACTTGTAATACTTGTGACTAAATATCTTTAGTAGTAAAAAAAGTTTAATTTCGCATCGCGCTAGTCCACTCGACTATCGACTTATTTTACCAAATCGACCTACTAGGTGGAGGTTCGTTAGCCACTAATGTTAATATCGAAAGCAACAATGACATATACGTAGTCGGTCCCAAAGTTCTGTCATAAATGGAAATAATCATAAAAACAAAAGTACTGATCAGTTTTTAATGAGTGATAAATCAATTCATAGTACATTAATTAAGGAATAGAAATAGCATAAACTTATTCGAAATTACCTCCCTTATTTTTAATACAGGCCCTTAAGCGCCGCGGCCAGTCGTCTATCGCAGCACGCACCATATTCATGTCGATTTCAGTGACTGAGTTTTTTAAAGACGACTGCAGACTCTCCAAATTTTTATGGGGTGTATCACAGACCTTCCTCTCTAAGACCTGCCAAAATGTATAGTCCAAAGGATTAAGGTCCGGACTGGAGGAAGGCCAATCCTCATGTCTAATTAAATCGATGTTTTGACGCTCAAACCAGGCTTTAGTGGTCTTGGCTTTGTATGCAGGCTCAGAGTACTGCTGGTACACGAAGTGATGTCCCGCAAATAGGGTGCTGGACAGGTCTTTGACAAGGCGATCCAAAACCGTCTCTCGGTACACTTTAGCTCTGGTTTTGACCCCCCTTTTTTGCAAAAATGAACCTCAGTTAGCCCGTAATAGGACACTCCCAACCAGACCATTACTGATGATGGATGATGTCCATGTTGCACCTTTGGAACTTTATTTTTAGCTTCTTCAGAACTCCTAGCGTACACTGTATCAATCTGTTTATTGTACTTCTCTTCAATATCGAATTTTTTTTCGTCCGTAAAGAGGATATCACGGTGTCGGTTTTCCGCGTACCGCTTAAACAACACCCGCGATCTCTTAAGCCTTATTGCTTTTAGACGAGCATTAAGTAAGTTCCCACTTTTTTTTGTATGCTCGTAGACCAAGATCTTCATTTAAAATTCTTTTTTTATTGTTTTCCTGTGACACCCATCTGCAAAGCCATCAACTTCTGTTTTCGGACAGAATTTCTTACTATCCGCGCTTTGATAGCTTTGATTACTGCTGGTGTTCTTGCGGAGCGTGGCCGGCCAGTTCTTTTCTTGTCCTCAACACTGGAGACTTCAAGGTACCTATCAATAGTACCGTACACAAACCTAAGCGTTATATTAAAATTTTTGAGCAACTTGAAAATGGTACTCGGCGAGTGCCCACAGCGGTGCAACACAATAACAACTATTCGGTCTTCTTTCAATGTCCACTCCGTCGTGAAAAATTACTGAAAGTTATTGTTTTTTTATTTTAAAACAATAGTCAAACATTCCAAAATAGAATGCAATAACTTTTTTTATAAAATCCTGCTCGAAATTTAGAAATAATGTGCCAGTGACAGAACTTTGGGACCAACTACGTAGTGTTAACTACTAAATCACTACTTAGAAGAATTATTTGCGCGTCATACTTGAAATATAATATATTTATACTTAGATATATAAATTAAAAAGAATGATATTTAAGATAGAAATCCATTATGCATGATTTTAATTCTATATTAACTTTTCGCAGGAGCAGTGTTGGCCGGCCTAGTGGCTTCAGCGTGCGCCTCTCATACCTGAGGTCGTCGGTTCGATCCCGGCTGTGAACCAATGGACTTACTTTTTATGTGCGCATTTAACATTTGCTCGAACGGTGAAGGAAAACATCGTGAGGAAACCGACATGTCTTAGACCCAAAAAGTCGAAGCCGTGTGTCAGGCACTGGAAGCTGATCACCTACTTGCCTATTAGATTAAAAATGATCATGAAACAGATTCAGAAATCTGTGGCCAAGACCTAAAGAGGTTGTAGCGCCACTGTTTATTTTATTAACTTTTCGACTGTCTTTTGTAGTACCTTTATAATTATAAAAATACACTTTTAACATATCTTATAATTATTTATTTCGTAAAAAAACTACGCACAAAGGACATGTTTTTATATTATTCTTGCATTTAAATCTTCAGAGACCAATATATGCGTTCATTACAATTGCATATAATATGTATTGTCCCTGCCACATGCAAACTAAAAGTGCGTAGTCTCAAAGTAAAGAAATTGAAGTTTCAGAATTCTGGCAAACAGTCTGAATGTAACACTAGCGCGGTCACGACGTTGCTATACTCATATTGCCGATAACACTATTGCCGAGAACTTGTTATCTCTTATCAATATGATACATCATTACCTTACAAGCACCGTGATAAACGTTTATTCGCGATAAAACGATTTATATTACTCATACAAATTAACTTTTAATAATGTTCATAGGAAATTTGTTAAAAATAGATATTTGTGATTTAGCAAGATGAGGTGTTTTTTGATTGTTTTCTTTGTGTACACAGTTAGTTGTGAACTTTGTTCTCGTGACGAAAGATTAAATATAACCGAGGGTGTGAAGTTTGAAAATGAATCTATTTTATTCGAGGATGTAGAGTATGTGAAGGGAAATTGGTTCGAATTGGAAGATGGTACATTTGGTTGTCCCTGTATTGGGCGTACTTGTTTGTGGAAATGCTGTGGGGCCGGACAGGCTTATGTCAACAGATCCTGTACGGATGTGGACATGACGGAAGTGAATCCTTTTAATCCACCTGTTTATAAAGGGGCGGAGGCAACAAGTATCAACGCATCGGCCCAATTCTTTTATAAGTACACGCTGTCTTGTCCAAAATACCTAGTTGGTGCTAGAAATAACGAGTTTACTTATATACAGAAGGTAATTGTAATTAATTATCCTAATTATATGAATTGTTATATTTACAGATCATGGATGTGGTACGTTGTTGATGGTTATATCGTTATCTATTATTTTTCATGGTCATGATCTTTGTTTAATTCATTTAGTTTTTCGTAAAAACTACTGAAGCTACGTAATTCTTTGCAGACGAGGTCGTGGTATAGTTGGTAATAGTAAACACATAACATTATTCAGTTTATAGATACGAATAGTATATTTTTCTTATTGGTATACACCTTATCTTATCTTAATATACAAAACAAAGTCGGGTTTGTTCGAACGTATATAACTCGAGAACGGGTATAAAGATTTTCGATTTGTTGTATTTGTCTCCGTCGCAAATAACAGATTAATTATACATTGAAAATTAAAAAACAAATAGGTAATACAAAATGTTTGAGTTTCGTATTTGTCAAAGATTTTATGTTTTTACCGTGGATACGCTCTTCCCCTCTCAAATTAAAAAATTAAAGAATGTTTTAAGGGTAAAAAACGGTTTATCTTGATTTCCAGCAAAACTAGAAGACTTATGGAAAAAAGTCGAATGGCAAAGTTGTAGGTAATAAAAAGATCTAAAACTTTTGTATTTAAACATTTTTCTCATAACCTCAAAATTTCTCTATCAAATACGAAACTTTTTAAAAATTTATTACTATTTTAAGATGACTTATATATACCTGAGTGACCAAAAAAAAAATTTTAGCCTTTAGATGGGCTAAGATTTTCGTATTTCATAGAGAAGCAGGTAAGGGGATGACGGGTCTGGGCGTTATGGAATACGATTTTTTGCATTTTCTGAGAAGATTTACTTTAGTAATATATATATATATTTTTATAAGTAGAGATTTCGACGAACTGAAAGCACACCAACTTTTTGAAAAAAGCTGATACCTTGACGGGTGAATTTTCGATTGAAAATTAGGGTGCTTTTTCGATATTAATTCAAAATAAGGTTGAAAAATTATTATTTCAAATCAAATAAATTACAGCGTATTAAAGACATAAATAGGTAAGTTTTCACCAAATTTCGTGGGGAAAAAATAAATTTTGTAAAAGATAAAAATTAAAAACCAAAAACTTGGTTTTTTGAATTTTATTTATTATTATTTCATAAATTTTGAGGTTATGAGAAAAGTGTGTAAATACAAAAGTTTTAGATCTTTTTATTACCTACAACTTTGCCATTTGACTTTTTTCCATAGGTCAGATAGTAGTAGTAGATAGTTCAGCTTATCTGTAACACGACATTCATTGTAAGGAGTATACATTGTCTTTGGAAGTTTGGAAAAACTAATTCCATTTAAATTTACGCTTAGCCTAAAGGTATATTTACACAAATTAATTATTAGCAAAGACGATATTTTCAAGTTGTCTAAAGGATATTTGTTTGGATACTCGTAATATAATTGCGGTAATGTGTAGCTTAGGATAAGTCGAGGCTTAAAGAGAACTATGACTCTGGTATGTCAGAAATATATAAAATTTGCCCTACAGGAGTCGCACTTAGCTTAAGTCTCGACTCTGAATCTTACCCTCATACCCATAGGTATTTTAAAATAAAGAAATAGTGCTCTTCTCAAGGAAGGACACCAGCTTCTTCCTTTTAACCAAACTCAGGCAGGAAGGGCTTATCGAATTGTCAATCTCCAATGTATTACTGATTGACTTGATTCTTTCACTCTACGCAGAGATTTCTTTTTACAAAGAGCTTTGGCTCTCTACAAAGGACAGTCTATGGACAGTTTTCCGAAGAGTTGTTTGGGTATTAACTCCTGATTACATCGGCATCACCTTGATGGCTGGAAGTCTTCCGCTTCACTAGGCTTATTCGGCGAAGTAGCAAAATGTGGAATCGACTCCCAGTGGAGATCATCCCTGGGAGATACGACCTCCAATTGTTTAAAAAGAGAGCATACTCCTCCCTCAAAGGGCGGCAACGCACTCACCAAAATGGGCTGCGAAGACTGCCTTTTATGGGCGTCCTGTAGGCTCGTTTGCCCATAATTTAAAAAGGAGAATTTTGGACATCGCAATATAATATGTAATGTGAACCAATCGCAAGTATTGTTCTGAATTTTAGTGTTGCGACTACAGCTATGGAATTGCAACCTCATACTTTTCGATCAAATCCGTATTTAAATATTAAACTTCAAGCATTTCTTGGTACTTTTGTGCTTTATAAAATATTGTTTTTTTTATTATATATATATTTCAGCTCTTGAATCTATAAAACCAATAATTCTTATTTTATGTTTGAACGTAACCTTGGCTTACTTATTTCTAATAGGAAAACTCTTATTAATAGGATTTATTAAGATTTTTGAGGGCAAATGGTTATCGTTTGTATTTTGATTTTATATCTATTTTATGAGGCAAATAACGCGTAAAAATGGCATCGATTTAGATTTGAGATAACTCTTAATCCGAATAAACAAACTTTTTACTAAAACTTAACTAAACATACTAGAAGATTGTTTTATTATTACAAATATTGGGGCTGTATGCCCCAGTGGCAACTGACTGTTCGCTTTGATTAGCCTGGGAAATTATTAAAAATTTCAACAAAGGTAGAAGCTAATCACCTTCGCGTTAAAGAAATTGTTTAATAGGAATTTTCCCCATTGAAGAGCGTCGGGACATTGAATAAATTCATTGTATTCTAGTGTTTTTATTATTTTATTTAATAAGCTTTAAGTTCGTATTAATACCATTAACAATTTCTAGTTTTCAATATCGCAAGTAAGTTCAAAAAGGGTGTGAATAAAACAAGCTGTTTCTGCAAAGGGTCAACTTATTTACACTTAAGCTAGTCAAATGTTTAAGTTTCCATCATTCAGCAAATATTTGGATGACGTAAATAAATATTTAAGAAACACATTGTTTTTGCAATGTTATTTTCGCACGACGGAACGTGTTTTAATTTAAAATTTTGGTCTGGTTATGCTAACAAATGTATTCGCTCCGAATAGTATTTAAGACTGTTTATTATTACAGCCGTCATTATTTTAACACATGATTAGTGTTACCATGTGTGGGAAACAATTATGAAAACAATATTTTGGGTAATGTTAACATTTAACACACTTAAATCGCTTCACAATTTTGTTTCATAGACATCGTTATAATATACGAATTATATTCAAATAATGCATGTTTACACTTTCGTTTAGAAATACCTAGGGAAAAAAACACCTAGGAAGCGATACTCAAGCTTTCATACAAAAATTTAACTTCTAATTTATAACCTCCTCTTTGGTCTATTAATGAAGTCGGGTTTTTGAATAAGATAGCTATCGTAATAGGAAAGTAGCGATACAGTGTTGTATACAAAATTCAGTCTTTTATTCATCTAGGTACAATTTGTACACTATTGTATGTCAATTTACGCCAACTCACTATCTAATAGTGCCCACACATTGTTTCATCTATGTATCCTTGAACTGTGTAATATCCATTTTTATTAGGGTTTCCTTGATGTAAACTTTAAACTTATGTAGCGGAAGTTTGGTTACATGATCTGGAAAACTTAATAAGCAATCCACGAGCGCGTTTGAAACTAAACAAAAGCATGAATGCATGTTTAAGAATAAGTGTAGTAGTAATAATTTGAGCTGTCAATAACTATGGTGTTGACTAATACTTATTTACGAAAGTATCGTAAAATTCATACTAAGGCCTCAACCGGTAAAATTTATTCAGTGTCCCGAAGCTCTTCAATGGGGCTTAATATCTATTTGACAATTTCTTTAACGCGAAGGTGAGAAGCTTCTACCTTTGTTGAACTTTTTAATAATTTCCCAGGCTAATCAAATCGAAGAGTCAGCCGCCACTTGGGCATGCATCGCCAATATTTGAAATAATAAAAGAAGCTTCTAGTATTTTCAGTTAAGTTTCAGTAAATAGTTTGCATTAAGTATATTGTAAATATTATAAGTATTTCTCATGTAATATGTTTATGAGAATTAAAATCATATAAGATAATATGTGGTTTAACCCTATATAATACGCCTGCATTTTACGATCATACATATTCATTTGTTTATTATACGAATGCATGAATTATAAGTGAATGGAACTTGTTCAAATGGCGCCATTTAATTAAGCAAATTGACAATCATTCTAAACAAACAGGTTAAGTTCAAGTTGTCAAGATCAATATCATTTTAAAACATAATTGAATTAATAACTGGTACAATGTTTTAATAACACCGTACCTTAGTACGGACATGTCATATAACCCGGAGAATCTAGGTTTAATTTTTTCTGGTGGTTGCTTTACAAAATGTCCTTGAAACAGCTGCATAGATCTGTCTGTCCTATACTCTTCAATCTTCATACGAGTCTTCAAATCGTAACGTCCCATTCACATATACATATTATTTTATACCATCCTTGATAAATGCATTTATTATCAGTAAAATAATTGTTCATTTCGAATCAGTATTGATATTAAACTTCTCTGCTTTATAAGCACCATGTGTCTCATAATAAAATAAATTTAAAAAAAGCGCTTTTGTTGTGAAGAAAAGATTTTTTTTTGTTTTTGGTAGCGCAGGAAATCATTGGCAGAAATTAAATTAAGGCGTACACGTACGTTGTTCGTAATTTTATGTAGACACACGTTTGTTACTTATCCATATCCACGAAATAAAATAGGAAGTATTGATCATTATTTTTCGTTTATGTTTGTTTCTATTGTTATTGACTTCCTTTTTTAACATTCTGCGTTTTTGGTAATCGAAATGTTTATATGTAATCTATATGGTGGTTCCTACGCAAGTTTCTCGTTAGGTTAGGTTATAAAAAATAAAATATTATTCAAGTTAAACCATTTATGTTTAAAATACTTAATCACTTACATTGAGGCATTTTAGCGGACACGCCATGAAACTCACCCAAGTTTGATCATTTTTCGATCTCCCTTACATTATATGTTAGAACTGATGCAACACATTCACATGTTCTACAATCATACCAATTTTCATTCGCAAATTACTTGACAAATAATTTTAAGATAAATTAGTATTCATCTACTTATAAGATCGAAATGAACATAACAAACTAAGTTAAATAATCAAAATCTCATATCAGCAAGTACTATACATTTTGATAAAAAAACTTTTTTCTATTAAGCGAAACTCACTTCGCTGAAACTTTATTTTCGAAGCTAGTTTTTATCAATAATAAACAATGATTTGGGGCATGATCTAGAATTTATTGAATGTCCGGTCTTTCTCATAATAGTTTAATCTTATTAAAAACCTGAACTAGCAGTCTCTGCTGGCTTCGCACGGACAATTAAAATATTTTGGAAAAGTACAAACTGTGTTACTTAGGGATAATGTAACATTCTAATGGTGAACGAATTTTTAATCGGTCCAGTAGTTTATGAGTTTATTATGAAAACACAAACATTTATAACATTAGTAAAGATTAATAGAGACACAGCGATTCTCTACAGATAATGATTTTTATCAAGCCAACAAAACTTACCACAAACAATTCGCAACATAGATACAAATCGAAACGAATTCAAGAATATATTGAGAATATTTTTTTTCAGAACGGGACATTGTATGAGATAGCAGATGGCCTGCCTCAGTGGCATCCACCAGCAAGATACTGTGTTGAAATGTGGCAGGATGCTACTCATATAGAGCCGATACTGGTGGCGGGTGTGTGCTACCCTGACGACGGCCAACAGGATGTTGACAGTCCTGCGCTTTTTATCGCTTATAGTATTGGTAAGAAGTAATGATTTAAAATAATAGGCTTGAGTTACCTTGCGAACCTACGGAGTGAAGTTATAGAGCGAAGAAAGCATAAGAGCGAAGTGGGGTTCATACATGCAGTCAATTATTTAAAAAAAAAAGAATTGTGCGCACTGACATGGTTTTTGTTTTAATTTTTGAGCATTGTAAAATACACCTTAAGACAAATTTATAAAGACGTAGCGTCGTAATAAATTTGATATTTTACATGATTGTGTAAATTGTTTAATCGTAATGTGCATTTAATACTCGCAGTTGACGGCGGTCAACGGCGTGTGTCAGACACAGAAAACTGCATACCTATATGCCTCTTAGAAAAAACAATTGATCACGAAACAGATACACAAAATCTGAGGCCCAGACCTAAAAGGCTGTAGCGCAAACACGTAAACATCTCTGGATTTCTTACATAACGCTAAGTCACGATTTACAATTACGTTAAAAGATAACTAAAGTGTTGTAACAGTCTCAATAAGGTTAAGTGCTGACAAATATTAGATTTCGTTAACAAACCCACGTGAGCCATAAAATTTACGAGCCATTAACATCGCCATAGGGTGTCATTACAACTGTTATAAATCCCTAATAGGTTGAAAATCTACTATTTTCTCTCTACCTATTTATCTATTCTATTTTGACAAGGACCCGTAGTTTGTAACTAAATAATATTATTCGCCAATATCTAATATGTATATAAAATTCTCGTGTGACAATGTTCGTTCCCATAATCCTCCGAAACGGCTCGACCGATTCCTATAAATTTTTTATGCATATTGACTAAGTCTGAGAATTGGCTATCTTTCAAACCCCTAAGTGATAAGGGGAGTCCACCCCAATTTTCTTTTTAGACAAGTTTTTGTTTTTATTTTTTTATGATACAGCATACAAAAATGTAACCCCCTAATTTTCACCCCTCTGCGATCAACCCTTATTTTTATTAAAGTAGATAGTTATTTTTATTAAACTAAAAAAATGTTTCCTAGAAATAATATACATGGCAAAACAACAGTTTCCGGGTTAGCTAGTATTATATATAATAGACGAACGTAATCACTGGTTTAATTGAAATCAATATTATTACTGAGTACGGGAAAAGATTAAATTTTTTCCTACTAAAAGTACATGCAGGTCTTGCCGCAAAATTTTGCCTATATATTTTGTACCAAGTTATAGAGGCTCTATTGATGAGGCTCGCGTGTTACTTGACAATTTTGATATTGCTTACACCAACTGTCATTTCTAACACAAAAATAATTTTAAATTCCAGTAGTATTAATGCGTGCAGCTAAACATTCTTCTTCTTCTATTGTGATTTGTGACCCCTTAGTCAAAACTAAACTAAAGAACTCTTTTTTCATTCTCTCAAATTGTGTTAGCGCTGTGACAATAAAAAACATGAATGAGTAGTTATACACAGTGACAGAGATGAACGTAACCATTAACAGCTAATAAACAACTCTGAGTTGTAATTTATAAGAATTACAGATGCAGACTTCGTATTGTTTATCTAACATTTAAGCACAAGCACAACTACCCTCTTGTGTAATCCTTTTTTATTTCCGAAGGTCTAATGATATCGATACCGTTCCTGTTGGCAACATTCCTGGTGTACGCGTTCATCCCGGAGTTACGCAATCTACACGGCCTATGTCTTATGGCGTACTGCGGTGGACTAATAATTGCCTATTCCTTCCTGTCTTACTTGAAACTGCACTTTGGGAAGATTGGCGTTGATATGACTGGATGTTATATTATAGGTGAGTAACAAAAGCAGTGTAGGTCTAGTGGCTTCTTCGTATGACTGCCAGCCCTGAGGTCAGGGGTTCGATCCTGGTGGTGCCCAATCGCACTTACAGAGTAGGAAAACACGGTGATGAAACCGTTTTGTATCAAATCCAAAAACCGACGACATAATGTCAGACTAGGCTAATCACCTACTTTGCTATAAAATAAAAATTATCAAAAGAAACCGATACAATCTGAGACAAATCACATCATCATCTGAGACAAGGCACACGAACAATACACATAGGTACAGGTAAAATGCTTCACTGAAACACACATGTTAATCTAATAATAAGTATGCAACAACATTTACAGTGGAATATTACAAAAACAGCAGAAGCAATGACAATTCTAGTTAGTAATCTAACAATTTGTAGTTTTCGTTAATAGAGTTTACATTAATTTATTTATTAAAAATAACATTAATAATATAAGCTGTATATAAAAATAAAAGAAATTAATGTTAAAATAAATAAATCACTAATATGTTAAAGTTTCGTCCCTGTGGTAAAGTGATCTTAATTAAGCATTGACTTAAGCATTTCCTTGTTTTATTGCGATGCTTACAAATATTATAACAAAGTGGCCGCCCAGTAAGAAATAGAAGAGAAGTCGATCAAAGGCTTATCCAAATCTATTTATCAGAGTCCCAGTCCCCCTTCAGCGTGATACCCTCATCCCTGAGATTGTAGGTGGGCTTTTTGTCAGTGTACGCATTTAACAATCGCTTGTACAGCGAAGGAAAACATCGTGAGAAAACCGTTATGCCTTAGAGGCTTACGACCAAAAACACGACGGCGTGCATCAGGCACAGAAGGATGATAACAAGTAGGTAAGTCTCGAAGCAGATACAGAAATCCGAGGCCCTATCCTAATCTTAGCAAAACATATTATATGATGTCATGTAGTCTGTGACCTACCAATGTGGGTAGATACACGTCTGTGGCTATTTTCTAGAGGATGAGATTTAGTCTTTGTTGGGTCTGTGACTTGCAACGGTGGTTTTTTTATCACCGTAAGTGTTAATTGCGAGAAAGATAAAGCAATTAGTGTGGTTCGTTTCGAGCAGCCACAGAAGAGAAAACATTTATTAATATATTTAAAAAATAATTAAAGTCTATTGCTGTTGACAATAGTTGTTAAACGTAAATAACGTTATCGTAAAAAATATATTTCGAATTCATAACAATAATGAATATCTTCACTTATTAAAGAAAAATATACTCGTAAAAATATGCCTATTATGGCACACCCAAGCTATTAATGAAATTTAAATATCAGGGCTAATGACTCAAACAAAATTAATATTATGTTACCTTTTAACAAGGCGTGTCAAATTTTTTCGTAATTAGGTTAATTATAGCTTTGTACAGTATCCATTGAAATAGGCTATTTGAGTAAGATTTTTAGCAGGTTCGCTATTGACAATAATTTTCTATTTTACAGCGTTTTTTATGTATAAACAGTTCATTATCAAAATTTAACTAGATCAAAGTATGGACAATTGTTCATTTTGATACCATTAGAGTAGGATTTTTTAAGACACGGGTCACAAAAGCGCAATTATTAAATATTTAAGGAAACATCAACAGTGAGGCTAGAGCTTTTCTCGAAATCGAATCAGTGTCGCAATACGGCGAGGAAGTGCTGTCAGCATAATGTATTAACTGAACAAAAAGGAATCTATACGTGTTGTATATTTAAACTATCGTAGAGACCGGGATACATAAATTCAATTAAAAAGTTCTCGTTATTGCAGGAAACTTTTTAATTACAATTTACCTGCAACAGGCTGCAACATTTTTTCATTAGCATAAGAATATAATAAAGCAAAGTTAGCATAATTAATGGATTGCACTTACCTGAGTTGAAGTTCAAGCAATTTTCAACTGGTATTTTAATTTATGGATAGAATTTTGGAAGAAAGAAATCATACACATAATGGAAAATAATAAATTTAAAATATGGATTTTATTCCCTTTGGAGTAAAAACTCTTGGGCCGGGGGGTTCAAGTGCACAGGCGCTAATGAAAGATTTAAGTTGGCGCCTGGTAAATACAGAGGTACCTATGTCATGACCGTGACAAATGGAGATCCGTGGTTCCTGCCGAGGTCTTTGGAAAAAATGCGTGTATATAAATAAATAAAATATTTATGAAGTTATACTTCTTTTGGCGCGTTAGGGAAAAACGATGAGAGTATATTTTTACGATGCGCGCGCACACCGTCACAAAGAACCGACACCCTAAAGTTAGCTATAGGCAACATTTTAGTTTTTTCTATTATAAGTGTCGCATTTTCTACAAACGTAGAATACAATTTTTGAAAAGATTTTTATCTTGTTACGCCAAAGAAGTATAACTTCTAACGCGTGTACATAAATACACACGTTTATTATATTTTTGTTTTATATCCATCAAAATTGCAATTATCTATGTAGTCGTAAAGAATTCGAGTTACCTGGTTTTAGAAATTACTTTAATATTTTATGGGTTATACATATAAATTCGAATATGACAAGCAAACGAGATAAAATAATTTTTTTAAATATATTTAGTACTTTAAAAAAATCTATATTTGTCTTGACATAGAGGTCCTAATTATATACAAACAACGACATGTAAACAATGTGTTGCTGCAAAAATACTGTCAACTACAAACTATTTAATTAACCTAAGTACTTTGCCCGTGACATGCTAATGCAGGGGTAGCGTGTATCTATCACCATTGATAATGAGTACCTACTGATTTTATTTAACACACAAATATAGAGTATTTACTATCTTACTATGCATAGTAATAATAGTAATTAAAAATATATAAAAAGATAAATAAATTTAAAATTTTGGTCCCTGTGGCAGTGTACCTCTAATGCTTGCAGCATTTCCTCGCTGTATTACGATGCTTATTCGTTGACCCAAGAAAGTAGCTCTGGGGTCACCGGTAATGTCTACCAGGCGTAAACTTTTTTTTTATATGATAGGGGGGCGAACGAACCTACGGGACGTCTAAAAAGGGCAGTCACGGCAGCCCGTGAACACCTATTTTAATGTGTGACTTACATCTTTCATAGAATTTCCAAAGGGAACAAAATCAAAGTTGAAAAGTCACTTATATATTAGCCGTTTAAATCTTTTTTCTTCTTTAAAACTCTGTTTTATTAAATCTTAATATATTCCAACACTGATTTTAAATTCAAACCCAACACGATGGATTACGTAGATCGAGTAAAATAATGTAATAAATTCGCGTGTAAGAGAATTGCTTGTTAAATAAGTTTTATATAAATTTGTTGTACTCGCGTGAATCATAGACAATATTGAGATTAAATTAAAACTATTTAAAACTATGAGTGTCGGTACAATCCTGTCCTACGATTTTTTTTCAGTTCTCCTATAATTTATAAATTATTCTTTATGAGGCCTGTTGTGCCTGACATGATCGATTTTTGTGTCTTTAAGGGAGCGTTCAAGTATTACGTAACGATTTTTTTTTCCTTTTGTAAAACGTTACGATGCGGGGCGGGGATTGAATTACGCGTTATTGTTAATATTACTAAAGAGTCACTATAGTCGTATTTTTAATCAGACGAAGTCAACTGACGTTTACGGTGTTGTCAGTTTTTAATGAAATAAAAATAGTGTTGTGACAAAGTAAAAACCCCTGAATTAATGATCGGTGATGGCACTAGTCGCCGCGCCGCGCTTTGTAATAAGACGTCATAAAACTGATTGTAGTTACATAGTACTAGTACCTAACTTATATCATAGCACTTTTATACAATTTTGAAATAGAAATAATATTCTTTTATTGTTTGAAATGATTAACTATTCACACTCATTGTTCATTCATCTGATTGAACAAGAACTGAACGCATCACTATTACTTTAAATATGGCAACATTATTTTGCAAAGTGACATTAGCTTCGTCTAATTAAAAATACGACTATAGGTGGTCACGAAACGTTTTACTAGACGTCAATAATCTTCAAAAATTTATGTTTCCCTTCAACATAATGTTAGTAAGTATTAATTGATACAAAACTTAGATATCCACAGGCACAGTTGGGATCAAACGCACGACGTCAGTGTTTAGAGTCATGCGTTAATTAAAGAAACAAATAAAATCAAACCCGATAATAAATGTATGAAACAAGAAATTGTGTTTAGTGGTTACGAAAAATTTATAACCACACATTAATTTTAAGATTAAATATATGTTTATAAAACCTATATAAATAAAAATAAATCGCCAATCGCCGTAACTTCCGAACGGCTTCACCAATTTGGATGATTTTTATATTCATTATTGTCAGGTTTTTTTAATGAAAATGTGACAGATCTTCTATGAATACGCTTAAAATGGTAGGGCACAATTATTATGATATAATAATATAAATAAATTACGTAATATAATTATGTACTTATACAATGGGGCTTATAGTATCTTTTACGTTTATGTATAAAACCATTAAACTTTGTTAGACAACAAAAATATTTTTGGCAAATATTTATATATTTGATTTGAGTGCAATAGTCATAACAAGGTTTAGTTATTAGTTTAATGGCATAAACGTCGTTGTTTTATGAGTACTTGAAGATAGTAATAAATTCAAATTACTATTACGATTAGAATGTATGTTAATCGTAAATAATAGTCTAAATAATAAAGTGATAATAAAATGACGCCTCGTGTGTGCTAGTAAGACTGATTATAGAAATAAGTACGAATTATTAATACGATAAATAATTATTTTGTTAGTATGACGCCCATAAATCAACAATTATAAATCGGTAAAGCATGTAAGTTTGTAGGAAGTCAATTTCAAATTTATGAAAGCTTTTGTTTTTCATGAAACATGAACGACACGCTTACTACTACGAAATGACCAAACAATATTAAATATATTTTAACTAAATAGTTGTGAGGTGAGGTTGTAGCCTCAAGATACAAGTTAGCAATTGTTTTTGTTAGTGTTGGTCTCCGTTTCCTTATGATCTTCTTTGTCAGACATGTCGAACTTTAAGTCTAAGACCTGTCGCTGTCCTCACGACCTGTGTTTTGCCCACATAAAACGAAATCTCTAGGAGACCAACTCGTGCTCTTTCTAAATCATTAAATCTGAAACAATCAAACTATAGACGCAAAAAAATATATTTATAGTTGAGCTAAAGAAAATCAAAGAATACGATGACAGACGCCCGATCGTCTACAGCGCGAATTAAAACCAAATGTTTGAAAGAAAACATTTTCGGTGGCTATTTTTTGAATTGTTTCACTTTTCACATATGAATAAAGTGTTTATGACGCACAAATCTTAATATATACTAAATCGGGTTTGTTCTAACACTTATAAGTCGAGAACGGCTGGACAGTTTTCAATGGTATTAATTTGTTTCTTTTTTTCGGCATCCCGAATAGCAGAATAACATTGGAAAAATACGAAAATATAAAATAAAACCAAAAAAATTCCAATACACAATGTTTGTAGGTTTCTTACTGCCAAACATTTAATGTTTTCGGTGATAGGTAAATCTCACCTCAAATTAAATGGCGGCCTAAAAAAATTTTTGGGCGTAAGATAATATCCACAATACTCGGATAATGGCGTATTTTACATTTTTTAAATGTATAATAACGTCTTTAGTGAGATAGGATTGATATTAATATAATAAATTAGGTTCCAATCTTAAACATCTTTAATTTTTTAACAATTTTCAGCGTTCATCGTGTACTACACTTTTCAAACGAGTTTTTTCTGGCTTAACATCATGTGTATCGATATATGGAGAACTTTTAGGTAAGATTTATATTTTTATTAATATCTAATAAGTACGGAAGACAATAAATTAGTTTTATTATCTTTGACGGAATAACTAAGGATGGAATGGTATGCACCGCAAGCAAGCTGTGATAGAAAAATCATATTTATGTCGCCATTTTTATTTTTTCAAATATAAAAACATGGTTAGAGTACAAAATTACACAACAGATAGGCTATTCCAACCTTATTTATCCATTTTTTTTAACTGCTGATTTCTGATTGTATAATAAATTATACAAAACCAAATGTATTCATAAATGTTTAACATTTTAATAGTGTTATGCAAAACGAATAAATAGTTCCACAAACAATTTCACCATATGTAGTAATTGCACCAAGTATAGATCGCTACAACTACAAATTAAAAAAAACACATCGATTTTTTGTAAATAAAATGAAAAATGTATTCCAGAAACGTGGCACCAACTTCTGTCGCATTTCACCCAGACCAGTAGGTAGTTTCGAAGGTCCTTTCATTCGACCATTGTTGTTTTACAGCCATTTCCTATATTCTATTTACGAATACAACTCAGAAATAGCATCATGATATGGTTAAAAGTAAATATCTTTAATACAGCAATAGAATTCAAAGGGTTTTTTTAACAGAAACAAAATGCAAACAAGAGAGAATCGAATCGGTTGAAATCCGCAATCAAAAACCTTTTCTGGCATCAATTATAAAACAAATAACGTTATCAAAACGTAAATATAATTTATTTTCATTCAACATATGTATTCGTTTATTCGATCGCAGTGTTTTTTTTATAATGCTTTTCATTTAAAAAATAAAGCAATACCTTATTTCTTCTCAAATATAAGGCATAAATATAAGGCAACGGGAGCCCTCTCGCATTGAGTGTCCATGGGCACTTAACATCAGGTTACATCATCACCCATTTCCAAAAAAAACTGATACACTTTTTTTGAGTTATTCAGGATTTTACGAGGATGCTTTCTTACAAATGGTAATTCGTAAATAGAATATAGGAACGACCTCTCTGTAGCATGTTCTGTCGTTAGCTATTAGAGTTACTACTATACTCATTATTATATACATTTTAAAATAGCATATTGATCGGTAGCTGTTCCACTAAATAGTTTATTTTTAAACCTATTACGTTTTCAAATTAAGGTAAACAAAGTTGTACTCAATTCTTATTTAGGTATTTGGCATGTACAAAATAGCACGATTATGTTATGGCATGATAATTTAAATCGTGAACTTTTTTCCTATGCTTATTCCTAAGGATCGGTGGACTTTCGTCCTCACAAACGTCTAACAGGTAAATTGGGTTTATGTAATTAAACTAAAATTGCAATAACTCCGTAATCTTTATGTAGTAGCTGTCCCCGCGAACTTCGTTTCGCCTTCATATGTTTTTTTTACTTAGCTCACCTTTTTAGTAGCTAAATACGAATATATGGAACATTTTTGTTTGCCGAATAAAAACTTAAGTACTAAATAAAACAAAATTTTTCTTTTTTTTTCAATTGTTATCCTCTGATTTCAAGTAATAAATAAAATAAAAAAATACTCGCAGTCATGTCGAGTTTTGCACTTAGTACCATTAATTTGCTTACCGTCGAATTTATGCTTAGATCTTTCAAATTACGCGACCGAATTTAAAGGTTGTCATCAATAAGACAGAGTCAAGACCTAATAGTTATTGGATTGTTAAAATACTACTATACTACTAAAACAGTGTCAAATAAAAATAAAGTAAATGTATTAAGTTTAGAGTTAGTTCTATTTCGAGTTGGCACTGCTTTCTGGTTTTCCAGTCAAGTTTAGGACATCTTAAAAATTTTAGCTAAAAATATATATTTTAATAAGTACATTGTTCCTCGCAATAACAAAATATTTCAAATCGTGCTCTTCTAATAAAAAAAAAACTTTTAAACAGCCATGGCTACAGGGGTACTTCGAACAAACGTCGGGAGAAGAAGCGTTTTGCCTTATATGGGTTGTATGCGTGGGGGGTACCAGCAATCCTCACCGCGGTAACAATTGCTATGCAGTACAGTGAGAACCTGCCTGCAGGTGTGGTTACACCTGGATTTGGAACGCAGAGGTGCTGGTTTGCTGGTAAGTGACCTTAAGAAAGAATTAAGATAATATTTCGCTTATATAATATACGTAGGAGTATATAGAGTTGCCATAAGATCGTTTATTAAAAACTAAACGTAACATTCAAATACAATTTTCTTAACCTACATAGTAATAATAAAAATTATAAAAAGGAAATTAAAACAAATTTAAAAAGTTTGGTCCATAGTATTGTCTTTGATTAACATAACTTTTATTCATTTAATAAAACACTATTGACCGGATTGAATGTTGTTAAATAGTTGTAAATTTATAATCATACATAACTCAATCCGGTCAAAATAGTGTTTTAAAAAGTTTGGTCCATTTGGCTGAACTTTTCAACGCTGGCAGCATTTCCTCGCTGTATTGCGATACTTTTTCGCTGAGCGAGAAAAGCACCAGCTCTTGGGTCACCGATACTATATACCAGGCGCCAACTTAAATCTTTAATTAGCGCCTGTGCACTTGAACCCCACGGCCCAAGAGTCTCTACTCCAAAGGGAACTTGTCCGAGGGAGGTGAGGTCCACCTAAGGTGTATTGACCAAATCAAGGAAACACAAGGCAGACATGAATGGCGAGATTTGGAGGAGGCCTTTGCCAAAAAGGGCATATAGATACCTAAAAATAATGAGATAGAAATATAAATGTATTTAAGTGTAAAAGTATCTGAAATAAAAGTCTATTATTATTAATATAATTCTATAATTATATTAATTCATACATATAAAAAAACTCTTGCAAATTATAATAAGTTACAGCTTTTATTTTTTAGATTGGATGAGCGAATTGGTGTACTTTTTCATCCCCGTGTTTTTGTTGGTAATTTGCAATGCTGTGCTCTTCACAATCACGGCATATCGCATTCGTGCGATTCGTCAGGAAACTGCTATATTGAAAGGTGCCGAATCATCGCGAAGTGACAAATTGAAGAAAGATAAACAAAGGTATTAATTTTTATTTATCTCTAGCGCTTTAGTCTGTGTGTGAGAGCTAGGGTATGCAGTCTCGAGTCAAGATCATTAATTTGAGATCTCGGAATCCTAGATATTTGGCAGTAAATTTGGAATATCTTATGTCAGTCACTATGTACCCAGTAGATGAAAATGCCCTCTCTCACTGGTTGGCACCGGCGTGAGAGCTATTATAAGCGAAGTTTTATCGTGTGTGAAGTGTATTATAGGCTACCCCTTACTTATATAGATTCATCTCTTTTTTTATGACTGACTGAAATCTATCTTATCTCGCAGAAACACGTGAAGGACTTTTAGCTGCTCTTCTTATTCCTCTTGCAGTGGTGTTGGTTTTTATAGCAGCAACACGTAAAATCCTCTACAACCATTGATAGAGACTATTTATTTTGTCTGTTGCGGTGTTAATCTCATTAACAGCAGTGGAGGCGTTTAAAAGAGTATCTGACGTTATAATTGTTTGATAATATTTTAAATTTTTTTCTGTTCGATAGATATATTTTCTAGGCAAATGGAAAATTACGTCGCCATTGAACTTTTCCACGTCATCTTTATAATTACAGGGATTTTCAAATAAAACAACGCTACGGTTGCATATATTCGACGCTCAGAGATACCCTTGTCCATCGAATTTTTGAAATTAAGTTTTCTAATACGACAACCACTTAATCTCGTTAATCCCACGACATCTCGCAGGATCGCGAGAGCCTCTACGATTGTATCCAATGTAGCGATGATTTTCCGTTCTGTGGGCACAATTCTCGTATTGTTATGAAAAAGCAACATGAGCTTTAGCTTTACAGATAAATTAAGCAAAAAACAGACGCAACAATGTCTGACGCATTTCCCAATGGAACTTTATACAAAATATAAGAAAGTGCTTTTGTATTTCAGATATGGACTTTATTTAAAGCTATTTGTGGTAATGGGCGTGAATTGGTCCGTGGAAGTGATAAGCTTCGCGGTGGGCGGTTCCAACTGGTATTGGGTACTGATAGATTTATCTAACATCGCTCTTGGCATCTACATATTCTTCATATTCGTGTGGAAGAACAAAGTTCGCAACCTTATTACTAAGAAGTGAGTATATTAAAAATTAAATTGTCTCTGGTTCAATGTCCGCCGCCTAATTTACCAAAATCCTCATTATCGTCATCGTACTCAATTGTAATCAGTGTAGCATTTATTTATAAAAGCTAGCCAACGCTCGGCACACTGTTACATTGGTACTCACGAGAAAAATATAATAAATAATAATAAAAAACCTACAGTACAAAAAATTTAATTATAAAAACTAAAGGAAAATTGATTTCAATGTGTGAACTCAACAGCGGGAGGAAAGCGTAAAAACACATAGTCACGTGTATAGTAATAGGAAGATGTTAAAAATGTTTCTGTGTCTTGCACTTAATGTATAATGTCTCTTAATTAAACTTAAATTGTATTAGTAATTTTTTTAAGTGAAACTTCATTAGGCGCATGAGCGTAAATTTTTTCGGAACGTCACGAAGATGTGCAGCGTTTTTGTCGGAGAAAAGGGAGAGAGAGATTGAGACCGATTGAGAGAGAGTGAGAAGGGCGAATTACCTACCCGAAGGGCAATTATAGAAATTAAATTTTTTAAATTAAAATTTCGTAAAGAGAATTTATGAAATATTAGTATTTTATATTTTATGCAAAATTAATTTATTGAAATCTCTAAAAAATAAATTTTAAAAAATTCAATTAGTTATTTGTATTAATTTTCGACACTTTTAATGACAATTAAATTCCTTACATATCTTCCTTTTTCCCTCCCTCTAAGTCTCGGAAATCTAAAGCTTTAGATTTTATAATTATGAACAAGAGTTAAATATTAGTTTGCCAAAGAAGTTTCACTTCTGACATGTGTACTTCATACGCACGCACTTTTTTTGTGCCATCCCCTAACGGGACACTCGACGCCATTTTTGCATCTGCACTGATTTTTCAAGATCCTCAATGATATATTTTATTTTACAAAAAAATGTTAATCAGGTGGCAGAGGCTCCGAGGAGTTCGTATGCCGGAGACTAGCACAGGTCGGTGGATGTCCAGCTCGGCACAAACAGAGGACACTAGGATCTCGCACGACGAAACTGGTATACGACTTAAGGAACTCCGTTGATTTGTGAGTTAGCCACTGACTATCGAACATAAAGTAGTAATAGTAATTACAATAATTACTCCTTAGTGATTTTAATACATATTAATTTTATAGGCCCTTAGAGCAACTAGGTTATCCACATACTATGTTTACTAATTACGGTTGTTATTCACGTGTTTGTATACTTTTTATTCCATTTATAGCGATATTTTTATTACGAAAAACCATATAATTTATTTGACTGGTTAAATTATTATAAAAATTTATCTCTAAACAATTTGTAGGCATAAGTCACTTCTTACGTTTTTAAACGTAAAACAATATTTAATTTCAACCATTCTAAGAAAGTCTTCTTCTTCATTCTTCGAATCAATAGTAATTTGTCTCCATATGCATAAACTCTCAATTATTTTACTATACTTACACGTACAATAAGTTAGACCTCTTTTCTCATTCGCTCTATTTATTTCCAGCTTCTACAGTAATGCACCAACAATCGAATTAGTATAGCCATCACTCTACATTTTAGATTGTACACCCTTACTTATAAAAATTAAATTAGTTTAATTGTATTATTTTAAATAAAGTACTTTTTCGTTTCTTTCTATCGAATTGTGGCTACATTGTGATGAAAACAGACAGTAGAGTACTTTAGTTAAAACAGAGCTATTCGATAGATTTCTTTTTGATGACCTCAGTGAAATACTAGTCGTGGTTGTAAGTGATTTTTATATTTGGTTTACATAATGAACAAAATGGCATTTATATCTCTAAACATAAATATAATGGCGTTAATTTTGATTTAAGGATAATAAAAATCATTAATTCTTATATTTTTTTTATTAATTTACATAAAATAATATTGTTATATGACGATAAGTTTTTTATTCAATAAGGAAAAATATATATATGATTGTAAATTGTCAAAATGACAAGAAATTTAACACGCACTTGCGCGGTAAAAACAATATTTAGATAAGTTTAATGACAGTCAGCGCATAATGATTTATGAGACCATCAGACCATCATCGTGTCCATCAGAATTACCACCATTATCTATCTTTTAGACTTTACATAATTTGTTAAGTTATATTTAGATTAATGCTTATTATATTATGTAGTTGCGTAATATAAGATGTGCGTTTATTTCTTTAATTATGCGCTTAAGCTTATAAATGGTCGTCATTTGATGTAGGTATGTAATAATTGTACCCACCTATATATTAAATTAAGTATCGTTAATACTATAGAAAAAAATATAAAAAATAAAATCACTAAATGTGTTATCACTCGCTTCGTGTTCTAATAGACTGATTGTTATTTTGAAGATTATTGTTTCCCTTTTAAAGCTCAAAAGGTTAAACTCTTGTTATGCATATAAAAGTTTACTGAAACATTAAGTTGTGATGTTTGCCAAACAACTAATACTATATATAAGTGTGAACTAAATGAAGCAGAGTTCTCGATCAAAAATTCATTTAAAGCCATTCCAATTTTATGTATGTGTTTAGTTGCAAATAAAGTTAAAATATACATGTTTATTCACGTCTTTATTACCTAATAAATTGCTTTAATGTTTCCAATTTGTTTAATTAATCAAATTAAAAAGATGTACCTACTACCTTTGGTCAACGTTGCTTCCACTTAAGAGGAAGAGCTTTACAATAAAATTATTCATTTGCCTAATTCCGAGGTGATTAAATTATGGTGGTACAAACTGAGGTGAGACAGATTATGGAGAACGAACGAAATAAATCATTATGCAAATAGCTACTCATATGATTTATACTTAAATTTATCAGAATTTTGATTCATTATGTTTTTACTGCATATTTTAAATTACTAGGTTTATTGTAACTCGGAAGAGCCTGGTCACCAACGTCTAATAATAAAGCAACAATAGAATATTCTTTATTTAATTTCAAACAAACTAACATATGAATCCTAAAAAAATATTTTATTTATTTAAATTTTTTTAAAGCAACGTATGATACCTATTAACCACTCGACGCAAAAGATCACAGTGCATACAACTAAAACCATACAATATCCCTGAAATATACCTTTCAGATCAATCATTGATAGCGGCTTAATTGGTGCTCCTTCTTTTATATCATCAAATCTGTAATCAATCCACTTGTTAATCAAACCACCTTCGATCATCATTTGCATGTATTTATTCAATCGAACAGTCATCGGCGAATGTTTATGCATTATCATCTGCAAGTAGTGGCTGTGTATTCTGTCCTGTCTTGCAATGTGAAGATATTGCTCTCCGTTGTTTAAGAAATTTCGTTCTAGGAAACGGCCCAAAGCACAATCCACCAAACAAAATCTTTGACTGTCATTCTTCATACGCTCAGGACATATAAACATATTTTGTACAGGAACCACTTTGCTGTTGATTCTTTTAAACTTCTCCTCGGTTTCCGGTAGTACAACATCCGGGGATAGTATCCCTTCTATTTCGTAACCCTTCTCTAAAATATCCTCAAATGTATCAACTTCTTTTCCCTTCTTGTATACTGAGAAGAATGAAATTATCGCCGCCTGCGAGGAAAAGTTTAGTACAAAAAAGCTCCAGATTGCAATTCCAAGAAATATTCGGAAAGAACCACGTCTCGGTGGTTTGTGAACACTTATAGAAAGCACAGTTCTAAACGAATTAACGAAATCCTTACCGATTTGATCGAATGAAATTCTTCGTGACTGCTCTATGTTAAAGATAATAAATGCTAACCAAGTACATAAGAAACATAGCAAAAATTCGATTATCATTTTTATATTGTTTTTAAATAACTTTAGATCGAATACAACAGTTTCGAAACCCGCCCGATGCGACATAAAGCAGACGCCACTGTCCTGTAAAGGCACAGTATTATCTAACTCAACAACCATCACGTCAAACTGATACATGGGTAAAAGAACTAAATCCTTCTTTCTTTGTGTGAATGAAACAAATTCCTGCATGTTTGTAATATAATCAAAGTCATGCTTCCACGCAGGTTCATTCATCGTTAAGTCAATGGAGAAATTCATGAGTTTTGACAGTGCATTCCAAATTTGACCATCTCTTTTATGAAGTGTGTACGTACCATTGTCTGCCTTAATACTGAGAAATGGATCCAGTTCAATTGCAAAACTATTCATGCTGTAATTATGATAGTTGGCGCTTTTATCCTCAAATAGAATAAGCTTTTTAACTGCTTCTGGGTTTTTATAACTGAGAACAGAGGTACTGAAGCTTAAGCATGTACCAAGGTTGTTAGTGCGAAGTTTTGAATATATAGAAACATTGTGGCAACCTTGTTCGCAAATCAAGCCATCCAAATCGCTTATTGGCATAGTAATCTTTTTGACAGTCCAACACCCAAAAATATGATCTAATTCAAACGAGCTACTGGTGTAAGGATTAAAATATGATATATAGGTAGTCTCATGTATGTCATCAAAGTGTATTATAACAACATTAATGGCCTTAAAATACCAAAAAGCGTAAAACATTTGAGCCATAGAAACTGTATCGTATGAAGATTGATAAACTAGGATAATATAAGCAAGTGGGTGCCAATATGGTAGTGTTACAACTTTAAATAGTGCTGATTCGAATTCGTTTCTTGATTGACAACTAAAAACTATATAATTTGATGGATATGGGACGACATCTTCAATTTGTTCGTCTTCTTTATTAATATCGGTTATAGTAAATGTAACAGGTAGATGTTTGAGTTTCGAATAAAATTGATCAGGAATCATCCCTATAAGGAGAAATGTGTGACGGCCGTTGTACACGAAATTTTCTTTAATAATTGTGGTCTGCAAAAAAAAAGTAATTTTAAAGTACTCTTTTAATAAGCTGTCTTTGTTATATCTTCCTTGTAAGTGAAAAAATTCTGTGAGTGCATTCAACAGTTACGCATTTAACCAATAATTTTTCTTCAAATACGGGCTAGGTATTTTCTTTAATAAAAACATTGCAAATGGTCAAGTTCCTTGCACCATTGGGACCGTGAGTTCATCGATATTTATTTATATACTTACTAAGATATCAATTTTATTATCTTCATGATTATTTGTGAATATCTCAAACCCGCACCCAACACTGATTATCGTAAAGAATATTCCTATTTTTAAGTACATTGTCCACACGGCCACCTGTATATAATCTTTATGATTCGTGAGAGTCATTTACAATAAGGTTCATCATATAAATGTACAGGACATAAGTACTGCTATTACAAATCAATCAAATTAAGGATTTGATTTGACTACACCAAGTATATAAATATATATGTATGTATGTAATAGTTACCGACAGAGCAGTGTTGGCTTAGTGGCTACAGGATGCGACCCTCAAGCCTATGATCGTGCGTTCGAATTATGGCTGTGCACCAATGGATTTTTTTTATGGGCTACGGTGAAGGTGAACATCGTGGGGAAATTGGTAATGTCTTAGCTCCAAATCCACGATTTACCTATGTCAGGCATAGAAGTTCATCAACCACATTAATAAATAAAAAGATCAATGAATCGGGCGCATTCTGAGGCGAACACACACAACTGAACAGGTAAGAACAAAGAAACTGGAAAGTACTTCAGTTATAAAAATAATAATACGGTAATTTCGATTATATGTACATACATATTATAATCAAGTAAATTACGATACGTAAACTGAAAAAATAAATAATAATACTAATACTACTGAAAAGTATTCTAGAAATATCTACTGCATATGATGACTTGGTGGTCAATCGCTCCAAGCAGAGTGGATGGTAAAATGTCAGGACAAATGAAATAAAACAGTGACATGGTGGCAAAGGACAGGAAGAGGCAGACCCTAGAAAAGATAGAATGACTACATTTAACGAAGTAGCAGGACTACATGTAAAGGTTGTTAAAAAAATGTTCGGTAAGGTGAAATTAGATCAAACATTAGTAAAAATTTCCGCGTACGTTGTATAGTCGTTATTGAGAAGTTTATGTTCTCCTAAGAATGTCGTATATTTTACTCTATTTAATTGTAATACTAGATATATAGCATTACTTGAAAAGCTATATAAGTTATTTGAGTGGCTTAATGAGTCTATAGATTTACTAATAATTTATTCAAATTTGGATAGACAATACACATTCACTCTACGTAATAACGTTTTCGTTGGAAGCAATATGACACTCATAATGAGTGATTTTTCAGAGAGTTTATTTGATTTAAGTGTCTAAGTTTTTCCCAACCTTTTTTGTGTGACCCACCTTAGCCTACCCAAAATTCTTATGCTCCCCTACATAATTTATATGTATTAGAAAAAAAATAATTGTTCACTTAAGAAATTTAAATGTTAAATCACTAGGAATTTGTTAACGAAACAATAAGTAAATTTTCAACACATAATGAAGAACTGTAATTACAAATAATTTTAATAAAGATTTTTCTATATTAATTTAATGAGATCCTTGCGCCTTGCTGCACAGAGATTTTATATTAGGTTCCAATTTGGTTAGCTTCAGTCTCAAGTCTCCATGTTGTGTTTAATCCAGCTGATTTCAATTGCCCCCCTTAACAAATAAATTGCCCCCCCTATGGGAAACCCCCACGTTGGGAGCACTGGTCTAGACTCTAGAGAATTAATTAAACGAATAACTGCCTCACAAGAACTGGGTTCAATTCTCGAGTCTTTTTTGGAGTTGTACAGAACACAACAGACGCAATAAAATTAAAGAGTAAATAAATTGAGATGCAATAAATAAAATATATTTTATTAAAACAAAACAATGATTTCCTAATCTAAGACTAATTATATAATAAACATTTACCCTTACACATAATTATTTAATATCACACGTATTGTCTGTTTTTATATCCAAACACAGCATACCTCAGACAAGTACCGTGTCAAACATGGCGGGAAAGATAAAAGAATATAAAATTGAAGTCAAACGATGCCGCGTTTAGTTTTCGACCATCGACACATAACACGGTCTTTCCGTTTGACCGACAAATTCTTTCCGTGAATGTTGGCGTCTGAGCGGTCATGATACAAATACGTAATGCACTGTAGAGAAGAATATATTATAATATTTTGTCTGTGGCACCCTCAAAGTCTGTTAATATAAACTGAACCTAATAAACAGCAAAATATACAAAACCGTAAAATGCAAATTCATCAATAACCTCTAATAAAAAAGTAACTCAAGAAAAAATCATGTGATGCCGTCAATTGCCCATCCGTCTGTTCACTATCACTAAGTTTGCATTTTTTAAACGATAACAAGCAACTATTTCATCGAAAGGGGACCTTCACGTGTACTTCTGTAACTCCTAGTGATTTCGACTTTAATAAGTTTCTGTTGTGCGTTAAGGTTGAGGTTATATTATGTATCGAAATAATATAAAAAAAATTGATCACACCGGTTATATTGACCAAAATCAAAGGTCCCGGTTGTATAGGTACTTAATAACAACGTCATCGGATGTTACGATTATCGGTTTTTACGACCAAATATGAGTATTCCCTTCGATGTCGTTATAATAGATTTTGACTGTATCTACAAATCTCTCTACTCTATCTATGTATAGGTTAATGTATAATAATTCACCACCCTTATGATTGAGCACCAGTACCCCTTCTCAGTAACTCTCCATAAAGAATATTTGGCTAAATTCAATATCGCTCGAAATAATCTTGATTTATTACAAAAATTGGGAACAACGTAGATATGTTTCAAGTTAGCTTATGCAAAGCATAGATGGCGCAATTTTCTAAAGATTAATAGTTATTATTATAAAAAATTGAGAGAAAATAGTTTGTACCAAGTAGTAGTTAAAAAAGATTTCAAGCTTTCTTGGTTGAAGTGTGTTATTTCAGATATCTAATATATAAAATTCTCGTGTCACAATGTTCGTTCCCATACTCCTCCGAAATGCCTTTTTATGCATATTCAGTACAGATACAGCACAAAAAAACCCCTATTTTTTATTAGTTAATTAAAATCTTATAACTTGAACTCTGAGGTTTATATAGAGAAAAATCACAGAAAAACCTAAAAAGTTTTCATTCTGGAAAACCGAACAGTCTCTGGGGTAGCATAGCAAAATGTTCCATGTTGGTATGTACTAACAAGGCAGGCTAGGCATTAAGGAGAAACTAAGTTCGCGGGGGCAGTATGTTATAAAACAATAACTTCTTATGCAAATTGCGCCATCTATCCTTGGTATTATCGGTCCCCGTTCAAGTATTACGTCACGCAATTTTTGGAGATTCTTGACCCGCCCCCATATAACGTGCCGTAACGTTTTTCTATACCCAATAGTAAAACATTTCGTGACCATCCAGTTACTTTTTATACCTTAAAGTTACGATTATGTGGTGTAAAGTACTGGAAAGTCGAAAATAATATTAACAATAACGCGTAATTCAATCCCTGCCCCGCATCGTAACGTTTCACAAAATGAAAATTTCGTTACGTAATACTTGAACGTTCCCTTAGCTAACGTGACACATATCGGCCTAATCTCTTCCCAATTATTTGACGTTATTACATGGTACTTGGGCGGGTCCGGCTATCGTAAAAACGAATTTTTCAACTGGAAATCCTATGTTATTCCTCTAATAATTTATTGCCAAAACGGTATGCCGTTCTTTAAATTGGAATCAAAATATCAAAAATCACAGATATTTCTGCAATTCGCCCCACGCTCTATCGATCTGTTGCTGCGTGAATTCATAACTCCAGTACGGACTGAACACAACATTTGCTTGGGACACTTGTTCATAGTTTGTTGGTTGTGCTGCAACCCGTTTCTTTGCCTCCTCTTCGGACAAATTATTCCTTTCTTGAAGTCTACGAATCGCCTGTAATTGAAGTTTTTTAAACTATACAATATAAAATGAAATAAACAATTTTTTTTCAAGGCTAATAATAATGATTTAGTACCGCTACAATCCTTTTTGGGCTCGTTTCTTTAATAATTTATTTATTTTTTATGTTACAGGAGGCAGACGGGTAGGAGGTCCATCTGATGTTAAGTGATACCGCCGCCCATGGACACCCGCACTGCCAGAACGCTCGCAAGCGCGCTGCCGGCCTTTTGAGAATTGATACGCTCTTTTCGTGAAGGACCCTAAGTCGAATTGGTTCGGAAATACTTTAGTGGGCAGCTGGTTCCACATAGTGGTGGTGCGCATTTACCATGGAGAGTGTTCAGAGGAGTTGTTCGGAAATACATGCAGCTGAGTTTCATCATCGAACGTCAAGACAAAATACCATCCGTATCACCTCGACGTCCGTCCAACCAGCTACCCACTGAAGTATTTCCGAACCAATTACACTAAGGGTCCTTCAAGATATGACCGTGGCAATTCTTAAAAGGCCGACAACGCACTTGCGAGCCTTCTGGCAGAATGAGTGTCCATGAGCGGTATCACTTATCAGCAGGTGAGCCTCCTGCCCGGTTGCCCCCAAAAAATCCCAACGAACTATGAGAGTTATGGAATGGGGTATATCTGCATTACGCATTTGATGGACATACAAACAAATTACTTAGCCATAACTCTATATACCTCTTTCGGTGGTACAATAACGGCCCATAGTTGATGGCAGTACTGGAACCATTTCGCTTGTATCATAACTGCAGCTTCCATAACAACTACTTTATATCCCTGCTCTCCTAGTACTTTGATTCTGTTTTGAGCCTCTTCAATAATAAACGGCCATACTGTTTGGTTCAATTTCTTTAGTTTTTCCTGGAATATATTTAAATTTTAACACAAGTTGAAATTGATATACATTTGCAATTTTGCTTTTTTTTAATATCGAATGCTTATGTCAACTTGACATTTGACATCGGTTAGTTTTCGCTTCATCAGTGACGCAATATTGTAACGACGTTCTAGTTAGAATAGATTTATTAGTGAAAGTAAATCGTAAAATGACCATCTATTTTCATTATTACAATAAGCTTGTGTAGTTCCGAGCTCGTAAAAATAAGATCTATTAAATTGGCCCGAATTTAGTAATTTTTGGTGTCATCAATTAGTATATTGAACATTTACACTGATTTATTTTATGATAGTACATAATTTATAACATTATTCGAGAACCGTCGTGGGATTTGGGATCGCAGAAACGCTCAATTACCTTTTTGTTGTGTCGACAACACTGTTACGTTCGACAGTAATCATTGATAGTTAATATGAAAAAATGAAAGGAATATTTATTTGTGATTAAATAAAATGACGTGTAGGAAATAAGAATGTAATCTTACCATATCACTAAAAACAATCTCTCCCAACTTCTTCCTATCTATGTCGCCTGTCGCTGTTATAATATCATTACCAAAAGTTTCGGCAAGTGTTCTGTTTAATGGCAACCCCGGCTTGTATAACTCATGTGCTATTAAATCACAGTTTACAATGGCAGCACCTTTTAACCTGAAAAATTGAGAAATACGTACTTAAAAATTACAAAGCAAAATTTAATCCATTATCTTCCATCTTAAATCCGGAATAAAAGACAAACTTAGAAATATGAAGTATGATTTGGTCGCATTATATTACAATTGTCTGTGCAAAATAGAGTTAAATGTCATAAACTTACTTAAGCTTTTCTGTAATATTACTTTTTCCACTCGCAATACCTCCTGCCAATCCAATCACATACGGAGTAACTGGGATATTTGAATTAGGCTAAAAATAATATATATATTTGTTGTTTATATAATGTTATGTATTATTCCACGTTTATATAAAGCTCGGAAGAGTATCTGGTCACCCACAAAACAGGTATGTACTGTACCTGTTATGGGGAATAGCGTCTGATTAGGTACCATATGATTTTGACAATTTTAAATAAATGAAAAAAAGTTTAATTTAGCAATAAAAATTAGGTTTACGGGTTTTTTAAATTCCCTTAATTACCTTTGGAGGTTTCAGCATAGTTCCCAATAGTCGCATTCTTTGATTACTGGAACTTAATTTGGCGTCTTCCTCTGACGAATGCTGGTCATCATGTGCCAATTCAATCACATGCATATCTAGCTCTCTAATGCCATTCTCTTTTCTCTTCTCATTAATTTTAACACCACCCCTGTACGTTTCTTCACTAAGTACAATCATCTACAATAGAAAATATACCTTTATACAGCGTTTGCTAAAGTCCATCAAGACCCATATGTCAACATCCAATACACAGTACACAGTTTATTGCCAGTTCTTCTCTTCCGTTTTACGCCCTTGATTTGAGAACTGGCAGTAAATGTAATATTAGAAGCATTTCATATATATATAATTATTTTTTGACGTTCATAAGTGAACATTGTCTTACCTATATGAATAAATGATTTTGACTTTTGACACGGGAACTACACTTAGCGCAGTCTTAAGAACAACACTACTTCCGTGGGCAATAATCAATATTTAAACGCAGACTGGCGTGTGCACAACCTATATTGATTTAAACAAAGTTTCCAGCAACGTTCTTGCCGCTCATCAACAATGTTGATCAGCTGTTGCTAAACAAATGTTTACCATGAATACGAGGTTACTAAATATCACCCTTAGAGATGAGACTTAGCGCTGAGTGTTACTGTAAAATGTCAAAAACGATATCGATTTGACATAACCATAAACCATATGACTTGCTAGTGCGGTATTATAATTATAAATAATAGTATTTGCTGTTGTGTTAGTACGTAATACGTAAATTATTTTCGTTTTCGTCGTAGAAACGAGTTCTTTTCAATAAGTTTTTTTGTGTAGTGAATAAAATTATATTTATTTTTGTGCGTTTGGGCGTGGCGTGTGTGTTGAGTGTTGATTTATTTTAAATTTATTAATCACTTTTTTTCTCCCAAACATGCCAATTACTAGGTCGCTCAGACGCCAGGCCGTAAAATGTGAATCGGCCCCAGTACATCCTACACATGAAGACGATAACTTAGCAAATCCGCAAGCGCCAGCTCCTGCATCAATGGCAGCCGTTCATCATCAATCAGAGAAGTCATTACACGAATACCATAAGGCTCCTTCGGAGAAGCGATCGGTGATGAGCAAGAAGAGTGTGCAGCGGGCAGAGGCTTTAAAAAGATTAGCAGCTGCAAAAATAGAAGAGGCTTGCGCTAAGGCCGCTTTCGCTGAAGCTGAATTAGCGGCTATTGAAGCGCAGGGCAGTGAGCTGGATAGCTTGGCGGAAAATAAAGGCTTCAGAGAGAGAGATAGTTTAGTTAGAGATTGGTTAGATTCAAACGATGCTCAAACAACTTCGAATCAGCAGCTCGATATTAAGACACTCGTATCTGCGCTTACTGAAGCCGCACGAGCGATGCATAGCCCAAAAACGCTATTCGAATTACCTATTTTTAGCGGGGCAAGTAGTGAGTGGTTAGCGTTTAGAGCAGCATATAATGAAACTAGCAGTAATTTCTCTAAATTGGAAAATTTGGTGCGGCTAAGAAGATGCCTGAAAGGGGCAGCCAAGGAAGCTGCCATTTCTTTGTTTATAGCAGATGTGGAGCCTGGAGAGATTTTGTCACTCTTGGAAGCAAGATTTGGACGACCTGATGCATTAGTTATTACGGAGATGGACAAGATTAAACAACTTTCTAAACTTTCTGATAATCCTCGTGATATTTGTATTTTTTCAAGCAAGATAGTCAATATTGTAACAGTCATAAAGGCTTTAAAAAAGGAGTGCTATTTGTTTAACCCAGAATCTGTGAGAGCTGTTGTGGAGAAGATGACACCGACTTTGAGGTACCGTTGGTATGACTACGCTGCGAGGCGACCTGAGGAAGAGGCGGACTTAGTTAAATTGTCTTCTTTCTTTTCCCGCGAGGCGGACCTTTGCAGTCGGTATGCTCAAGTTGAAAATGTTCATCACTCGTCATCACAAAGAAGACCGTTTCTAACAAATGTGACATCTACTACTGCAACACCTGGAACGTCTATAACGCCAAAGAAACAGAGCTATGAGTGTACTGTCTGTCATCATTTACATCACATAAAAGACTGTAAACAGTTCAAAGATTTGGAGAGTAAATGTAGATGGGAGAAGGCTAAAGATTTGAACCTGTGTTTTAGATGTTTAGGACGTCGCAATCATCGTCATAGGTGTTCCTATAAGCCATGTGGGATCGAAGGCTGCAAGGCGTCTCATCATTCACTTCTGCATTTTTCAGCGTCTCCCTCAGAGACGCCAGTAGAACCAGCAGGAAAATCAGCTGTTGTAGCTGCGACTCGACAGAAAGTTGGTAGAGCTTTGTTGAAGATTGTGCCAGTAAGATTGAGAGGTCCCAAGGGGACCATGACTACATTTGCCTTGCTTGATGAAGGGTCATCGGTCACTCTTATAGAGAAAGAAGTGGCTTCTGAGATTGGACTTACAGGTCCAGAAGAGTCTTTTATTATTGAAGGGGTGGCAGGAGCACGTACGGAGGCTTCCAGTTCAAGGAGAGTGAGTCACTATATTAATGGTGTTCACATGGATAAGGAGCATAAAATAGAAGCACGAACAATAAATAGTTTGAATCTTAATCACCAATCGGTGGATGCAGATATGATAGAAGGTTGTGATCACCTTCTGGAAATAACCGAGGATCTTACATATGATCGAGGTACACCTACTCTTCTTATTGGCCAGGACAACTGGCATTTGATTATTTCGAGGAAGATAAGAAGTGGTGGGTGCAGAGATCCAGTTGCATCATTAACAGAATTAGGTTGGGTATTGCACGGGCCTACTAAGGGTCCTGGAAAAGTTAGTGTATTAAAGCTGGTAAATCATAATGAAGAAGAAGATGAAAAGAATGAAAATAAATTAGAAGATTTGTTCAAGAAGTTTTTAAGTATAGATTCACTAGGAATCGAACCAAAACGTCAAAAAAATGATCCAGAGGAACGCGCGTTGTCATTATTAAAGAGCTATAGCCACCGTCTTCCTGATGGACGTTTTGAATCGGGGTTGTTGTGGCGCAAAGAAAAACTAGAGTTACCAGAAAATAGAGAGAATGCTTTAAGAAGATTGATAGCGATTGAGAAGAAATTAGATAAAAACCCTAAGCAGAAGATGGAATATAATGCTCAAATTGAGTATCTTTTAGAATGTGGCTATGCTGAGGAGGCCCTACCTTTGTCTCGTTCTGGCCGCACTTGGTATCTACCACATTTTGCTGTGATTAATCCATCAAAACCAAAACCGCGAATCGTTCTGGACGCTGCTGCTAAAACGAATGGGATATCTTTGAATGACATGTTACTTACCGGACCAGATCTGTTACAATCACTACCTGGAGTTTTGATGCGCTTTCGACAAAGACCAATTGCTGTGTCAGGAGATATTCGTGAAATGTTTCTTCAAATCAAAATTAGGACTGAGGACAGGGATGCATTGCGTTTTTTATGGCGTGGTGATAGACGCGAAAATGAACCTCAAGAATATCGTATGACAAGAGTGATTTTTGGTGCGGCGTCTTCACCTTGTACTGCCATTTACATTAAAAATTTAAATGCTGAAGAATATCGACGGGAGTACCCTGAAGCTGCAGATGCAATTTGTCGCAATCACTATATGGATGATTATCTCCAAAGTTTTGATTCTGTGGAAGAAGCTAAGCGTATAGCAGAAGAGGTCAGTTTTGTGCACCGTCAAGGAAAATTTCATTTACAAAAATGGGCGAGTAACGAATTTGAAGTTATAGCCGAGATGGAGTCGCAACTCCAGAATAGAAGTAAAGAAGTCGAGCTTCAAAATAGCTCATTAGCTCCGTTGGAAAAGACTTTGGGTCTAGTTTGGAGAACCACTGATGATCACCTTACTTTTAATCTGGATATTAAAAGGGCTAATCTGGACGTACTCGAAGGGACCAAGCGACCCACTAAACGAGAATTCCTAAAAGTTATTATGTCTCTTTTTGACCCCTTGGGTCTTATTACACCGATAACTTTGCCCGCAAGAGGGATATTACAAGAATCGTGGCGCCTCGGTCTTCTATGGGACAGCCTTCTTTCAGATGATTTGCATGAAAAATGGCTCGATTGGCTAGGTCATATGAGGCAGTTAAAGAACCTTTACATTCCTCGTTGTTATCCAGGTGTTTCGGTGGCCAATGATTTAGAGATGCACATTTTCGTAGATGCAAGCCAGACGACGTATGTGGCTGCTGTATATTGGCGTGCTGTATTAGGAAATGAAGATGTGAAGGTCTCACTAGTTATGGCAAAGGGTAGAGTGGCACCAATAAAATTAGTTTCTATACCAAGATTAGAATTGCAAGCTGCCGTGCTTGGATGCCGTCTAGCCCGAAATGTGGAAACGGAACATGATCTAAAACCAAGACGTAGAATATTTTGGACAGATTCTCGTACAGTGCTCGCGTGGTTGCGCTCAGGTCCTCGGGTGTTTAAGCCATTTGTTGCACATAGAGTAGCTGAAATAGAGGAAGAGACAAGAGTCAGTGAATGGCGCTGGATTCCCACTGGAGAAAATGTGGCCGATGATGCCACTAGAGATGTACCTCGAAATTTCAATAGGGATCATCGATGGTTTCGCGGTCCCAGTTTTCTATATTCTCCAGAAGAGACGTGGCCTAAGGAAAAAATAGAAGAAGCGGGAACTGTACAACCTACAGGAGAAGAGCGAGTGACAGTTGTCGAAAGTTGTCCAATTAATCATCTAATAACTGGCTTGCCTGATGTATCCAGATTTTCGTCCTGGATGCGCCTAATAAGAACAACGGGTAGAGTTTTACAGTTCATTGACTTATCCCGCAAAACTCAAATTACTGCTTCGGTTCAAATTAGACAGAAACGGCAAGCGAGGAATGACAACATTTTATGGAAGCCGAATGCATCTCGACCAAGATTACCATCACGTAACGCCCATTCAGCTAGAGCAGGGGCATATAGCTCAAATAACAATTATATTCCGTTAGACCCTCATTACATCATCAGAGCAGAGAGCTTGTGGTGGAAAGCTTCTCAACATGAGAGTTTTGAAAATGAAATTATTTCGTTACAGAAGAAGCTTCCTTTGAGGAGAGATAGTCGATTGCGGACTTTAAACGTTATCATGGATATTGAGGGTATAATTCGGTTGAAATCTAGAATCGATGCTGCTCTCTATCTGAACGACGAACAGCGAAGCCCTCCAATTTTGGATGGTGAACACAGATACACCCGCTTGTTCATCACCTGGTTACACTGTAAAAACAATCATGCAGGACCTGATACGGTGATGAATGAAGTTCGATCTCGTTTCTGGGTGATGCGATTGAGAACGGTTACTCGAAGTATTGTGAAGAGTTGTGTCCAATGCAGAATACTACGGGCAAAACCGGCGCAGCCTGCCACTGGTGATCACCCCGGAACAAGGTTGGCCCATCATCAACGCCCATTTTCTTTTGTGGGGTTAGACTATTTTGGCCCTTATAGCGTTACGGTAGGCCGCCACCATGAGAAGAGGTATGTTGCCCTATTTACTTGCCTTACAACTCGGGCTATCCATTTAGAGATTGCAGGGTCATTAAGTACAGATAGCGCAATTATGGCCCTGCGACGTATGATAGCGAGACGGGGATGCCCTACAGAAATACACAGCGATAATGGGACGAATCTCCGCGGAGCTGATGCAGAACTAAGGAGGGCAGCGCATAAAATAACAAAAGATGAGGCGGAGGTAAGGGCGATACGATGGCGCTTTATTCCTCCAGGTGCTCCTTTCATGGGAGGAGCTTGGGAGCGAATGGTGCAGTCAGTGAAGAGGGCGCTGGCAGCAACACTAAAGGAACGCCACCCGACAGAGGAGATGTTGCTTACTTTGCTTTTAGAAGCAGAATATGTGGTGAATAATCGACCACTAACTCCTGTATCAACTTCACCAGAGGACATCGAAGCTTTAACACCGTTACACTTCATTCTTGGTGGTCCAGCAAGGGTTCCACAACCCGGGAGTTTTGCTGACGCTGACTTAAATCACGGGCGAATTTGGCAGCGTACACAACGGCTGGCAGATATGTTTTGGTCACGCTGGACCAAAGAGTATTTATTAAACATTTTACAGTCTCGTCGAGATCCTACAGGTCGAGGGAAGATGCCAGAGCTGGGAGATCTGGTGCTCGTGGTGGACGGATCCCTGCCCAGAAATTCGTGGCCTAGGGGAAGGGTCGTGGCGACTTTCCCGGGCAAAGATGGCGTCACTCGCGTGGTCGAGGTGCAGACTAAGGCTGGAGTACTTAAGAGGCCAACCAAGAAGATCATCGTGCTGCTGACGGAGAGTGCGCAGGACGCACTGGGGGGAGAATGTGCACGATAAAATTGCTCTTTGTTTAGTTTGTTAATAAATAGTGTGATGCAACTGCGGGGGGCGGGGGCCGGGCGAGCGTGTGGTGTGCTATCGTCTCGTTCATTCGCCTGAGGTCACTGACCACACTACACGCCGCTCGACACTGCTTCCGCAGCTGCACACTTTTTCGAAAATAGTCTTTTAATTCTTCGCCTCGTCATCAACAGTTAGTATCAACTATTGGACTACAAACTAGTAACAATCGATGTATAGACATTTATTTCAAACTACATAGGTAAAAATATTCTATTAATAATAATTACCATTATTTATTTGAAAGAATATACAAAATGTTAGGGTGGTACAATCGAATTTTTCATAAAATTCATATATAATTATAGTCAATTCTTATATCATTTGTAGTGATGAAATATTACATTTTATAAAATATATTATTTTGTCATCAAATTAATATAAATTATAATGTTTCGCGCAAATAATCATTAATAGAATAATATTTTTTTTTTCTAATTAAGTGAACAAAAATAGAAAAGGTTTTGAAATCTGTATCGTATTCGGGAGATTTTAAATATTTTCCATAGTGCCATTTGGTCGTACCTTATCGTTAAGATAAGGTGTTTCTAAAGAACCTTATTTCGCAATACAAAGAAGGCGTGCGTTCGAATAATGAGCCAGCCGCAAGACTAACTTCATGATACTTCAAGCCTGACATTAGCCTTTTTATATTCGGAAAGTAATAAGGTCACGTTATTTTGCTATTTTCAAAGACAATATTTTTATTTAAGCAAAACAAATATATATTAACATTTACAACAGTCTCAGACTTATTTTTTCTTTAACCATAGTAAAAACGTCGGTACTTCTTAGTCCACGTTATATAACAATGTTAGGAAAGCTGAGGGTTTCATTACCATGTGTAATAATATTCTCCTTTACTTATCTTGCAATAATTTTGCACGTGATTCTCAATATACAGAATTTACGATGTAGAAAAACGTTATAAGGAAACCATTGATAAATAATTCGACAACGTATGGAGAAGCACAGAAAGCTTGCCAACTTGAAAGCAGGTGATCGGGGCTCTGTGCCTATCTGAATATAGGGTCCAATAGATACAACTTCCCGCTCAAACAGTTGTACCTATACTATGCATAAAAATCTCCAACAGGCACAGACAACAGAAAATGAAAAATTTATAGAATACCTCAAATTCCAAGCGCCATCGGGAGGTAATTACGAGATTTTCTAAATAGAATTTCCTGTAACTTTTTAAACATTCAAGGCAGACAAAGCAACAATGCAATAGTGGAATGTAAAGAAGCTGAGAACGTACAGTCATACTTGAGTACCGCAGACGTCTGGAGAATTGTGATGAAACAATGAACACTACGAGTTTGTAAATTATTTCTGTAAATCATTTGCTTCTACGGTCTTATGATCGCCTGGTATTCTATTTGTATCAATATAAATGAAGAGGAAGGTAATAACTTTTTGAGTGGTTATAAAAATGCCGTAAGCGTAGTAGGTATGTATATATACTACGCAAAACCAAAATACTTATATGGGTTCGATGCTTTCTGGAATAAGAATTCCCTCGGGCCCATGTTGGCTACCTGTCACAAAGCTTTTAACTTATACAAGTTAATTTTAATTATACTACTTATTAAATTGTTATGTAGAATGTACTTTATGAATGTATTCTTATAGGTATATTGCTAAAAGAATTGTAAAAATGCAAAAAATAACACTTCTGGATTGTGAGTGTAATTTTTGGCAATTTTTACGATACAGTTTATGTTTAGGTACCATTTGTCGTCTGCGAATGTTGCATATTAGAAAATGTTGACACACTAAAATATATTTTTGAAGAATAAATGCATACGTTCTACTTTCTGTATCACAAACTTGCACGTTTTAACAAGTTCAGACGAAACGTAGTGCGCTTTTGATATGTCTAACAATATAAGTTAGATACATTTTATAAGAGGACTGATTGAAAAGTTCCTTAGAGGCGCATTTCAAAGCAGAAAAGTACAGTCACATAGAAAATTGTTAGAAACATTTTATATGAGAATACAGCAATCGCTTTTGGGGTATCGGTGCAGTTTTAGCTTACCTGTATATTTCGATAGCTTTTCGTATTAGAAAATCTATTTTCTGTAATAGAAAACACAATTATTTGGCATTCTCAACAAGTATTTAATTGTCACCAACAATGGTATTTGTAACCCTCCTCTGGTTTTTTGTAGTTGGTTAAAAGTACTATTTTCTATTTATTATCTGTGTATTTTTTTAATAGGGGTTCTGCGTATTATATACTACCATTATGCTCCTGGTAAATTACTATTGTTTCAAGACTTGCTATTGTCTATATAAAAACTCCATTACATGCGAAATGTACCAACGGTTAATTTAATTAAACACAAAGGAACGAAACTATCTAGATACATTGTTCAGATAGCGGTTAAAGAAGTCAAGTAGTACAGTATAATGGGATTCTTGAAGGAAACTAGCTAAGTTAATTTAGCACCAGCTAAAAACGTCCTGCGGAACAAAGTAGTTGCAAGATATTAAAAGTTAGATTAAAGATGGTTGGTACAAATTCTAATTTTGGTATTACCTAGGTTGGTTGCTTTTGTTAAATTATGTTACTTGATAAACTGGTTCGGTTTATTTAATATAGTTTTGCCTTCTGATTAAAAGTAAAAGGAACCAGACTTCAGAGAGATTAATTATAGCCAAAGCTTATAATTTTATAAAACCATATTTAACAAGCCCCAGAGACAAAACAAGAAAAATCTTTTCAAACTTTTCAAGAGAATTCTCGCAATACTTTTTACATAGCAAGTAAACAAGGCGTAATTCATGCAGTCTCTAAAAAAGGGAACCCACGTCAAAAAGACCAGACGCTGCGTCACTCAGCTGTCTGCCCTAACAAATAAGGAGCGGAGACTGAATGGATGTCAAAAGAATACATTACACTAGTAACATGTACCAGACAATATTACACGGTAGGATAGGTAAAGCTCCCAAGAGGCAGACTTTGGTTTTTGTGAATGAAATTCGACGCAAGACGCGTCTTACGATGAACCGCTCATGTATGTGTCTAGGTAATCCTCATACATGTTCTCTATTGGTGATGACTGCGTCTAAGCACATGCGTATACGGTCATGGATATGCGCACACCGTCATGTTCTTTTCACGCATTTTTAGATATTCTTAATATCATTTTCTACATTTCTTAGTAGATTTTTGCAACGAAGTATCAAAATTTCTTGACATACGGGAAATAACTAATGATTTTGAACATATTTGTACTTATTTCACAATAAAACAATAAATAGTGTAACTAGGAAGAAAGTAAGTTGTTTTTTATGCATGGCAAGAATTTTGAATAAAGTTTAGTTTTTTATGAATTAATTAGAGTCTGGCTAATGAAAGAAGATAATTGAATTATTTGAAAACTTTCGGATGGCAACACAGAATGTCATTGAATTTCTTAGTGTAGTATGATTTATTATATATATTTATAGTAAAAGACTAAATACGTATATAGTATTTAATTCCATAGAAATACAGTTACTATCAATGTTTAAAAATAATAAAATAAAATCAAGTAAGTTGAATCCACAAAATATAATATCAAACTTTTAGGGATACCATACTAATTGTTTTTGAATTTGCCGCGCTTTTTCGTTATCTTCTTTCATTAGCCAGACTCTATTTATGATAATTAATTACAGAAGAAAATCGATGCAGCATTTATAAGTGTATATGAAGTCCTAAACAAAGCCTGAAGGGCGTTTTTGGCATAACTTTAGAAATAAGAGATTTTCGTGTATCTTATTACAAAAACACAACTGAGCGTTTTTCAAGGCAGTTTTTGCCGCGCACCACCACTATGTGGAATCAGCTGCCCACTGAATTATTTCCGAACCAATTCGACTTAGGGTCCTTCAAGAAAAGAGCGTACCAATTCTTAAAAGGCCGGCAACGCACTTGCGAGCCCTCTGGCATTGTGAGTGTCCATGGGCGGCGGTAAAAAAAAAATATTCTTTACTTCCTTTATTCTTTGAAGAAGTTAAGATGTAGATATTGCATCGTATCTCCTAATCTGTCTGTGTTATAAGACATGTTTATTGATGGATGTTTGTTACTATTTCTCAAAGTACTGATTATTTTCATAATGTTGGTACTCAGAGTTTTGTATAGAATGAGGTATACCTTACCTTTAAAATGTAGAATATTGTATACATAAATTTTGCAGATTTTCATTTAGCTGAAACGATTGTATTACTCTGGTTGAGTAACAGAAATAAACAAAATCATACAAACATTTTGATATATTAAACATTTCCCGTCATTATTCTCTCTCAGTCAATTTCATGAGAAACAAACAGTAAAATAACCGCGGAAGCCGAACTGAGTGACAAAACAGTCCCGAAAATTTGTTGCAACAATGCGGAATTCGCTTTATCCGTCCGCGGGGCAGGTGTGACAACCGACGAGTTTATTTCGTGAAAAAATTAGCTTAGTCTGTTTGGGTTCCCTCGTTCGATATTCTTGTATTTTTTTATAGATCAGTGCACAATCACGCAGGAGGCTCACCTGAGTTTAAGTAATACCGCCGCCCATGGACACTCTTTATAAGAATTCTTACGTTGTTTTCTTAAAGGATCCTAAGTCGAATTGGTTCGGAAATACTTCAGTGGGCTGCTGGTTCCACATAATGGTGGTGGTAACTTCCTTAAAAAACGCTCAGTTGTGGAACGACGGACGTCGAGGTAAAACGCGTGGAATTTCGTATCCAGCCTCCATCCAGGTATTAATCCAAACAACTTCTCTGAACACTCTCCATCCACATCTCTAGGCAACGCCAAGGGATCAACCTGCTCGGAAAGGGATTGGTAGTCGGTGATTCGAACCGCCTTTCGTTGAAGGTTTAAGCGCAATCCAATAAAACTTTTGAGCTTTATGGCAAATTTTGCCTTCACCGTACTTATGTAATGAATTAATCCTAAATATAAAATTATATAATAGTTATAGGGGGAATGTTTTAGGTGTATATGTCAAGTTAGACTGTTTTTTTATAATTGATAAAATAATAATTAAATCTATAAACTCCTAAATCATTATTTCAAAGATTGTGTTGAATAATTTTTCGCAGAGCATTATTTCTAACGAGGGAATGACTGTAATTATTTTTTCAAGTGAGTAAGTGACAGTATAATCTAGGCAACACGACCCACCCCAACTAAACAGATTTATACATAGTAAATGCTAACAAATTGTTGTATTTAAAATCAGCACATGATTCTAGTACTAAATTTGAGTCTATCTGTCCAATTGTATTAATCTCTTGCTTGGAATAAACAACGTATATGAACCATATTTTCAAATGACGAAGATAATTAATATTTGAAAAAGATTAATTTCGCCATCAATAAACACAGGTATTAACTGCAATTCAAAACAACAGTGCTCTCTCAGCACCTCCATTTTCCATTTGTTGGATTTATTGATAGTTTAGGTAATTTTGTTAGCTCCAAATACAGAACCAATTCGGTCAAAACCTCAACCAATTCTTTCCTGAAAATCGTTTCTCTATGGTGAACAAATATAATGGTGCGTTATAAATTTTAAAGGCACACATTTCTCGCTTACATTTCTAATTTTAACGCGCAGGGTGGATTTATGTCCCATACACGTGTTACCATAGAGAAATCCCGTTATTGCGTTTGGTATTTTGGTAGCAAACAGTTTTATCACGGCATTGAAAAAATAAATATAGTACATGGTCTGAGGAATTAAATGTGACCAGTCTTTACATATTCATTATTTTTAATAAAAAGCTGAGTATAATTGAGTTTGAGCTTTGCAAAGTTTAAACTTTGTTGTAAAATATTTTGTAAAGATATTAAAAACTCTTAAATAACAAAATGTACCAACTAAAACTTTTATTACTATTACTGAACATTTTGAGTTATAATGTATTATATTAAATTACGGTATTATTTCTAAACATGTTTTTAAAGTCCGTAACTCCGTAACTTTATTAAAAATATTCTTTGACATAATAAGATTTAATTACACCCAACAAATCACAATATTGAGTCTTTACACTTTATTTAAGTTTTCTCGTGATTATTTATATTTGCAAGTTAACACATTGCACTAGTGTCCTTATCCAATATAATAACCATAGTACATACAAAATATTAAATCACTACTTGGTTGTATGTATGAAATAGGAAGAAATTTTATCTATCCAGGATAATACATTCGTAAACTAATCAGCTGTTACCAGGAAAGCATAGTCGACAAAGAGATAGTTCAGTAGCGGAGCACAACAGAAATATTAGGTACATGCGTGAAAGGTGTAGCCTATTAACATTTGGAATGGTTACCGGATTTATGGGGTAAACGCTACGCCACACCACGCCACAATGGCAAACGAGCTAATAATTTATGCTCTACTAAAATTGGATATTCACTGTAGATGCAAAAATATTTTAACGGAAATCTGGACCGACCGAGTTTCGGGGATTACTCGTTAACTTCCTACGTAAAAGTATTTTAGAGATAGCAATAATGTCGAAGTAGAACTAACACATTATTCAAATGGCATCGAGTTATGCAAAAAGCATTATTAAAATCTAAAAGCTTATATTAAAATTTCTCACTCAACAAACGCCATAATTTAATTAAATAAACGCGTAGCAAAACAACAAATAATTCTCGTACAAATGAAAACGTAATTAAAACTTCATCATTATTCGTATGTGGCATGTGTTCTCGACAAAGATAATACATTTATTTGCCAAGTAAAGCCTTTGTTGCTGAGGAATAATGCATTCCATCAAGTGGCGTAAAATTCATTTGCATAAATTCCTCTGCAAGAGGATCTTAGTTTCATATGCGGATTACGTAGTTTTTGCTGTGAATGAGCAAATGAGAAACTTTTATTTCAAATTAGATTTTATTATGTACACTTTCAATATTGGAAAGGTAAATCTAGTTTTAATGAAGTCCCGTTAACAATGACACATTTCTACATCGCTTTAATTGATTTCTTTTTACAGTTTTAGTGTATTAAACATATAGTGCGCTTGAAATATTTCCTCAATTTAAGTGTTCTAAGATCCGGATTTCTTAAGAGTTAGTTTTATAGTATTGTCTTTTATTGGCATAACTTTCACACATTTGACAATAAAACAATTTTTAACCGGATTGAAGTTATGTATTTACAATTATTTTTCATAATTTTAAATTTAACCGACGTTTCGCGTGCCTTACATCGTGCGTGGTCACGGTGACTGACCGTGTTAGTTGAAATTGTGTATGAATAGATTTCTTATACATATTCACACACACCCGGGAACTGAAGGCTCTCCTCAGGACGGACACGCTTCGACTACCCTAAGATACAATATTTTTATTTGATGTGATGTTAATAAAGAATTTGGAGCTTTTCTCATTGATTCTTACAAGGTTTTTATTATTGTTACATCAGGAAAATACTTTTAAATCAATAAACTCTATTTGAAATGAAGGATGTATTTAAACAGACCTAAATTATTTATGCAAACTGTAGCTTTTGTTAATAAAGCTCGCTTAATTCCCAGTTTGAAGCCTCAAGGATCCGTAGGAATTTGTCATTCGCAGAAGCCTTTGTTTAGTAAGTTTCCAATAAATGACGCTGATATTTAACTGTCTACTATCGTTCCATGATTTATTCTCTTTCTAATCAGCTAAAATTGAACTTTGGTTTTGATAGTAAAAATTAAAAAACTTGTTTTATATAATTTTTATATAGACTTAGGAGTATGATTAGAAAAAATGGTACGAATTATGGCAACGTAGATACATACATATACGCACTGATAAAAAATTATCTTTTCATAAAATTAAATAAATATATTGTTGTAATTTATTATTAAAACATTCTTTAACTTAATACTACATAACAAATAAATCTTCACGGCTTCACTGACGTATTGATTTTTATATTTGCCTTTAACAATATATAAAGCGTTATCTCATCATCTAATTTATAAGAAATGCGGTAATAAATGTTATTTGTTACAACTTTATGCTTTAACTGTCAAAGTGAAACTATCAAAATAGTTTTAAAGTTGGTGTTTTGAAATAGTCCAACTAATTCTATACACAGGTACCAAATCCCACGAACTATATCAGTACGACGAATTTGAATCTTTGATTTTCTAAGTCATTTAAAAAATACCGGACATGTAATGGAGAACATCATAGACGTATGTATTTTGTATACATTCGTTAGGACATAATTCGTTTAGGACAGACGTTGGCCACAATCCCGCCTGTCCAGGAGATGTCGATTTAACCGCCGCTTGAATGACCCAATGAAAACGCTCTTTTTCTGTCTAAGGAAGATAGAAGGGGGCAAGGAGTTCCACTCTTTCGCTGTTTTTATAAGAAACGACGAAACAAATCGTCCAGTGTGGTACCTGAGGATGTGTACAACCAAGAGGTGAAGGGCGTTCTTCTAGATGAACGTTGTTTGAAAGGGAAAGGGGATGTTATTTTTTAAACAAAAGACAATCGTGCACTTATGAATTCTACGCCAAACTAGCTTAATATTAGCTATTATAATATGTAAATGAAAATGCAACTAAACTTCGATGTCTAATGCTCGATTAGTTAACAACTGATTTAAGAACGTGTGTGCAGGAAAAACCATTTTCTTGCTGAAGTTAAGATCGTCAATTTACTTAATCAGCTTAAGTAACCGTTCTTAATTAACCACTCTGACTACGTCTGTTAGTTTACTTAACGTATAAAAGAGAAACGGATCAGTCTCGAAAATTAACATATCTTAAGCATACAATATTCCCGTCTGTCGCAAGAAAAAATAAACCAAGTCTGCCTCGCTTCCCGATCGGCAAACAGAATTAATACGACCATTTCATCGTCTAGCAATATATCTTATTTCCTCGAGTCAGGAGTGTCTTGTCCACATCCGGTAACAAAATCAACTTGTATGAAAGTATAAAGTGATGTTGTGAATCGATGGCCGAATTGGCATCAATCCAAACCCTAACCAATACAGCGCATTACAAAAATCTGTTGTAGCACCATTTGGCAATCCCGCCTGTACAGGGATCACGTACCAACTTTATTTTAAAGATTTTTGTGTAAACGTTCCAGCGATTTGGCTATTAATTTAAAGGAACGCTTAGCTTTGAATATCCGACGTGAAAGAATTACGCGAAACGTTGTGATGTAATTACGGGATTCTTACAATCAGGAGCAAGGAATCGTAGTCGTAGGGGTCTGGAGGTCTTTGTTTTTATATGGTAGGTACTAAGCCTGTTACGTTTTTTATACCAATTCTTGAAAGGCCGGCAACGCACTTGCGAGCTTTCTGGCATTGTGAGTGTCCATGGGCGGCGGTATCACTTAACATCAGGTGAGCCTCCTGCCCGTTTGCCTCCTATTACATAAAAAAAAAAACGTAGCCCTATACCGTGGAATCTGCATTTCGCAATATATAAAGAATAACACTTCGCTAACGTTACATGGTGTCAGCGGAATTCGTATGTCGCAACTTACAAGAGTTACACGAGCCTCACGTTGCATGGTGTCAGCAATTGGTGCCTCTTTGAGCCTTTTGAGGTTGTTTAGCTTTAATTTTAATTATAATTTAAATTGTAATTTTATTTTTAAATAAATTAGTTTAAAACATTTGGTTTTTTTTGAAACCTTCGGCTGTGGCCTTCGTAATTGGCGCAGTCGGTAGGATTTATATAGGGCTACGTAACAAGTCAATAGCAAGATTGAAAAAGTCTACCTTTGTCCTATACTTTCTTAAATTATTAGCTGAGTTGCAATGTAGCTTAGTTATTACCGCACATGGAATTTATTTCTGTATTTGATTCACGGCTAAATTTTTCAGGTTAATAGGCACAAAAGTATGGCGCTTACAAAATTATGAACGAAAAAATATTTTTATTTAAAAGCAATTCTGTATACAATAAAAATGTATAGTACAATGCAACATATTGAATGTCATAAAAATCCATCTAATAACATACATTATTATTAAGAACATATTTTAAAAATTCATAGTAAAAGTAATAAAGATGAAATACCATTGACCCGGAAACATAAGAAGGAGCTGTATTAAATTTATGCTTCATTCAACGTTCAGTGCTTCTTAAGATTGATCGTTTATTTTTATTTACCGGCAAGTTCATTTCTAGTTAAATTAATTTTTAAAGTACATGCATTTAATGCTATATTCTCTAAACCTTAAGATTGACTGCTTCGCGAGTCGATGACTTGATAGTGATTACATATTTAATTATAGGTTCATTCCTTATTTTCCTCCGATTCCTTATTTTATACCGAGATAATATAAAAATCTTTAAAATGCGCCAAGCGTGAATAATTTAGATTTGTAACCTCTGTCTTAATTCATAAATCTACCAAGGTTATTATGTTTAACATTAGATTAAAGATATATTCATATTAAATTTTAAACATATTTTAAAATGCTAATTTAATAATAACATTAAAAATAAAAATGCATTATAGCATTATTTAAATGATAGGCCATAATAGTTATCGGAGAGAACGAAAACGATTTCGTAACTTAGAAACATAAACTTAAGCCAAAAATAAAAATGTTAGGTTACAAATATGATATTTGGGGACACAAAATCTTCTAAATCCGTAATCTTAGCAAAACGTGTTACTATGAACGTGAACAATCCCGAAAACGCTTTTAAAATGTTATAAACTGAAAGATATTCCTCATTAATACAAATTTTGACAAATACAGGCTAATTTTGTAAAGATATTATGATTTAAGGAAAATACCTGTTTTCCTTACCTTTTCATTGTTTATAATGAAGACGAAATGCGTGTAATTTATCGGAGATTTTTTTAATCCTATTAATTTAAGGGACTCCGGTAGAATATTTTATATGTATATTTAAGAACGTGGGGTTCATTAGGTAACCAAACAATTGATTTAAACTAAGTATGATACATTCACCGTATATTTAAGTAATCTATATATATAAAAGAAAAATGGTCTTCGTTTGAGGCTCCTTCACACCTAAACCACTGATCGTATCGACATGAAACTACCACTATTCGATGCGAAATTTTTAGAATTCTAACGTTCCTACATTTTTTTATTGCTGTTTTACTTTTATGAAAATTTATTCATACGGACTTCACCGCGGAAACATTCGGGGAGGCTTCCTAGAACCTCAAAACGTCAACATCTGTTAAAAACTCGATTTTCGAAAATTTTCAATTTTCTTAGCGGGAAGTTAAAAAGAAGAATAATAAAAATATGAAAAAAAAAAAATGAAACATTTATTTCTTATTTTTAATTCGCCCAACGAAGCGGACGGGAAACGGCTAGTATTGTAAATATAAAATTTGACGGCTCATTGCTCTAGTGGTTAGTACCCCTGACTGCGAATCCATGGGTCCCGGGTTCGATCCCCGGCTGAGACAAACATCGATGTGATGAGCATTTGGTGTTGTGCTTAGGTCTTAGGTGTTTAAATATGTATTTATATGTCTGTCTTTCTATAATATGTATGTTTATCCGTTGCCTAGTACCCATAACACAAGCTTCACCAGCTTAGCATGGGATTAGGTAAATTGGTGTGAATTGTCCAATAAAAAAAATAAAAACTAAAAATGATATTTCAAGAATGCGGAGTTACTTTTGTTACATTTATCTTATGATTAATATGAATGGGAAATATAGCTTTTCGTTTATTGTGTTTATTTTACTCATATATAACATCGTAATAACGCGATTTTTGCCCCAAGCGACTTTGATTTCTGTAGCCTAGTATGAGTTTACATCAAATAAAACGTGTTACTCCTATATATGAAACTTGATACGGCCTAGTTTTAAAAATAAAGAATACAAGAGTATCAGATAAGGTTTGATATAATAAACTATTGCTTATAGTTTTTATAATATTCGTTTAATATTATGATGTTAATTTGGCTTTCTTCCACGCTAGTCCAAGTGTCTTCACGCCATGCTCATAGTAGAAATTCGGACTAGTTACACACACATGTGTTATATTACAACATGTATTACTACACGCACCTGCAACCAAAATAATAATTCTTCGTACTTAAATTTAAAGATAGCACAAATTGAATAGTCAGCAATAAGAAGTTGTCCCAAGATTTTGTTGCAATGTACCTAAAATTTGTCTACATATGTTTTACTGGCTTTGTTTTTTTCCTTTCTTTATATCTAAGTAATATTTTCAGTGGTTGCGTCGAAGTGATCGCTCGAAACCGATAAGGCCACCGATAATGTCCTCCTCATTAATTATTTTACTTATACTGTATTTCTTACAGCGAAGTGTAAATAAATAAATTTCCCTTTGAAATGTTTCGGGTTCAGGATTGATATTTGTTTTCGGTCAACACGATAATTAAGTTCGATGTAAAGTCATACTAAGCCCGCCAAGTGAACTTCAGCCGACTAGGTCGTTAGCTTTTGGACGATTTCATTTACTAAGAGTTCTTTTAAGAAAGTACAGTCAGAAACAGGCATTATGAATAGATTGAATTTGTTTTTTTTTTAATTAAATTGCAATTTTAAATCGGACCTGATTGTTCAGCTGAATATTTTTTTTTAAATCTTTTCAGCCAATTAAGAATTATATTAATATACTAGTATATGATTATATAAAAGTACAACCAATTTTAACGTACCTATAAGAATGTACATATATAGTTTCAATGTCCTTAGATGTTGTGTTCTAATTTCCGATAACTTATTATTTAATTATTTAGTATTTTAAAAAGTCAGTGGCGCTACAACCTTTTTAGGTCTGGGCCTCAGATTTCTGTATCTGTTTCATGATCATTTGTCAATGTAATAGGCAAGTAGGTGATCAGCCTTTTGTGCCTCAAAAGTCCATTGGTGCACAGGCCATCGATCGAACCTACGACCTCAGGAATGAGAGTCGCACGCTGAAGTCACTAGGCCAACACTGCTCACTTAATTAGTATGACTGTTTATAAAAATCAATAATCACCTTACCAGAAGGCATTCATCAAAAAATCCTCGCTTATTTTTAAAAGTATCAGGACAATGCCGTGTGAACCCAGTCTAAGTATTCAAAACTAGAACGTTATTTCATGTAATGGCACCCACACATCATCATAGAATCATTTAGTAAAGGGTAAAAGTGTTCAAAGGCATCACGTCTCCGTTTATCTGGCGTTATTTGCATTCTGCTCAAGGCTTGCTAATTCCCTTCCGATTCATTTTGCAGCCGTGAGCAGAAATTTAGAAGGCTATTATGGTGAGAAAGCACGCGAACGTTTGTAAGGTTCTAACATGTTTCAGAACTAGTTAGATTAAGTAGATATTGTTTAAACATTACAAGAGGGGCATTAGATGTTGATATTAATTTCTAAGTCTAAAATATTAATTGAAATAAAGTAGACGAGTGATCGAATCTTCATCATAAAGATCAAAAGTTGAAGATTTGATTTTATATTTTTTTGAAGTGAAACTTCTTTAGGCGCATGAGGGTAAAATTTTACGGAAACGTAACGAAGATGTGCAGCGTTTTTGTCGAAGTAAAGAAAGAGAGCGATTGAGACCGATTGAGAGAGAATGAGACAGAAGGGCGAAACTTATAGAAATTCTATTTTTAAAATTAAAATTTCGTAAAGAGAATTTATGAAATATTAGTATTTTATGCAAAATAATTTATTGAAATCTTAAATGACGAATTGTAAATTAAAACTACACATGCCACATGTTTTTATTATTGAAGAAATAAATGAAAATAATTAAATTTATAATGTGTAATTTTCGACACCTTTAATATTTTAATGACAATTAAATTAATTAAATTCATGGAACATACATGGAAGATATGTTTTCCCTCCCTCTAAGTCTCGGAAATCGAAAGTTTTAGATATGTATAAATATGAACAAGACTTAAAAATTTGTTTTCCAAAGAAGTTTAACTTCTGACATGTGTACCAGTCTACTTACAGAAGGTTTTTCTTAATATATATTGGATGACTGGAATAAGTTTTGATTGAACACTACCCGGAAACTTATGCAACTCATTGTCAATGAACAATTACAATACCCTACTTTCAAGAGGTCCGCAAAAAGTCCGTATATCACTTGATATACTCTTTGGAGTCCTGTCTCTCCAGAAAACAAAAAGGATTTTGAAAATTTCAGGGCCTTTATTAACAAAGACCACACTTTAAGAATAAGTTTTTCAACTCTTATATTTATTGTATTTTTAAACTATGCTACTACAACAACTAGGTACTTCAGAGCGTATTAATACTTAAAAGGCCGGCAACGCATTTGCGAGCCATCTCACAACGTGAGTCTTTAAAGGTATCACTTAACCTCAGATAAGCCTCCTGCCCGTTTGCCCCTTGTTATATAAAAAAAATAATTATATTTTAAATTACATAATTATTGTTATATAGTCATTATCATAGAATGAGCAGGTCTGAATCTACATAATTGGATTTTATTCACAAAAGAATAATATATGACGTACGGTAATTGATAGGATCATGATGCGATAAGATAAATTAATTTAAATGGTCTCGCTATATTTTACAGCGGTCACATGGGCCGCTGTGTCGCTGACATGTCAATTTATCATCTTTTGTTCAGATCCTCTATGCAACGGCGAAAAAATGACACATTTTATTATTTTTATTCAATATTACAAGTCATAATTTGGAGTTATACCTTTCATATGACTGAGCGTAGTAAAAAGCTCTTTATTCTATATATTTTTAATATCTACTTACCATGGGAGCCAAAGATATTGTTGATTTATGTTTGTATAAGAAGCTGGTGTTATTCACTCCAAGCAAATCTTAGTGCATATAGAGTGAAGTATCCAAAGGTTATGTATCGTACATATTATAAAGCCAATATTTAAAACATAATAAATAAAACCTATTCATCATATACCTTTATCATTCCTGTATCAGTTTGGAATATTATTATTAAACGAGCTACCTTTCTGTACCATTCTTAAATATGTGTGAGAAATATCACCACTCCATCGATATTGATAAAAGCGTGTTTAGTGGGCGTCTTGTGGGTAAGTACGAGCACAAAAGTCAAGAATAATTATCGTACAATATTTTATTTGCATTGATAAACACTACAAATAACACTTCAAGTTCAAGTCACCGATCTCACTGTTATTCACAACCTACTAAAATCAACTTGGTCCAACGTTTAATCGCCACCATACTCCACTGAATACTCCACTGAATACTCCATCAGAACTGAGAACTGTCCTGTTCCTGTACGCACTGTCAAAAGTCAAGATGGCGCCTCTCAAATTTTGCTCTGCTGTAAAAATATTCGTACTTTTCTTCGTTAAGTAATTATTTTACGGTATGAAACAATTATAAATAATTAATTTGCCACAGGGACCAAACTTTTTAAATTTGTTTAGATTTTCGTTTTATTTATTTTTAATTATTTTTATTATTACTTTATAGGTTAAGAAAATTGTAAATACTGTATTTGTGTAAATAAAAATATTATAGTTTATTTACTTGAAAACAAAAAAAAAAAATAAATATAACATGATAAAACAAAAATTATAATAATAACAAAACAGATTAAATCAAATTAAATTATGATTCTTAAAAGTAATAGAAGCTTTCTTAATGATTAACCAAAGCAACAATCAACGGGCAATAAACACGTTCGTAAGATTGAATTGATTTGAACTTTAAATCTATACCTAAAATTGAGCTACGCCGAATAAGTGAAACCAACCCAAGAGAGAATGATAAATGTAAATTTACCTGAAGAAGTTTGTAATTTGTAAGGCCTCACAATAAAATCTGTTGCCGAGTTCGAGTAGCAATTGAACATAGCAGGAAAATGTTCTCATTATTTGCGGGCTTCTGAGTTATTTCCCCAAACCCGTTCAAAGGGCAAGGGTATCTCTGCCACATAGAACTCTTATTACGTCAGCTCTTCACGTATTCAGAGAATTCATTATTCAGTACTTATATCGGTGAAAAGAAAATCAAAACATACTTTTTCTTTTCTTTGCTTAGATGAACGCTTATTTTTAATAAGGAATTATTATGAAAGGATTTATCGGCTGGTTACCATTGATTTCCTTTTATATTGCATCTACGTTGTTTTAGCTTCGTTAATGTGGCTGTATCGTAATATCTTGAAAATAAGATAACATTATGGATGACCGACGCATAAATTAGCGGTATAAAATATTCATAAAAAATCCTAACAATCGGTCGAACCGTGAGAAGTTTGATCACAAGCACTGTATTACGAGATTTTAATTTACAAAAAACTTCTTATACACACTTGGTAACTATGATTCATCAAAAACTTTGGAATATGTATTTTGAATAATAATTACAATTTTTTCAACTTTCGCTTCTAAGCGAATCGTTCGTATATCGTTGTTTATTCGTTATCGTTATATACACTGAGGTTCTAAATTAAAAAGCCTTCAAGCTTATGCTCTAATAAAGTTTGGTTCAACATCGACACATTTTAATTCAAAATATAAATAATGAATATCATGTACCATCTTCATTAACTACTACTAGAACTACTAGTACTGAAGATTTTACAATTTCTTAGGGTAAAAAGAAGTATAACATTATAATACTACTAACAAAAATATCTTTCTTTCTCGTCTCCTATTGAATAAATTATTTTTAAGACACTAAACCAAGTTTATCATGTTATATATTAATAAACAAATACTTTTTAACTTGTGTGCCTTTCTGGTAATATTGGTCATTTATAAAAACTTTTTAACGGGTCAAATACTATAACTGTTCTGTGCATAGGAACAAGACAAATGGAAAGCGAATGAAAATCGTGCCAATTCAAATCGGAATGCACGTCACGAATATAAGTTAGATATATTCTGTGCACCTGCACCACAGACTACCGCGAGCTGAACTCGTTTCGCTAGTTTACCTAAAATATTACAAATATTCAACTGACAAACTGCGACTGAGGATTAACCTTTCACTAGATAACTAAGCTATACACGAAAAAGGGCGTAAACTTTTTTCATCTCATTTTTTTTATCATACACAATCTTCACATAGGTTCATCTATTTGAAAAAAATATGTTATACCCACTTTACCTATTTAACAACTTGTAAAATAGTTTTAAAAAAAGTGTTAGTTAATCTATGCTGAATGAGAATAACACAGTCGAGTATTATCTAGGATGTCTAGGATTATATAACGACATGTAATATTAGGTTTCAGTAAATAATAAAAGACATTCATTTACCCTAGTTCATTTGCTATATTAATTGATTGTAATGGGTCAGTTACCCTTGAGAGGCATCGATCAAAAAAGATTCGGGCCTTAATTACGTCTGCAATATGACGTTTAATAGTCCCTTCAGTGGAAACTATATAAACTATATAAATGTAATGAAGAAATAAAATTATTTACTTAATAAATATTGATTTCATAAAAGTTGTAGATTTGATTCTGTTCAAGACATTGTAATAACAGGACTGAACTTAATAGAACTTTATGTTGAATCAATGTCTGCCGAATTTTCAAATTAAAAGGCAGTTTATACCGCGCACTATGTGGAACCAGCTGCCCACTGAAGTTTTTCCGAACCAATTCCACTTAGGGTCCTTCAAGAAAAGAGCGTACCAATTTTCAAAAGGCCGGCAACGTACTTGCGAACCTTCTGGCAATGTTAGTGTTCATAGGTGGCGGCGGTATCACTTAACTCAGGTGAGCCTCCTGCCCGTTTGCCTCCAATTACAGTTACAGAAACAAACTGTATAAATAATAATTAAACGTATTCCATATGATTACTGAACAATCTCTTAGTGCAAACATAAGTATAACATTTAGTACTAATAACAAAAATATCGTACTTTTACGTCGTCTTCCGAATAAATATTATTATAAAAATTGTCTTACATCTTTAATAGCAAACTCTATCACCGTTGGCTTATGTTTGCGTATCTATTATAGTGACACCATTTTCAAACTTGTTACCTTGTTATTAGAACTTCCAAAAAATATTTCTCACACTTTGAACGCACAAAAGAAATTTGAAACTCTGAACTCAAGTTAGCTCATACTTTTCCTAAGTTATACGAATACTTTGTGTTGGCAAAAATGTTGAATTTCACAAAGAAGTATTCGAAGTGTGAGTTGAAGATCCGTCAACTTTTAATTGGCTGGGGAATATGAAGAGGTCACTGTAAACATTATTGAAAATATTTTATATTGGTATCATAATTTAAATACACTAAGTATGTGAAAACTTTAATGAGGGTTAATATATTCATGTTTTGTTTCTATGATTATTCATTGAGTTAATTTCGTTGTATGCCTTCTCAATTTAAAAGTAAAGGCAAGGTTATGTTTCATACAACGACAATTTCCAACCCTTTACCATACGAGTATATATGTACGAGTATATGGACATTTCTACTTCAACTGTCATAGGTTATCTGGCACTATTTTCGGCAAAAGCCTATCCCCAAAAGCTTGTTAAATGATCATGGGAAATAAACATAGCTGAACATCGCATTCGCACCATTATAGTCGTTTGGCGGGAGATCCTGTATATATAAAATATACTCCATTAAATTGTGTATGTATGTGTACTAGTGGTTACCTAGTGAACGAACTGTGCTAATATGATTTTGAAATTTAAATACAAAGTTTAAAGATAATGATATCAAAGCATTAAATGTTTTCAATAACTAACCCTTATTTATTATGTATCTATTCGTAACTTTTATTTTGTACGAAATCGCCCGTTGTCTATATAAAGCCATATTGTCGATATAACAAGAACGCAGGATCGAATATCCAGTCGATTACACTATTCGCATTTGCTGAACAAAGTTTCACAAAGCAAATTACGATTGCAGTACGAACATAATACAATTTTATCCTATTGCATACCCAATTTGAAATAACAAGCTGTATATGTGCATGTATGCTACTGGGAAGACACAATTTAGACTATCTAAAATTTATAGCTAAATGACTGTGGTGTTTTTTTTTTTTCAAATATTATTTTTTTAGTTGGGTCTCAAACATACTTCGTTCTGCTTTTTGTAAAGTTCAGTCTGTGTACATATGTATGGCAATCTTTTCAAACATTACTTGATTTGTATTTCGACTTTTCGTAGGAGGCGATAAATTACTTAAAAATGGTTATGAGCAAATAATATTTATTATAAAAAAACTAACTGCAATTGCTAGTTCAATCTACATTCCCTATATCATTCTCCATTTAAAAAAAATATACAATTTTTCATATTACATTAGTTAACCACCAAACATTTGTCTATTATAATTAAATGAAAAAAAAATTTTTTTATGAAACACGTTATCCCAATGTTTCCTGCAACAATACGATACCGAGTTCGTGTCATCGGCCAGCCAAGCTAATATAGTACCTATGTACAATGCTTGATTGGATGCAGAAGCCTTTTTGTGCGCCCAGTGAGACGCAGCGATCACGGAACAGATTATTGAGCCAATTTATTTTAAGCTGAATCAGCTGTGCTCGGTTTGGCTAAACGGAATGCTTAATTTGCCTTTTCGACTGTCATAGGCGAATTCGATAGGACTTTGCGATGAGTAGGCTTTTGCTCGTAACTTAAGTTAGAACTTGCTGACGCTTTAAAATCAAACATTTTAGCTACGAACTTGCTACGTTCTTGCTACATTTCTACGAATGCACTGTGGTAGCGCTAGTTCGTAGCCGTATTTATTTTATTCATTTATTTTATTTTAAAAGGCACACTAACGAAACACATTCAAACACTTACAGAGAACACATAACATAGAAAACAAGATACATGCATGTGCATCAATAACAAGGGTGCACAACATTTATAGGGAAACATTACAATGATGAAGAGAGAATAACTTCAACATTAAAAGTAAAAAACAAACTAGATTATAAAAAAATACAAACGTACAATACAAATACATATAAAAAAAACAATAATTTTCAACTTTGCAATTATCACTATCGGTCACGGATCAACATTGGCTGCAGCATCTTACGCCTGAAGACATGGAGACTGTCACTAAATGGATCTGCTTGGCATGTACTCAGAGCGTCGTTTAATGTCGATAGAGATCTTATATTATAAATTATATTTACAGAAAATATAATTAAATATACACTTAAACAGATATGTAATTCAAAGCAGGGATGTATTATTCATAAGATTTACTAAGAGTTACTACGAATATTTTACTGCAATAATACTGATCATAATATGATAAGTAAATTACTTTCGAGGCTTTGTGAATAATTCAGAGTGTTTCAATAAAATGAGTACAAAAACAATGTTTCCTCTTCTAAATGTTATTAATATGGATTTATTATGGACCAATTAACTATATTAATTAGAATATTTATATTGAAGTAATTGCTTTAGTCTTGTTATTAATGTTTCCTTTCAAGAATAATACAGACCCGCTTTATTGAATTTGAACTACCCATTTAATATGTTAATATTATGTTGTATTGTTCAATATTGTATTGTTATTTTAAGTAAACATTTGTGTACTATTCTCTGTCCATTAATCATTTTTATAGATAAGTAATCTATCCTTCAATGAAATCATAATTACGCGGGGAAGCGAACTATGAACCTTTGAATTCAACACAAACATGATTGCCACGTAGGAGATTTAAAGTCTGAAGCATTAATTATTGTTACTACCCGAAATTTACACAATAATTGACCTTACCTCCGTCTTTATTCAAAGCTCCTTCAAAATTTATCGCTTCCGATTCGTCGGTGGCAATTTATAACGGATTTCGACGTCGGTGTGTCGGTATATATCAGACTTAATCTCACAGGCCGATGATCGAAAATTTCAAAATAAAATTGGGACTCAAAAAAGCTTTACAATAAATCATGTGCTCGTTATGCCGGTCGGCTTTCGCTGTGACGCAAAAACCATCCCAATCTGTCTGGACCCTCCCCCATAATCGCTAGATAATGCCAGTGAAAAATTATTTCAACATACGATAATGGTTTGCATGACACATCCGGTACACAACATCATTTGTCATTCTGTCGTGTAAAGGTTTGAGAGCGTAAGCTAAATAACGAAATAATAAATATATTTGGCAAATATATTTTTATATAAGTCAATTATAAATCCAAACTATGTAGGAACAAGTAAATTTAAGTAATAATGTATATAAACTTAATGAAGCAACAAGAATTTTGACTTAACGCGTTTGATTTGCACAATTTCAGGATTTTTTATTAAACGTTTTATAATCTAATTATTTGATTACGTTACAACAACGTGTAAAGCAGTCAACCAGTAAACTATATATACATATTGACCACGTTTTTAATCATTAAAAGTATTACAAAGTTAAAATTAATCTTTAATAATGAACTTAAGAAATAAGGAACCATTAAATAACAAGAACGTAAACTTCCCAGCTCACTCATAAGATTTATTTAACGACAAATTTTATATCGCAAGTTCAAGATGGTGCCTAGTTAGTGCTGGTTTCAATTTAATATGAGAAGTTGAATGCACTATAAATTAAATCATTTAGTGTATAAACTATAAATTTAATCCTAAAATAAGCTTAAAATCCGTTCATGCACATATTGTGAGCCAATTATTGTACTGTAACTAGATCAAATTGTTCGATAAAATACACAATTTAAAATTGTAATCGTATTATTACTTTATAATATTTGGTTATATGCGTATAATAAAATGAGAGCGGATACATGTAAATGAGTAATTCACATCACATTTTATTTGAATAAAATTCTTTTTGTTAATATTTTTTATTTTTTGAATTATGACTACGTATAGACATAATTTAAATAATTAAAAAAGTATTGTAAAATGTAAGTTTCTATAATAATAATATTTATCATCATCATAAGAATATCATTTATTTAATTTAAGAACTTTTATTTCCCATTACTCAAAATTATATAAAAACTGATAATTTATGTATGATTAGAGTCAGTTAATTGAATATAAAGCAGCTTATTTCCGTTATATATATAAAATTCATACAATCAATATGTATATTTCATGATAATGTTTTTGGGAAAGTTATCTCTATGATTAGCCTAGTGTGTACAGATCAACAATTATTGTTTAGACGGAAATCGAACCCGGGATTAAAGGACATGTTCTCTCAAGACACCGAAGGTCGATTACAATCTAGATAGAAGATTAATTAGGGAAACTGACTGAAACAAATTATTTTTGTTAGAGCTTATTCCTAGATTTTTCCGACGTAACCTTTATTGCACGGAAATGGACCACGTCGTAAAGACCTTTTTTCACGTATATCTTGGACGATCTCTCGTTATCGTGATGGTTGGCTCTAAGCACGGCATACCTGTAGCTGTCAAGTTGGATCATACTGTCGATGTATCTTAAGAAAAGTTACTAAGAGTTACTATGTGTAAGCTATAACTTGGCCACTTAAGAAAATCTTAACAATTTGTTTTATATATATGGGTATAAGTATGTAAAAAGCGTGCGACTCTCATCCCTGAGGTTCGTAGGTTCAAAGCCTGGCTGTGACTAATCAACTTTCTATGTGTACATTTAACACTTGCTCGTACGGAGAAAAACATCGTGCGAAACCCTTAGACCCAACATGTCAACGGCGTGTGTCATCCACAGAGGGCTAATCACCTACTTGTCTATTATAAAAAAACAAATGATCACGAAACAGATACAAAAGGCCTAGACCAAAAAGGTTCTTTCGCCACTAGTTTTATAAAAGAAGGCTCTATGGATATGTCTGCGTATGTTCGAATATAGAAGACCTAGGAAAGCCATAAGTATCAAAAGGTATCAAAAGACGAATTAAGTACTAGTCATACTAGATAAAATGAAATCAAAATCATTTATTGATATAGGTAACACAATGTAAACTTATGAACGTCAAAAAGAAATACACATAAAATGCTTCTAATTTTAAATTTACTGCCAGTTCTCAAATCAAGTAGACAGTAAGATAATGTCTGTAATAAAATAACTTAATAAAAAAATATAATGAATGTAAAACCCTTTGATTGCACTCACTACTTTATTCATAATCAAAGTAATACCAATTTCATTAAAATCCATTTAAAAGAGTTTAACAAAGATACATTTGTTTAAGAACGACGAATTTTAAATGTAAAGTTATTCAAGCTACAGCAACTTATTTCCATGAATTTTGGCCATTTACGGTTTTCAGGACATAATATAACGCACACGTATATTCTATCTCTTAAACCTCATATGCTGATATTGCATTACAACAAACAGTTTTACGTGTTCATTCGAATATGGCAATACAGCTTCATGAATTCACTGCCGATTTAAATCAATCATATTTCACAGTCAAAGAAAACGAATAACTAAACAAATGTATACAATGTTTATGAAACGTGCTCATACTAAAGCGGTTGTGTAACAGTTCGACTGCCGTTAGCCGCTATCATCTGTCAGGCTCCGCGCAGACACCGATCAAATTGAGGATTGGGGCTTATTGCCATTTGATAATGCACGGCTTATCCTTCCCTTGTTATGGCCGATAGAGAATAATCGATAGTTACCTGTGCGTTTAATATAGGTTAGAGCTGTGCTGCCTCGCTGGTTGCGGCCTGAGATTGAGGGTTTGAGTCCCGGCTCTGTAAGAAATTTCTATATACAGTATTAAAATGTTCTTTCATTTGCAAGAGAATATTGTGATGTAACCCGTATGGCGTTAGCTTGAATATTAAACGATGTTCAGGCACAGAAGATTAATCACCTACTACATAAAAAATATCAAGGATACAGAAGTCTAAGGCATTGACTACCGGTTGCAGAGTTACTGGTGTTTTGCGAACTTAAACTCTGGTATATACTACTGGTATAACTATGATATATGTAGACATTTTTTTTTAAATATCTATATGTAGACATGTAAAAACCTTAGTATACCTTTATTTTATAAAAGTCCGCGGTACGACGCGAATATGAACGCGTAGTTATTTCGCGTTTTGTTATAAGAGTTTATTCATATATACCAAGGTCCTTACCAATCTCGTGAAACCTTAATATAAAAAAGCGAGAAAAACACTTGGTAACTGTTTGATATGTATAATTTGTTTTTAAATACTATTAAGTTAGAGTTCTTAAATGTAATCGGTTTAAATTGTATGTTCCTCTGAATGACCTATGAATTTAATAATTTATTTACCGTCTTACCGCTCTCCAGAAATTTAATTCATTTAAATGTAATTTCCAGACGGACGTAATGTTTTAATGATTTGTAAAATGGGAATTAGTATTTAAAAGAGCAATTTTCAAGGACTATTCATCAAAGGTTATTTAAAAAGGCCATTTAACTCCAATGTCAAAGCCAAGTGCAAAAACTAAAACGATACGAAACTAAGCAAATTATAACGTTTTAGTAAAAACTATTCACTGAATGCGTATTCCAGCCAATCCCTCAACACGAATAACTTTTAATTCAAAAGTTTATTAGCATTGACTACCCGTTCTGAACATCCTATGAGCGGTATTTGCGAATCGGATTTAATTTGCATAAATAGTCAAATACACAAGGCCCAAAGTGAACCATTCTAAATTCGATGGTCGGAAAGTTGTATCTCTGCAAACACGGACATTCACAGCGGCAAATGTGACCCGAATTAATATTTGACCGCCCAAGAGTTACACTGTAAAATGCGACTTTGTCAATAGCCAATACATTTATTTAAAATGTTAGTTATGTGACGCTAATATGTGATGTATGAACAAGTATGCGGTACGACCTTCCAAAATCATAAATCGGGCTGTGGATATCATTTGTATAATATATAGAAAAGTAAGTGATAAACCTTTAGCGCTTGACACACGTCATTGATTCTTTAAGTTACTTTCTCTGCTGTTCTCTGCTACTGTTATTATGGTTGTCTCTTCTGATTCATTAATACATTATAAGCTGATGTTCTTAAACAATTTCTTCGTTTTATTTCAAGAATCACTATTTTTCATATTACAACGGCCTTATTATATATAGAGTTTTAGAAACGTTTAATTCATAAATAATTACATAGTAGCGCAATAATTATATCCTTTTGCCTACATATCTCATCTAGCGGTTTGTATCTTCGTAAACGGGCTTATTTGTACTGTATACTCTACAAAACAGTTCATTACTTTCATAAAACAAATGTATGCCATTATAAACTGAATTACGATTAATTTAGGAGATAAAATGGCATACATTATAATGATATACACATGCTGGGATTTTGGTTTGTAATCTGGTTAACGTCCAGTGAGACTTTATTAGGCGTAATTTCTATGGACTTTAATTTTGTGAATTGTTACAAAAGCCTATCTTTAGTAATGGCTTATTTGATGCAGGGGGTTTAAACAGCCTGAATAATTAGTCGGACTAACATCAGTCTTACCCTGCATTGTAATATTATATTTATTATACCATGTATATATGTTCTATATATTTTTAATCAGAATCCATGCATGGGATCAATCTTCCGGATCTTCCTAAGAACGGACCGCATGCGAATTATTATTAAATTACTATCTCGTTTCTTACCATTGATCACGTTTTTTTCATGAATTAAATGGTAACCATGGTAATACACTACTAACTTTAAACCGTTTTATAATGAGGCTGTTTAAGATTTCGCTTCTAATTTCATTGCTTAGAAAAATAAAATATTATTTGAATTAATAAATAAGAATTCAATCCCGACTATATTAATTATACAATATTATATTAGTCCTGTGTTAAAATGAACTTTTAGTTTTGGTACTATTTTTTTTTTTTTTTATAGAACGGGGGGCAAACGGGCAGGAGGCTCACCTGATGTTAAGTGATACTATAAAGCACAATGATAATAATTATTAATTTATAATATAAGAATAATAGTTAATAACAGATACAAATTAAGCGCTTCAGTTGTTAATCCGGTGTTTTGAAGAAAATGTAAAATAATTCTTCTTTTTTTTAATATTGAAATTCATAAGTGTACATAGTTGCACCACGTTCAGACGCATACACAAGTTATAAATAATAACTTAGAAAATTCGGGTTCCATTTTGCAAAGTAAAGGAACTTAATCCAACAGGGCAATACAGGTGTTGACAGGACTCGGAGAATTCTCACCACCTGTCCTTACAACAAGCTTCAGCTGGGGTAGTACATGTCCTGATTGAGTGTCTCAGGGGCCGTTCAAGTATTACGTACCTACTATGGGGGGGGTCTTTGATTTTCTTATTTGGTGATTACGTCAACAGTAATCATTTACTTTTTTAGTCATATTACCCACACATTGTCTGTGCTTGAAAACGAAATGCATTTTCGAGGATTACTACAAAAAATTTATACGTTTATGTACTATTATTTTTGAGAGCTTTGCTTACTTTTGCTGACAATATGGAGGGGGGGGGATAAATTGCAGTAAATCTGCTTACTTGAACGACTCCTTATAAATCTCTATCGGTTAGGAAAATTACACCAAACAGAATATAAAATATATAGACTAACAAAGCTATAAATGTTAAATACTAATTTAAGAGACTAAAGCTAAAAGTTGTTAAAACAAATAAATACTATGTATTTATATTTCATAATGATAATTGCTATAATAACTTAAAACATCGGACAAGAAAATAGTCGAGAAATTAGTCAAAGAAAATAAAAAAAATATTATGTCAATTGTCATGTAAACAGTTATTATCTATAGAATTACTAAACAACGTAACGTAACGCAACAATTACGTCTCGTATATTGAACATACCAGTTATCAGGAAACGATAATATTATTTAAATTTTTTATATGAACCAAATCAGTTTGCACATATATACATACACAACATCTATACAAATGAGATAATTTTGTTATGTAGCCTTTATAACATTATGTTCCTAAACTCATAAAGATAACTTAGTAATGCACCGTCCGTTCATTGTAACGTAAAGAGGAAGGATCAACGTTAAATATTTCATTTTAGACAAGTTTTTATTGCGAGCTCCGAACGTGTTCGCGATAAACGTAGCGAGCGTGAGTGGAGTTGCTTCGATCGTAACACGCATTATATTACTAGATGGGATAGATTAAAACTACTTATTTCCTAAACTTAAGCGTAGTTTCGATACCTTGCAACTAACGCCCGAACCCAATAACCTATCTCAATCCATAATCCACCATCTGAGATAGTAATCTTAATCAAAAAGTAAAAAGTGTGCCAATAACCAATCGACGGATTGTAATAGCCATCTGTCGATACAAGCTATACATGAGAGGTCGTATCGGTCGGTGTCTGTGGATACACCTTTGTTTGAAAATGACGAAAGCTCGATTTCAATAGTTAATTATTTTAACAGATTTTAACTTATACCAGTTTTTTAAATAATTACAAAAACTTTTTGTTATGTTTTAAACATACACATGTATATTTTATTTACTTTATTTGGTTTACATTGAATATCAAATATGAGTGTAAACTCGGTAATATGGAATGACAAAAAGCATTTTATCCGTAGCCAAAAATGGATTGTCTTCGTAGGGTTTGGTTATTGGGATGCAGATAGGAGATCGATCGACTGTCACGGTCTGGTCTCAGATTGTTACTATCTGAGATTGTGGATTGATTATTGGGTTCGGGCGTAAATGGTCAACAACCTGCCCCACCAATCTGCCATATCCACGTCTTTCAAGTTAAAATACAAATGGTACCTTTTGGGCCCATTTTTGATTAACTATGTTTGTATTTTTGTTGTATGTATGCTTAAATTAAATAAATATTTTCTTTTAATTAAGATATCTTTGGAATGAAAATGTTTTGTTGTTGTTTTTAAGTGACGTTCCAAACTTTTATGTTTAAACGTTTGCGAGACACATAAGTAACTGGCTGGTAGCTAACTGCATACAGAATAAATATCTAATTTTACTGGCCTAGAAGCGTGCCTGCTTCTTTCTATATTGGATTACTGGACTTTACTTTTAATTCATATCATACATTATTTGGATATGATTATATCAATTCTAAATATTAAAAAAAATACGACATAAAAAATACGAAATATCACAAAGTAAATTGCACTATGGGCAAAAAGTGTGACAACGTGGAAAGGGCCAGAAAGGAAGACCCTAAAAAAGATAGGAGGATGAAATGAAATGCATCAGTCCAAATCGCATGATTTAAGCGAACTCCTGGCTCACTTTGAAAGAAGGCTTTACCTGTAAAGGGTTACTTTTTTTTTTTTTTTTTTTTTTATGTAATAGGAGGCAAACGGGCAGGAGGCTCACCTGATGTTAAGTGATACCGCCGCCCATGGACACTCACAATGCCAGAAGGCTCGCAAGTGCGTTGCCGGCCTTTCAGGAATTGGTACGCTCTTTTCTTGAAGGACCCTAAGTCGAATTGGTTCGGAAATACTTCTGTGGGCAGCTGGTTCCACATAGTGGTGGTGCGCGGCAAAAACTGCCTTAGAAAACGCTCTGTTGTGGAACGACGGACGTCGAGGTGATACGGATGGTAGGTATTTTGTATTTTGCCTTGACGTCCGATGATGAAACTCAGCTGCAGGTATTAGACCGAACAACTCCTCTGAACACTCTCCATGGTAAATGCGGTAGAAGATGCAGAGAGATCCCACATCTCTACGCAACGCCAAGGGATCAAGCCGCACGGAAAGTGACTGGTCGTCGACGATTCGAACCGCTCTTCGTTGAATACGGTCAAGTGGAAGGAGCTGGTACTGGGGAGCTCCCGCCCAGAGGTGAGAGCAGTACTCCATATGGGGCCGAATTTGCGCTTTATAAAGTTGCAAGCGGTGGCCCGGAGTGAAGTACCGTCTCGCCTTGCTGAGCACACCAAGCTTTTTGGAGGCTAATTTAGCCTTTCCTTCCAGATGACCGCGAAACTGAACGTTATTCGATATGTCAACGCCCAGTATTCCGATGCTAGCTGAGGCTTTAAGGAGAGTGTCTTCAAAGAGGGGAGTAGCGACAAAGGGAGTTTTTTTAGCGGAAAACGCGCATACTTGTGTCTTCTTGGGGTTAAATTGGACTAGATTTAGTCTACCCCAGTCCGAGACTCCACGTAGAAGAGTTTCGACTTCAGACACAAGTTTGTTCCGGTACTCATCGACAACAGCCCGAGAAATACCTGCCCGGCCAGTGTAAAAAGTATCCCCAGTGCTGTCGTCCGCATAGCAATGAATGTTGCTAAGCTGCAACATATCATTGATATGCAGAATAAACAGGGTCGGGGATAGGACACAGCCTTGTGGGACACCAGCATTCACAGGTTTCAGGTCGGAGCATGCTCCGTCGATGACGACTTTGATGCTCCGATCAGCGAGAAAGCTGGAAATCCAGTTGCATAATTTCTCAGGGAGCCCATAGGCTGGAAGCTTCGAGAGCAGTGCTCTGTGCCACACCCGATCGAAGGCTTTCGCTATGTCCAAACTTACCGCCAGCGCCTCCCCTTGGACTCAATTGCCTCTGCCCACCTATGTGTAAGGTATACAAGGAGGTCACCAGCCGAGCGACCACGACGGAAGTCGTACTGAGAATCGCTAATCAGCTGGTGGCCCTCTAGATACCTCAAGAGCTGGCTGTTAATAATGGTTTCCATTATTTTGGAGAACAAGGAGGTTATAGCTATTGGGCGATAGTTGGACGGATCAGAGCGATCGCCTTTTTTTAGGGATCGGATGTATCGAAGCGATCTTCCAGCACTTCGGAACAGTGCCGAGCGTGTAAAGGTACCGGAAAAGGCGCGTTAGGACCGGAGCCAACTCAGGAGCACAAGTACGCAGCACAATTGGAGGGAGTTACTGTTCTTGCAATAACAAAAAAAAATTTTTTTTATAAAATCAAAGAAAACAAAACATTAAATTAAAAATATATCCCAAAAAAATTATTTAAATTACAGTGTGAAGTCTTTATAACGAATTTCAAGGGACCAACCATTTTAATTCGTTATAGAGAATGTATGGGTAATGCGTTAAACCAAAAAGACGTAATAAAGTGTATACTGTACTTTAATAAATTACTAGTACAATAATTGAAACTTAACTAAATATGACTATTTAATCGCCCCGATTTGAGTTGAGTTACTAGTTGAGAATTGACCGGTCCGATGTGAGGTATCCGATCAAAAGCTGGTGGTCCTTTTTTTTTTAAAGGAATTTTGCTGTTGGCCTTATGGGCCTTTACAGCTCAGCTCGGGCTGTTTTGGCGAGCGTAGCTCGGCCTGAATGGGCGTTTTTCCCGCGACTAGCGCAAGGGCGTCTCCTGTGAGACTCGGACCTCGACTTGGGCCGTCGCGGGGTGGTCAATCGCCTGAAGGGCAAGACGGAAGCTCACTGGAAGGAGCGAAGTACGCAGTAAAGGTCCACGCCTTCCCCGGTGAAGGCGGTTTTTTACCATAATCTGATTTTGGCTATTATTATTTTGGCCGCGCGGGCGGCTTTTTATTTATTGTTAGCTACAGTGATTGGATCATCCGGATCCGTTAGTATGTGTCGGGGCCTCCTTCGCGCCGTTTTTGTCGGGAAGGGATAGTAGTTGATGCTTTTACGCACCAACGGGATGGGATGATGTGTAGCCTTGTCGAAGTGGCGTGACGCCAATTTCATCCATTGGGCTATGGTAGGGAGCTCCAGGTCACGGTGGAGATCGACGTTTCTCACGTAGAAGGGTGCACCGGTCGCGATTCTCATGAATCGTGCCTGAAGCACCTATAGCCGGTAGATATGGGCGGGGGCACAATGCCCAAAGACTACGCTAGCATATGTCATGCACGGTCGGATTCAGGCTTTGTACAATGTCATCTTGTCTACGGGACATGTGACTCCTTTTATTTAGGAGGACATGAAGGCGAGAGAGGACAAAAGAGGCCTTCTTGCGAACGGCGGATATGTTTACGGAAAGACATGCCGGTATCGAGCGTGACTCCTAGATATTTCACGGACAAAAAAAAACTTTTCCCGAGAATGAGTGAGCACCGGAGTTGCCCCTGGCAAAGAGAATTGCGACGCTTTCTCGGAATTTATTTGGAAGCCCCATTTCCGAAACCATTCGCCTAGCCTCGTAGTTGTGGTCAAAAGTCTGTCCACGATGACACCTCTGTCTTTTTAAGTGGTATAGAGAGCGGTGTCATCTGCAACAGTTATTAATCGGTCTTCCATACTGTATTCACAAACATATCCGCAACATCATGCGTTAATACTGTCTTTGTAAAAAAAAACCACTTAACAGACCAAAAAAATAAATAAGTTATAGGTATTCTCGTCCAGTTCAATATATCCGTGTCCACACGTATTGAGTTGTTTCAACTAGTAAACTTAGTCTAATGCACTAACGTGATCTCGTAACCTGCTATTTCAATCAAAATTTCAAGTATATGACAATTTACATAACTTTAATATTATCTAAGGATACATACTGATGTTATTAAAGTTATGTAAATGGCGGCGGTATCACTTAACATCAGGTGAGCCTCCTTCCTGCCCCTTTGCCCCCAGTTGTAACAGGTGTCTCAAAAGAAAGTTTAAATTTCAATTTAGAGCGTTATGTGAAAATGTTACATGACTTCTTGGTGACTGAACTTCAAATCTTTCCTGGATATAACCAAAAAACCATGGTTCCAGCAACGTCACATACTTCCAATATGAAACGGCACACGGCAAATTGATCTCCATTAGAGGTGACATAAATTGGCCTCCACGCAGTCCTGATTTAACCCCTATGGATTTTTCTTATGGGGTTATCTTAAATCTAAAGTCTACGCCAAAAAGGCGACTTCTCTGGTGCAATTGAAAGAAATATCCGTCACGAAATGGCAGCCATGAGTCCACCTGCCGAGCCGTCATAAGTAATTTTATTGTTCGATTAAATGAGTGCCGCGATTGCGAGGGTCTACATTTGGACGGTATTATTTTAAGAAATAAATTCCCAACATGTGTGCTTTAATAATAAATAAACATTTTTTTGATACACGACTTACTTTTTTTATCGATCAACTAAATATGAACTTTCTTTTGAGACACTCTGTATAACAAAATATATATATATAATAAAAATATTTCAAAAGGTATTTTAAAAATTCTTAACAATAAAGTCATCATAGACTCCAAGTAAGCACCCATCCAATTCCTTTTTAATCTTAACCTATAGAGATACAGAGGTTTGAAAGAAAACCAATCAGCTAAAACGCAACTTGTATTGTAATAATGATTTACGCTAGTCTTTCTTGTTAAAGTTGAAAAATTCAACAAAAGAGTTCAATTAGAACGAGGTGAAAATAGTTCTGTACCAAATATTAGAGCGTGAGAAAATGCAATATTAATGGCTTTGCACGATCTCAATGGATGGAACATTTGTATACATTTAAAACGTATTAATGTATAACCTTTGTTATATAACTCGACGATTCGGTCTCCTTCCCTGATATAACGTATATTAAAAGCGTAAAAGATTCTGATCAATCATTTTTGAGTTGACTTGACTCCTATGTCCCCAAGTGGTGCAGAGAGCTAGATCCGTCCTGGGTGTTTCTCCTATTTCACCCCACTTCATTCCAGCTTCTTTCGCTTCTGCAATCATGCTAGGTCTATTTTGGGCGACCACTTTTTTTGCCTTTTTGAGGATTCCAATCAAGAGCTTGCTTGGCAATGTGACTTAGATCCCTCCGTAGCGTACCATCCATTTCCACTTTTGGCGTTTTATAGACGAATCATTCTAAGTCTTTAAATAGAATTTCAAGCAGAATTGCTATTTGAAAAAAAAATACTGGCTTGACCTCCCCAAACTAGTTCATCTGTTAATTAGGTTTAAATTAGTTTATTCTCATTAAAATGTACATGTCACTTTATATTTTAAAAATATACTTCATCAAAATACAAGACCACAAACGTTCGCAGACATATTCGGAACTACCTTGCGATTGTGTAACTCACTCACTCTGAAAAGTGAGTTACAGAATCGCAAGGCAGGTCCAATGCTACTATTTCCCGTAGTTCAGAAAGTAAACAGTTTTCGTTACAACTGTTTCAACACCGAGTCGTTGACTCGCTCGAAATAAAGAACATAAATATATTTTAATAAAGTTATTAATTAAATTAGTTGGTGTTAAAACTACAAAAAAGCAGCTATAAAAATAATCTAGTCTCGATAGAAATATTTATTTTCATTGATTTTTCGTTCTATTACAAACCTCACAGAAACAAAAGTATTACCTACTATGCATTTAAAAACATTTATTTACAATAAATTAAAAAGTAATTAAATTTAAATCCTCTGTTGTCATAATTTAGTTTACGTTAGCAATATATCTGAGTTTTAAACTCAGTAAAACGAGCAACATTGGGCAAATGTACCAAATTATAAACATACAGTCTAATTACTTAGCGCACTACGTTAAATTGTACAAATTCGCGGAACAAATAGTTGTGGGATGTTGTGGTTTCATTACTAGCGGTATCCTATATATTTTCAGCGTTTATTGCTCCTTGCTAGGTCTTTTAACGACTAAATATGCTGCTGCTTCCGGATACAACTCGCAATAGACCAGGATAAAATATAGCGTCCTAACAATATAAGAATACTTGGTGATACTCGCAGCTGCATAGAATTAAGATAAATTAATTGTATGCCTGTTCACTTGCAGATTACGCAACAGACCACGCGGCCATTAAAAATCCTAATTGACTAAATATTTTAATCAGTGATCAGTTTCGGATTCTAATGTAACATATAAAGAAACAAAATACGCATGTTTTTTTATTATTATACCTGAAATAAACTTTTGAATATACGTATAAAAACAACTATAATTTTTTACCCTTATGCTGTAAATAAATAAAAATAAAGGACTTTATCCATTACTATATGAATAGTGTTGGCCCAGTGGCTTCAGCGTGCGACTCTCATCCCTAAAGTCGTAGGTTCGAGCGCCGGCTGTGCATCAATTGACTTTCTTTAACACGTACGTTATGTGCGTATAGTAATAGTAAATGTAATCTTCGCTCGAACGGTGAAGGAAAACATCGTGAGGAAACCGGCTTGCCTTAGACCCAAAAAGTCGACAGCGTGTGTCAAGCACAGCCTTGCGATTCTGTAACTAACTTTTCGAACTCTCACAGCGGTTTTCGCAGCGGCTGATCACCCACTCGCCTATAAGATTGACAAATAATCATGAAACAGATACAGAAATCTGAGGCCCAAACCTAAAAAAAGGTTACGCCACTGGTTTTTTTGTTTTATATATACACTGTACAGTGTCTGCTTCCTGGGAAAAACCGTGCGCATAGTACAGTCATAATCTTGATAGATTATTAAGTAATTTTATACCAATTACAATAAATGATTTTCGGGTTACACATGCCACGACGTCGGCGATACTTTATTAATACAAATGTTGTATTATAAAAGCCCTCAAAACTACTGATGGTATATTAAGATTTTCACACAATAATGAGATTCGGCGACCTAGTTCTTCCAAATCACCGCGTTTTGAGGCTTCAAGGCATAATTATCTTCACAATAACAAGGCATCCTTGTTCAAACGCTTTGAATGTCGAAGACGGTTGATACGCTAGTTAGCCGCCCCGACTTCATTTGCGAAGTATTATCATAGATACGATATATCTTACCTAATACTTAGTTATAATAATATAGTGTCCTTAATTCTTAAAAAAACTGGTGCGTGTACTTATGTACGCGCGTAAGAAGTTATACTTCTTTGGCTTTCTTTATTTTTTATAATAAAAATTTAACGTTAATTAAATTTCATTATATTTAATATTTAGTATATTATTCAATTATTAATTGATATAAATAAAAAATGTGAGCCGTCACGGGTCGCCTGGCAGATGTGAAACATCGACATTATTTTGTAAAAGTAATATGCAGAAAAGAACAGATTGTGATAGGAACTAAATATGTCATAATGATAAAGTAAAATAAATTTCTTTGAAAAAAATAATTAAAACTCCTTTATTTGTTTAAAAGGTACTACAAAGGTCATTATGGTCATTCAAAATTCTTGGCATAGCTGCTAACTTCACTCATATTCTATTTCTTTTTACTTGTAGAATTCGTTAGTGGGCAACTTCATACTGTTACATAATTTTGTGTCACGGTGCGCGCGCATCGTAAAATTTCACTCTCATAAATTTTTCATAACGCGCCTAAAGAAGTATAACTTCAATAAATATATAAAAAAATTGACATTAAGAAAGTAAAGTCTGACAGAGCAATATATATTTTGAATCTAAAACAGACCAATTGGAATTATAAGTCTGTACTTCCTAATCTATAAACTAATGATTTGATTTCAGTTCTCTGCAACATTTTAAGAGTGTCATTTTATAATAATTACATCCTTAACGAAATCTAGAATAAATAAGGTTATTTTTAGTATCCGTAGTTTTAGATATTGATTACGTGACAATCTAAACGTTGCTGAAAAAAATCAAAATTCTAATCTCACCGCAACCAATTTCGCACACGTCCCCTCACAAATACGCTCGAAATAAGTGCCTAAACGCCTAGGGCTACCACGCTACAATTTTTTTAACTTTGAATAGGTTAAATATTTTTAAGCTAAAAATCCAATACATGTACAATAAGTAAAGCGCAATTGGTGTTATTATAATTAAATGGAAGAAATTTCAATCATACACAACTCTAAAATGGAGTTCTTTGTTATTAAATTGTAGAATTATTCTGGTCGTAAAAATAGATTAGCCCGAGTTAACATTCTAAGTATATTTTAACCCCCCGACGGACAAAGAGGGCATTGTAACATTATTGTAATATCTGTAGAACCGTAGGAAAGGAATGTAATGATGCGTTTTTTTAGATTCGGGTTAGAAAGCTCACAAAATCATACACACATAATGGGTATTTATTTTCAAGTATTTAAAATCTTACATTCGGAACGTACAAGCTACTTGATCATAGTACAAGCTACTCTGGCCATGGACCTGAAAGGTTACTTAAAATTGAAAATTTTATATTATTTCTTGTTTAAAGCTGAAATGTTTTACTTTAATTAATAAATATGCGTATATTAAAAATAACCAGGTTAATCAATCTGCCATATTCTTTAAATGTTTGATTGATTTTCACAAATTAAATGAAATTATCTTTTTTAGATTGAAAGAATTTTCAGCTCAGGTTAGCTGTCCGCTCAATCCTCATAGTACTTTTAGCTGCTACTGTTAGTGCTCTGATTCAACATAGTTTTATTCTTAGATGGAACTAACTTATACGTGCTAGAACCCTACCTCGTCTATCGAAATTTCCGCGCCAGACAAATGAGACCACGGCTTATACTGTACAAATTCAGGTTTCAGAACCAAATGAAATCATTACTTAAACGGAAAATAGTATTATAGTTTTTCTTCTTATTAAACCTTTTTAATGCATGTATAAATAGAAGCAACCTAACCGCTTAAATGGGAACGCTTAAATAAGGAACTTGTTATTGAGTAATATAACATTATATTATAAACTTAGAATGCACACATTGAAATTCTAAGCTCCTTTTAAATATAAAAACTAAATGAGTGAAAAGGCACTTTGTGGGCCTGGGTATCCGGAAGCTATATCCAGAATGCTCCCTTCTTCGTTTGCGGTCTATATACAGTGCGCACGCGACGGCGGTTGAAATTTAACTTACGCCGGAACACCACCTACCATCTCCGGTTCGTATGTCAAAGTCAAAATCGACAATTGTTATGCTTCTTTGACTGACACCGATTTAGCGCGAACAGGCACTCTTAATTAAAGTACTCTTTTATCACTATAAATCTAAGAATAAGGCGGTAATTTTGACAGTCCAATCCTTTTATTTAGACGTACATATTTAAAAGATAAAACCAAATGTTTAGTAAAAAAACAAAACTTACAAAATAGATCTCCTCATCATTACCATCGCACGTTTCTGACAAAATATTAAGCAGAAACACATTGCACATGTTAATCTGGGATCAACCTAATTCGCCTTAAGTAAATATATTCTGTCGCCGAGAAATCTGTATCTAAATATCGAATGTTCGCCACAGACGATAAATCATTGGGACATTTCGTGACGTCGACATGGTCGTTAGACGGGTGCCGATAACGCGTAAAAACAGGAAAATCTGGTCGACGCATACTATCAATAACATACTTCACTTCACTCACGTTGTTTACTCATGCAACTGACTTTTTTCAAACATAATATGCTTTGATTCACTGTTATCTATGGTACTATATACAAACATTTTCACTAACACCATTTATTAGTAAGAACTATTGACACGCAATTTGATCATTAATATATCGATACATTTTTTATTTCTCGAAAAAGTTATTGCTTCTAGAATTTGTTTTAAAAATCTTATAAACATTTTTGTCTGTAACAATGAGGATGTACGTGGAAACACAGTTTCCAAAGAACCATAACAAAATGTAATATTAAAACATCTTATAACATGAAAATCCTACCTTTTATATTAAGGGACGAGACTCTTAAAGGGTGAATTTTCCCGTACGGGATGTACCCGAGCTTTCAAAGGATTTGTCACGGACAACCAAAGACAAATATTTGTCACTGTTTCGATTCAGCTCTACACGGCCCTTTATGTACTGGGATTTAATATGTAATGATGTATTGAAAGCTTTCGAGAATTCTATTTTTAAAAGCATTTTTGTTTTTTCTTTCAGTAATTCACAGATTTCGTAGTTCGGTAGTACCTAAAACATTATGTAACAATTTTAAGTACTTTAACAGTTTAAGTTACTTATGGTATTACATAATTTGACATCATTATTTTTATACTATACTAGCTGACCCGGCAAACGTCGTTTTGCCATGTATATTATTTCTAGGTAACATTTTTTAGTTCAATAAAAATAACTATCTACTATAATAAAAAATAGAGGGATGAAAATTGAGGGTTGTATGTATTTATGTGTGCTGTATCATTAGAAAATAAAAATTTAGAGGTGGACCACCCTTAACATTTACAAGTTTGAAATATATATAGTGGCCGATTCTCAAACATACCAATATGCACACAAAATTTCATGAGAATCGGTCAAGCCGTTTCGGAGGAGTATAACTACAAACACCGCGACACGAGAATTGTATATATTAGATTATCATATAAAGTCACTCACTCTTTTTGTAGTTAGCAAAAAAAGTTGAATAAGCGCTTTCATGGCGTAAATATTATGTTTAACCTGAAGGATTTACCTCGGAGGAAAAAGTTGTTTAACGTTAGAGAAACCTGATTAAATATTTGTATAAAATCAATCAATGAAATACACTTCTAGATCACAACTTTATAAAAATACATTCTAGAAAGCTTGCGTTGCGAAACTTGGATCATTTACAAGTAATGTTCTCAATGGAATCTTCTTATAAAGTCAATAATAATACTAAATAAGTGTATGTTTAGAATCTAGGGGATAAGGAGCAAGAACAAAATCTGTAAAAATTAAACTAAGTCGCACTTTAAACTTGATTTCAGCACAGCATTACCCACAAAGATCCGCTATTTAGATTCGGAGTGTACACGATGTCTTACAAATATTTGATGTAAGGCAAAATGAAAAAGTAATAAGACTTAAAAAAATACTTTTTTATCGGATTTGAAGTTATGTTTTATTATAAATTTACAATTATTTTACAAATCCGTTAAAAAAGTGTTTTTCTATGTAGAAAAGTTATGTCAATAAAAGACAATACTATAATAAGACTTAATTCATCTACATGTCCCCATTCCATAATCCCTAATAATTAACCTAATAGACTAGTCATAAGACAGAATGAAGATTATATCTTAATATATATATTTCTTCTGTGCGTGTGTATGTGACTGAACTTCTCTCAAACGACTGGACCGATTTTGATGAAATTTTTTGTGTGTGTTCAAGGGGATCTGGGAATGGTTTAGATTCACAAATCAGCCCGGCAGATGGCACTGCAGTCGGTACTTTCATACTTTGCTTAATATCCTAATCGCTTTAAATATCATGCAGGACAACGTCTGTGGGGTCCACTAGTATAACTTGCCGCCCTCATTAGAACAGCTACATTTCAAAAGGCCTCCGATGAGCACCCACATACATTGTTTTAACAACATTAATTATACCAAACATACTATAGAAGTTCTAAGAAAACTCCGCGCTAACAATGTAGAAGAGTCGTAAAGTGTAATTCCTAAGTGTAAAGCTTCAAACTCATGACCGCATAAACTTCGATCGATATTTCAAAAATTCTCAAGTTCCATCATAAAGAAACACTTGGGTGCGCTTTCCGCACTTTACTTGGATTCTTCGAAGTTAGGAAAATTCACAACTTTCGCGCGATTCATCATTACTTCTATTATAAACTCGCCTATAATATCTTCCGCACGATTTAATGTTATATACGCTTGTTCTAATGTAATCCAATGTATGTTAAAAATAGTCTTATGCAAACCTTATTCCTTAAACTAGTTAATACTCTAATTATTTTTTTCAATAAGCAGACTTTACTAAAAGTTATAACCATAAGTTGTGTTACAAATGAAAAAGCATTTTTTTTTTTTTTCAATTTTTTAATTACACATTTTGAATTATATTTTAAAAAACTACTTTCGATTTTGCGCCATTTCACGTATATTTCGTGTTTGTTATGGCAAGCCAAGCAAGTTCAAGCCTGGCTTGAAACCAACGTTCCGGACTTTCGACGGACTGTTAAGACTGACTGTATTTTGATTAGAATTAATCTAGCCCAAACCTCAAGCCGTTAGACTTCAAATTATGGTCAGTTTTAGAGGACATCGCCTGCTCTAAACGACACGGCGACATTGAGTCTCTTAAATAATCTTTGGAGCAAGCAGTGGCGAAATTTGCCTTGTTCAACGGTGTGTAAATCCATAGGTTCGTGGCCAAACAGATTAAAGGCCTCTATAAAAGCTAAGTTGGCCATTTCGAATAGAATATTTATTGTTTAGAATATCTATTTGTTTCTACATTGTCTGAGTTCACAAGAGTTGCTTCCTATATTATTAGTTATAAGATTTAAGCATATAAATATATTTTTTAATGTTTTTTATGTAGGTACGTTAATCGGTGTGGGTATAAATAATGTGTTCTATCGAATTAGTAATAACTGTAAAGACAGAATAATTATGTGGAATAAATAAATAAACAAATTGTTTTATTTTTTGCTGAGACTTTAATAAATATATGTATAGGTATAAATTTTAATAATTACAACATTATTTTATTTAAAAAAAATGCCTTTTCATTTGTAACAGAACTTATGGCTGGACAAGGTTTATGGCTCCATGTCCTTCTTGGACTTCTTGAAATTTGGAATGATCCAAAACAGCTTTAGTCGACCTTCCAAGATATTATCAATAGCCCAACCTTTCTTTTGAGATTACAAAACTTTGTACTAACAGATCAAAGTCATTTTAAATTAAAGAAATATTTTTGGAAATTCCAACAGAGTAATAAACGGGATAACCGCAGAATCTTATTATTTTTAAACATACGCTTGGTCGTAAGAATTCCCTGTTAATCACCACCAACTCGTTACATTTTTAAACTCGAAACGAGACAAAGAATTCTTTAGAAGCTATATAAGCCTACCTTAATGCTGGATAAGGGCCACGATAGTTCATAGAATCCTAACACCTTAACTATTGTTCGATATTGCGTTCTAAATTTAAATAACTATTAAACTGCTGTTTTTGCGCTACTCTATAACTAAGCGTTGAACTCGACTGAAGCACGCAACACTCAGCTCAGTTATACGTAAAATACTGCAAAGCTGATAAAATACGGGCTTTCCTGAACAATAAATATTTCAAAATACGACTTCCCTTACAATATAACCGCTTAACTGGATATAAATGTTGTGATCGTTTAATCGAACTTAATACGATCCGATCGTGTACCGCTGTACCCTATTAATAAAATATATTTTATGGGGGTTGCTTTTTATGTTTTTGCTCGACTGACCATGATAAAACATTTCTAGGCCATGAAATTCTGTTCCAAATTTTACACGTTCTACAATGACTGTCGTCATAGTAATACATGCCATAAATATCTATTGTTCATTTTTAAATATACAATTACCGAACATTCTAATAAAAAACGATGTTTACGGTGAAAATTGTATTATTTCTAGGTTTTACATTCAACTTTGTTGTCTTAGAGGTGTTGCACAACTTAGTTGGCCCAGTACAGCCATGTGACAGTATAGAGAAACTTATAACGTTTTATAGTACATAATATATATATATTATAATATTAGAAAATAAAAATAGGTAAAAAAACTTTTTAAGTTAAACGGTTTTATGTTAAACATACATTGCAATGTTTAAGATAAATGTACTAAAAACCAAAAAATAATAAAATAGATACAGTCGTGGGAATTATAAACATATGCATAGACTAGACTAAAATAAAACCGTGGGGCACGTCAATTGTCTACAAATTATCGACTTAATGTGCGATAGAAGAATCGTTTAATTCGTCGTTAAAATAGGCAGTTGGCCCGCAGACGTCCTGAAATTACTTACTATTTTCTTGCTCATGGAAATTCCAATAGTCATACACTCCATGTAAATAAAAGAGATGTTTCAACTAGTTTATCGTTGGACATTCACACTGCTGGCTGGCGAGGAATCGTTTCAACAGACAATTGACATGCCCCACGGTTTTATTTTAGTCTAGTCTATGCATATGTTTATAATTCCCACGACTGTATCTATTTTATTATTTTTTGGTTTTTAGTACATTTATCTTAAACATTGCAATGTATGTTTAACATAAAACCGTTTAACTTAAAAAGTTTTTTTACCTATTTTTATTTTCTAGTTTTTAGTTTTTATTTCGCATTCTGTTTAATTCATTTAGTGCTTCATTATTGCAAGGTTCCTTGCCCGTTAGTTTATATAAATAAATCAATTCTATAATATAAATATAATATATATTTAATTAATAAAATAGATACAGTTTTTAATATAATGTTATATATTATATAATATTTATTTATTTATTTATTTAGTTTATTGTATTGTCACCAAAATCCAAAGTGTATACAAAATTTCAGATTAATCGGTTGACAGGAAGAGGGTGAAATTTGAATTACTAAATTTGACCCAAGAATAAAACAAACGGGGTGAGCTAAATAAAACCATTTAAAAATTGTCGAAAAACTTATCCTACGCGAGCAACTACGAGTGGTCTCTATATTATATTATCACCTATGAGTTCTTGTAGAGCAGTGTTGGCCTAGTGGCTTCAGCGTGCGACTCTCATACCTGAGGTCGTAGGTTCGATCCCCGTCTGTGCACCAATGGACTTTCATTCTATGTGCGCATTTAACATTTGCTCAAACGGTGAAGGAAAACATCGTGAGGAAACCGACATGTGACGACCCAAAAAATCGACGGCGTGTGTTTGGCACTGGAGACCGATGACCTACTTGCCTATTAGATTAAAAAATGACCATGAAACAAATTCAGAAAATCTGAGGCCAAGACCTAAAGAGGTTGTTACGCCACTGATTTATTTATTTTATTTTTATGAGTTGTTATGTCTCTCATTACACCAGGTCTTAGACTGTGTAGACTGACAAAAACCCTGTGAAATTTACCTTATATTAAGTAATTGACCTTGTATGACTTTCATTGCTTTATGTATGAAAGTTTAAGTCAGCCTTCCATCTGTAAACGTTAACATAAAGTTAACCATATGGCCACGACACTTTCTAACCGTAATGAGTATTTTAGTCCTATTCCCTTAAGAACAAAAGATTAGGATCTGTCAGGGCTAATTTACAGTCCCATCCATTGTTCCAAGGGAAAATCAAGGAAAATCCGAATAAAGGACGGTTCTTAAGGACAGAACCTTTTGAAATCCAACAAACAAACGACGTACAGCGGAGATGAGGCAATTATAGATACTCGCTATGAAAACATTGTCATCTGCCATTATCAGATATTTCATTATCACAGCAAAAACGTTGATTAAAGAAAAATCTTGTTTATATTTATATAACGCTTTTCATTAATGCAAGGTTTAAAAAAATTCAATTTAAATGTGAAACTGTGTGAATTGAACGCGTTTAATTTTTTTTTATTAGTTTTATAATTCCAAAGAAAATATCTTGCTTATTCCAAATGAAATTTATGTCAAATTAAGCGATTTATGTCAGATTAAAATGATTAATTTCACACGGTTCCTTTATTTTAAAATACTATGTTATTTAAGAAGAGTTATTAGTTTTTAGCCATTCTTTCGATTGGCATCATAAAAGCAGGGGTGTTTTTTTTTTTACATTTAAGTCGGTTCGATTCCCAGACGAGGCAAGTAAATTTTAGAAAATCTTTGAATGCAGAATTACTGACGTTTAAAAATAACATAAAGTCTTCATTCAGTGAAATATTATATTTAAGGTACTTTCCCTTCATGTCCCATAACTTTGGGACGCCCTGTATATCCATTACAACCGTAATGAATTTAAACAGTCATAGCAATAACATCTCATACCAATATTCAATTGATTTAAGTACATACAAGTATAATGTAGTTACAGTATAATAGAGTTGAATTTCTCATATCTCGCTTTACAGTAATTAGGTCATATCTCAGCAGCAGGTTAATTAAGACATCAAAATGTAGTAAACGAGCCACCTCAGCATAACCTCGACATTAGTACTTCTGAATAATTATAATATAAGTGGAACACTGACTTAACTATGTTGCATAGTTTCTATTTTAAATACATTTTTACAAGCCAAGCAACTTTAGTTTCTATGTGACAATTGCAATTGATACTCGCATAATGAAACTTCGTTATTAAATGTTTTTAAGAATACTGCCAAATTTACGTTTATGAAACATTTAACAACATTGTATCGATATAACCGCAGTGTTGGACTAGTGGTTTCAGCGACTCTCTTCCCTGAGAAGCCGTAGGTTCGGTCCCCGGCTGAGCACCGATGGACTCTGTCTACGTGCGCATTTAACACTCGCTCGTACAGAAGGACAACATCGCGAGAAAACCGGCCTTAGACCCAAAAAGTCGTCGTGTGTCAGGCACAGAAGACTGATCATCTACTTGCCTATTCAAAATACAAATGATCACGAAATGGAACAGAAATCTGAGGCCCAGGTAAAAGGTTGTAGCCCCACTGGTATCATATCATAAAACCATTTGTTGTTTTTACGTTTGCATTTAATTTTATATTAAGTTTAAAATCAGGTCAAGTCTTCTATTTATTTTTTCTTACGTCTGGGTTCTCTGAAAGAGTGTTTTTATCAGTAAGACTGCCAATTAACATTATTTGCCTTTTTTCTCCTATTTTGTTAAATGTAAATAAATTGTTATTATTAATACTCAACATTATCAATCACGCGTCAACGTTGGAGGAGCTTTAATATCTGTGTATCTTTTGATTGTCAATCAATGTCCGATAAACCCTATTAAACTCTTAAAATAGCACACCTATATAAAAGTACATACATGAATCAGGTCATCACTCAAGCATCCTGTAAGAGTGAGTTCGCTTTGAAGTCGACTGTTAAGTATATAAAAGCAATATATTAATCGCCTTCGTAAAAATATCTGAGTACACTTTAAGTTCTTTAGAGACGAAAGATTCGGTTTTGTAATAGGCTATACGTTTATTATGCCGGTACAAAATTCTTTAATTTATTTTTTATTCCTACTAAAAGTAAATACAACAACTTACCCAGTATATTAAATCTGGCTAATATGACTTAATTGACTTAATGCACTATGACCACTGGATAGGGCAGAGAAGTACAACTAAAATTGGGTGTCAATGGGCTTTAATGACTGCCCTTTTTGGGCGTCCCATAGGCTCATATGCCCCCCTATTATATAAACAAAACAGTGAGCCTCCAACGATCAAGTGAAACGTCGCCAGGTTTGTTTGTCTGGAATGACCACGCTTCTGTTTTCCTTGTGGGTTTCAAACAAGCGCCTGCTCGGGTATATGATTGGAATCTCTTCGGACTGTTCTTCTGTTCTCTAGTGATGGATAGCCACTTGCGTCGCTTGATCTGCTGGCTAATCGGAGCTTCTCGGCAATGCTTCCAGAGCTGCTCGTTGGAGAACTTCTCGAGCCAATAGATACTCAGGATGCGGTGGAGACTGCGGTTGCAAAGACTTGGAGCCCGTGCGAGATGTCCTTAGATACCTTCCACGTTCCACAGATTTGACGTTGGATTCGAATATTTTATCCTTGAAACGACGCATCAATAACCGTGACTGCTATACAGGCCGAACTTGTGCGAAGGATGCTCGGCAATGCGTGAAGTTATGTCCTCTTCTGTACCTCCAAATTTGACCAATATGCCGACATAGATATTCATTACGAGCTCCATCCACTAGTTAATCATAGGACCTCTTTAATATTGTCCTTACTGAAAAATAACGAATACTCATGGTTGTACTCCACGATTGTGTCATTAGCGGTTCGCGTATAAGCGACCTAAAAGCCTGTTCCGTCATATCGGCCTTGTCATTTCCGGCGTGGCCAATCGCCCGGCGGCCATCAAATGATTCCACTTCGCAGGAGAAACTTGCGCAGTAATATTCGGCCGATTTACTTGCCCATTCCTTAACAAAGCATTTTCATACAAAAATCGTAAAAATGCGCATAAATCCTGAAGTAGGCGTTTCGTCCTAAAGGTGTCACAGTTGTGATATACATATTATACGTTAACACAGTTGCTAAAGCAAAACTAAAGGAAAACGCCGTAAGACATGGCTTAGACCCATACACATCTAACGGAGACAGATGGCTAATGGCGTACTTATAGTTTTAAAACTAAAGAAGTTCATTTGTTTTTAAAGTTCTTAATTTGTTGGGGGATGGTGGATTTCATACTCTTTATGGAGTTGTAAGAAAAACAAATTACTCAATAAATATTTTTTATTGACTAAACGTTACATTATAAGGAGTTTAAATCACAAAGGCACACGGCGGCGGCGACTTTTTTCGACTAGCTGAATATATTGCTGCATTAAAGTTATATATGACTTCAATATAGCTTTCTCTGAAACAAAAAATGAATTTGAATTTTGAGCGCTCCATGTATTGGGTACTTAACGGAAGCACGAACATCTAATATATAATATTCTCGTGTCGCGGTGTTTGTAGTTAAACTCCTCCGAAACGGCTAGACCGATTCTCATGAAATTTTTTGTGCATATTGGGTATATCTGAGAATCGGACAACATCTAATTTTCATCTCCCTAAATGTTAAGGGTAGTCCACGTCTAATTTTATTTTTTTAATTTTTAGATAAATTTTTATTTTTTTTATGATACAACATTAAAAATACATACAACCCCTAATTTTCACCCCTCTACGATCAACCCCTATTTTTTATTATAAATGATATACATGGCAAAACGACGTTTGCCGGATCAGCTAGTTTTTAGTATATATTAATAGTTTTAATACAACTATTGTACAAGAAATAAACTATAAAGTGATGGTCATGACCAACAATGTCATGTGAAAATTTCAAAACAAATTATGACCGGCAATTATAATCAAGTCCCGGAACATCAATGATTACAGTGTAGGGCTTACAGAAAGCTGGTGCTTGGAAGAGGAAATGGGTCATTCTGTTTTTGATCCATAATTTCAACAAGTATCCAACAACTGTAGCACGTTTTTTTGAAGTAAAACTTCTTTAGGCTCGGTGCATGCGGGTAAATTTTTACGGAAACGTTGCGAAGATGTACAGCGTTTTTTGTCGAAGAAAAGGGAGAGAGCGATTGAGACCAATTGAGAGAGAGTGAGAATTTCGTAAAGAGAATTTATGAAATGTTAGTATTTTATATTTTATGCAAAATTATTTATTGAAATCTCAAATGACGAATTGGAAATTAAAATTCCACGTGTTTTTATTATCGAAGAAATAAATTAAATCTATAATTTATATTAATTTTAGACAGTTTCAATATTTTAATGATATTTAAATTCATTAAATTCCTATCATACCTTCCTTTTTCCCTCCCTCTAACTCTCGGAAATTTAAAGTTTTAGATTTGTATAAATAGGAACAAGACTTAAAAATTAGTTCGGCAAAAAAATTTCACTTCTGACATGTGTACTTTGTACGCACGCACATGTTTATTTTAATTTAAAAGCTAGATGGATAAATTGTTAATATGGGTTACCTTCACAGGTATAAGAAGACTTTATAGGTCTGTGAATACAGAGGCTTGTTGTCATATCAATAAAATTGTTCATCACAGTGGTTACTAAACAAACAAAAGTAGCCATTATTCACACATATCGCATAAAATATCAAGCACGTAGCGGAGATTGGAAAGAGCGTGACGTTTACGGATTAGGGTAAATCAATTCCGTGCGAGCGCAAACAGAGCCGGTTACCCACGTCAGCCTTAGACTGTTTCCCGTAAAATTGATTTGGCCTAAATGACAGTTTTAGGCTAATACCCTATTTTTGTTTTGGATAACGATATCTTGCCAGCTGAGCTACGACTTAGAACTAACAAAGCCACTTTATTCAAAATGTATACAGTGAGTGATTAGTTTACTTGTGTAATTGAGATGACAAATCTTTATAATCTGTACGATAGTCTATAAGTATTTTAAGTCTGTGCAGCTGTGGTAGGCATGTTGCACGCGTTGTCAAATGACTCTTACTTGTAAGATTTTTTTCTGGCAAGTCCATTATGTGTTTTTAATTAATATATCACAAACACACTCTCACACACTCAGTCGGCTCAGTAATTCAAAATGTGTCTTATGATTATTTTAAGTATATAACAATAAAATAAACATAGTACTTTTACAGACATACGTATATTATATACAGTATGAACGAGTTTGATATATATATCACAGGCAGTTTCTCTATTTTACCAATAAACAAATGTAGTTGACAAAAATTCAACATTCTGCTAGCGTATATACTTTGGACGCTACGAATGTTTCATATTAAATTGATTTGGATCCTATCTGTGAGATATAAATTCTGGAACAATATATCAACGCATTCACGGACGAACTCTTTAGGGACAAATACCAGAGTACAGGAATATGTTAAACTCACAAAACACTCGACTTGTCTACTAACAAATTCAAATTTCAATCTGCTTTTAATTATTATTGTGATTGGGATGGTTTCATACTTATTATATAATTCAAGAATTCCTGACTGTAACAATTATAAGTTCAAAATAAGTGCGTTCCAAATAACGTAAAATTTTGATCTTTTAAACATCTCCTTTACGTCGAAAAGCTTTATCTTGCGATTATCAGATATTGTTAATACACTCAGTAATAGGAATCACAAGACATACAATAACTGAGTACATCAATAATTCATAGAACATTCAAGAATTTTCATAGTGTGACTAGATTAAAAAATTTAGACATCGATTAAAACCTGAGAATCTTGCAATACTTCCTCTGCTATGCCTCTGTTGTCGCAGATAAAACATAACGGCCGGCCCGTCGAGGTAAATATACTTTGTCAAATATTACGTGAACGATATTTCAAGCGTTTTTTGTTTGAACTGAATACTTCATGTCTCTATTATTTTACAGATTTTACGATTTATTATCGTTTAAAATCCGAGACATTTACAAAAACCGTTACAGGTCACATGTTTCGTTTGCCATGTTTATCGAATTCTAAGTTAATTCTTTCCGATATTCTTAAATTGAACTTTTAGGAAGAGTATTTTGGTCGAATTAACGAAATACTGGTTACAATTGTATTTATGTAATACTTGTCACTCTCAATTATAGTTATACTTGGCACGACTGCGCTAAAGCGAGTTGAACAAGTTAAGGAGGTTTTTGTTGAACTCAAAACTGATATTTGGGTAGAAGGAAGTTTTAAGAAATCTTTGATTCCTAATAAGACCTAATAAAACAGGCCAGAGACAAGTAATCCCACCATTCGAGTCTTGTATAATTTACATGAGTGAGAAGTCACCTGGAGCATAATGGCGCAATCTGGGCTCCTCATGAAAGTATAGGGTGATGCTGGAGCGGGAACAAAACAAATTCAGGTACCTGAATTGTAGAACAGTGTGTACCCATTTTACCCCCACTCAGGTATACAACGTTATTCATAATAGGTTCTGTGGGTTACAAAGAACTCAGAGTGCGCCGAGAATTTGTGTTGTATCTCATAAAGTTGTTACGTGGAAAGGAAAACAATCCAATAGTGCTCCTATGCCTAGGCGGCGCGGGTGGTAGGTTAGGAGGTGACATCGAACGCTGCTACTATTCGTACCCTCAGCGAAAACTAACCTCTCGAAAAGTTAAGGGCGCACATAACACAATGTATGGAAATAATTAATTAACTGAATAGATTAACAGACGTTTTTAATTGTTCCTTGTCGAAACTGACAAAAGGTCTGCTTCATGTGAGTTCCTATACTGTAAGAATTAGTTGGTGGACCTTAAAGACTATGGAAAGGACCAAGTGGAAGAAGGAGAAGAGGACGCCCAAAAAAAAGGTGGATAGAAGAAATAGAAGCGGTAGCAGGAAACGAATAGAGAAAGAGAGCCATAGACAGAGTCAGTTGGAAAACGCTGGAGGAGGCCTTTACCCGTTTTTTTTTTTTTTTTTTTTTTTTTTTTATGTAATAGGAGGCAAACGGGCAGGAGGCTCACCTGATGTTAAGTGATACCGCCGCCCATGGACACTCACAATGCCAGAAGGCTCGCAAGTGCGTTGCCGGCCTTTCAGGAATTGGTACGCTCTTTTCTTGAAGGACCCTAAGTCGAATTGGTTCGGAAATACTTCTGCGGGCAGCTGGTTCCACATAGTGGTGGTGCGCGGCAAAAACTGCCTTAGAAAACGCTCTGTTGTGGAACGACGGACGTCGAGGTGATACGGATGGTATTTTGTATTTTGCCTTGACGTCCGATGATGAAACTCAGCTGCAGGTATTAGACCGAACAACTCCTCTGAACACTCTCCATGGTAAATGCGGTAGAAGATGCAGAGAGATCCCACATCTCTACGCAACGCCAAGGGATCAAGCCGCACGGAAAGTGACTGGTCGTCGACGATTCGAACCGCTCTTCGTTGAATACGGTCAAGTGGAAGGAGCTGGTACTGGGGAGCTCCCGCCCAGAGGTGAGAGCAGTACTCCATATGGGGCCGAATTTGCGCTTTATATAGTTGCAAGCGGTGGCCCGGAGTGAAGTACCGTCTCGCCTTGCTGAGCACACCAAGCTTTTTGGAGGCTAATTTAGCCTTTCCTTCCAGATGACCGCGAAACTGAACGTTATTCGATATGTCAACGCCCAGTATTCCGATGCTAGCTGAGGCTTTAAGGAGAGTGTCTTCAAAGAGGGAGGAGCGACAAAGGGAGTTTTTTTAGCGGAAAACGCGCATACTTGTGTCTTCTTGGGGTTAAATTGGACTAGATTTAGTCTACCCCAGTCCGAGACTCCACGTAGAAGAGTTTCGACTTCAGACACAAGTTTGTTCCGGTACTCATCGACAACAGCCCGAGAGATACCTGCCCGGCCAGTGTAAAAAGTATCCCCAGTGCTGTCGTCCGCATAGCAATGAATGTTGCTAAGCTGCAACATATCATTGATATGCAGAATAAACAGGGTCGGGGATAGGACACAGCCTTGTGGGACACCAGCATTCACAGGTTTCAGGTCGGAGCATGCTCCGTCGATGACGACTTTGATGCTCCGATCAGCGAGAAAGCTGGAAATCCAGTTGCATAATTTCTCAGGGAGCCCATAGGCTGGAAGCTTCGAGAGCAGTGCTCTGTGCCACACCCGATCGAAGGCTTTCGCTATGTCCAAACTTACCGCCAGCGCCTCCCCTTGGACTCAATTGCCTCTGCCCACCTATGTGTAAGGTATACAAGGAGGTCACCAGCCGAGCGACCACGACGGAAGCCGTACTGAGAATCGCTAATCAGCTGGTGGCCCTCTAGATACCTCAAGAGCTGGCTGTTAATAATGGTTTCCATTATTTTGGAGAACAAGGAGGTTATAGCTATTGGGCGATAGTTGGACGGATCAGAGCGATCGCCTTTTTTAGGGATCGGATGTATCGAAGCGATCTTCCAGCACTTCGGAACAGTGCCGAGCGTGTAAAGGTACCGGAAAAGGCGCGTTAGGACCGGAGCCAACTCAGGAGCACAAGTACGCAGCACAATTGGAGGGATGCCATCAGGCCCGCTCGACTTATGGATGTCCAAGGAAGACAAAGCTTTACGGATAGCACGTTGCCGGAATATAACTTCGGGCATCGTAGTATCACACCGCAATAATGTCGGTGGTTCCTTCCCTTGATCATCCAAAGTGGAGTTCGACGCAAAGAGACAGCCTAGAAGATCGGCCTTCTCTTTCGCGGTATGGGCAAGTGAGTCATCCTCCCTATGCAGTGGTGGAATTGAGGGCTGACAGAAATTCCCTTGGACAGCTTTGGCAAGAGACCAGAAGGCTCGAGTTCCCGAAGGGAGGTGGGCCAATTTCTCACCAAATCTGGCAATGTGCTCTGACTTTGCTTTAGCGATTTCTCGCTTGAAGGACCTGGAGGCTGAATTGTATGCTTTTTTACGTTCGCCGATAGTCACATCACAGGATGTCACCGCTTCTGCCCAGGCTTTAAAGCATTCACGCTTACGGCGCAAAGCCGCTTTGCAGGAACGCCTAAACCAAGGCTGGGACTTTCCACCGACCGGCACCGCAGAGAATGGAATAAAGAGTTCCATACCCTGCAGGACCACCTCGGCGACAGAGTCAGCGACGGCATCTGGAGTACTCGACGAAAAGCAAATGGGCCCCCAAGGGTAGGACGCAAAAAAGACCGCATCCCATCCCAATCTGCTGACTTATAGTGCCACACGCGGCGACAGCCCGTGAAGCTAGGCCGAAGAGGGCGCGTGAACGGCACAATGCTCCGGACCACACAATGATCTGATGAACCCAATGGCGGTTCAACAGAGACTTGGTAGTTCTCCGGATGTGAAGTCAGCAGAAGGTCCAACAAAGAGGGTTTATGACCATCCACATCTGGTATTCGCGTAATCGCAGGGACCATTTGCGTCAAGTCATAAGCCAAAGCAAAGTCGTGAAAGGATCTTCCCGCATGATCGGTGGTTTCTGAGCCGAGCCAATCGGCATGGTGGGCGTTAAAATCGCCAAGTATCACGATTTCAGCGGTAGGAACCCTTTCGAGCAGGGAATCTGTAGCCATTTGGATGTGCTCAATGAGTCGGTCAGTTTCGGTATTTCCGCTATGGGACCTATACAGGCATGCATAGAATCGCGGATGGTCATCGCAGTCTACGCGCAGCCAGAGGTTAGATAGGTCCCTTCCTTCAAGCGTCCCGAGGCGACGAGAACAGATATCCTCTCTGACGTACACGCAAACTCCCGCCCGTGGCACAAATGAATGTTCCAATTTGTACCCCGGGTAGGAGAGGTAGGAAGTATCAGCCGGGGAGGAAATCTGAGTCTCGGTAAGAAAGAGCAAGGCCGGCTTCGCAGTCTCTAAATGGTAGTGGACTGCGTTGATATTAGAATTGAGCCCCCTAACATTTGTGAAGTCCACAGCGAGCGTGGACGGGGGTGCCTTTGTTGAGTTGCTCCGTTTGCCCCGAGAACGATAACTGTTTTTGATGTTGAGCGCAGAATTGCCCCCCCCAGAATACGAAGGGCAGCCTGTGCGTCCACCACCGGGTGCTGAATGTCCCGGTGTTGGACGCCCAGAGGGGGATTCTCCACCGCGAGCGCGTGTGGTACCCCCCTGGGGTAGATTCTCTTTTTTCTGCACCTTCATATTTCATGGGGAGGGGGGTGGGCTCCGGGAGTCTCTCTCACCGCACGAAACGCGAGTACAATAAGGTGAACTTATTGCATCACTTCACGCCGGTTTTCTGAGAGACAGTGGTACTGCCCCGGTCGTGCCTGCCCATTTGGCTGAAGCCCGAAGGCAACAGCATGGCACTCCCACTAGGAAGGGGTTGACTGATTGCGCTGATGAAATAACCTCTGTCACAGGTTATTTCACCAGTGGGCGATGGGGTCGTCACGTCCCGACGCCAAAAAAAGGGGTTCCGATCGTCGGTACTGAAGGATGCTAGAATATAGTACAAGCAAAAGAAAAAAAATGTAAAATAATCTAAGCTGTGTATTATAATTTGTTTTTGTAATGATTGGAAATAAAATGGGCTTTATTATTATTAAGAATTAGTTAGTCTTTTAGTAAATATTTTAATTTACCACTGTTTATTGTTGTGATTTTATTTTATATGACAATGTATTATTTTGTATGTGATATAAATGTAAACTGTTGCCGCATTGGAGTAACTGTAATGGTAGCTTATTTTATTAAAAATACAAATAAACATTTAAGCTACCTTTTTTATTCTAACTATACCGACCGACCGGACTATGACCGACCTAGGACCTCCCTCGTTTGAGGACGTCTCCAATACAATAGTTATGGCCGATAAGTAAAATTATAATGACTTAATTCTACAATACTAGTACATTGCTTAAATTAAAATTATTCTTCTAAGTCTAAGTGTTAATTATTTTTGACGAAATTACTATTTAAACATTCCTATGAATATACTATTCTACTAGTAATTTGCTGCGAATAATGTACTCCACTCATAACCGTATGGTACCCAGTAGTTGTAACTACTAGGACCTAGGACTAGATTCTATGCCGGGTGAAACAACTGTTGGTTGATATAGAAAACCGATGTCTTATTTTGTAACTATTTGCAGAAATCTGTCAGCCCGATACTCAATTAGACGAAAACTTGAGTTTATAGAATACAGTTTTGTCACTACTGTGTTTATCCTAATGTGAAATATTCAATTAGTGTATAACTAATTTCGTTGTGTTGTCCATAGCTCATTACATTCGCGTAATTAATTTGAAATTTCTATTTCGGGTACTACACGATTTAAGTGTTGCCCACAAAGTCAAATTTTTTATCGAGTATTTAAATGCATAAGATAGTCAAACAATGAAAATACTTAGATTTAACTTTTATCACGCTTGTACAATGATTTGTTTAACATCCTCGCTATTTAGAAATAACAATGATTAGTTTAAGTTATTACATTTGATATGGATGAATAAATTGGTATATTTAGGGTTTGCGCAAGTCTTCTCCAACAAAATCGTCGCCAAACTAACTTTTATACGTATCCCAAATTTATATCAAAGGTCTTCCTGAGTAAGAACTGAACTAACGGAAAGAAAATAATAAAAACGATATAATAAATTCTTAAGTAATTTATGGCATTATATCCTTATCTAAAATCCTCTTGATAGTATTATAAGTAAACGGTCTATCACTTAATATAACAATAATAAACACATTTTGACTGCGACAAACAACTGCTTAATACAAACAGCAGGATTCTTCTAAATTAAATTAATAAGAATCGAACTTTCAAATAATATTCTTGAAAACATGAATACGAAATAAAACTTATCTCATATCAAAACTTTCGATCGTTTAAAATAACAGACCACAGATAATGAAGCGTAACTAGGATGACAAATCTTGTATCTAACAAAATACAAATGAAGTTATCATCTTTAGTATCATTTACGAATCGATGGTTATAGAGTAAACATTTCCGATCAGTTTCAAAAAAAGAATAGAATTTAGTTTTTATGAATTAGGTAAAATCTTTTCTGATACCAAATAGCTAATGTTAGGTGTGTGGCAACACTGTGGAGGGTAGGAGGGTGCTGTCCGTCAGTAGATGCGATCGAGCGCTGATTGATGACGCCGATTAGTGATGCCCAACCCGTCCCGAAATAAATTATTGTGGAACGATTTTTTGCTTTGTAAACCGTATTGAACCGCTTTTTATGGAAACGGGTTTTAACCTATATACGAACATTATTCATAAACTCACTGTAGGGTATTGTAAGTTTTGTCCGCATCACTCAACATAAACGAAGAAAGGGTAACCAAAATGTTTAAAAGCTACGAAGGTGCTACGGTCGCTACGGTCGTAGAAGCGATTATTAATACACGACAAATTTTTAAAAACAGAAAATGTAGAAACCTGCAGCTACCTCGACGTCCGTGAAAGTGATTAGGGGTTATTATTCTAAAACTTTAAAATTCAAAAATTTGAAAATAATCGACAAATATAAAAATATCGATTATTTTTTATTAATCGATTTTTCATGCTTTAATCATCAATAATTTAGGTTTAGGTTATCTACACTTGCTAACCATTAAATTTTTGCTGCGGTGGCATTAATACGTAAGTACAATTTTTATGTTATTATTTTATTAAAGTAGTGGACTTAATGGATTATTTTGTATTTATTGTATTACTTTCATAAAACCATAAATTCAGTTTAGCTAATGTAACACACCATTCATTGCCCGTTAGACGGTACAAAGTTCGCCAAGTCAGATAGTTTAATAATAAAATAACATATTTGTAAACCTTTTAAATTTAGAAAAGCTATGGATGTATAGGAGAGCAAAATGGAGGCTACATTTTTGGAATTTTTAATCCATTACGATACGAATTCAGGAAATTTCATGGACCAAGCACATAGTAATATTTTTTTATAATTCTCGACGTCTTTTGTAAGGTTGTGCAGAGAAAACGTCGTCTCACGTTCTATTATGGAAAATAAACAATGCGTAAAGCTGAAATAATTTTAACTCTTAAAGGTACGGCCTGGTAGAGAGTAGACCCAGCGTGACTTGCCAAATCGGTATTTTAGTAATTGTTAATATTTAGTACATAGAGAGTAAACTACGGTAAGTTATTTTTTCAGAAAGAAAGAAATAATATAATGTAGTCTAATTAAACACCTTTTTTTATAGAACAGAGTTTGCTCCTCCTGCAAACAGGCAGGAGGCTCATCTGATGTTAAATGATACCATAAAAAGTAAGCCATTGGACACTCTCAATGCCAGAGGGATCGCAAGTGCGTTGCCAGCCTGTTAAGTGGTACGCTCGTTTCTTGTAGGACCTTAAGTCAGTTGTAAATTGTAGAAAATACATCGGTGGGCAGCTGGTTCCACATAGTGATGGAGCGCAGCAAAAACGGTTATAAACAGTTATTTAAATAAAATATTAATATACTAACCTAACCTAACCAAACCATAAATAATAATAGGGGTACTTACGTATAAAAAAATCGATTTTTACCATTAAATTTTTGTCGCGGGGGCGTTAATACGTAAGTACCATAAAAATAAACAAAATGTATATAAATGAAGTAGATCAATCGCGTGTTAGCAAGAGATGATTTAATTAAACTATGTACATATTTGTGCAGCGTAGAGGCAATCAGTTTATTTTTTTTTCACCTTAAAATACACCACCATATAGTCGATTCGAAACCTTTATTTAAATACGTTCTTTAATTTGAGGGGAGAGTTTACCGCATCGTCGGGATAAACAGACAAATACAACAAATTAAAAATCATAAAAAAACGGTCCATCCGTTCGCCGGTTAAGTGTTCGAATAAAACCGCATTTTTGTATATATTATTGCAAATTGTTTTAAAAAATAATTAAAACTGATAGAAATATTCGAATATATTACCTAGTAGTAGCAATCTGCTTTATTCAAATATATTAAAGTTGAACGCATTATTACGAAATATTTAATAATCATGATGATGCACACATTTCAACATTACGGCTTGGCCACGGGGATCGGCGGTGCGAATGGCGAAGCGGGAGGCGAGGCGACCATTCACGCGGCGCCGTTTGCAGGCCACGCACCAGTCACGTTCGCCGCCGCGACCAGTAAGGAAGTTCGACAGCGAAATGTCTTTATCGAAATCATCTCGATATTGCTTGGAAAGTAATAGCTTTTGGTTCAAGACCTAATATTTGTAAGAGATTGTGGAGTACATGATTTAAATAAGAATCGAGGTATAGATGGAGAATTCCACAAAAAGTACGAGAAATACAGAATATATCCAGAAAAGTTTTTTTGATTATACCAGAATGAGTATTGAAACATTCGATTATATTTTTATGTATATTTAACCAGAATTGGAGAAAAAAGTTAATGCAAATATATTTTTTTAGTTAAGCCAGTGTATCAGTAATAAAAAACTCTGTATTCATTTTTCGCCGCTAAAACGACTAAACTTATTTAATCCCTGCTCTATTCGCCGCGACTGCCGCTCGACTCCGTGGCTTGCGCCGTACTGTTTCATGCATTTGTTTCGCTCGCCCGTCGCGACGCCAGTCGCCCGCGCGATTCGCTCGGTACATATCGCCGGTCGCATCGCCGGTCGCCGTTGCGCGTGGCTTGATTAGTACATTGCTATGAGTTTATTTCGCGCGAATATTCGCATCGGCGAATGTCCCGTGGCCAGGCTGTTATGTATATTAACATAGCACTTATTTCAACATTATTTGTTTTGGGTTTGAAACATTTGTGATTTATGCAAAAATAAAATTCTTCTAGCATAACCTTTGAGGGTGAGTGTGAGCCTGTGAAGATTGCTAACCTGTTTAAGAACCATTTCAGGGTACAATCACTTGGACAGTTAAGTGGGGGTGCGGATGCTGGTGTCGTGGATCCGAGTCGACCCTCGCTAGTACCACCTCGGATAACAGCAAAGGAAATAGCTATGATAATAAATAATATGACTAAGGGTAAGTCTCCGGGTCATGACCACCTCAGCATTGAGCACCTTCAACACGCTGGTCCGCATTTGCCTAGATTGTTGGCGCTCTTATATACCTTCTGTATCAGACATTCGTATCTGCCCAGTTCTTTAATGAGAACGGTCGTTGTCCCGATTTTAAAAAACAAAACAGGTGACGTATCGGACTGTAACAACTATCGGCCGATCTCCCTGGCAACCATAACTGCTAAGGTACTCGACGCAGTGCTCGAGCGGCAGGTGAGTAATCATCTTAAATTAAGTTATGCTCAGTTTGGTTTTAGACCCATGTTATCTACCGAGTGTGCAATCCTGTCGCTGAAGCATGTGGTAGGATACTACACGGAGAGGAATACGCCTGTTTATGCAGTGTTTCTTGATCTTTCGAAGGCTTTCGACCTGGTCAGATACGACTTGTTGTGGGGTAAGTTGAGGCAGACTGGCGTACCGGGACCTTACGTGGACCTGTTCTCGCATTGGTATGAGCGTCAGACAAATCAGGTAAGATGGTCAAACACACTGTCGGAGGAGTACAGGTTGGAATGCGGGGTGAGGCCCCCTGCCTCACCGGCGCTTTTCAACCTGTATATAAATGAGCTGATCGAGGCGCTCGGTGGCGCACGTGTCGGCTGCTCGATCGATGGTCACTGTGTGAATAGCATCAGTTACGCAGATGACATGGTGCTGTTGAGCCCATCGGTCTGTGCTCTCTGGCGGTTGTTGTCCATCTGTGAGAGGTTCGCGGAATCGCATGGGCTCCGCTATAATGTTAAAAAAGTGAATTGCTCGTCTTTAAGGCAGCAAAGAAAAAACCGACTTATGTGCCACCAGTAACACTCGGAGGCGTTCCACTGAATAGGGTTACTGAGTTCAAATACCTTGGCCATATTGTAACTGAGCACCTTAATGACGATGCAGATATTGAAAGGGAACAGAGAGCATTAGCTGTCCGTTGCAATATGCTGGCCCGCAGGTTCTATCGTTGTAACGCACAGGTCAAGGTAACCTTGTTCAAGACGTTTTGCCAGTCCTTTTATACATGTGCCCTGTGGGTTAGATATACGCGGCGGGCATACAATGCTCTCCGAGTGCAATATAATAATGCTTTCAGGATGTTGTTGGGGCTCCCGCGGTACTGTAGCGCATCAGGTATGCACACGTGGATGATTTTTCGTCAATCATCCGCAAACGGACAGCCTCACTGATGCGTGGGGTTCGTGCGAGTTCTAACAATATCCTGATGGTTATAGGTAAACCCGAATGTGCTGTTTTGAGACATTGGGTTCATATACATGCCTGTGTACCTGGTGCCTCGAATCAACGTAGATATATGAATTAAATGTTTTCTTCTTTGTGTCTTTAATAATTTTGCTAAATTTAATTTTAATTTTACTAACATAGTTATAAGGATTACTTTACTAACAATATATGGATTTTTTAATGGTCTGAATGAAATGATTTTTATTTTATTTATTTTATAACCGCGGCTACTGCATTGCGTTATGGTGATCGGCAGATCGATGCAACGAAAAACTGTTTGTATGATATCTGAATTCTATGATTTCATTCTAAAATGAGACATTGAATTTCCTTGCTTATTCAAAAAAAACAAAATGTATAATACCTGGATTTGATGGACTACACTTTTTGGAACAAGATGTTTTAATGTCAATCAAAAATCACAAAATAACATTTAAATTCATCTATACACTATTTATTAAATAATCGTTATTTTAATCCAAAATCAAAAGTCTAATTAAGGACACACATCCAAACATTTGTCACTTGTAACTAGTTATAAGTTGGTGTATCGAATGAGTTGAAACTGTATTAGCTATCGCATCCAACGCGAAGCTCTAAGTCGTTAATAAATCGCCAACTTACGGGGAATTAAGCGAAGTTAACGGAGTACACTCAGCTGGGTATACACAGAGCAAGGAAGCATATTTAATTAGGAATATATCAATTTTACATATATTAAATAGTGTAAAAGCCAAAACGAAACAAAATATTAAAAATCACAGCCATTGGGAATACAGAAAATTCATAAATTTTACTTATAAGTTAACTAAAAAAACTGAAAAAATTAACATTGCTTTAGCAGCTATTGTGACAAATGAGTTTTATACGTTGTGTTTATGATCTTTCTCTTTTTTAATGATCTTTACAGCCGTAGAGGAAACGCTTTCCCACAGTTCTAACGGTGCAAGTCACCAGGCAGAATCTGCTACTGGTACGGGTAGCTATACCAAGCCTTTTGGGGTCCAGCAAGATTATATGATTAAGAGAATGATTATATTATACAATACGAATTCGTGATCCGTCTCGATTGTTTAGGTATAGAAATGTATTTCTGACTGACACTGTAATTGTGGAAAACAGTGGGAATTAAATGACATCTTTAGTTTGGAAACAATTATTGTTAAACACCTTTGTTATTTATACAACTTATGAAATTTGCGCATTAATTAAACAAACGCACGTGCAATATTCAAATTGCATCTAAATTATAAATCAAACAAATTTAAAACACAAACACACTAATCGAATTTTATAAAGAAATATAAATACTGCAGGACGAACAAATAAAATCGGCGTTGACACTTGTACGAACCAAAATCAATAGACCAAAAATTATGCGACATAAAATTTACTTTCACGCGATCGTGGAGCGGAAAATTCTGGCCATTCGCCAGGTTTATTAAGAATCGAATGGTGAAAAGCTTGAAATTTAATCTAGGCAGTTTGTTGAAAACCCGAGTGTCTTCATTAAATAGTGCAAATTTGATGGACATCTTCAAATTATGTTCAAACCCATTCTATTTAAAGCATTTTGATGAGGTCAAACTTCGTTACTGAGTAACGCCCACTATGAGCCGAACGGCATCGCATACAAATACACTTAATACACGTCTTACTAATGAAAATAAAATAGCCAATGAATAATATCTGTGGTATTGGGTATTTGGAGGAAGGGTGTTGTGCGCTTCTTCCAAGCTAAATGGGCAATTCTCGACCGGCCTTAGCGGTCGGAATAACTTTGTTAGTATTTTAGGTATGACGTCATCGTTGTAGCGCAGATTGTAGTTGTCACTACAGGTGGTGGCTATGAAAATTATACAAAGTGTTTGACTTGAATGGTTGTTTAGCCACAGACAGTCCGTTCAAACAATATAGTCAGAAAACGGTGTACATTTTTGGCTTACCAAATATTTGCTTGATTTGGACGACTATGATGTGTGGATTTAATGATAGAAATACAAAAATTACTTTTATATTAATTTTGAACTTTTCTATTGACAAAATTGTTAATCAAACACAAGCAGACATGTGCTATTTTACTTACGGGCATAATAACAGACTATTAAAACATATATAAACAAAAGACAACCTAAAAATAGTGTTAAAATAGTTGGCCTCACCACCATCACTGCAGTGCAAGGGCAGGCACACGTCAGTCGCGTCCGGCGCGCTCGCTTCCGGCGGAAGTAACGCGTCTTCACTCGCGCCAACGCCTCCCTCTACGACATAACGCTTTTGTGTACAACGCCTAATGTCGATAATGCATCTGCTACCTCGAATTTAATGTAACAACATTTTCAAAACGTAATATTTCAAATTGAAACTTTTGCTCGTAAACTCTTTGTGACCATCTGCTATATGCTATTAAGAGTTTTTATAATTTGATATATTTATTTAATATACGATTAATTTTATGATTATATTGTAAAATCCTGAATGTTTCTCAGTATCCATATAACGAATTTCTATTTGACTGGTCACACAAGTGACACACTTTGTATTAGTAACAGACATATAATATTTACTTAATGAAATTTTACATTTTGACTGGACTTTAATATAGGAGCTGGGTTCGTTGCCAAATTACATTATCCTTACACCCTATGCCAATACGAAATAAATATTATATACTTAAACACATAATATACTATATATATATATATATATATATATACTATAATACATATAATTAACTCTGGGAACATATAAATATGTCGATAATGTCGGAGACAGAATTCAGTAGGCGCAACGTCTTTGATAACGGGGATCTGTGCAACAGACTAGTTCTGGCCCTTATCGCAAACAACCTTGGCCTTCGCCGTCGCACATATCCCATAGGTACATAGAACCCGAGTTCTCGGAACACACCTGGGTTGCATACTACCCCCCGAAAAAACTTTCAGTAAAAGTTTTATCAAATGAGTAGATCATAATGGCCTAAAAATTAAATAGGAATCAAACTTTTTGTTTTAGTTACAACTATTGTTTTTTCTAAATGAATTAGTAAAGTTTTTTTGAGTTTAGAGTTTGAATGGTTGAACAAATAGATTTAAATTGAATAACGTACCTCTTGAACACATTATTAAATTAATGAGTCCTCTAGAGAATACCTCCGCGTCCTCTAGCGACAATGCATTTCCGGACTCGTTAGCCATTAATTCTTATTATAAAAATATTCTTTTAATATTTTTATTTATTTAGAATTATGTGAAAGGTCTGTCATTGTGACGGGTGGAGTTTTTTAATTCAACAAAAAGTTATAATTATTTTATTACAATATATCGCCGTACCATTTAAAAACTGGGAATCCTTTTCTTTTTAATCTCTTGAATCTTTGAAAAACTCCACTTGTACTCTTTTGTTTAGTTGATTATAACGAAATTAGCTGAATTTTGAAATTTTGAAATTTTGAAAAGCACAATGGTTTTTTAACTCACACTTTTGTGTATTTTTTTGTATGTTCCAGTGTAACTCCGCCGTCCGTAGAGCGATCTGGATGATCCAGGTGTCAAATGATTTGGATTTGCAGCGAATACTTTCTTAGGATTTTGTAACCAGACTGATATTTTTAAGATATTTACTAAAAAATTTAAAGCCGGCAGCCTCGTCTTATCAACCTATATCAATAAATGAAACCGATTTAGATTCAAAATAAATGGATGTGTACAATGGTATAAATAAGCATAATGATTATAGTTCCGGTATACCTCTAGTCAAAATTTTCAACATTTGAGTTATAGAATTCCCATAGAACGAAAATGTTGAAAATTTCAACTTCCAAGAAACTTTCTTATATGATCTTCATACTTCCTATATAAATAAATTAATCGTTTAATACATTTTATTCTCTTGGTAATACAACTAATACAAATATAGTGCATTTTGAAGCCGGTACAATTAAAAAGAAGGACATTATTTACTTTATATAGTTGTATGTTACAACCATATTGGTAACGCAATAACAGATTTCTGCGTGTATTTCTTTGATTATTAGGAAACATATATGATTAAACTAATATGCCAAAAAAAATTTTTCGATTCGGTGATTCGATAAAATATTTCAAAGAGTGTAACGTAAAGCTGATAACGTATAATCATTAAAAAGATATCAATAGTTTACTTCTTATACAAATTATTTCATTAGACTAAACATTTTACTTTTTACCATTAATCAGACTTTTTACCTCAAAGCTATCCTGTTCAAAGTAACCGCATTCGCTGAAATGCAAACATAACAAAATCTGCAGACGCCTGATGCTACACGATAGCACGGGATACGGGCTTCGAGTAATTGTAGAGCGTAAAACAATTATACGAAGGCTCCGTCACACCAGAAACAATCAAGGATAGTCTTTTGTGATTGGTATTCTATGGTAGAAAGAAAGCCTAGTTTATAAGCACTTTTATCCAGGAGGAAAGGGAAATATGTAAACGATAGCCCCCTTGTTTATTCAAATACCGTTGTGAGTGCTCATAGATCTCTTTTCATCGCAGCGTAAACACAATTTGACAGAAAGGGATGAGTACTTTTGTCAAAAGCGTGCAATTAGACTAATTTTGTTTGATTTATATGTAAGTAAGTTTTGTTATATTAATATGCCTAAAGAAAAACATATATTATCATTTTTTATAGAAAAGGGGACAAACGGGCAGGAGGCTAACCTGATGCTAAGTGATACCCGCCGCCCATGGACATTCTCAATGCCAGAGGGCTCGCAAGTTAGTTGCCAGCCTTTTGAGAATTAGTTCGCACTTTCCTTAAGAGAGCCTAAGTCGAATAGGTTCAGAAATACTTCAATGGGCAGCTGGTTCCAAATAGTGATGATGCGCGGCAAGAACTGCCTTAAATAACGCTCAGTTGTGGAACGACTATAATAATTAATATTTGTCATCTAATAGCATATAGTTTGGCGAGAATTTTTATTATTCTTCAACATTTTTCGTTATTTTAAAGTAAATTTACATAAAACGATAATGAATTGTTTAACCTTCATTATTGGTGAAAAACGTAGAAAAATCTGTTCAGTTTTTTTAGTTTATCGCTTTTAGATAGAAGCGGCCAGTAGTAATTATAATATGTAATTACATAAAGTTTTCGCAAAATTATCATATATCTCAAAATCGATATTAAAATAAATTGCAACAAATTGTCTTTCTGCTGCCCCTAGTTAAGCAAGACAGCCAACCTTTTTATCAAATTAAAATCGTGCACAACATTTCTCTTCAACGGAAATAAACTTGAGAAACTACATTAAAAATTGTTCGCTCCAACGAATTCTGCCGTAAGAACATAATCACTCGGCTGATTTAATTTAATACGTTTTCAAAATATTTGTTCGGCGCTTGAGTGAAGCTTTTAGACTGTCTCTATTTAAACCTACTCGCGCTGCTAGGGCTGCCATACTGATCTCAGAGCAGATTTTTAATGGTATCTGGTAGGCCTTCATCTCGATGTGCTCCGTAATCCTATGGACTTGATGAACGCACGTGTGGACCGGCCTGAAGCCAAACTGCTCGTCGGGAATGAGCCCATATTCCAGGGCGAAGTCTAGGAGGCGCTTTTGACTACCTTTTCGTACAGCTTGCTCATATTGAGAAGGCTTAAGTGTAAGAAAACTGGAAGCCGACAAGACTTAGACAAAAAAATCGTATAGACATAATAAAAAATATATAAAACAGATATTCTTGATATTGGCAGGTATAAAAACTTGTTGGAACAAGTGAAGTCAATATGATGTTGCGATTGAATGAATGTCTGATATTTCCTTTCTGATGCCTCAACTTGGTGACCTAATATTTAGTACTATCCGAAAAACGGCTTAACTGTTATCATTATTATATGAAACAGATGTCCGAGGCCAAGATCTGTAAAAGGTTAAGCGCCAATGAATATTAATTATTATTTTAGATTGAGGTATATTTTTTTTCACCAGCCCTATGAACAGTGTGGAAGTTATAATGCAGTTTTAGCAAACTTTAGATATGAATGGGTTCCGTATAACTAGTAAATCTTTCTCTATCACATTCATGTTCATGTAATCTTAATTTGCACATTGCTCGTAGTTTTCGTCTCTTACTAGGGCTGTCACAGGAACATCTTATCGGATTAAGCAATAGAACTACGATCCTTAATTTCTTTGGTTTGCTTTGCCTATGTCGTTATAAGCGCAGAAGTCAGTTTTTAATTCGAACCTAAACTTTGCCTACGAAACTAGAGAAAGACATATTTTGCGGATCGCGCACTATCGCTTTCCAATCGGTCATTTGGATAGGCCTGATATCTACCGTCATATTTCATTATTATAAAAGAAAACTGGTTATGTTACTTATATACAACACTTCCCAAATATATTAAACGACCCATACCTTAGAAATAATCCAACTAAAAAGGTGTAGCTTCCGGCCTTACTTAGCGTTCTTATATAATATATTAGTTGAGGTACTTAAACTATTTTTTAAGTGAAAACTTCTTTAGCGGCGTTGTACACTTTTTTTGGAATGGGTAAAAAATGTTTATCTCGCGTCAGGACAAATTCGTATGACGAATGTTTGTTTAAAGGATTATGAACCTTCATTCTATATAGTTACGGTTTTAATTCATTTGTCACTTTCCTCAGATATATTGATGCATGTGGAATTGGACCTTAAGTCAATACATCAAGGTTAAATTTTGCGAAACGTCTAAAGCTTAATTATTAACGATTTGGTCAGACAGCAGACTGATGCGAATAAAAAATGGCAACTTAAAAAATAGTGAATTTTCCTAATTGAATTATTTAATGCTAATTTTAATTATTTTGTGTAGGTTACGTAAGACGGATGGAGAGTAGACAGCTGGGGTGGCGTATTTAGGGCTCCCACACAAAACTGCGAATTCGCATCGCATCGCAAATATCTGCGAATTCGCACGAACGCACCGCAAGAATTTCCGATCTGCTTCGCATCGCACATTCTTGCGATATTACGTCATCCTTGGTGACGCCATTTTAGTCCGCTCTGAGACTGCTTTAGAGAAAGACGCGCGGCGCCTCCGCCGCCTTCTTTGTTTATAAAAATAATATGAATATGATATGAATTTTTTAATATTTTTAATTAAGGAGCGTCCCGTCCTTTGGGACACAAGTGATGAACATTATAAATTTATTAAGCAAGATGCGTGGAAGAGCGTCTGTGAAAGTTTGCATCAGAGTTCATAATCGTAATAAATGGATGAACCTAGAATCTTCTTTTATATCTATTTAACAATAACAGCAGTGCAATAATCTTTTTACGATCCATCTTACGCGTCCTAAAAACACGTCCAGTACGGCTGACTACGAAGGAATGGTCGCCCTACCAAACGGTTCGTCGCACCAAATCGTATCGCAGAAATTCGCATCGCAGTTTTGTGTGGGAGTCCTTAATGTAATATAAATTGTCATGTTTGTGTACGATAGCGCAATAAATAAATATTGTATTCTACCACATAAATGATAGTACTTTTATACTGATTATTAAAGCAATTCGTGCAAAATTATTCCCTAACTATTCCAAAATATCAAAAATGCACCACGTAATAAATAATATTCAAGTTTTCACTTCTGCTGGCACTCCCGGAGTGCAACCCGTCGTTTTTTATTATTCTATTAATTAATATATCTATTTTACCTGTGGAGTCCTGTCATTATTCACTTACACAATATAAAAATATCTACAACCGTATCAAATACGAGAAACGCAATTAATAATAACAAAAGTTTACTTTACTGAAAAATCATATTTTAGATATTAGTTTACCTACAAAAATTGCATATTTCTTTGAATATAAATTAAGAAGAAATAGAAACTTTTTATTTCAAGATACACAAAGAAAGACAGCTTTGGCGTAAAATATTTTTATACATCATACATTTCAAGACTAGAAGATACCTGTATATAAATAGACATTTTATTCATACTTAAAACACGTCGTTCTTCCAAGTGCCTATACATTTAATAGATTGTGGTACAAATACAAGCCGCTATATCATCGTCGTTAAGCATAAAGTAGTAGAAGATTCAATAGAAACAGCAAAAATGCATAAAACAAAATTGCAGGTTAAAACTTAACTTTATAGTGGCTTGAACGGTAAAACAGCGAAACTATTTATACAAAAGGGTATAACACTAAACAAAATAAAAATAAAATGTATTATTTTGTATTAATCTACTGTAAAACAAACCCCATTACGATTTAAAATCTTTTTGATTAAGGCCCTATCCCAGCACGAATTGCTGTGTCAGTGTCTCGGGGTGGACTGCGAGGCGCAGTGGAGAGCTGTAGCACTGAGGCGCGCCGTCCCGTAATATCAATTAGTTATGTAAAACTAATAAATATATCGTGTAAATTTCAATATCATGTTCTATACACATTTTCGTCATAAAATGAATTCAAAGTGCCAAAAATTGGCTATGTTTGGATTTTTTTTCTATCGAGCGAAGTTATTTAAATCGTGTATCGAATTTTCAAAATGGATACATTTTGAAACTACTCCGCTCCACCATATATTTTTCCATTAGCCCTACTTCAAAAAACGATGACGAAAAATGAAAAGAAACAATGAAGTTTGGCGACCGGATAGGTCCTTAAGCTATAAGTATAAGGTGTTTAATTGTCATAATTTTGGTTTCTTGGTAGATTTTATTCGTCGTCGTATTTAATATATACGGTACTGAACGATACTTTCATAACTTGCACCGAGCCTTAAGGCAAGTAAGCCCAGCTCACCTCAAGCGGTCGTCGGCCCATATCGTGTGCAAGTCTTCCACTCACAATGCGGTTACTATACGGGCTACTTATCCTTAATACGACGCTTAAACTCCACTTATATTTAACTACAACTTACTAATTTTATACTCAAAGTGGATGTAAGGAACTGGTCATTAGTCTAACGTTTAAATATTTTAATGGGCCATGATTTTCGTAATATTCCATTGTGGTCAAGATTTTTAGTATGAGACTTATAACTACTGACCGGACCTGTACTACGGTGACTGACAAACGAAAAGAAATTTATCAATATTATGTTCGTGTGTTAGGTGAATTGTCTTGTTCTTATAATACTCTTAGAGAAGAGAGAGCGTTACAAATTTTTGTACCATATTCTTGCAATAAATTATTATTATTAGTGTTGGTCTCTCCCTAGGTTCGATCTCGTAGGTTCGATCCCCGGTCATCCACCAATAGGCTTTCTGTCTATGTGCACATTTGAGTCTAGTTTGCATGGCGGAGGAAAACATTGCAAGGAAACCAGCATCGGGTGTGTCGGGCACTGATCACCAACTTTCCTATTAGAAAAACCAAATGATCGTGAAAGAGATACAAAGAAATCCTAGTCGTTAAACGGCCTGTTTTTTTATGATACTTTTGATTTAAAAAGAATAGTCACTAGCCATTTCAGGCAATTTATGTGGACTCAGGCTTATCAATCATGCTGTATATAATAGTTTATCTCATTACAAGTATAAACACATCAGTATGTATATATGTACTACGTTAAAAAAACTGGATGGAGCATTCTATAGATACCGCTTTATGTACCAATGTATCATTGCGCCGAGCGTAGCAAGCTATTGTAAATAAAAATATATAAATTCTAATGTACCGCGAATAGCTAATGAATGTCATAAAATGTAACTTTTTCGGATTTTATACGGTGGTACGGTGGTTTGAAGCATTCCTTTATTTACATTCAACACGTGATTTTTTTTTTATTAGTAACTAATGCCACAAAACGCTAACTCCTTATAATTTAAATATTAGTGACAATACATCCCCAACAAAGCACTTTTATGAATAAGGCGTAACATCTTAACTAGACTATACCTACGTAAGATACCAGTCAAGTATATTACCTATAGACCTTAACCCTCTGCGGCCCTCTCAACCTATAACTTACAGATCCGCAAGTAGAAACAGCATATTTTTTTATTTAAATAGGTTTTTAACTAATACATAAACGAATTCCGTGTTTCAGTTATCAAACATTGTGCACCTATGATTTATTCTCCTTTTCTTTCAAAACTTATGCCTGTCATAAGATCATTTGCTTTTAAAATAAATTTTTAAATAATAAATTAGTTCAACGAGAATTTGTCCCATATTCGTACCATAAACTATTGTTTTAAGCATTTGCTTAATAGTTTTATTTAAAGTTATGTATAATTTAGAGATTTATATAATTTTAAATTACTTTTTAAATATGTTTAATGTTCTATTTATCCATTCTAATTATTAATGGTATTACTATCTACATATTAAGAATCATAATAAGTACGTTTTGACGGATTTTAAATATACTTAATTTTATACATATCCATCCAATGCATTATTTAGAAAATCTTAAATTTCCTATACAATGTGGTCACACTTTAAAGGTCCGGCTTACTAGGGCTTACTTGTCTGACGCGAGTACTTATAGCCCCGATGGCAAATGCCGCAAGAGTGCGAGACACAGATAACAATACATTACACCGACTTGTTAAGCCTGTTATATGAGAATCTCTCGAAATACACACAAAACATTATGTTCTTGGCATATTATGTCATTTTGGAAATATCGTCAATATCCACTGGAGTTCAGTATTTTGAAATATTTCCCAGATCACTCACTCTTCTGTGCCCATTACCTTATGGTATATACATTTTTATATATGTTTATACATTTATACGACCAACATTACTAATGTTTTGTTTTCTTGTACAGCTATTTATAATAATGAAATATACAATTACACAATACATAATTGCCAAAACTGATACACACAGACACAATTTTAATAAAAAAATATAGTTTAAAAGAAAATTAGCAAAATACAGATTTACTATTTTTCGATTTACAAAAAACATATTTAAACCTCAAAGTCTACATTATGATGTAGGTATTAAAGATAATGCAATCTTTCATTATGTACCTATATGAACATTAATACTCTTACAAAGCTAGAATAGCTTAGCAAAAGATTCCAGTTTAGTTATTTCTCAGTTCACTCTCATTTCAGTATCAAATATTAAAAGGATGTTTTTTGTATATATTTGTATATGTTATATATTAGGTGTCATACAAGTCTTTACAATATGTAGTTGGGAAGAAACCTTTAAACGAAATAGAAGGGTTGCAGGTTCCTAGTCATAACATGATACAAAATTCATCTTCATACCCCGCAGTGCATAGGCCTACCGGGTAAACGTGAAAAACCGGGCCCGTTAGTGAAGTTATAATGACAATATTAAACGCCGTGTCTAAATAATGTGCCGCTATATTTCCCCTGGAAAGGGACGTTAACTGACAAATTAATATTTACGAGATTTATTTTTCACTTTCTCATTTTGAACATTTTGTTATTGTCGTATTTTCCATTCGCTTTATGAAGTAAAATGGGTGTAATTTCAAATGAAATATGGCGCTCATACATCCCGCTTTCTGTTTCTTTCAGTAATTGACGTCGCCTTAATGAAATGTCATTCACTTATCCTCATTCGTTTATTTCCGTGGCTATGACATGGAAATGTATTAATATTTTCAGATTTTCTGTACCAAGATAACTGGAATTCAATAGAGATTAACTAGTGCCAAAGACAATAAAACGTCTTTACTACAACAGAATGTCACCAACGATTCGATATAGAAATATTTTAATGTAAAAGCCATGTTATCGAAAAAACAAACAGATGCTGCGAAAAATAAGAAGCAAGTCGGAGCGTAATGAGAGCATTGTGCACTCGTACTGCGGTGTCGTCATAATAGTACGTTATGCCTTCAAGTCAGCACTAAGACACGCTAGTCACGTCCCACACACAAAGTAACAGTTGATATTTTTAGTAACAGCTATGTAAATTAGGTAACAGTGTCCAGACTACCTGTAAACGTATTGATAATGATTAATTAAACTAACAGAAAGTATAATTTTATAATTTGCAGAAATGTTTAGATACAAACTGCTGATTTAAAGCGAATTAAATTTTGATAGGTAAGAGAGTACAGCGTAAGAAGCTTCTCAAATTAAAAGACGGTCAGCTTATAAGAAGGGTAACTATGACGCAGGCGTGAGTACTTTGAGGAAACCTTTCGACCCGCGGCATTGTCCACGTCTGGTTCCCCGTATAACACGACCACCACCCACCACCCAGGCCATTTGACATCAATGTCGAACCACCTACACCTGATAAAGTATACGCAGATTGTATCTAAGCATTTCTGCTTCTGCTTGTGCTAGTCGAGTGTCGTTGCTGAGCGTTTTTACATTCCAAAAAGCAATTTGTGTCCGTGATTTAATGCCAAAGGTAAATAATTGGTCCGGTTTCTCACTGTTTCGGTTTCTTGAATCGTTCATTTTTCAGGCAAACAGGAGATTAACCCACTGTGCTCTAGTCCGGTAGTTGGGCTGCCACATTAGAGCTTCCAAACAAGCTCGGTTTTATGCGGGTTACCTACCTAGTGAGTGGATTCTGTTTTGTCCTTTTGCCCTGCATCCTCAGCTCAGCTACAGCTCTAGGTAGAGGGCACGCGAGGAAGTGGCTGCACTAGGTCTCAGGGTAACGACTAGGACGTTGATGATTTGGACTGGCCTGGGTTCTGCTTACACTAGTGTTCCACTACATAAAATAGCAAATGGTTTGTTGGCTTTTTCTAGGCAATGCTGACCTCACTTCATCAGCGATTCCCACCAACACCTGACCCAAAATTCCACCCCATACTTGAGTATGTACTCGTTATTAAACATATCGTAGACTAGTGCTGATGTATCGATATCTTTTCGATATTCGTTCGATTTATTACTGTTCTCATATCGCCTTCCATCAGCTTATCATAACATCAGCACAAACAATGCTGTCATACTCCCGTTTATCTCTTAATATTTATGGTTTCAGGAAATCTATAAATATTAAAGAAAGTCATGATAGATTGTTTTTGTACTAAAAGGCAAGAACTAGACGAACCAATAATATTAGTAGCACATTTTGTATTTTAATAATATACATATGTAGATAGATATATCGGAAAATACCTTTATTATTATATGCATGTAAAAGGCTACCAGCCTTTTTATTACCAAAACTTTGAGTTAGCGCAATGCGCGGCGCAGAGAGGTCGTGAGTTAGCGCAAAAATTGCCCTTAGTTAACCATATCGGATTTATACAATGCTTGTGGCCGCGTCCATGCGTCGGATTGTCTCTCTCCCGAAAATATGGCGAGGGGGCCGATGGCTGGCCATGCATCATACTCGTGAACGGGTGCTACTTGTGGTGGCTGGTCGGACTTGAATTCGTGTATGCGGTGATGTTTGTTATTTCGACCATGTATTTGCGTGTTGTTCCCACGAGAATGTAAATGCGTGCTTCTATTTCACCATGCCTCCTGCTGATAGAGGACAAAACTTTGTTTTTAATTTATTTTATTATTATTAATTAAATATTAATTACTTAAGATATCATGTGGAACATGGTGTAATGGTGGCAGCTCCAAAAAACTCGGCGATTAAAAAGAGTGGCGGAGAGTTTATTGCCAGTTCTTCTCTTCCGTTCTACGCCCTTGATTTGAGAACTGGCAGTAAATGTAAAATTAGAAGCATTTAATATGTATTTAATTTTTGTCATTCATAAGTGTACATTGTGTTACCTATATGAATAAAGGATTTTGACAATGTTATACCTTTTTATGTTTTTTTTCTCAGCTCATTAGCTGACCCGTAGCCAACCCGTAGTAACCTTAGATATCTCCCGTAGAGAGAGCAATGGGTTCCGGAGTGGCTGTCAACCACCAAGATAAATCACTTATTCCACAATTTATTGGCACAAGAACAGATTCAATTACAAGCCTGAATTTAATAGAGGTTCAATACTATTGGTATTCGTACGTATTAGTTATCAATATATTGGAAATTTTGTATGATACGATACGCTTTTTGGTAACTATATAAAAAGTATAGGTAATCTAATTGTATGGTATACGATTTTATCGTACTTCAGGGGCATGTGTACCAACATAATAAAAAAAAATTATACAGGCGGACTCTCCAAACCCACGAAATTTAAAAATTCTCGTTACTTTTTGAACACAGCTCGTATGTTGACTAGAATATTTGTCGGAAGAATTGAAGATGTGAACATTTGTAAGGTTTACAGTTACAATAAATTACTTTTAATAAGAATGACTGTATTATCCACCATTGAATAGCCAATAATTTATAGATCAAGAAATACATATTATTAGCAAATCAAATGAACCACTTGTATTCACGGGCTTGAACTTTTATGTTGTTTGTTGTGTTATAATTTTTTAAAGACTTGTTTGCAGCTTCCGTAGCTAGTGTCATACACAATGTATGTAGGTCTGGGATTGATTTCCAGCGAATTTTGTTCCGACAGGTCTTGTCTGAAAGGATCATTAAAAATCTCAAAATATGTGGAGTGATTTACGAACTTTAGAACTTAAGTTATAGTTTAAACTTAAGTTATCTATATATATATATATATATATATATATATAGTATAGTATTAAATAATGTTTGAAAATAAAAATTTATTGTTACTAAGCAGGTTGCTTATTATAAATATTCCATAGTATTATATTATATTAAAAGTAATATATCTACATTTTTACAAAATTTGATATTGTAATAACAACTCTTTATTTATTTATTTATTTATGCTTTATTACCTTATACACAAACATACACATAACAAAAATAAAAAAAGCAGGTTACAAACGGGCGGCCTTATCGCTAACAAGCGATTTCTTCCAGCCAACCCTAATGTGGAACAATTAAAAAGAAACACCTAGAGTACAAGAAATGCAAAAAATATTAACAAAAAACTATTGTATTTGTTGCTAGAAAGTTCTTGAAGGGTAAACTTTATTATTAACAATTTATATAAAATTTCATACAATCTACGTTATCAATGCGAACACTATATCTAGACAATTACAATTACATTACCTCAAAGCTACGTCGGCAAATATTAACACACAATTCATGATTTCGCTGAGTCAGCACTCTGGGAGGATAGATTTGCTGCATCTGCTTACATTCGTCTAAGATTTATCGATACGCCATCAATACGAACAGCTAAACCAATAAATTTTTAAATTAAATAAAAATGTGTTGTACATACATTTCATTTGTTTTGTTTAAAGTTATTCTTCAACAGCGTAAATAGTTGTTGCTGTTTTGGTAATTCGATTGCGTACTCTTTTCTTAATCTACTGGTTTATGTACAAATATGCTGCTACAATTATATTTTAGCTGACAAAATATTGTAAATAAAAGCAACAAGACAATTAATTTCATCTAGCTTGACTTTCCACCCTTGAAAAAACCGTGACTTGATAACCTCCTCCATCTGTTTATTCTTGAAGTCAGTTTAAAATGAGACTGTACAGAGATGTGTAAAATTTTAATGTTTAAAATCCCGGGATATAATTATTTCAACATGATAAAATAATATTATGAGTGTTAATTTCAATTAAGCATATATTTTTTTTTATTGTGTAGCTCTCAGTGAAAAAGCGCCATCTACACGCGTAGTGAGCAAACAACTATTCTAAGCCGCATTGCTCGAATAAAAATACAGTCACGCGAACCTTACAATTACTTCAGTACAAAGCTTATCCAATAGGTAGCGCTTTCAACCTTGAATAAGTATAATTAAAGTAAGTACCTAGTTACTATTGATGCCTTTGGTATATATAATATATATTTATATACAGTCTACTCTGGTTAATTTGAAACTCGAGGGACTCTTAATATATTACAAATTATCGAGTGTTTGATATATCAAATGGTTCAAAATTTATGAGAGAAAATAAATGAAACTTCGAATTATTAAATGTTGATCAATTATAATATTTATTCACTGCTATTCTCAAACAATGTCAAAAGTTAAGAGGTACATTGGTGTACATACATGTATTCAAAATGTTAATGAATTAATCTTTCGAAATAACTCTGTTATACTGGTTTGCTTCAAAGCACATTGCTGCTGCTCAGACTGCTCAATAACCTTTTTTTAAGACAAAAGGTGCCTGAAATGTTTTTTCATCATTTTCGTTTTGTAGACAGTAGCTTTGTAAGGTATCGAATGAGGATCTTGTTACCTTAACTGACACCTCTGCCAAAGTTTCTGATTTACGTCCTCGCTTATAGAATTTCGCCATCGGTTAGTGAACCTGAGACAGCAACATCTCATCCACTTGAACAAAGTCAGAAAAACTCCCACCGCTGATATCAACTAACGGTTCTATTGCTGATTCTTTATCATCCATAAGAATTGGAAGATTTTCTGTTTCAATTTCTTTGAGATAGAACGTCTTAAAATTATGAATGATCCCTTGGTCCAATGGTTGCAATTTGGAAGTTGTATTTAGCGGAAAGAAGTAGAGTTCCACGTTAGACAATGTAGGAGGAATGTTGTGAACAGTGCAATTGTCTAAAAATAGTAAAACATTCCGCTTTTGTCGTTGCATGTCCCCATTAACTGTTAAAAGCCAATTTTTAGAAACTTCTGTCGTAATCCAAGCTTTTTTGTTAGCACGATTATCAGCAGAAAACGATTTTACTCCTTTGAAACATCGCGGTTTCATTACTTTTCCTATCACTAAAGTTTTAATTTTTCCGATCCGTCCATATTTAAAAATAAAACAAATCAGTGGCGCTACAACCTCTAGTAGTATGGATTCCCGGGCACTGCCTCACCCACTGCTTCGGTAAAAAAAACTGTTTCGGAGGCAGCGCCCGCCTAAAAAAAAAAAAAAAAAAAAAAGTTTGTACTCTAACCCCACTAAACAGGACGTGTGGAGTCGAATGCACTCACTCCTGAAGTGATAGCTCTAACCGTTCCAGAGATAGCTTTCCCAAAACCCTTGCTAATTACTTACTAATCACCACCTTATCAGCTACTATTTCCTGCACGAAATTCCCACTCATTATCTAATTACTTAATGACTCAGTACGAATGCATCGTTATCTACTTTCCTACATTCACTAACCCGATCTATGGCTCTAAAAGAAAAATAGAATAAACTATATCTAACCTAACCTACGGGTCTAAGCAAACAACAATAAATATACCTACATTAACACCATTATCTATAATAAAATTAGATGTAAGGGTTACATATTTAAATAAAACATTTTTATTCCAGGTATTATTCTTTTATTTATATGTCCATTATATTTCTATACAAATTTACTAGCACCGTATCATTGTTCTCTGAGTCACACGTAAAATTTCTAAGGAAGTCTTCTAATCTCATCCCCCTGAACTTGTAATATATGTATACCAAACAGTACTCTCCGCACACCGCCGATAGGTAATCCTGAACCGTAAGGCTATTGTATCTCCACATGCAACAATTCCTCCTTAAAAATCCTTCTATTGCTTCAATAGGTTTACGTCCAAACGAATCAAAGTATTCCCCAACTCTTTCGACGTTTATATGAATAGCCACCCAATGAGACCCCGGCTGTGAATCAGGGTCAAGATTGCATATGATAAGTGCTGGCACCTGAGCATACATCGGCAATCGATTTGAAGGATATACGTTGCTCTGGAGGCTGGGATGTATTCTACGAAGACTCATTTGCACTTCTAGTGTGTTCATACTTTAATACGCGTTTACTCTTTCACTCTTTTACTGACTACATTTATTAGTATCAATTCATATTTGTACCAATGTATTTAAACACACATAATATGATCTCAACATAAGTAATGAGTCTCTTTGTAAAAAAAGTAATTTAGGTAAATAAAAACCATGTCATATTCGATTACATTATATTTTATTATTCTTAATATCATAATAATTACATAAGTGATTGCTTAACTACTATAATCCACACATACATTTCTGTTCTTATCTATTTCTATAATATTTGAAAACTCTGCGTAAACTACACAGTTAATTGTTTCAGTCAATGCGCTCTCGAATCTTACTTCCATTCTTACACTACCATGGCGTACAAGATTCCAATGCACATTAGAGTTAGCCGACAAGTCAGGTGTTAAATCAAAAGCTAGTAAACAGTATCCATTTGAATATTGCTCCCTCGATATTCCATTACCTTCGTTAAGAAAATGTATACCGGTGCCTGAGTACAGGGTGTGGTATGCGCTAGTAAATACATCGTTTGGAAATGATGGTTGTAACGATTTTGAAGGTATCTGTTGACCATCTATATATAGGCTAAATGAGCAAATACCAAAATTTTCAAAGTTGAAAGGATTTTTAACATAACTACCGTTGAATGCTGTATTATTCACAAAACCTATAATACATCTCTTAGGAACCTGTCCTAAAAATATATTGTCCAGTGTTTTACCCTGCACACCAGCTGGTATGGTCAGGACTTTCACTTCACCTCTTGTAATAGGATATTTAGCCGTAGTAGTGGCAAGAACCTTTTGATGAGCTATTAGTATTGATGGATTAATTTTTGCTCTGCGTATTGTTAAAGTTGCATCTCTACTTTGTACTTATTATCTGCATTCTGTGACATGAGGTTAAATGTTTCTCTCGATCTAACTAATTTTATAGATAATTCGACCCCGTTCATGAGGAATTTATCTTGATTGAATATATCCCCATGTAAATGCCCAATCATTTCAACATCCTTTCCATCCTTTGAAAGTTGTTGTCTTTTGTAAAAGCCCTTGTTTGCCTCATTAGTTTCATTCATTTTACCAGCTGTATCCTCGTACCACAAACCACATGTCAAATGTGATTGTTTGGCGGATGATGAATAATTTAATAGAGTTTCTATGAAAGCGCGATATGCATAAGTATTATTTGGGGGTGACACAAGTTTTTGGTTTAGGTAAACATCCAATTGGTTAAATAAAGAATGTAACCAATTATTGACTGGTGCCACTACATTAGCTGCATTAACTGCAGAACCGTCTTGATTTTTAATTTGAGCCTTGAGATGGAGTAGTGTATGCGAAAGGTCTATATAGTCATCTCCTGTACCAGGTACTTGGAATTCGATAGGTCCATCATCACTAAATGAAGAAATTGGTTTGTAATGTATCCAGTGTCCATATTCGATACTTGTTTGTGTGGAAGGAAGAGCAAACAGATCCAATTCAGATTTAACGCACTCACATGAATGATTATGAATAAATGACATTATGATTAGTTTGAAAATATATCCTTGGAAATATTAATATTTTTGTTCCTTGTTTTCTTTGAAGCGCCTTTCACTTTGAGGGGTGAAACTCGAATGAGCTCATTACAAAATTTTCGTCTCTTATTAACACCCGATCCAGTCATAAGTTTATCAATTTTTGTATCAACTTTGCGTTTAAGGTTAGAACTAGCCTCTTTCAATCGATTTTTAATGGATTCTTTAATAGGACGACTAGCTACAACATCTGACAAAAGCCCAATACCGCTGTTAAGTGCTTCTTTTCCAATCACCTTAGCACCACTAGTGAGTAAAGGTAGCACACTTCGAAATAACCCCCAAGAAAACTGCCGATACCATGACCACGTTGATGTAAGGCTCCTTTGTAGATTACATTTATACCAGACCCAGCTTGTTGCGAATAATAATGTTCATAAGGACATATAAAAGTTTCTTGAGGTGTATACATTTTAAAAAGGAAATATAGATTATATTTTTTTAAAATGAAGTTTCACACGATGTACCGTATTGAAATGGTACCGCATTTCCCGTGGTTGTTCTTATATCTATCTCAATAACATCAAATTCTCTTCTCATTACCGGTAAATAATGTGGTGGTGAAAATATATGCATTTTATTTGAACCATATATGTATTTAGCAGGATCTAAGGGTATAATTCTCAATAGGGGTGTCATGACATCACCAACAATTTGTGGTTCTATAATATCGCAATACACAAATAATTGTGATGGTAACCCCAAAAGTAGATTAGCAGGGCGTTTACCGATATTATGATTTACTAAATTGGTATCTGGCTCAAATCCAAGTTGAAAGCTCAAATTAGGTGATAGAGATAGTGAAATTATTGATGGATCCTTTACTGCAACAGAGACAAACTTTGACACGGTGTCCTGACGAAAACTAACTTTCTCTTTCGAATTTAAAGCAATAAGAATATTTTGTATATTATCATAGTTGGTGGCTGGTATATGGTTCTTATACATTAGTGTGGTCTCTTCGTTATTGATGGTAGTTTTTTTACTTATGTATATGATATTTTCATGTTCTTGCACTGAGAACATAGTAGAGGGATATTGAAACTCAACTATACCTACCATCCATTCTCCTTCTAATGTAATGGCTTTAGGTAGTTTTGTAGAAAAATTTGATGTCATATTTCCCGGGAAATATTGTGTGGAACTATTGCTGAGTAAAGTTAAATAGAAACTTTCCTTCATTGTAGATTTTTAATATTCGACAGTAAGACCCAAGAATTAAATTTGTTAGGATATCCTTTCCATTCAACTAATACTTCCTTTCTAATACCGCTTTTACGTGATCTGATGATTTTATCAATTTTATATTCGGAAGTGGGGGAAAAAGTTATTTTTTGTAATTATTTTTCATAAAAAGTTCCTGTTATTGATTCATTTTCTAAGTCGTTTAAAGTGTATACAACCCACGGGGAACGATCTATAATCGAAGTAATGATAAAAATTTCATTACTCCAATTACTTTCATAACCTTTTTGAAAAACATGTTTGTATTTTGTAATTCTTACATAGTCACCAACGTTAAACTTAGGTACTTTGTTTAAACTTGAAATATAAGTATTTTCATCATAATATAAATTCCGCCAAACTTCCATAATGTTTTCCATTTTAACATCACATGGTCTCATCTTGATACTAGAGTGCACACTGTGATTATAAGAACTAACCAAATCTTGTAAAATATCTATATAGCGATAAGTATTCTTATGTGTAAAATAACGCCACATTTTCATTTTCAATGTTCTCTGAAATCGTTCTACTATACTTGCCTTTATATCTGGATTATTAGTAGTGTAATAATTTATATTTTTACGTTTTAAATAAGTTTGGACATCCTTAGATACAAATTCCGTACCCTTATCTGATTGAATATGTCTAGGAACAGTTTTAGCTTCATCAAAGATGCTAGTAAAACACGTTTTTATTGTGCATGAATCCTTCTTTTTCATTGCTCTAACATAAGCATACTTACTAAAGGCGTCAATAACACACAAAATATATTTATATCCATCATTATATTCTATGTAAGTTCTTAAATCACTTAAATCAGCTTGCCACAATTCATTAATATTTGATAAAATATATTTATTACGTGGGAATTTTTTTATAACCGGTTTATGTAATGTATATGTTTCTTGAGACTGCAACCATTTTGAAACGTCACTTTTTGAGATTTTTCCATTCATTGCCTTTGTTAACTTATTGACACTGCTGTAACCAGCTGGATGTGAAATATCATAATAGATGCGATGTAACTCTAATACGGGGTCCATTTCTCCCAATCACTTTTGTTTCTCAATTTATTGATGTGTTTAGATTGTGTTGGAGTTGAGGAAACCTCAGTTTGTGATTCTTGAATCAATGTTTTATCTTTACTATTAAGGTCAGATATATATTTGATTCTTTTCAGATTACCAATGTATGTTAGCGGTGTATTTATATCATTTAAAAACTTGGCGAATATTTCCCAACCGATTGGATCAGATCTCTTCGAGGGTCGTAAGATGTCATTCACTAAATCTATAATATTACTCCCTGGTATCTCTTGTCCACTAATGAAAACTGTTCCATTTTTATTCCATTGCAATTGATCTGTTTTATTTACTATTGTATCCATCAATAATTCACCCCTCCTCATATAAGTTTTAGGAATTAATTTTAATATTTCTTTTGGTTGTAACCCATATGCGATGTCTTCACCCGTTGGGAGTTGTTTAACATTTAGCATTTTTTCATTTTCACTAGTAGTTATATTATTGATGATCCGGTTTTCATTAGTATTATCATTTATTACCTTTTCAGTTATTGTTATTTCTTGAGGTTGACGTTCTTCCATGGAGTAATGTAAGTATCTTTGTAAAATTTGTAGATAAAGCGCCCATTTTTCGCGATCATCCAATTTACTTGATATAATTTTTTCCATTTCTAAATCCAATCTACTTTGCGGTGTTGCTTTATTTTCATTCTGATGTTTAAGTTTATCAATAAAGTCTTGCTCAACAAGAAGCATTTTTTTTGTGTTCATTGTGATTTATTAAAACAACTTACAAGGGTACTTAGAATTGTACCCAAAATTATGGGAAGAAAGGACCCTCCTTTTTGTATTAATATATTTTTCCTGTATTCAAAACTTTTTCCTTTACTGATCAGATTACGTAAGAGATTTTTATTTTTTTTAATTTTGTTTTTGTATTCTCTTTTAAAGGTACTTTTTCTTGTAAAACATTGTGAATACATTCACATATACAGTTAATTTCTTGATTATTACAAGACTTCAGTAATATCCTACGATGTTTAGGTTTTAATTTATGTAAAGCTGATAACAATTCCTTATGCGTTGTTATTCGTTGATACATGGTTCATTACTGACTTAGAGTGGCTGATTACAAAGATACTTATACCTTTTCATAGGAACATATATTGTACAAAAATTACTAGATTCAAATATTTTAGATTTTATGCGGCGAGCATCATCAGTGTTTTGTTTCAAATCAATCATTAAATAACCATGAGCTTCTTTAGTAGCATCGGTATATGAATCTTCAATAAACTTCGTGTCTTCCGGTGAAACTTGTCTAGCTAGAAATCGTATTTGAGTTTTGTCACGGGGATTTTTAAAATAAATAATATAACTTGAATTAAGTGAAATGTCGCGCTGTCCTCTTCCTTGATGAAATAAGTTTTGGGTTATGTAAAAAACACTCAAATTTCTATGGTGACTACCTTTTGTAAATATATCAACAACTCGACCATCAGATTCCCTCATTAAGTCATCTATTATAATCAAATGTGGATTTTTACCATCAAACATATGCAATTCCGGTAGTCCTTGGTGGTAATTTACTCCAGGTATATTATATAGCGGCTGCATTTCATCATAACACCATGTTATTTCTAAAAAAATCTCATTACATATTATACTACTTTTATGCTTAATGAAATTTGCAACAAAGTTAGATTTTCCACACCCACTAGGTCCTGCTACGATGGCAGCAAAGGGATGAATAAAATGAATCATTATTTTTTGACTTCTGTCTTCTTCAGGGAAAGGAATAAAACTAAGTTGATATTTTAAAAACAATTTATTTATATGAAATATACAAAAATGTAAGTGTTATATCACAATATTAATGTACAGTACACGTTTATACATTATACATGTACAAAACAAATTTATTTTACATAAAAATTTACAATTTGTTATATTTACAATACTTAATTACATACTATTGATTTGGTAATGACCTATAGGTAACGTATCGATTTTGTTTGGTAAAATGTACCGCTTTGTGTCATTAAAAGATAAACACACCTTATTTATTTCCTGTGTAAAAATTGTATGTTTTAATGATCTAAACCGATACATTTTACAATGCTGTACGTTTTTATTAAACAAACATGACTTATAATTATCCAACGTTAATTTTTTAGTGACACATTTGTTAACACCCTTCGCCTTAGTAATAATTTTATCATCTACCTGTAATGCATACATTTTTGATCGCAAACCCACAAATTTTGTAAAGATTTTACCACAATTTTCATCTTTGAAATAACCTAATTTTTTCTTATTTACTTGAGGAAAATTAAAAACATTGTTTGGATTATAATCTGATGTATCGAAATGTGTACAAATGTCTGGCTTTATATCATTATAAAAGTTACTAGTAAATATTTGATAAATGAGACTGTCAGTATCTGTATACAGTAGTTTCAGATTTGAAGTAAATTTCTCTTTCATGTAATTATAGTGGAAATCATACATCAGCGTTTTAGATATATCTAATATACAAAATCCGAGATAAATAGGTTTATTATAAATTAATTTCATTTTGTTTAATTGAATTGCAACAAGACTATCAGAAAATATTGAAACACTGTGAAAATGTGGTTGAGCAATTAGATCCCCAGCCCCCAATACTTTGCCCCTATTTTCCCAGTGGGTTAACAGTTTAACGTTAACTCGTTTCTCAATATTTTCCATAGTCTTACCAAAAACTGCGTTGTTCATGAGTTTATAGAAATCTTTTTTCAAAATCAGAATTAGCTCGAGTTCTTAATTGTGTATTAAGGTCTATATAGTTCTTTAACCATGGACTCTGCTTAAATTTTAATATTCTATAAACTTTTAATAATTTTAAACCCATTTTCAAACATTGAATTAAATTTCGATAATGAATAATATATTTGGATTTATTTTTTAAGTTTGGAATCAATCTAATTTCCTTAGCGTCCCCAACTGGTATATTTTCTGGACAAAGAGGTAAATCTGAATGTTTTTCATGTAAATCCACCGGATACTCCAGATCTACTTCTAAGATAAAACCTATATCTGATGAACAACTAACATTAAAATCTGTATCAGCACTAACCCACTCAAAACCACCTGTAGGTAGATATTGTGACATTGCCCAACCATATAGATTATTGGCATCGAAATACATTAAGAATGACTCTTTATCTTTCGCATTATAGTCAGACATGTAAACATTATTTGCTTTTGCATAGCGAGTGCTACATTGCGAAACACCACCACGAATTCCTGATTTAATAAAAGCAATCATATCTATATCAGAAAGTAATTCAATCTCTGTTTTAGTATGTTTTAACATAGCATCCCAACTTAATCCAGGTGCTGTATAGTAATGAGCCGGGTCTAAATCGTACGTTTTAATGCAAACACGCCTAAAATTTTCAAAAATATCTGCTAACAATAAAACATCAGTTTTTAAATAAAGATTTGAATAATCCAACATATTTTTACAATTGAAATGATTCCAAACATCTTTGGCATGGTTGTAATCTTCATTAGAAATAATGGAATCTGTGAGACTACTGTAAAAGTGTGGAAGATCTGGAAGTTGATTGTAGTTTAATGTATCAAAATCTTTAATAAATTCATATGGAAATAGACCTTTTTTAGTCAGCCGTTTAAAGTCTTCTGAATTGGGAAAGCATTTTGATAATTCATTAAAATTATTTTTTGTTAAATTTTTTGCTAAAGTATCTAAGCTACTGGGTAAAAATTTTAGGGAATCCACAAAACGTAAAGTTACATTACTGTTATTGATTTTAAGAACCTTTGAAAATGATATGTGTTTTTCTTTGTTTTGTGGGAGAACTTCTACCTGACCTTCATCAAAGTTTAAGGCATGTACGATAAAATGTGCATCATAATGGCTTAAATTGTGCAAGAAGACTGGTATAGTGTAAGGTACTCTAAATTTTTCTGAACAAACTTTATGTATGACCCCAACAAATTCCCCAGTAAACCAATCGTGGTAAATCATTGAATTCCCACACAAAATTTTATCACAAATATAACAATGAATAGATTTGCTAACTATATCTTGCTGAATTGGTGATATTTTATTAGCAACTTTTTGGAAACCAATTTTTTTAACAATTGTTGTCAAATTATCTTTTAGGGTTTCCATAAATTTTAAAGCACAGTTTACACCAGTATATGTTACATATTTAGACAATTTATCATCGTATGAGCATTTAATGTAGTATCCAAAACTATACACATTATGTTTTTGTACATTTATTGTATGTGATTTTGAAGGATCGTTTGAACATGATGCTAAGGGACTTAAAAAAGCCTCAAAATCCGCATATATAACAAAAGGTAACATCAATTTACGTTGAAATTTATCAAAACTTAATTTATTTTCAGATACAATATCGCCCCACCAATTTGTTTTATTTTTATCTACGCTTGGTATTTGTGTACAAATATGTCTGCAATCATTTTTTTGATGGTTATTTAAACGTTCAGATGTTGAAAAATATTGTAAACAAAAGTCACATAGATATATAGCTTCCTTAGATTTCGAAACTTGACTACTTATTAATCGTGACATATTTTTTATATAACAATAATGACCGATTTTACCCTGTGTCAAATATAGTAAATTTATATGAGTCTGCATTTTATTCTTTGTAAAATACAATGGCCCAACAATACAATGCTTTTTTCTTTGTTCATTATATTCTAACCCAAAAACATTAATGCTTATATTATTAAGACTTTCAATTTTGTGTATATCCTTTAATTTGACTGGAAATTTAATATTACCGAACTTTAATTTATGACTGTATTTGGTGTATGATGATACTCTATCCGAATTTTTATGAATTGGAAATAAAGCAGATAACAGTGCCCACTTAAAACAGGCGTCATCAGTGTTTTTAACATTTATCACAGCTTTTTTTATTTTTATATCATGTGGTAACTCAATAAAGGATTTTCCTCTTAAAGGGTTAAAATTTAAATTGATTTAAATTCATATCCAAATGTAAAATTTTTTTCAGACTCCACCCACTATCCTTTCTCTCGAATGAATTTATATAGTTTATTAGAGATTTCGTGAGAGTTGTATAAAATATATTTAAATCATCACCAATACAAACAATAAAATTCATTGATTGGAAATCAAAAGTGTTGTTAATGTTTTTTGTCTCCTGAACAAAGTCACCATATAAAATGAAATTTATTTTTAAAATTGTATGATCTTCTATAGATTTATTTATTATTGTAAATATTGTATCTTTGACAGATGCAAGAAATAACTCTGGTGTCTCAAACTGTAAATCATTTTGATTTTCTGAAGTTACTCTATAGGTTATTATTCTATTACCGAACGCAGTCTCAATTATCTTAACATTGGGTTTTATTGAATGTTGTTTTTTATTTACATTATTTTTATGTGCATTGCTCCTTAGATGATTAGCGAAATATTTTTTGGAAACATTTCTATTACAAATACAGCAAAATTTCATGTTAAAATTATTACCTTCATTCGATGTTGATTGCTCTTGTGAAGACCGTGAAAGATCCATGTTCGATCCAGATTTTATTCTTTTGATGTCAGCAGAGTTAATATCAACAGCTGCTTTCCTTTTGGTTCCACGACCCATTTGATCAACCCTGTCGAATAAAATTTTATTATATTTAACTGTTAGAAATGCGAATGGAGAAATAAAAAAAATTAAATATATATATAAAATATGATTATTAAATATACTCACAGTTTCCCATCGAATTCATCACATAGCACCATCATTCTTTGATCATAAAATGGGTGATTTAAATCATTTCTTTCTATTTCATCACAAACGTTGAAAAGTTCAATTGTATCAATGGATAAGCTTTCAAATTCATGATCCATTTCATCAAAAAAAACACTAACACAGTCTTGAGACATTGTATATATGTATTCGTTTCACAACTGTTTTTTGTCTCACACTTTTAACCTTAATGCGCAAAGGTCTTCAACAAAAAGCACAATGAATGACTTTGTACAATGCAACATAGTATTTATACTAGTGGAAAACTGAAACATTACTTAATTATATAAACTTATGGTATTAAAATCTGAAGCATGAAGAAACTAAATGAAACTAATTTTTAAAACTGTAACGTTTTACACTATCTTCCTCGGATATCCCCTTTGTTATGTTGTATACAATATCCTTTATCTGAACATCAATGTTGGAATCGTTTTTCATATAATATTTAACACGAATATCTGCATTTTTCCAATGTTGTGCCACTGGGATTTCTTTCAACTTTTTTAAACTATATAATTCCATTTTCACAAGTATGTCAGCGTCCATTCCATCATCTTTATCAGTCGATATATATGAAATGCTTCCCTCCTTCCCTGCACGGCCAACACTTGAAGAAAGTTTAGTTTTTTCTTCTTCCGGTCAGGTTCTTGAAGAAAAAAGTCATCTAAACGATTGGTCTTCTTATTTTTATTTTCTGTTATGTTTAAAACCTCTTCTTCATCATCAGATAAATTATAATAATTATATGGTCTGAAACATTTATCCACATCTTTCAGGTTGTATGAAGACTGAAATATAACATAAACAAATCAAAATGCGTTTCAAAAAATAAATAGGAATTATTAAAGAATTTACTGAAACCAAATTTATAAAATATAAATAACTTACCTCCATTGTTGTTTATTATTTCAAACTTTCAACCACTTCACTTTTGTCGAACTTAGAGCACAATACTAAATCTTTCTACAAGTATCGGGTTATATAGACTGGTAATGGATATCATTATCTAGTTACGATATTCAACTCGACTGCATGTTTGAACAAGTATCCATACCTATCAGTAAAATGTGGATAATAAATACAAAGGGCACTCTAAATACCCTTTGCAATCTTAATAGTCATTGCATTTTTAAAATATTTTTGAAATAGATAAGAACAGAAATGTGTGTATCTAGTAGTTTAGCAACAACATATACGTATAATTATTATAATATTAAGAACAATAAAATATATTTACGAATATGAAAATATAAACGAATAACCTTATCAGGTTTTTATTAACCTTCATTACTTTTGAAGTATATTTTAGGACAGGTTCCTAAGAGATGTATTATAGGTTTTGTGAATAATACAGCATTCAACGGTAGTTATGTTAAAAATCCTTTCAACTTTGAAAATTTTGGTATTTGCTCATTTAGCCTATATATAGATGGTCAACAGATACCTTCAAAATCGTTACAACCATCATTTCCAAACGATGTATTTACTAGCGCATACCACACCCTGTACTCAGGCACCGGTATACATTTTCTTAACGAAGGTAATGGAATATCGAGGGAGCAATATTCAAATGGATACTGTTTACTAGCTTTTGATTTAACACCTGACTTGTCGGCTAACTCTAATGTGCATTGGAATCTTGTACGCCATGGTAGTGTAAGAATGGAAGTAAGATTCGAGAGCGCATTGACTGAAACAATTAACTGTGTAGTTTACGCAGAGTTTTCAAATATTATAGAAATAGATAAGAACAGAAATGTATGTGTGGATTATAGTAGTTAAGCAATCACTTATGTAATTATTATGATATTAAGAATAATAAAATATAATGTAATCGAATATGACATGGTTTTTATTCACCTTTATTACTTTTTTTACAAAGAGACTCATTACTTATGTTGAGATCATATTATGTGTGTTTAAATACATTGGTACAAATATGAATTGATACTAATAAATGTAGTCAGTAAAAGAGTGAAAGAGTAAACGCGTATTAAAGTATGAACACACTAGAAGTGCAAATGAGTCTTCGTAGAATACATCCCAGCCTCCAGAGCAACGTATATCCTTCAAATCGATTGCCGATGTATGCTCAGGTGCCAGCACTTATCATATGCAATCTTGACCCTGATTCACAGCCGGGGTCTCATTGGGTGGCTATTCATATAAACGTCGAAAGAGTTGGGGAATACTTTGATTCGTTTGGACGTAAACCTATTGAAGCAATAGAAGGATTTTTAAGGAGGAATTGTTGCATGTGGAGATACAATAGCCTTACGGTTCAGGATTACCTATCGGCGGTGTGCGGAGAGTACTGTTTGGTATACATATATTACAAGTTCAGGGGGATGAGATTAGAAGACTTCCTTAGAAATTTTACGTGTGACTCAGAGAACAATGATACGGTGCTAGTAAATTTGTATAGAAATATAATGGACATATAAATAAAAGAATAATACCTGGAATAAAAATGTTTTATTTAAATATGTAACCCTTACATCTAATTTTATTATAGATAATGGTGTTAATGTAGGTATATTTATTGTTGTTTGCTTAGACCCGTAGGTTAGGTTAGATATAGTTTATTCAATTTTTCTTTTAGAGCCATAGATCGGGTTAGTGAATGTAGGAAAGTAGATAACGATGCATTCGTACTGAGTCATTAAGTAATTAGATAATGAGTGGGAATTTCGTGCAGGAAATAGTAGCTGATAAGGTGGTGATTAGTAAGTAATTAGCAAGGGTTTTGGGAAAGCTATCTCTGGAACGGTTAGAGCTATCACTTCAGGAGTGAGTGCATTCGACTCCACACGTCCTGTTTAGTGGGGTTAGAGTACAAACTTTTTTTTTTTTTTTTTTAGGCGGGCGCTGCCTCCGAAACAGCTTTTTTTACCGAAGCAGTGGGTGAGGCAGTGCCCGGGAATCCATACTACTACCTCTTTAGGTCTGGGCCTCAGATTTCTGAATCTGCTTCATGATCATTATTAAATCTAATAGGCAAGTAGGTGATCAGCCTCCAGTGCCTGACACACGCCGTCGACTTTTTGGGTCTAAGACATGTCGGTTTCCTCACGATGTCGTTCGAGCAAATTTTAAATACGCACATAGAAAGAAACATCATTAGTGCACAGCCGGGGATCGAACCTCCGACCTCAGGGATGAGAGTCGCACTCTGAAGCCACTAGACCAACACTGCTCAATACCGTCCATATTTACTGCAAGTAAAACTGTGATCCTCTCTTTACTATATTTTCGCCATTCAATATCAAAAGTGTATATTATGTATGATGTGTTGTGGTCAGATCATTACCCGCTTATACTTCATCTTAATATTAAGATTATTAGTAAAAAGTTGTCCTCTATACAAAGTAACTCTGTAAACAATAACGTACGTTGGGGTCAAAGATCCGAGGAAGAAATATTGTTATATCAAAGTGAATGTAACAAGAGGTTAAAATCAATAGATTTTCCAGAGATATTTACGGATTGCGCTGGTTGTTATTGTGATAGACCTAATCATCAAGGTGCAATTGATATATTATATAACAATATTGTTATTTCTCTTAGTGAGGCAGCCGTGACTAGTCGGAAATACTCTAATAAAAATAAAATTAATGATAGAAATCAAAATATAATAGGTTGGAACAAACATGTGAAGCCGGCGCACTCGGAAGCGAGGTTGAGGTTTAGGATTTGGTTACTTCATGGAAAACCAGAATCAGGGAGGGTTTATAATGACATGTGTGAAAGCAGAAAAATATTTAAATCACGACTAAAATGGTGTCAAAACCATCAAGATTTAATAAAAATGGAAAAACTAGCCACTTGTCATGATAAAAAGATTTCGTTTCGTTTTTGGAAAGAAACAAAGAGGCTGACTCCGAGGCCGGGACTCCCAGTCAGCGTCGGAGGGTTAAGTGACTCGAAAGAAATTGCTGATTTTTTCCGAGACAACTTCTATATATCATCCTCGCTGAGACCGTCGCGAAACGAACTCAGTGCTGTACCCATTGGTGATAGGGTTAATACTCAATTTAGCGCCAAACATGTAAGAAGCGTTATAAGTTCTATGTCAAGAGGAAAGTCCCCTGGTCATGATGGGTTAAGCATCGAGCATATACAGTACGCTGGTTCTCATATATATAGGTTATTAGCCATGCTATACTCATTGTGTATAAGTCATTCATATCTACCCTATGATCTTATGCGAACATTAGTTATACCGGTTGAAAAAAACAAGACAGGAGATTTGGCGGATGGTTCAAACTACAGGCCTATATCGCTGGCGACTATTATGGCTAGGGTGTTGGACGGTTTGCTTAATACTCAGTTAAATAAATATCTACATTTACACGATAACCAGTTTGGGTTTCGACCCAAGCTGTCTACAGATGGTGCTATACCGAGTCTTAAGCACACCGTTTCATACTATCTGCGTCGGAGGACGGCGGTATATGCCTCTTTCCTTGATCTTTCCAAGGCATTTGATTTGGTTTGCTACGATCTACTTTGGAAGAAGCTAGAGGATATAAGTGTTCCTCAAGAACTTCTGAACGTATTTAAGTTTTGGTATGGTAACCAAATCAATAATGTTAAATGGATGGGTGCCTTGTCTAAGCCCTATACGATGCAGTGTGGAGTAAGACAAGGTGGACTGAGCTCTCCATCTCTCTTTAATTTATATATAAACGCTTTGATTGAGACGCTTAGCAGCGAGCGTGTCGGCTGTCACGTGGACGGTGTGTGCGTTAACAATATCAGCTACGCAGACGATATGGTGCTGCTGAGTGAGTCGGTCTGCGGGGTTAGACGTCTCCTTAAGCTCTGTGAGGTATATGCGGCTAGTCATGGTTTGAAATATAATGTAAATAAAAGTGAAGTCATGGTCTTTGGGGCCGGTTGGAAGGGTGTGTCCAGTATACCCCCCATGTCGCTATATGGGGTCCCTTTAAAAATTGTAAAAACATTTAAATATCTTGGACACATTTTGACACACGACCTCAGGGACGATGCTGATATAGATAGGGAACGGAGAGCGTTGTGTGTCAGGGCGAACATGATCGCCCGCAGGTTTGCACGATGCTCAATTGATGTGAAAGTAACCTTGTTTAGAGCATTCTGCACATCATTCTATACGAGCGCCTTATGGTCGAAATATACTCGATTGTCATACAACGCTTTCCGTATCCAATATAATAATGCGTTCAGGGTGCTGTTGCGGCTGCCTCGATTCTGCAGCGCATCGGGGATGTTTGCTGAGGCGCGGGTGGATTGTTTTTACGCCACCATACGCAAGCGATGTGCATCCTTGGTGCGCAGGGTGAGAGCTAGCGGTAACGGTATCCTCCGCATTATCGCGGACCGAGTCGATTGCCCATACCTGAATCACTGTTCCTCTATTTCATGCGGAATGATTCTGGTATGAATTAATGTAAACATACTAACACTTAGATTTAAGGTATTAAGCTGTAATTTACTAACATTGTTATGGAACCTTGTTTTCTGAATTAAACAATTAAATTAAAATTTTCCTCCATGAAATTTTTCATCTTTAAGAGTAAGCGTCTACTACTACTACTTTCTAGGGCTCATAACTTACACAAAATTTTAATCTGCATACCAACGAAAGAGTAACAGTATCTGAATTATAACTAAACTAACCACTTCGATAGAAGTGTGTGTCAAATATTCAAACTAATCATAACAAAAACAAAGGCTCGTGTACGTAGTTAAATAACCCCGTGTGTTACCACCACCAACAAAAACCATTGCAACATCCTATATATTTCACTAGCCGAAATGCTGTTACATGATTTTACGAACCACTCTTAGTTCTTACTAAGTAACGTTTCCTAGTAGAGCGTGAGAACAATGTATCAGCAGAACGGTCACGTAGGCCAGTTACCTTTAAGAATAGGATATAAATATAATAGAACGCTTGTAATATTGAGTATTAAACGGACCCACAGAAGTATTTCCGAACCAATTCGACTTAGGGTCCTTCAAGAAAAGAGCGTACCAATTCCTGAAAGGCCGGCAACGCACTTGCGAGCCTTCTGGCATTGTGAGTGTCCATGGGCGGCGGTATCACTTAACATCAGGTGAGCCTCCTGCCCGTTTGCCTCCTATTACATAAAAAAAAAAAAAAAAAAGACCTCAAATCGGACCGGTTGTATTCATTTTAACTTTAAGTTTTTAAAAACCCTTTTTCGCGGACCCACTACTTGACTGTTGTGGACTCCGATTAATTCGAATGAACGCGTCGTTTTGTTATATAGCAATAGATTTTTTCGTTCGAGTTACCAAGTGCATAAAAATGTATGAGATCGAAATTTAAAGATACTCGTGATAACTTTGAACTATAGATAGGTTCGCTTTATCGCAGGTTTAAATTAACGAGAGTCCACTGTACATATATATATAATTATATAAAATAATATATATATTTACATAAAATAATGTCTTTATTTAAAGATTGCTTTTCAAGGCATCACATACTGATAACTAAAATATATGTACATAAAAGTATCATGAAACCATTAGTTGGGTTTTAATCCTAGTTTATTACAATAATAAAATCTTCAATTAATAAACATTCAATTAAAAATAATATGTGGTATGGTGAATTTTCAATTTCGAAGTTCGTAAAGTTAAATATTTCTCAATTCAGAGTTATGTATTAGGGTCAGCTTAAACCTAATATAATATCATACCTAGGTAGGTATCTATAATTGTTTTAATTTAATCTCCAAGGTATATAGAAATAAATGAAATATAAAAAATTACTTCTTTGACCAAAAAATATACATACAAAGAAGACATATGACTGATCATTAACTAGTTTTTGAGACGTCCCTTCAAGCAATAAGTATGCTCGTGATGAGGGAACTCAATGCTGTTTTACAATATAATGCAATATATTAATGTAAATATACAACTTCGTAATATTGTTTTAACATGAACATATTATTACTAATAATCTAGGATACCTTTTACCTACGATTTAACGTGTTCTTGCATTCTCCAGCCCGTAGTCTTGATAGCATATTATTATATTATTTCGACTATCAGGCGGAGTCAAATTATCTTTACGATCCCTGTATGCTAATGTTGTGATTATGGTATCATCTAATTATTATGTAGACGGAAATCAACAAATATACATATATTTACTTCCGGCCAATTTCACGGAAGTATTGACGATAGCCATGGTAGCTTCCCTGTGGTTCTAAAATGATGCCAGTCGTATATAAATCTCACAATAATAATAAATATGAGAAAACTAAGTACTAAATTCACAATGTTAATCGAACTTATTGGCATTAACTTCGTCTCGGTTCGTCCGCAAACGTTTCCCAGTGGCATTGTGCTTATCTGAAAAATAATAAAAAATATATTCCTGTTACTTCTGAAGGCAGAAGGACTGATTATTCATTATAGAATGAGATATGACATTACTATTTCATTGCAAAAAAAACATCTAAATAAGACGTACAAAATACTCTTAAGACTTGGGAACACTTTGTCTTATGAGAATAAAGTTTTGAGTAATATTTTTTTTATTAAATAACTGCTTGTATCTACCGATGATTGAAGAGAGTGGTATTGTGGTTGTATACTCGTAACATATCTAATTTATTTCTAACAGATAGAATATAAAAGGAAAAATAATTCTGTAAGGAATTAAATCGCCGCCGCCGCTCCCGAGCTCGAAGCGAATTGTAATTATTTTCGGACGAGTTAACGATAACAGATGTTTACTGGCTGACACCGAAACCGGAATCTGGTGTTGCCAACCCTCAACTAGTATTCCAACTCAATAATGGAAAAGGAGATGGATTTTTTTTGGCACAGAATGAAGGAGGAGATGGCTGCGCAAACAAAGGCAATAACCGAAGCTGTCACTTAAACTGAAACGTGTCAGAGAATATCAACGAAAAATTGACTGCTCTTGTGGAAGAAAACAAAAGCCTGAAGACGGAAGTAAAAATCTTACATGACAAAATTAAGGTGATGGAAGAATCCAGGAAGGGTAACAACATAATCTTCTTTGGTATAAAAGCGCATGGAGTCTCCAATTGAAGTCATAAATAAAGTACTTGAAGAAAACATGAATCTTCATCTTAACTCGAATGAAATTAATAAAGCTTATCGACTGGGAGAAAAAAAAGGCAACAAACCGCGTCCTATCCTTGTAATGTTTACAACAAACTGGAGAAGAAACGAAGTACTTAAGAGCACCTAAAAACTCAAGAGAAATACAACATAATACACGAGATACTAACAGCAAGATCGAAAACCACGTCTAAAACCAAATCACAGGACAATGGCCACATATCAGCTAAAGCAAAACACCTCATAGAAAAAAGATCAAAATTAATTAAAGTGACTTTCAAAACAAAATCTATCAGAGAACAAATAGGGAAAACTAGCAAAGAAATAAAGAGCCAAATAAGAAGAGACAGAGAACGTCTTAGACGTGACACTTTTGAAAAACATATTAACAAGACGGCATGGTGGCATATAAAAGGCTCTTAAATTCTTATCTGACAAAACAAAGTGGATACCTAATATGAAAGACCAATTTTGCAAGACAAGGACTATCAGATCGTATATTTTATCAATAGCCACAAAATTCTATGAGAACCTTTACTCCAGCAAATATCATACTTACAATATAGACTTAATTAGCAACGATAATATTCCTCATATAATAGAAGCAGACATAAACAAAGCAATTATATCCCAAAAGAAGGATAAAGCTTCCGGCCCTGACGGGATCAATAATGATATGCTTCAAGTCTTTGCAGAAAAGAGATATCACCACTACTAAAATACATCTTTAACGATATACTGAGCACTGAACAAATTCCGTTACAGTGGACCACATCAACGATCATCCTCCTCCACAAAAAAGGTGACAGGAGTGACATGAACAATTATAGGCCGATAAGCTTAATATCCAACATCCAATGTCCATTTTGCGGCGAATAACCAGAAATCTGGACGAAAATCAACCTATAGAGCAGGCTGGTTTCAGGGCGGGATATTCAACATTAGACCATATACTTACGGTAAGACAAATATTTGAGAAAACCGAAGAATTCAATGTGCCGTTCTATTGTTGCTTCATAGACTATAACAAGGCATTCGACTCAATAGAGCACGAAAATATCTGGCACTGCCTCAAAAATCAAGGAGTCGACCCAAAGTATACATCAGAATATTAAAAAATATATACACAAATAGTACCGCTAGAATTAAACTAGAAAAAGTACGAAAAGAAATCAAAATAAATAGAGGTGTACGTCAAGGAGATCCCCTGTCACCTAAATTATTCACAGCTGTACTAGAAGAAATCTTCAGATAATTAAAATGGGATGAGTACGGACTAAACATTAACGGGGAACAACTAACACACCTAAGATTCGCCAATGACATCATACTATTTGCTACAAACAAAGAGCATCTAAGAATTATGATTGCAGACCTGGAGAGGAAAAGCCGCAAGGTAGGGCTAATGAACACCTCAAAAACTAAAGCCATGACGAATGCATCAGAAGATATTATTATAGTAAATGGAGAGTCAATTGATTATGTGAAAGAGTACACATACCTGGGCCAACAGATCTCAACCACTGGTATAATGTCGAAGGAGATTGATACAAGAATTGGAAAAGCATGTAACTGGGGGCTTAGCGAAATCATGAAAAACACAGAAATAAAAATAAATGTCAAATCAAAGCTGTATAACACTTGCATACTTCCAGTATTGACATACGCCTGCCAAACTTGGGCACTCACTAAAATGCAAACCAGGCAACTGAAGACATGCCAGACGGCGATGGAAAGAAGCATGCTAAATATCAGGAAGTCCGATAGAATCAATAATAAAATCATAAGAAACCACACGAAGATTGTAGACGTCACAACGAGGATACGAAGATTGAAATGGAAATGGGCTGGTCACATAATAAGAGGTATAGAAAAGTGGAACAAAAAGATCATATATTGGTACCCAAGAAATAAGAAAAGAAAACGAGGTCAACAAAACCGTTTCGAAGGTGGGAAAATTTGGACCAGGAAAGCTCAGAACAGAGCAGAGGGAAAGAAATGGAGGAGGCCTTTTCCAAAGTTGAGCAAACAGATGGGTCTATTATCACTAGTGGACGGTGTCACCGACTCACTAGTGATAATAATAGTTTAGTTTTAAAATTATGTAAAATTTTCTATCTGAATAAAGGCTTTTATTATTATTTATTATTATTACTCGTAACACTAAATTTAATATTTAATAGTAAATTATACATAAAATTTTCTAATGTTCCGTTTCATCCGTTAAAAGAACATTCCCTTAAAGTTTGCTTTTAATACACACTATTGTAGCGCAAAATTAAATTCAATACTTCCTTTCCAGACGTCTTTACGCAAATAAAGTTTTCTATTAAATCGATTAAGGAAAAACAAGCGAAACACCTGACCTATTTTCTGGGTATCTGATATCTATAGACTCCTACAAAAACATTCGCTCATTCAATAAGGACAAGTATTTCCGTTATCAAATCTAATTTAATGTAATATAACCAATATCCTAAATAGCTACTCCATTCAATTATATAGAATCAAGACAATTCATAGTTTTCACATAAAAATCTTAAAATACTTGACAGAGTAAACTATTAACTTTAATGGTAAATTATTTATCATAGTTCACAATGGGGTAATTTAATGCTGGGAAGTTTGATATCTGATTAGTTGTCATGTAACACAAGTACGGCTATGAATGGTTTCGGGTATTAATTATATTTGTTGAGCCGAAATCCTTAAGGATAGATATTTATGTTACCATATAGTTCTGAAGTCATATTTTTGCAGTATATACCGATATACGTCACATTGGATATGCACAAACTTGTGCACTATTATATCTATTGTCGATTTAAACTATAATCATTTAAGCACCCAAAACATTTACCTAAAGCTTCCATAAAATATAAAGTTAGCTAAATATGTATAGCCAACATTTAAATACCAAGCCTAGGCAGTAACTTACTTGTACTTGAGAAATCGTCTTATCTTCAGATTTCGAGCATCTTATATCAGATAAATCTCGAATAATCCTTTTATATTTGAGTAGCAAAGCTTGAAAACGGGGAATAAAGTGACAATCGCATCTCCACGGATTCTGTCCAAGAAATACGCCCATTATATTATTATTCGCTTGAAATGCTTTGTCAAAGGCATAAACTGGTATCTGAAATAGAAATTATAATATTCACATATTTTAAAACTTTATTAACCCACATTCTGGGCGACAGAATTATGTATATGTTTCGTAATCATTATTTTTTCTAATAGGCAAGTAATCACAGAAGTGCCACACGCCGTCGACTGTTTGGGTCCAAGGCTGAATCGTGCCACTATCGTGAAACTAGCATTCACGATATTAAATGCACACTTAAAAAGTCCATTGGCGCACAGCTGGAGTTCAAACCTACGAACTCAGAGTTGGGAGTCGCACGTTGAAACCACTAGGCTCGCACGGATAATATAGTTAGATAAAAAAAGGATATGATTGTTGGCCTAGTGGCTTCAGCGTGCGACTCTCATCCCTGAGGTCGTAGGTTCGATTCCCGGCTGTGCACCAATGGACTTTCTTTCTATGTGAGCATTTAACATTTGCTCGAACGGTGAAGGAAAACATCGTGAGGAAACCAACAAGTCTTAGACCCAAAAAGTCGACAGCGTGTTAGTCCATTGAAAAGTTACATTTGGGGTTGCGTTTTTTAGAGGACGCAATTTTATTTATGGAACATGTAGGGGGGGTCAATACAAGCTTAACTCCAAGTTTGTGGGGTTGGCGTGCTTGTACCCCGGCCGCCATCTTGGATAAAGGGGTCCAAAAACCACGTTTTTGGCTATATCTCCTAAACTATCAATCGTACATAAAACTTGTAAAGACACATTTTGTAGCAAATCGCTGTGTCTACGATTATGTCTATGTAACTTTTTATCATAAATCCAAAATTCAAAAAGTTATAAGTAAAAAAGTGAAAATATTTCCAATTTTAAAGTTGACTAGGTGCGTCAATGCTCATGACAAGCCGATCAAAACAGCAGTTTTACCTTACTTTTAAGATCTCTCGTTTATTTTAAACAAATTTTCTAAATCATTTTTTTTTATTTTTTTTTATTCCTACAATTTTACTTATTGGTATTCCTAGTAGGCCTATTCCACAGACAACTTGCTGATATGGTAATCTTCGACATAATTAAAGAGTCGACATAAAGAGACATAATTGTAGACACAGCGATTTGCTATAAAATGTGTCATTACAAGTTTTATGTACGATGGATAGTTTAGGAGATATAGCCAAAAACTTGGTTTTTGGACCCCTTTTTCCAGGATGGCGGCCGGGGGACAAGCACGCCAACCCCACAAACTTGAGGTTAAGCTTGTATTGACCGCCCCTACAGTTCCCATAAATAACATTGCGTCCTCTAACAAATGTTAAGTTTGGCCCTCAAATTGTAACATTTCAATGGACTATCGGAGCGCTGTAAAACCTTAGCTATTAACTTAATGAAAAAATTATGCAAATAAAAGTTGTTTCCCAAAAAATGATCTACAAAAAAGGTCTGATATTATTTTTTCGTAAAATGATACAAAAAAGTTATATCGAAAAATATAAATTTTTTTCTCGAATTTCTGAAGATTTTCGCTTATAACTTTTTTATTTATAGTTTTACGATAAAAAGTTACAGGACCAAAGTTGTAGAGAATTTAATTTGCAACAAAAAATGTTAACAAATTTTTTTATCAAATAAATAGTTTAAGAGATATATCATAAAAACCGTTTCAACCACTATTTTCAAGATGGCGGCCGTGGGACAAGAGTGGCGACCCCACAAACTTGGTTTTAGCTTTACACTGACCCCCCCTACACATCAAAAAAATAAAATTGCGTCCTCTAAAAAACGCAAGGTTAGGCCTAAAAAATGTAACATTTCAATGGACTATGTGTATTAGATTGAAAAATGACCATGAAACAGATTCAGAAGTCAGAGGCCCAGACCTAAAGAGGTTGTAGCGCAACTGATTTATTTAAAAAAAAGGTTCACAGCAAAACCTTGCACGGCAGGGCTACTCTATAGTCTGCAATTGATTCCAATTCCAATAAATCTACATTTTGATGTTTTTCAAATATTAAAAGTGAAAACTTGAAAGTTGTACTTTGGTAGGTACGTGTTATGTGGTCCCCACTATACTATTAAACTTTCAACTGTTATTTACCTAATTATTATTTCTTTGCCTTGTATAAGTTTAACCATTTGTTTATGTAGTGATAAGTTATAGTTAATAACCTAATGACATTGTTTGTTCCCCTAATGTATCCCTACTCCTACCCAAACCTTTAAGTACCAAATCCCGATCCTTTCAAAGGCACTTCTATTCCATATTCCAACTCCAACGTTAGTTTATTGTAAACATAATTTTAAATAAAGTTTGTTAGTTTTAAAAAACAAGTATTAGTCACTGCCTCATAACAAATTTGGCGCAGTCGGTAGGATCTACTTGTGTAGTAAGACGAAGCAAACGTACAAAGGACTAGCATCGCCTAGTACGGTAGCCTTAAGCTTTTAATAGTTTTCGCCGATACTATGCTCTTGTGGTTCGTGTTACTGTGGTAAGTGGCATTTTACTTGTGGCTCATTCTTTTCCTATATTTCCATATTTTGTGTGTTTTATATATATTATCGTGTATTACTATATCTTATATTTCATTTAATTACATTATTCATATTTAACTACACACGCATTCTACATTTTAATCATCATCATGTCATTAAAGACCGAAAGCATAATGAAGGCATCACCAGTTAATATTCAAACTCTTATAAATCTAATTCCTATATTCGACACAAACAATCACGATGAAATTTACGGTTACATTAGGTCCTGTGATACTGTGTTTAAACTGTCATCTCCGTTTGAACGGGAGACTTTGTTAACTTGTGCTCTAAATAATATTAAAGGCATCGCGGCCTCAGAAGTTCGGTGTAAAACTTACGAGACGTGGGATGAATTAAAGAGATTTCTTATTGAGAGATTCGCGAATACCAAGACAATTCAACATTTGAATTTAGAACTTCAATCGATTTTCCAGAGACATGATGAGTCCTTAACCCAATTCTATCATAGAGTAGATCTTTGTCGTTGCAAAATCTTAGAAAAACTACACTCAGAAATTTGCGATTCAACATTAGACGGACGTGTAGCAACCACCGAGGAAACCGCCTTAAGCATATTCCTCAACGGTCTCTCTACAGACATGGGTATAATGCTCAGAACAAAAGGTTTCGATACCTTGAGAGAAGCAGGTCGTTTTGCAATGCAAGAAGATCAAATTAGGGCTATGAACAAAGCTAGGCAATCTTTATTTAGACCAGTTGCAACTCCTAGGCCAGCAATTAGGAGTAATGCATATCAAAATAATTACCAATCTATTCGAAACCCAAATATTCCATTCAGGCCTCCTAATCCTAGATTTTCTCCAAAGACATGTGCTTATTGTAAAAATATTGGGCATTCAATAAACGAATGTCGCAAGAGAGCATACAACGAGCAAAATAAACAACGCGCTCTCCCTGCACCAATCCGCCATTTAAACTTAGAAGCGACCAACGAAATGAGCGACCCGTTGGAAATCGCTACCAGCTCTTACTCGATGAACCCAGCTCTTTAGACTATTCAATGCTTCCTCAAATTCCAAAATCAAGTCGAGTGTTACAAAGCACTGTGTCTGCATCCTTGCATAATAAACCAGCCTATCGGAGGCAATGCAAAGAAGCTTGCACACAGACAGATTTTGAAGCTAGCTTTATACAGACCTACAAACAGGGTAGCCAGTCCCAAACCTTTGGTCATAATACGGATTCTACTATTTCTTATAAGCACGATGAATCTCCAAAATCCTCTGAATCTAAAAATCGCACTGTATCTTCTAACCCCACTGTATCTCAAAATATCGCTGAATCTTGTAAACCCGCTGTATCTCATACTACTACTAAATCGAATTCAAAATACCATTATAAAAAAAAAAAAACGTAAGTCGAAATCAAACAACAAGAATATTAAATCTTTTTCAATCTCTGCTTTAAATGATATACCTCCAGAAAATCTCTTACATGCTACATTTTACATAGATAATAAACCTGTGACTCTTTTAATTGATACCGGTGCTGGTATATCTGTCATACGTAAAGATAAAATAGGTTTAGCTTGCATTAACGAATTAAATATAGTTTCTATTCAAGGTATTTCCAGTTCTCAATCTCAGATGCTGACCTTAGGAACGGCAAATATTTCCCTTGACAATTTACCTAAACATAAATTTCATGTTGCAAACCTTAACATAAAAGCTGACGGTATTTTAGGTAATGACTTTATGACTGAATATGACTGTAAAATTGAAGTACAATCGAAAATCTTAACAATTGGCGTCAAAAGTTATGACTTATTTTATTTACATGAAAAACTACAAGATTTAAATTCACAGAACAATACTGTATCCCTCGAAAAACAAGTAATTAACAAACGATCGGAAACAGTAATTAGATGTACAACAAATTCTATGAATTCTGGCGAAGCAATCGTTGAAAAACATACATTAGATAATGGCATTATTATTCCACGCTCATTAGTGACCGTCACAAACAACTCTTTTCTTATAACTTGCATTAATTTAGACAAACAAGATAAGATTATTAGCACTCCTTCCATCCCTGTTACTATTTTTGACTTTGACAAACATACTAATGAACAAACTCAACATGAGATAAATAATTTTAATTGTATTTCCCAAACAGATCGTCAGAGCAAAGTTTGGTCCCTCATTAGAGGCGACCATTTAAACAAAGAAGAATCAAACTCCCTAAATAAAATCGTAATTGAATATTCTGACATATTTTATACAGAAGGTGACAAACTGACATTTACAAACCACACTAAGCATACTATTCCTACCACATCAAATATTCCAATTAATACGAAAACATATAGGTTTCCACATATACATCAACAAGAAGTAAAAACCCAGGTCGATAAAATGTTAAATGAAAATATATAATACGTCCGAGTACTTCACCATGGAGTAGTCCTATCTGGGTAGTCCCTAAAAAAAGTAGACGCCTCCGGCAAACAAAAATGGCGCGTCGTTATTGATTATCGTAAACTGAATGATATAACCATAGGTGATAGTTATCCTTTACCTAACATTACAGATATACTCGACAAGTTAGGACATTCTGTTTACTTCACTACTTTAGATCTCGCCTCTGGATTCCACCAAATCGAACTCGAATCAAACGATATTCCTAAAACTGCCTTTAATACTCCGTATGGACATTATGAATTTTTAAGAATGCCATTTGGATTAAAGAATGCTCCAGCAACTTTTCAACGTGCTATGGATAGCGTACTCTATGGATTACAAGGTGAACGTTGCTTTGTTTTTTTAGATGACATAGTAGTCTTCGCCTCTAGTTTACAAGAACACGAACAAAAGCTATACGAAGTCTTCAATCGACTTAGGAAAAATGGCTTAAAAGTTCAACCAGATAAGTGTGAATTCCTTAGGAAAGAAGTAGCCTATCTAGGGCATATAATTTCTAGCGAAGGTGTAAAACCTAATCCTGATAAAGTTCACGCAGTCGATAATTTTCCAGTTCCCAAATCATGCAAAGACATCAAGTCTTTCCTTGGCCTAACCGGCTATTATCGCCGTTTCATTTCTAATTTTAGTAGTCTAACAAAACCTTTAACTAGTCTCCTTAAGAAAGATGTTCCTTTTGTTTGGGGTGAAACTCAACAATCAGCCTTTGAAGAATGCAAACGTCTCCTTACCAATCCTCCTATTTTACAATATCCTGATTTTACTAAAGAATTTATTTTAACAACAGACGCTTCTCTTCATGCGATTGGCGCTGTTTTATCGCAAGGGCAAATAGGTAAAGATCTACCTATTGCGTATGCATCACGTACTCTCAACAAAGCAGAATCAAATTATTCCACCATTGAACGTGAATTATTAGCCATAGTTTGGGCTGTTAAGCATTTTCGTCCCTATTTATTTGGTAGAAAGTTCAAGATCGTTACCGATCATAAACCATTAACATGGCTTTTCTCTATAAAAGACCCTGGTAGTCGTCTCGTTCGCTGGCGTCTCAAACTCGAAGAATATGAATACGAAGTAATTTATAAAGCTGGTAAAAATAATACTAATGCCGACGCACTCTCTAGGCCCTCAATTCTTAACACAAATACTATTGACTTAACTTGTGACAAAAATACTGATAAGAACGAAATCGATTCTCACGACGACTATTTACAATTAAACTATCAACACTTTACAGAAATTTCAGATTATAGTTTCGACACTCCAAATCTACATATTTCACCAGATAAGCTGTTAGACGAACGACATAAAGACATATTTATTGCTATTTCTTGTGACATTTCCGATAAGAACAATCTTTACAACGAAGCTATTTCAATGTGTTCTCAAGTGGAACCATTTCTAAAAAAGTCTAAAGCACTCTACGAAACTGACTTATTGGTTTCCAACAAAAAACAAAACATTTACTTTAACTATTCTCGACCCTTATATTTCGATCCTTGGGATTCTGAAAGTTATTTTAAGTCACTTCTTAGCTGTTTACAGAATAACGATTTGAAATCACTTTACGTACCTGACTTAAAAGATGACGCAACTTGTAAATTAAAAGGCAATGAACAACTACATATTACATCTTATTTAGCAGACATTTATAATTGTAAGATTACTATCTGTGAAAACAAAGTGAAGACTCCTAATCCTGAAGATATTCCTTCTATTTTAAAATCTTTTCATGATGACCCTTTGTCTGGTCACCGTGGTATAGTTGAAACCACACGAAAAATAAGATCAGAGTATTTTTGGAAAGGTATGACCGACACTATTAAAAATTACATTGACAAATGTCAAATTTGCCAACGGAGTAAGATACAAAGAAAAACTTATAAAGCTCCAATGGTAATAACTTCATCATCCACTGAACCTTTTGAACGTGTCTCTATCGACTTAGTTTCTTATTCAGAAGTAACCCATGACTCTAATAAGTACATCTTAACCTTACAAGATGATTTAACAAGGTTTGTACAAGCTTATCCTATTGTAGATAAACAAGCAATTACCGTAGCAAAGACTCTATTAATCTTCTGTCAACATTACGGCGTTCCCAAACGATTTCACTCAGATCAAGGAACAGAATTTGTAAATAGCATCATAAAACAATTAATGAAATTGTTAGGTTCAAATCATACATTGAGCACAGCTTACCACCCTCAAAGTAATGGTTCTATAGAACGTTTCCATGCTACTCTTAGAGATCATATACGATCGTATCATAAGAGAAATAATTGCAATTGGGATCAAATAATTCCTTTCGCAGTTATATGTCATAACACAGCAGTTAATCAATCATTGGGTTTCACGCCTCATGAATTACTTTTTGGGTATAAACCTCGATCACTCTACTCTCTAAAAGAATTAAACGAATATACAACCTGTGATTATTTACATGATCTTAATGAACGACTCAAAGTTTCTCGTGACGTTGCTTTACGTAACTTACAAGCGATGAAGGAAAAAGCTAAAGAACGTTATGATAAAAATATTAGAAACATCGCTAAGTATAACGTAGGCGATTACGTAATGCTCAAGGTGCCTAACCCTAATAACTTAGATTCGAAATGGGAAGGTCCTTATCTTATTGTCAGAATAGGATTCAATGAAAATTACATTATCAGAAAGAATGGAAGAAACCAAATAGTGCATGCAAATCGTTTAAGACCATCGCACGAATCATAAATTATTTAGAATAATTATCGTTACTAGATTTTTTTTACAAACCAATTTTAATTCTATTTCAGTTTACCAATTGCTATGGCATTTCCCAATACTATATCCGACGGAGAGGAGAATCCTAATTATATACATTCGTTTTATACACACATGAATAATCCTTATTTTAGTTTTATCATATGTTCTATAATAAAAATTTTATTTTACATTATACTATACAAAATTTATATAATTATAAAGAAAATAGTTACAAATAGGTTTAATTCTAATTAGAATTCTGAAGAGGTCGTAGTCTAATTCTTGTATATTATTATATTTCTTTCAATATTATATTTTACAAAATAGTTATTTCCATATTTCAGGTACTCCACAACCTTTGTTGTCGGGGATACCCACATACAAAATATACCTTCAAACTCAGGACTATATTATGAAGAAGTTGGTGAAATTCTAGTGTCGGAAAGTTCTTGGAAACTCATTATATATAGAGATATCGAACCATTATTCTTATCGAGGGATTCTCTAAAACGATTAGTAAATAGTTATAATTTTATAATCAAACGAAATTCTAATTTACCTAACGTCGTTACTACCAGTTCTTTTATTAAATTAAGTATTATGAATATAGACTCAAGGTTGGATGAATTTCAATATTACACAAGCGACAAGCGTTTCAAGCGCGAACTTATAGACGGTCTAAGCTCAGTTCTAAAATGGCTCATTGGTACACCAGACGCAAAAGATGCCGAATACTATAATGAATGTATTACTCTTAGAAAAGCAACAAATTTCTACGAATGATATTTTAAAACAACAACTCCAAATTCTTTCTTCAACCATTACTAACTTTAACAATACCATTTTAAAAATTTCATACGATGAACACATGATCAATGAAAATTTAATGAAAATTAACTCCTATATTAACTCAACGAATACTTTACTTTTTAATCTCAGTGTATCTGAACAGATCTCAACTGTTTCTATACAAATTCTAGAACTCGTCACGTCTCTAGAAAAACAAATTGATGATATCGTTGCGAGCATTTTATTTATTAAATCGGGAGCAGTTCATCCTTCGGTCATATCGTCAGTAAGTCTTTACAAAGAATTATTAGCATCAAGTCATGCTAGAACATCTGGTAACCTAGTGGCAACCGTGAGTCTTCAAAACATTCATAAAATTTTAAACTCTGCCACAATTACATCATATATTTATATGAACAAAATTATATATATATTAAATTTTCCTTTAGTCAAAAATGACATATTTACCTTATACCATTTAATTTCAATTCCTATAAAACATCCTGAGTCCTCCTTATATTCCACAATCCTACCTGAGCACATGTATCTTGCTATGAGCAAAAACAGTCAACGCTACCTGACGACGAACTCCGTGGATAAGTGTCATGAATTCTCTCCAAACCTTCATGTATGCAGTAAGGTCACAATCATCAACTCAAACGCACGACCAATCTGCGAAGTCTCCATCTTGCTGACGAATTCTAAAGACATACCTCAAAACTGCGAGGTATCCACATTCTCTGCGCATTTCAACACATTTCATCCATTAAAAAATAACAAATGGATTTTCATACTTTCGAAGAAAATTAAATATGCTATGGAATGCAACGGAAAAACTACACATGGCGAAATATTTGGACACGGAATAATTCTGCTACAACCTGCATGCAAATTTTATACACCAATGGTTACACTCATCGCTGAAATCGAAAAACATAAGTCATCCCATTGTTACTGTCGACGTGGAAAATAACTGCATCGAAGGAACTCCAGATCTTTATAATCCAGGACTCGTACCTATCCAAATTAACGATGTTTCCTTAGACACTCTCAATACTATTAAAGACGAGATCAAACATCACTCTAAAATACTAAATCAAGATAAATATATCATTCAAGAACATCCATACAATTTCACTCTAACGAGTTTATCACTTGGATCAGTCCTTCTTATTTATACTCTTTACAAGTTTTGCAATTGTTGCAACCTCTTCAAATACTTTTACCCAAGAAGAAACTCTCACGAACAAGGATGCATTCAAATATTTAATAATTGCTTCGACCAATCCCGAAGACGACAACAAATAGAAATCCCAATGTCTACATACAATACGACAACGACGACGACGGCTTGCATCAGCTCGGACGACGAAGAAGAGGACGCCCAACAAACTTCTTCAAAAAGTTCACGCCAACAGGCGCAACCTTTATTTTAAGGGGGGAGGTGTTATGTGGTCCCCACTATACTATTAAACTTTCAACTGTTATTTACCTAATTATTATTTCTTTGCCTTGTATAAGTTTAACCATTTGTTTATGTAGTGATAAGTTATAGTTAATAACCTAATGACATTGTTTGTTCCCCTAATGTATCCCTACTCCTACCCAAACCTTTAAGTACCAAATCCCGATCCTTTCAAAGGCACTTCTATTCCATATTCCAACTCCAACGTTAGTTTATTGTAAACATAATTTTAAATAAAGTTTGTTAGTTTTAAAAAACAAGTATTAGTCACTGCCTCATAACATACGTGAAACTCATCTTCAACATCGGCCGCTATTGTTATGAGGCAGTGACTAAAACTTGTTTTTTAAAACTAACAAACTTTATTTAAAATTATGTTTACTAACGTTGGAGTTGGAATATGGAATAGAAGTGCCCTTGAAAGGATCGGGATTTGGTACTTAAAGGTTTGGGTAGGAGTAGGGATACATTAGGGGAACAAACAATGTCATTAGGTTATTAACTATAACTTATCACTACATAAACAAATGGTTAAACTTATACAAGCCAAAGAAATAATAATTAGGTAAATAACAGTTGAAAGTTTAATAGTATAGTGGGGACCACATAACACCTCCCCCCTTAAAATAAAGGTTGCGCCTGTTGGCGTGAACTTTTTGAAGAAGTTTGTTGGGCGTCCTCTTCTTCGTCGTCCGAGCTGATGCAAGCCGTCGTCGTCGTCGTCGTATTGTATGTAGACATTGGGATTTCTATTTGTTGTCGTCTTCGGGATTGGTCGAAGCAATTATTAAATATTTGAATGCATCCTTGTTCGTGAGAGTTTCTTCTTGGGTAAAAGTATTTGAAGATGTTGCAACAATTGCAAAACTTGTAAAGAGTATAAATAAGAAGGACTGATCCAAGTGATAAACTCATTAGAGTGAAATTGTATGGATGTTCTTGAATGATATATTTATCTTGATTTAGTATTTTAGAGTGATGTTTGATCTCGTCTTTAATAGTATTGAGAGTGTCTAAGGAAACATCGTTAATTTGGATAGGTACGAGTCCTGGATTATAAAGATCTGGAGTTCCTTCGATGCAGTTATTTTCCACGTCGACAGTAACAATGGGATGACTTATGTTTTTCGATTTCAGCGATGAGTGTAACCATTGGTGTATAAAATTTGCATGCAGGTTGTAGCAGAATTATTCCGTGTCCAAATATTTCGCCATGTGTAGTTTTTCCGTTGCATTCCATAGCATATTTAATTTTCTTCGAAAGTATGAAAATCCATTTGTTATTTTTTAATGGATGAAATGTGTTGAAATGCGCAGAGAATGTGGATACCTCGCAGTTTTGAGGTATGTCTTTAGAATTCGTCAGCAAGATGGAGACTTCGCAGATTGGTCGTGCGTTTGAGTTGAAGATTGTGATTGTGCATACATGAAGGTTTGGAGAGAATTCATGACACTTATCCACGGAGTTCGTCGTCAGGTAGCGTTGACTGTTTTTGCTCATAGCAAGATACATGTGCTCAGGTAGGATTGTGGAATATAAGGAGGACTCAGGATGTTTTATAGGAATTGAAATTAAATGGTATAAGGTAAATATGTCATTTTTGACTAAAGGAAAATTTAATATATATATAATTTTGTTCATATAAATATATGATGTAATTGTGGCAGAGTTTAAAATTTTATGAATGTTTTGAAGACTCACGGTTGCCACTAGGTTACCTGATGTTCTAGCATGACTTGATGCTAATAATTCTTTGTAAAGACTTACTGACGATATGACCGAAGGATGAACTGCTCCCGATTTAATAAATAAAATGCTCGCAACGATATCATCAATTTGTTTTTCTAGAGACGTGACGAGTTCTAGAATTTGTATAGAAACAGTTGAGATCTGTTCAGATACACTGAGATTAAAAAGTAAAGTATTCGTTGAGTTAATATAGGAGTTAATTTTCATTAAATTTTCATTGATCATGTGTTCATCGTATGAAATTTTTAAAATGGTATTGTTAAAGTTAGTAATGGTTGAAGAAAGAATTTGGAGTTGTTGTTTTAAAATATCATTCGTAGAAATTTGTTGCTTTTCTAAGAGTAATACATTCATTATAGTATTCGGCATCTTTTGCGTCTGGTGTACCAATGAGCCATTTTAGAACTGAGCTTAGACCGTCTATAAGTTCGCGCTTGAAACGCTTGTCGCTTGTGTAATATTGAAATTCATCCAACCTTGAGTCTATATTCATAATACTTAATTTAATAAAAGAACTGGTAGTAACGACGTTAGGTAAATTAGAATTTCGTTTGATTATAAAATTATAACTATTTACTAATCGTTTTAGAGAATCCCTCGATAAGAATAATGGTTCGATATCTCTATATATAATGAGTTTCCAAGAACTTTCCGACACTAGAATTTCACCAACTTCTTCATAATATAGTCCTGAGTTTGAAGGTATATTTTGTATGTGGGTATCCCCGACAACAAAGGTTGTGGAGTACCTGAAATATGGAAATAACTATTTTGTAAAATATAATATTGAAAGAAATATAATAATATACAATTAGACTACGACCTCTTCAGAATTCTAATTAGAATTAAACCTATTTGTAACTATTTTCTTTATAATTATATAAATTTTGTATAGTATAATGTAAAATAAAATTTTTATTATAGAACATATGATAAAACTAAAATAAGGATTATTCATGTGTGTATAAAACGAATGTATATAATTAGGATTCTCCTCTCCGTCGGATATAGTATTGGGAAATGCCATAGCAATTGGTAAACTGAAATAGAATTAAAATTGGTTTGTAAAAAAATCTAGTAACGATAATTATTCTAAATAATTTATGATTCGTGCGATGGTCTTAAACGATTTGCATGCACTATTTGGTTTCTTCCATTCTTTCTGATAATGTAATTTTCATTGAATCCTATTCTGACAATAAGATAAGGACCTTCCCATTTCGAATCTAAGTTATTAGGGTTAGGCACCTTGAGCATTACGTAATCGCCTACGTTATACTTAGCGATGTTTCTAATATTTTTATCATAACGTTCTTTAGCTTTTTCCTTCATCGCTTGTAAGTTACGTAAAGCAACGTCACGAGAAACTTTGAGTCGTTCATTAAGATCATGTAAATAATCACAGGTTGTATATTCGTTTAATTCTTTTTAGAGAGTAGAGTGATCGAGGTTTATACCCAAAAAGTAATTCATGAGGCGTGAAACCCAATGATTGATTAACTGCTGTGTTATGACATATAACTGCGAAAGGAATTATTTGATCCCAATTGCAATTATTTCTCTTATGATACGATCGTATATGATCTCTAAGAGTAGCATGGAAACGTTCTATAGAACCATTACTTTGAGGGTGGTAAGCTGTGCTCAATGTATGATTTGAACCTAACAATTTCATTAATTGTTTTATGATGCTATTTACAAATTCTGTTCCTTGATCTGAGTGAAATCGTTTGGGAACGCCGTAATGTTGACAGAAGATTAATAGAGTCTTTGCTACGGTAATTGCTTGTTTATCTACAATAGGATAAGCTTGTACAAACCTTGTTAAATCATCTTGTAAGGTTAAGATGTACTTATTAGAGTCATGGGTTACTTCTGAATAAGAAACTAAGTCGATAGAGACACGTTCAAAAGGTTCAGTGGATGATGAAGTTATTACCATTGGAGCTTTATAAGTTTTTCTTTGTATCTTACTCCGTTGGCAAATTTGACATTTGTCAATGTAATTTTTAATAGTGTCGGTCATACCTTTCCAAAAATACTCTGATCTTATTTTTCGTGTGGTTTCAACTATACCACGGTGACCAGACAAAGGGTCATCATGAAAAGATTTTAAAATAGAAGGAATATCTTCAGGATTAGGAGTCTTCACTTTGTTTTCACAGATAGTAATCTTACAATTATAAATGTCTGCTAAATAAGATGTAATATGTAGTTGTTCATTGCCTTTTAATTTACAAGTTGCGTCATCTTTTAAGTCAGGTACGTAAAGTGATTTCAAATCGTTATTCTGTAAACAGCTAAGAAGTGACTTAAAATAACTTTCAGAATCCCAAGGATCGAAATATAAGGGTCGAGAATAGTTAAAGTAAATGTTTTGTTTTTTGTTGGAAACCAATAAGTCAGTTTCGTAGAGTGCTTTAGACTTTTTTAGAAATGGTTCCACTTGAGAACACATTGAAATAGCTTCGTTGTAAAGATTGTTCTTATCGGAAATGTCACAAGAAATAGCAATAAATATGTCTTTATGTCGTTCGTCTAACAGCTTATCTGGTGAAATATGTAGATTTGGAGTGTCGAAACTATAATCTGAAATTTCTGTAAAGTGTTGATAGTTTAATTGTAAATAGTCGTCGTGAGAATCGATTTCGTTCTTATCAGTATTTTTGTCACAAGTTAAGTCAATAGTATTTGTGTTAAGAATTGAGGGCCTAGAGAGTGCGTCGGCATTAGTATTATTTTTACCAGCTTTATAAATTACTTCGTATTCATATTCTTCGAGTTTGAGACGCCAGCGAACGAGACGACTACCAGGGTCTTTTATAGAGAAAAGCCATGTTAATGGTTTATGATCGGTAACGATCTTGAACTTTCTACCAAATAAATAGGGACGAAAATGCTTAACAGCCCAAACTATGGCTAATAATTCACGTTCAATGGTGGAATAATTTGATTCTGCTTTGTTGAGAGTACGTGATGCATACGCAATAGGTAGATCTTTACCTATTTGCCCTTGCGATAAAACAGCGCCAATCGCATGAAGAGAAGCGTCTGTTGTTAAAATAAATTCTTTAGTAAAATCAGGATATTGTAAAATAGGAGGATTGGTAAGGAGACGTTTGCATTCTTCAAAGGCTGATTGTTGAGTTTCACCCCAAACAAAAGGAACATCTTTCTTAAGGAGACTAGTTAAAGGTTTTGTTAGACTACTAAAATTAGAAATGAAACGGCGATAATAGCCGGTTAGGCCAAGGAAAGACTTGATGTCTTTGCATGATTTGGGAACTGGAAAATTATCGACTGCGTGAACTTTATCAGGATTAGGTTTTACACCTTCGCTAGAAATTATATGCCCTAGATAGGCTACTTCTTTCCTAAGGAATTCACACTTATCTGGTTGAACTTTTAAGCCATTTTTCCTAAGTCGATTGAAGACTTCGTATAGCTTTTGTTCGTGTTCTTGTAAACTAGAGGCGAAGACTACTATGTCATCTAAAAAACAAAGCAACGTTCACCTTGTAATCCATAGAGTACGCTATCCATAGCACGTTAAAAAGTTGCTGGAGCATTCTTTAATCCAAATGGCATTCTTAAAAATTCATAATGTCCATACGGAGTATTAAAGGCAGTTTTAGGAATATCGTTTGATTCGAGTTCGATTTGGTGGAATCCAGAGGCGAGATCTAAAGTAGTGAAGTAAACAGAATGTCCTAACTTGTCGAGTATATCTGTAATGTTAGGTAAAGGATAACTATCACCTATGGTTATATCATTCAGTTTACGATAATCAATAACGACGCGCCATTTTTGTTTGCCGGAGGCGTCTACTTTTTTAGGGACTACCCAGATAGGACTACTCCATGGTGAAGTACTCGGACGTATTATATTTTCATTTAACATTTTATCGACCTGGGTTTTTACTTCTTGTTGATGTATATGTGGAAACCTATATGTTTTCGTATTAATTGGAATATTTGATGTGGTAGGAATAGTATGCTTAGTATGGTTTGTAAATGTCAGTTTGTCACCTTCTGTATAAAATATGTCAGAATATTCAATTACGATTTTATTTAGGGAGTTTGATTCTTCTTTGTTTAAATGGTCGCCTCTAATGAGGGAACAAACTTTGCTCTGACGATCTGTTTGGGAAATACAATTAAAATTATTTATCTCATGTTGAGTTTGTTCATTAGTATGTTTGTCAAAGTCAAAAATTGTAACAGGGATGGAAGGAGTGCTAATAATCTTATCTTGTTTGTCTAAATTAATGCAAGTTATAAGAAAAGAGTTGTTTGTGACGGTCACTAATGAGCGTGGAATAATAATGCCATTATCTAATGTATGTTTTTCAACGATTGCTTCGCCAGAATTCATAGAATTTGTTGTACATCTAATTACTGTTTCCGATCGTTTGTTAATTACTTGTTTTTCGAGGGATACAGTATTGTTCTGTGAATTTAAATCTTGTAGTTTTTCATGTAAATAAAATAAGTCATAACTTTTGACGCCAATTGTTAAGATTTTCGATTGTACTTCAATTTTACAGTCATATTCAGTCATAAAGTCATTACCTAAAATACCGTCAGCTTTTATGTTAAGGTTTGCAACATGAAATTTATGTTTAGGTAAATTGTCAAGGGAAATATTTGCCGTTCCTAAGGTCAGCATCTGAGATTGAGAACTGGAAATACCTTGAATAGAAACTATATTTAATTCGTTAATGCAAGCTAAACCTATTTTATCTTTACGTATGACAGATATACCAGCACCGGTATCAATTAAAAGAGTCACAGGTTTATTATCTATGTAAAATGTAGCATGTAAGAGATTTTCTGGAGGTATATCATTTAAAGCAGAGATTGAAAAGATTTAATATTCTTGTTGTTTGATTTCGACTTACGTTTATTTTTTTTATAATGGTATTTTGAATTCGATTTAGTAGTAGTATGAGATACAGCGGGTTTACAAGATTCAGCGATATTTTGAGATACAGTGGGGTTAGAAGATACAGTGCGATTTTTTAGATTCAGAGGATTTTGGAGATTCATCGTGCTTATAAGAAATAGTAGAATCCGTATTATGACCAAAGGTTTGGGACTGGCTACCCTGTTTGTAGGTCTGTATAAAGCTAGCTTCAAAATCTGTCTGTGTGCAAGCTTCTTTGCATTGCCTCCGATAGGCTGGTTTATTATGCAAGGATGCAGACACAGTGCTTTGTAACACTCGACTTGATTTTGGAATTTGAGGAAGCATTGAATAGTCTAAAGAGCTGGGTTCATCGAGTAAGAGCTGGTAGCGATTTCCAACGGGTCGCTCATTTCGTTGGTCGCTTCTAAGTTTAAATGGCGGATTGGTGCAGGGAGAGCGCGTTGTTTATTTTGCTCGTTGTATGCTCTCTTGCGACATTCGTTTATTGAATGCCCAATATTTTTACAATAAGCACATGTCTTTGGAGAAAATCTAGGATTAGGAGGCCTGAATGGAATATTTGGGTTTCGAATAGATTGGTAATTATTTTGATATGCATTTCTCCTAATTGCTGGCCTAGGAGTTGCAACTGGTCTAAATAAAGATTGCCTAACTTTGTTCATAGCCCTAATTTGATCTTCTTGCATTGCAAAACGACCTACTTCTCTCAAGGTATCGAAACCTTTTGTTCTGAGCATTATACCCATGTCTGTAGAGAGACCGTTGAGGAATATGCTTAAGGCGGTTTCCTCGGTGGTTGCTACACGTCCGTCTAATGTTGAATCGCAAATTTCTGAGTGTAGTTTTTCTAAGATTTTGCAACGACAAAGATCTACTCTATGATAGAATTGGGTTAAGGACTCATCATGTCTCTGGAAAATCGATTGAAGTTCTAAATTCAAATGTTGAATTGTCTTGGTATTCGCGAATCTCTCAATAAGAAATCTCTTTAATTCATCCCACGTCTCGTAAGTTTTACACCGAACTTCTGAGGCCGCGATGCCTTTAATATTATTTAGAGCACAAGTTAACAAAGTCTCCCGTTCAAACGGAGATGACAGTTTAAACACAGTATCACAGGACCTAATGTAACCGTAAATTTCATCGTGATTGTTTGTGTCGAATATAGGAATTAGATTTATAAGAGTTTGAATATTAACTGGTGATGCCTTCATTATGCTTTCGGTCTTTAATGACATGATGATGATTAAAATGTAGAATGCGTGTGTAGTTAAATATGAATAATGTAATTAAATGAAATATAAGATATAGTAATACACGATAATATATATAAAACACACAAAATATGGAAATATAGGAAAAGAATGAGCCACAAGTAAAATGCCACTTACCACAGTAACACGAACCACAAGAGCATAGTATCGGCGAAAACTATTAAAAGCCTAAGGCTACCGTACTAGGCGATGCTAGTCCTTTGTACGTTTGCTTCGTCTTACTACACAAGTAGATCCTACCGACTGCGCCAAATTTGTTATGAGGCAGTGACTAAAACTTGTTTTTTAAAACTAACAAACTTTATTTAAAATTATGTTTACAATAAACTAACGTTGGAGTTGGAATATGGAATAGAAGTGCCCTTGAAAGGATCGGGATTTGGTACTTAAAGGTTTGGGTAGGAGTAGGGATACATTAGGGGAACAAACAATGTCATTAGGTTATTAACTATAACTTATCACTACATAAACAAATGGTTAAACTTATACAAGCCAAAGAAATAATAATTAGGTAAATAACAGTTGAAAGTTTAATAGTATAGTGGGGACCACATAACACTATTGAAGTGACGGTTAAAAGTTAAGCCTGCAGTAACTACTTATGTATTATTAAAACGCCAAGGTGAAGGCTTGATCAGTTTCTCATATAATATGTTACATGTTACAAACCATTAGTACACTATACGAATAATTGTAATGCATAATGTAACACAGCAATAGTTAACCTGTTTCAAAAAGTTCCCTCGTAGACTCAGTACCCTGAAAGTGGTGAACCATTCAGAACCTTCCAACTCTTTAACAGCCGGAATACTATTATTGTCCAAATATAAATCCATAAGTTTTCTATATTGAGGCTCCTGAACCAATGGTCTAATTGTATTTAACTGAAAATATGAGATATGATGATATTAAATTATTTATCGTACCTAGAAATTACAACGGACCGGGTACAAAAGAAATTCATCAGGCACCTGTATTGTTGAATGCACGTTGTGTTATAGTCCAATGGTTCTTTTTTACTCCTTAGGTATCCAACTTAATTCATGTGCTGTGAGCAACAACAAACTCAGAGTGTGCGCAGGATTTGCGCTTACCATGTAGGTATCTTATAAAGTTGTTACGTGACTTAAATTCGGTGGCGGTTATTGGAGAGATGTTCAAATGTATGTTAAATGAAACTCTTTGTTTAAAGCTGGGTATCATCTCAGGCTTTAATCGTTTAAAACATGAGGGGATAGCAAAAAACTAACTTTTTATGTGACACTTCTATTGTCTATCTATCTATTTAAAAATGAATTGCTGTTCGTTAGTCTCGCTAAAACTCGAGAACGGCTAATCGGATTTATCTTACCTTAGTCATGAAATGTTCGTGGAGGTCTAGGGAAGGTTTAAAAGGCGAGAAAAAATCGAATAACTTCCTGGAAAACCCTAAAAACAGCCTTTTTCTATTTCCCATACAAACGTTTTCTAGAGTCAATTTGAACTTTATTGCTATTCAATAAAGTTCATATTAAATTATAATCACTCACTGTTGTCTAAGCAATTTAGGTGTGTTCCTAACGTCAAAGAGTCAATTTGCAATTTATTACCGCTGCATAAAGTTCAAATTCAATCATATATATGAAAATAGTCTTTGCGTGCGCTTTGGAGGATCTAATGTCGCGTTCCGAAAATACACAAAAGTGAATCGCGAACGCGACAAAAAATGTAATAAACTGTTTATATTACTGATTTCCAATTAATTTGGTCGGCTTCGCGAAACTTAATTTTAGCTAACTTCAGTTGTAACTGTATCAGATTATTTTTTTAAGTTTGATAAATCTTAAGTTTCTGAACACCACCATGATATTTGACATTAGATTTGACAACCAACTAATATTTCAATCATTCTGTCGCACTTCAGAACACGGAGATTTATGGCTTAAAGGTAAACAAAAAAATAAATAAAAAAATCAGAACACGGAAAAAAGTATTACGATTGACGATACTGTGTTACGATCATGGTTACGATATTCTATAAGTGCATCCTTCTAACTTTGTGAGTGACGATTACCGCTACGTGCGTGAGAACTTTCTTTACTTTTGTGATAGTGACATTCCAAGAAGTGTGCTCTTTTTTTGTTGACATTTTGTGATAGTGACACTTTACTGTTAAGTGAGCGAGAAATTTTCTCACTTTGATTTCGTTACGATGCCGAGGAGAAGACGACCTGACTTAGGTCGTCGCAGTCAATCAAATGTGCGAAGAGCTACCTCACGTGCTAACCGCAAAGAATATAAACGTAAGTGTAGTCGAACTGTTGGACATTTTCAATGTATTACTATTTATGAGTGTATAGTATACTTATTAGGGCTTAGGGCTTATTTTGGCTTCAAGTGTGCAATGATTGCTAACATTTGGTTTGCGCTTTATTAACTAAAACACATATATGTAACTTAATTAATGTTAGGTTACATAGCTCGTGGAAAGGAAAACAATTCGGCAGTGCTCCAGTGCCTAGGCCTCAGGGTGCCTATTGGTTACGTCACGAGGTGACATCGACCGCGATACTATTCGTACTAAGCAAATACTAACCTCTCTAAAAGGAAGGAACAATGTATGGATATGAACGGCATAGATTAACAGACATTTTTAACTGTCCGTTGAGTGAACAGAAAAATAAGGTCTGCTTCATATCAGCTCCTGTAAGAAATAGTTGATCTTTTTGCAAATATTTTATCTATTATTGTTTAATATTGGGTTTTGAAGTTATTGAAGTTATACTTCTTTAGGCGCGTTATGAAAAATTGATGAGAGTGAAATTTTACGATTGCGCGCGCACCGTGATACAAAATTGTCAGTATGAAGTTTTTAAACCATCCGGGCGCCGAGCGTGCGCGAGCGAGAGGGAATAAGACAATCTACAATTAAAAAGAAATGGAATATGCGTGAAGTTAGCAGCTATGCACGAATTTTGAATGACTATAATGACATTTACCTTTTAAACAAATAAATTTTCATTATACATGTGCGAATTTTATATGTGCGTCTGAATTATAATCAGAAGTGATTTAAATTGAATATTTAAATCAATACTAATTAATATTAGAAAATATTTGTGAAAAAACTGTGCTCATCAACCTTCCTAAGTGCTTCAATACAATTGAGGTTAACTATCCGTATGTATTATTATTATCGAGTATTATTGTTGAGTAAAACTGAAACATGAACGGTTATTCATTGCTTTTATTTATTGTGTTTGTTACAGCAACTTTTTAGAAATATTCTACGACCCTATATATCAATAATTGAGAACAAAGATTTAAGCACGAATACTAATAAGGAGAAAATAAAGGCTTGGAGAGATATAACAGAGAAGTTAATATTTTAATAAGTACCAATACTCAAAATAATACTCGATAAAAATGACCACATTGTTTAATCAAAACAAGTAATTTTTCAGATGTAATCTAGCAAATGGCCTTATCCAAGAGACAAAAAACAATTGATGAATCAGTGGAAGTGCACTAAATTGAATACAAAAAAAGAGTTGTCATCTTATCGCCGTTAAACATCAAAAACTGGAGGTGGACCAAAGCCACCATCACCTTCTCCAGACACAATGGACGTGGCAGAGATGATACTGCAACAGTTTGAAATCGATTTCAATGAATTTGATTGTGGTGGTGTCGAGGTAGGAATGTTAATTATAAATATGATGTATGGTGATGTTCAAGGTTCAACCTCTCAAGCATAAGCATATGCTCACAACAGTACTTTACTCCCCTACAGGGTAGTCAGAGATATTCTAATACCTCGGAATATCCATGTTGCACATGTAGTACCGAAACTCTGTCCAGCCAGAAGTGAGCCCATTCCCACTTATAATGGACAGTGCGTATAATACACCTTAACACCTGAGTGCGAACCACTCAACATGATACTTAAATTAATTGATTTTATTTATATATTTCAGGATATTACAAATAAAATCATTTTGGAAACAATTAATATCCCAAAAGAAAATAAAGCCTACAATGACAAGGTAATAAATCAGTTTTGACATAACTTTAATACTAGAAAAGCCAGACAAAGGTGTGCACAACAGTGACAACATAACTTAACAATTTCATTATTTTGTAGGATTATAATCCAAAGGTTAAAGAAAATCACGTCGAACTGAACAACAAGAATCCCCAAACAACTCCAAAGAAACCTACAAGGAAGACACCGGTATTATATTTAAATTATCTCTATCTCTAAATATAATAAAAGAAAGTTGCTATCCAGGTCTGTAGCATGTGCAATTAGTTTTTCTAAACTACACAACGGATTTTGATCTGACTAAGATAAAGACTGTTCTTCCAGGAAGGATTTGTATAATATGAATTATAATTTTTTTAAGTTTTGCATGGAAAGAGCTTAAATAATATTCTCTTATTTGTTGCAGAAAGCAAGTAGTAGTTTTAGTTTTGGAGAAGCCTCGTATCAAGATATGCATAGCTTTCGGGCTCTGGAAAATGAGCAGCTTCAAATAGAACACAAACATAGAGTTAAGAATATGGCAGAGATGCACAACAAGTAATGATTAATTTAAAATTACAAATTGAAATTCTGATGAAGACATTGGAGTCACTTAAAAATAAATACCTAGTATAATTAAATAAAAATGTTTTAAAGAGAAGTAGTGTTTTATTTGTTTAAATAACTTAATTGTTAAAACAACCTAAATTAAGAACTATCAAACTTAAAAGTTTTCATCAATAAAAATGGCTCTCACTGCTGCTCCACACAGTGTATTTTGGTAGTGAGGGCAGGGTCTCTTCATCATCATCAGAGATAGGTTCCTCTTTTAAATCAATGGCTATATTGTGCAATACTGCCAAAGCTACAACATACATCTTAGTGTTTGGTAGAGATGTTCTAAATATATAATAACTAGCTGACCGGGCAAACGTCGTTTTGCCATGTATATCATTTATAATAAAAAAAAATAGGGGTTGATCATAGAGGGGTGAAAGTTTGGGGTTGTGTGTATTTTTTAATGCTGTATCATAAAAAAATAAAAACAGAAAAAATATCTAAAAATAAAAAATAAATATTTAGGGGTGGACTACCCTTAACATTTAGGGGGATGAAAAATAGATGTTGGCCGATTCTCATAGATACCGGATAAGCACAAAAAATTTCATCAAAATCGGTCAAGCTGTTTCGGAGGAGTATGGCAACGAAAACTGTGACACGAGAATTTTATATACATATTAGATAATATATACTTTTAACTTAATAGAATTTATGTTACACTTAATGTAAGAGAATAATAATAAATATTTATTTATTTAATTTTTCAAATGTAAACTGAACTTTATTGACTATAATGACTCCTTTTCCAGTCTTTGATTATTTAATTGTAAATAATTATTTGCATGCAATCAAAAACTACTTTTAATAATGCCAAAGAAGTATAACTTCTTACGCGCGTACATAAGTACACGCACCCTTTTTTCTGTATATGTATTGTTTTGTATGTGATATGAATTTAAATAGTTGCCGCATTGGTAGTATCTGTAATAGTAGTTTATTATGTTATAATAAAAATAACTTAATTCTTTTGAAGGACCCTGATAAATATAAAAACTAACCTTAGTCGGGTCTAGCAATAATTTTACATAATCATTCACTATTTTACCAACTACAAAATGAGAATTTTTAGAAATTTAAAGTACAACAATGATTATTTATTATTATTAAGTAGTTTAATTATTTATGGTCTAATATTTAGATAGTATTAACCACTGTTACCCGACATAAATTATATAATCTAATTATATATACAGAGAAATGTCAATAATAAGAATAGCTTTCACATGCATATTCTATAAGATTATCTTTTTGAAAAATACTAAGTATTATGTTGATGATGTTATATTAGTTCTAAGAAACAAATTTGTCGAGAAGATGAAGAATATTCATATTTCAGATTCTGTTATTTGACGCAGCCTGCGTCCGACGACGCATAATTTTGTATTATACCTTGTTCAACACCAATAAAGTTAGTTGACTACTATTAAAAATACAAAGAAACGCAACTAAACATATAACTCTAAATCATCATTTTATTATTTTTAATAGGAGATATAACGGGTTTTAAGAAGACCGAGGTACGTTAATTTTGACGACCAAATATAATATAATTGTTTATCTATATATATAAAAATAAAACCCGTTTTCAGTTGTCACGACATAACATGAAAACGGCTTGACCGATTTGTCTGATTCTTTTTTTATAATATTCCTTGAAGTACGAGGATGGTTCTTACGGAAAGAAAAATTAAAAAAAATTGAGTGAAAAAGTCTAAAAACAACACTTTTCTATATTCCCATACAAAATATTCGTAATAATACTTAAAAGTCAATTTGAACTTTAATACCATATCATAAAGTTCAAGTGTTAGTGGAGGGGTTCCGGGAAGGTAAATTTTAATTTTTTGACATAATGTATTTGTTGTCTTATCAACTTTCTTTTTTTTATCTTACTAGCTAGACCGGTGTCCCGAATAGCAGAATAAGTATTTAAAATAAAGAATCGACTGTTAGGCGGTACGATGTTCGCCAGGCCAGCTAGTTTAAAATATAAAAATTTGATTAACTTTCAAGAAACGGGGAAAAAACAGAAAATCGTCAGATTTGACTTTTGTTTCGTTTTTATGTTATATCTAAATATAATATTTAATTACCCTTTAACTAAGGTATAATAAAAATTAAAAAGAGCAGCGTTGGCCTAGTGGCTTCAGCGTGCGACTCTCATACCTGAGGTCGTAGGTTCGATCCCCGGCTGTGCACCAATGTACTTTCTTTCTATGTGCGCATTTAACATTTGCTCGAACGGTGAAGGAAAACATCGTGAGGAAACCGACATACATATCTTAGACCCAAAAAGTCGACGGCGCGTGTCACCTATTTGCCAATTAAATTTAAAAATGATCATGAAACAGATTCAGAAATCTGAGGCCAAGACCTAAAGAGGTTGTATCGCCACTGATTTTATAATTAAAATTAAAATCAATATCAGATAAAGGAATCACTTAAATCTGTAAATAAATCTCTAGTAAAAGTTTAAATTATGACTTTTTTCCATAGGTAAAACGAAACTTGAATTATTAGCAGTTGATAAAGTGTATGATTTCGAACTATTTCGTAACAATTGCTTGACTTGAGTTTGAATTTATATTATGATGTAGCTATGTGCTTACGAGGCAAATTAAGTAGTTCTCAGTACGTAACAGTATACTTTGATGAAATTGCTTACAAATCAACACGATCAAATAAACAATGAGAACATTCATATGCATTATTATCGCTGATTCGTATATTGTTGGTTTTAATTTCGTAATAGGTTTTAAGTAGAAAACAATAAGTTGCACGTATTTGTTCTTTTACGCTACGAGTACGTGTTAAATCCATTTATTTTAAATAAAGAGTATATGGTATGTTTGTAATATATTATTTCTATAACTTTTACCTGGTTTTGTAGTTTAATATTGAACGATATAAAATTAGATATATATCTATGTATTTCAATCCTTCAGTCATTGGCTTTTATTTCGAGGGGGTGAGGTTAGGGGGTGTCTTTGACATTTTCGTATAGAGACTCCAAAATCGAGTAGAGGAAAAATCTTACTAGTCCAGGTTCTGAATCGAAAAAAATTCTACGGCCCGCCGAAACCACCTAGCGAGATCAGGTTGGTGGCACTTTGGTAAAGTAGAAGTTTTAGTCCAAAAAACGCAAAATAAGATGACCGCCATATTTGATATATATATATAAATATATAGACGGACAGGGTTCCCGAACAAATTTGATCAGCTATATGGGGTGGGTAGAATGGTGTTCTATTTGGCCAAAACATAAACTGAATTGTTTGGAGTCGCCGGCGCTATGCTAGATATTCTGACTATGGTTTGGAACTTCTACCAGGTTGCGGAAAATATAAAAAAATATTTAAACTTAAACAAGAACTTTTTAGATTTGGAGAAATATAGCTATGTACACTTATGAACGCCAATATTTCAAGAAATAAAGATCTGCTTGCTACTTTCGATTACTTAATTACTAGTTTGTATTATTAATATTTATATTGCGTTCCATCGAAGTGTATTACAATACACAAAAGTCCAAATTTGTTCACCGTTTTCATGATAAATGTAATCACATAACAGGGACAATGTTGCGGTTTACCACAATCTTATCGGAGACACGCACATTATCCCACGAAAACTAAACTCCGTTCAACCTACAGTACGTATAATTATTGTTTCCCCTTCATGCGATAAGTTATTAAGATGGTAGTAAAAAACGTCATACCTTTGAAAACTAATGGTAACTGCAAGGTGTTTAAATACCTTATTTCCTTCCAATCTTAAAGTTGTTGCACCAAGTGGTAAAGTTGTAGGTGGAACTGTCAGTTTCTTATTCGCACAGCCTACTGTGATTAACGGAATGATACCACCAACTCGGTCGGTCACTACATGAGTCATTGCGCATAAGCAGGGCTGTGGACAAGTTTCGCGTACCATCTGAAAAGGCAATTTTTTTCATTATATTTAGAATATTAAAAAATCGTTTTTCATGTTAAATTCATAAAAGTATCAGTCGAACCCAAGTAACTCATATTTAATAACAAAGTTTGTTTTAGAAGTTTTACTACTTTGGCGTAACTAGATAAAAAAATTATTATCTAGTTACGCCTAAGAAGTAAAACTTCAAAAATATATTTTGTTTTATAAAAATTTTCACGGTCACTAGATGAGTGAGTCATTGCGCATAAGCAGGGCAAGTTTCGCGTACCATCTGAAAAGGGATTTTTTTTCCTTTAAATTCATAAAAGTATTAGTCGACCTCAAGTAACTCATATTTAATAACAAAGTGTTAAAAATATGTTTTTGAAGTTTTACTACTTTGCGTTGCGTTGCAACTAAAGAATAATTTAAAAAAATATTTAGTTACGCCAAAGAAGTAAAACTTCAAAAACATATATAAATTTATTAAAAAAAATTATCGTTCGCCTTATTCTACGTTTGTAGACAAAACGACACTAACAATAGAAACGCGTGTAAGTACACACACATGTTTTTTTTTTTTTTTGGCAAAACTTAAACTAATTTACGAATACCTACACTGTAAAAGACTCTGTTAAAGACTACAAAGAAGGATAGGTCCTTAAATGATTGTCCTATAACATAATTATTGTAAGTGTAAGATAGTTTTGAGGTGACGAAATCCATGTAAAAAACCTGCTTATACTACCCGGGTTTATAAACAGTAAACAATTTCATGTTTGAAAATTAATAAGTAGCTAAACAGACGTAGATAATATAATTATACATATATAGAGATATAATTTACCACTCAAACTCGGTAACAAGTTTAATTACTCAATTTTATTTGAATCTACGTCTAAGTTTTATTTCATATTCGGAGACAACAAAGAAGTGAAGAGGTTGAACAACATCTAGTATTTTTTGTTCGCGCGCTCTTATTTGCTTATGCAATTTTGAATTAAAATAACTGTTAATTAATTCACTTATTCTATTACTCAAAACAAAATGAATTTATAACTTATTATAATACAAGTTTATGCAACCTGCCTGGATAATTGTTTGTGCCTGGATTATTGCAAAGCAAGCATTATAACACGAAGCATTGTGCTGTTTATGGAGTGTTACTGGTCTACCTACTTGTTTGATCGAGGGGATACAACATAGAATATAGCAGCTTATTTAGTACTACTAAGCCTACCTATCTAGACAAGGAAGAAGAGACGTTGGTGAAAAAGAATATTACTTCAGAATGTCCCACGGACTAGTTTGCTAAAAAAATTGAAGGCAGAGTATGGTGACTTATTTAAAAACTTTACCAGAACTGAGGAAGTTGAGGTCTTTTTTTAAATTTATTTTTATTGTTTTTTTAGTTTTTTAATTCTAAATATTTTTCGTTACACTACTTCATGACCGATAATTCTCACTTTCCGAAACAAATACAAACAACAACATAACCTACAAACTGTTTTGACGCACGAAAAATGTCACATAGATGATAGAATCCATTGTGCCCGGATTCAAGCTGCGACAGTCTGCCACATGACGCACGGTTCTTTTTTAAATTTGTAGCATGCGGACTTGTAGCATGCCGTAATGCCGCACAGTGTTGACATAACAAGATAATTAGAACAATGTATTGAGAAAAATCGATTGGGTTGTTATAGGGTTAGCCGAAATAAAAAAGATGGGTTAAAAAGATGGATTCTTCAATTTTATATGCAGATCCAGAATTTGAAGATTATATCATCTACATAACACTACTAATAATATAGAATCTATATACTAATATTAAAATATTAAGTAATATTAACTCCCATCACACCGATCGCAGAATGCAGAGATGTTGTCTGCTGCTAGCATCCCCAAAGATGCGTCTAAGATCAGTTAAAAAGACGGTAATGATCTTACCTTAAGACTAGACAGCATATATCCAAAACCTTCACGAGAATTCGAAAGCATTAGACAATAGTTTGGAAAACAAAATATATGTACAACACGTAACGACAAATTACAAGAATTAACTTCAGCAAGCCTTAAATTAGAAAATAATGCAATACATATACAAAACCCAACAAAAAATATGTACTCAGTAAAGAAAAATAAAACGGACGTAACGAAAGCCCAAATCAGATACATATGGAAACTACCCTATAAAGCAATCAGGTAGGACTAAGTACAGAAAGAAAGTAATCGAGAAAAATCTGGTAACTTCCAGAAGTGCATCATATAAGGAACTAAATACACACAAGAAATGGATACAGAGCCTAGTAAACAGTCAGAAGAAAGCTATAAATAAGAAAGACATCCTTGAACTTGCAACCAACTTTTATCAAGAACTTCATAATAAACAACCAGATAACACAATAACCTAGGAAGACAACACATGTCAACCCATCAAAATATGTATGTAGTTATAAAGATCTTGCCCATAAGGGCGAAATATTGCATCACATAAAAACTCTAAAGTCAGGCAAAAGCTCAGGACCAGATAACATAAGATTGGAGCATCCTGATCACATGTCTGATAATACTTTTTAAAATGGTAATAGCATAGAACAAGAAGTGCCAAAACAAGGGTGCCTATCAAATATAGCGTCGATGTATAAGAAAGGCGCGACACACTAAACATTGAGAATTACAATCAATTTGTTTTCATCAATAACACTAAGCCAAATAGTACCAAAAATTTACAACAACCAACCAGTAGAACAAGCTGGTTTTCGCCCAGGAGATTCTATCATCGACTATAACACTATTGAACAAATCATAGAAAAATACTAGGAATTCAACAAACAGGTCTAAATAGTATTTGTAGACTATTCGAAAGCGTTCGACAGTGTAACTCATACATCTTTATGGAAAGCTCTGAAAAATAATAAATACATAATATTAGAATTAGTAGAATAAAGCTAGAAAACAAAGGCCGAAAAATTCAAATTGAATAAGGTGACCCAATTTCGACAAATAATATATAGCAGTGCTTAAAGCCGTATTCCAAGGTATAGAATGGAAAAATAACAGCCTCTAGATACGAAACAAACATCTAACTCACGTAAGATTTAGTTAATAACTATTTATTTAAAGAGATTTATTACGTATGAGGGTGTGCAGTTGTTTAATCAGTTGCCGTCTAAGGTTCGTAACATTAGCGTGATTAATCAGTTCAAAAGGGCATTAAAGATACACATCAGAATGAGCCCATTAGTCTAAAATTGGGCTAGCTGATGGCAACGTGTATCTCGTTCGTATATAATATTAAATTTCTCATGTAAATAAAAAATAATTTTTGTAATGAGAAATACAGTTCTTTAAACATTATACATTATATTAAGAAAAGCAAGTATCTTTCGACAAGAATAGCAGTTAAAACTCCACGAGGAAATTCTGATAGAAAACTACAGTCTTTAACTACAACTCAAGAAGATAATTATGGATAAAAATATTCAACCTTATCTGACATACGCAAGTCATACGTGGGATTTCAGCAAGAAAAAAAATCCTGTCTTGCCAGCATGCAATATAAGGAAGCATCTTAAAATTGAGGAGAGTAACCAAAAAAGAAGTGTTGATATTCGTAACAAAACAAAACTTCCAGATGCACTTGTACACGCTCTAAGGCTTAAATGGAAATGGTCAGGTCATATATCTAGAGCGCGGGATAAAATATGGACACTTGAAACCACAAAATGAACTGGACCTACCGGAAAGACGATGATGATAGACGCGTAGGACGACATAAGAGAATATGGACAGGTGGCGTTATAGAAGTAGCAGGGAAAAACTGGATGAATGTTGCTCAAGACAAAGAGAAAAATGGGATTCAACCCGGGTTCTTTTAACCCGCACAAATTCAAATACTAGAACAGTAACAAAACTTATCTTAATTTTTAGAACTTATACTAATTAGAAATATATGTTAAACAGTATAAAATTAATACAAAAAATTAGAAATTCGATAAACTCGAATAATATTCACAGAATGTAAATGTGAGCGGAACACTAAATGTATATCGTCTAAATAAGAAAAGTAGCCCGGTAGCTCCTTCGCCCTAAAGCGTAATCTACCAGAATTCTGGGAGGCTTCCATTTTTTTGTTTAGTTTAGAAACTAATGAGACTCTGTTATTCTGTACTTTAGTACTCTGCTTATACCATAAATACCACATTAAAACTCCTTTGTATTTCGTTGCATCCACTATAAAAAAAACGTAGGTAGGATTAAATAAGTGTCATATGACATCTTATCAGGTATCGTTGACTATGGCACACAATACTCAGTAATCGCGGTAGGTTTGTTTATGGTATCGTAATACGAGGTCTGTAATGTAAACAGAATATTTATGAAGAATTGTATATGCAAAGATATATTCGACGACTGTCGAGTTTTCCATACAAATTACTTAATGAAATTGGCATGATTTGAATCTGATTCAATATGTTTGAACTAGACCAAGAAAAAGCGACCTAATGGTAATAAATTCAACAAAATTGTTGTCTATAGCTACCGCCTACGAATCCATTCAAATTACCATAGATTTCATTCACTGTGCTGAGTGCCCATCTCATTATATGCATTATGTATACACGCAAAGTCAATGGTCAGTCACGTATAATGTGTGTATTACAAATATCACATGATACAAATTGATAAAAAGAGTATTTATATTCAGAAAAATATTCATCAAGAATGTTCGCGAACCCATATGTCGACCAAATGTTAACAGATTTTCTAACTCTTTGTTTTTTTAAATGACCAAAACGGTCATATTATTCTGTAACATCTGGCAACCAAGTTTAACACCTCCATTTCTTGCACAGATGGACAGAACAATGAAAAATTGTAACGTAGATGTTTTATTGCTAATTATAACCGTTTCATTCCATTGTTTTATCTGCATAGGTAAACAGATGAATATTATCTGTTGGCATTCGCTATAGACGTCAATAAACTTAACAATAGAACGGTTTACTTGGAAGTTCAAAGTTCTTTTTTATTCGTTTAACAGAAATGTTTTGGTTGAAAAAAAAAGTTTATATAAAACCCTTTCAACCCTACCTCTTATGGAGCATGGGTAAAAACATATTTCCATGCCTATTTTATTGATCATTTCTTGCAGATTAACTTTCATGCCACACTGAAATAATGTTTGGTTTTATTTTATTTACACTTCGTTGCAATAAAAATAAAAGAAACACAAACTACATAATACATAAAAATTATAAGGGATGCAACGGGCGGCCTTATCGCTAATAAGCGATCTCTTCCAGGCAACCCTAGTTAAAGAAAAAAACTAAAAAAAAGAAACATGATGAGTGCGAGAAGTGGATAACCAAATGTTGTATAAAAAAATATATTTATAACTATATCCAATAATTATTTTTATATATCCAAGAATTTAACTCAACGCCTCCATACTATCCTGTAGCTGTGTAAATATTTATTTTTTTTGCATAGGTTTACAAGTGTTTTAATACCTAGGTAACATTATCTGTTCTCATTAATAACGATTTGCACCTAACCCATTTGTCCAAAGTAAATTATCATATTTCATCATATTAAAATTTCGTAAAGAGAATTTTTAGCCCTTTAAGGTGTTGTCATTGGAGCATCGTTGAAAAATCATTGTGAATTACTTTGATGGACTCAACATTTTAACAAAAAAAATAGTTTCGTGTGTAGATGTCCTAGGCGTCCCATCATCCCATTAGTCCCTCCTTTCAGAAGAACGCGTTTTGGCCAAAACTTACTGATTGAGCATTCTGATAAACGAGCTAGGTCTATCCATAGTTGCTCCCCACTTCAAAATCTGTTATGTTTGCCTATAAGTGTCTGTCACAATAAATCTTGTATTTTATATTTCTTAAGTACCAATGCATCAGTGTGCCGAGCGTTGATAAGTTTTTGTATAATTAAGGCATAAAAATCTCCCTAAATCGATGAACAGAAACAAGACACTTGCAAAACAACTCAAATGTACAAAATTCTTAGAATAAAAATATATACTAAGACAACTTATTGTTTAATCAGATATCATTTAATCATACGCATAATTTGTATTTACTTAACTACAAAGTAATAATAAGAATTATTGAAAAGAAAATTAAAAAAAAAGTTTGGTCCCCGCTTTAACGCTGGCAGCATTTCCTCGCTATATTGCGATACTTATTCGTTGAGCCAGGAAAGCACCAGCTCTGGGGTCACTGGTACTATCTACCAGGCGCCAACTTAAATCTTTATTAAGCGCCTGTCACTTGAACCCAAGAGTCTCTACTCCAAAGGGAACAAAATCGAAGTTGGTGGAAAGACTCTTATAATTGTGCAGTATTTAGACAAATTATTTGTATATAATCTTTTAAAAGATCTTACTTTTATGATATCCATGACTTTGTGTAAAGGCTTTCCTCTGTAAAGCTGTTGATGACACACCAGTAGATAATAATCACCAATCATTCGTTTTATGGTACCATTCTCGTGTTCCATGGCAAGCCAATCGAGACCACCATCACTGCAATCCCACTTGTTATCTAGAATATAAAACTTTTTAATTTGTCTTAAGCAATTAATATCGATATTTCAAACCGAATTTTGCCTTTGAAATTATTAAATATTTTTTATATTTACTTTTTTTTAATTAAAGGTAAATGTTTCTACCACGGGTTTATTAGCAACCTTATACATTCCAAAACCTTAACTTTAATAGATACTAAGGACGTATTTTCAGTTTACGAAATGCCTTAGATAGGCCATGGATACAACTTACACCCACATTCAATGAAAAATTGTTTGAGATAGAGTAACGTACACTGATTATACAGTAACGATAATTAGGTTAATAAACTGTTAGAATAACTAATTAATTGCTACACGCCTTCAAGTCTCATAAGGCCTCTATATTTTTGGCTAAGGAAAAAATATGATAATTCTATAGGGAAAATATATCACCGGGGAAATTAATTGAAGATGACAGACGCGTACTATTGACGCTAATAAAATATGATTTTTGGACCTGGATACGTCTAATTATCTGATCCCAAAGAAGGCAATATTCAAAATAATTTACACACAATCATTGTGAATGTCCTGCCATTTATAAACGATCTATTCCTGGGATTACAAATACGATGCCCATATACTTTAACATTTAAAAATACTAGGAAAATAACATTTAGACAAATTTATGGTGAAATTGGCACTTGACAGGTGTAATCGACGGTAAAACTACAATGAGTAGTGTCAAATATTTTTGTAGCGGCACCCAGGAGTCATAAGCAAAATTTAATTTTTCGCGTTTCAATAGAATTCATATTCTGCCAAGAACTAAGGTAGCGTGTATAAAAACAACCAAAAGTATGTCCCGAGGTTCCCAGAGCCCAATACTCTATTCCACTTAACAAATAACAATTAAATTTCTTTGTTGAAAATAATATTATGTTGTATACATAATACACTTAAACAATTAGAGCTGAGATGCATAATATAAAGGAATTCGGTAGTTGCATAGAATGTTTTTAACGTAAATGTTATGCGATAAATAACGAAAATATACGATATTAACCACGCAAGATTTCCAATCATCCACCAGCTTTAAAAGGGGCCAGTAATATATACTACAGGTTAAATATATCAAATATCAAACACCCAAAGAAAAATACTAACAAAAATTATATTTTTTTGGGCAAACAGAACAATAGTTTCTTTCAGGTTACATTAAATCAATCACCTCACAATTTCACTTGTAAGCAACAAAAATGCGTATTTTAATATAATAATTAATATATTTATGTATGAGCTGTGATGTGATGTGTGTTAAGATACCTTAATGTTATTGTCCTACGATATGATTATTTAATGTATTAAATCTATGTTACTCACTTACTCACGATTTGTTTTAACATGTATTGTTCACTGCAGACTACAAAGCACGGTAAACATTAAGCATTTTTACTATTGTGATATTCAGACGGGTACTTAAAGAAAGTGTTAAAAAAATAAAAAATCTATACATATATTGCTAAGTGTAGACAGATAACGCACCACTTAAGTAGACCTTTTCTAATTTTTTTGGCCCTTTTAATAGCGGTGCTTTTAAGTGTCTAAGCACATTGCTTCGGAAGTCAATAACTTTAAGTTGTGACATTTGTGAAACCATTTCTGCTGGAACTTCCCATAGCGATGTCAAACCGTGCACTGAGAGCTTCTGCAAAGGAAGATATTATTAATACCCACATGAAAAACTTCTGGAAGGGGAACCGCTTCTAGAGTAGTTATGGGGGTCAAAATGAAATAAGAATGGCTTAAATGTATATTATATATATGTTTTGTCAGTGTCGAGACTGAGGCGTTTTTGACAAGAATATATTAATAAACGGGGAAATATCTCATGATATTTTATTACATACATATATTATTACTAGCTGGCCCCGCGAACTGCCAAGCATACCTTTTTAGTACATACCAACATGGAACATTTTGCTACGCTACCTCAGAGACTGTTCGTTACTGGAATGAAAACTAAGTAGAGGGTAGATGAAAATTAAGGGTTGTATGTATTTTTGTATCCTATATCATAAAAAAATAAAAACAAAAAATATTGCCAAAAAAAAATTTCTTAGGGGTTTCAAAGATAGTAGCCAATTCTCAGACAGAATATGAATAACAATTTCATAAGAATCGGTCGAACCGTTGTGGAGGAGTAGTAGGAACGAACATTGTGACACTAGTGTATATATATACACTACTACGTATTCTATATAGAGATTTTTACGGAGTTCTGTTGGACTATTAACTAACTAAAGGATACTAAGTAATACAATGTTGACCTATATGCTATATAAATTTATGAACAGTGAAGTTTTCTGTTTAAATATAGCTGGAACAACAAACTCAAGCTCAAGTATAAATTAATAACCTCGATGGTTTATCACCTAATACTATGTAATATATTCCCCCTTTAAAATATTATAGAACGTGTTTTACACCTAATCACATTTATTTTTATATTAAAAGGATATCAGTGCCAATATGCATATTAAAGTAAAAGTAAAAGGAAAACGTTAATAATTAAGACGTCCAGTTTTCCATACAAACAAATTGAGGTAAAATGAGTCAATAAATTTAACACCCTTGCAAATTCATTCATATAATACTAGACATCGGTGAAAAAGGGCAATGCCGCGCATTGGCGTGCTAGTTCGGTAGGTTCAAAAGAATACCATCAGTTGTGACGTAAATAATATTATAGCTTAGTTCACTTGTGTCCAAATTATGACAATAAAGATTAATAAGATGCGATTGTTTACTTTTTAGATGTTCAGAAGTGTCGTATGAATATTTCTATAAAACTTAACTATATCTAATGTGTGCCGTGTAATCTACACATGATAAATATATCTTTGTAATACATTCAATAGGTTTACTTTCTATTAAATTGGGTTAATTTACGTTATTTAACTTAATGTAAAAACTAAAAACCATACATATCTAGCATCATATTATGTACTTTGTGAAAAAGCAGCGCGCGTCAAGCCATGAACTAAAGCTGTCGGCGACATCAAAGAATTCAAAGTCGGTACATTGTTCAAATTTGTTTTAATAATATAACCTTCCATAACAAAAGAATCGTTCTGCTTTATGTTGTATGTACGAAGATTATTTTGTGTATGGAAATTATTATTTTATGATGTACCTACTAATAATAATTTCGAGCTTAGTTCCTAGTTTTTTTTAATATGATGATAACTACGCGAATTTAGGTTTTTTTCTGTTTTATAACCGAGGAGAAAATACTAATTGCGTAATCCCCGCAATTAAAAAGCTACGGGGATATGTGGGACTTGACTTTGACCAGGCATCCTCTCTGCTACTCGATTGCATCCTGCCCTGCCGCAAATGGAAACTCCCCTGGGGTCGCTTTCACATTCTACCGGTGAATTTAGCCTGTAGTTTTATATATTCGTGATGTTCTACTTGAACCTATGACAATATATTCTTGTCTAGCTTCAAATAATTTATGATTATCTTTCTCTGACTTTTCTAATATACTTGGGTTTCCAAAATGATTAATCACAAATGCTGGTTTCAAACTGTCTATTGACAAGTTGGAAGCCTTGCCGTCGTACCAAGAGCTTTTAAACTTCACACTTTCTCTAAAAATCTTAAGTAGTGCCTTTTAAACCTGCCTTATGTTCAAACTGAAACTGATTTACATTTTTGTTTAAAAGTAGTAAAATGAGAAAAAGTTGAAGTGCTGTGCAAATTTGTTAAAAGTTCAAATAAAATCGTTTGTCAAATGGAAGAGACTAGCCGCTCACGACACAGGGAAACCGAATGTGCTTATTCATATTATTATTTCTATAATGTAATAATAAGCAATTAACTGAAACAAATATCAATTAAGGCTTGTTTACATGCATTACCTCGTTTTCCGAGTTCCGAGATCATAATATTCATAACATCAGAATTTAGTAGTTTAATTGCTCTGTATTATTGAATTTTTTTTTTTCATCTTCGGTGCATCTAAAGCACCTTAATTGGATCGACGGACTTTTGTTTCAGTCGCTGTTTCTATAAGTGAATTCATTATAGCGTCTTCCCTTGCCGGTTTTTCGGTTTACCAACATCACGATTTTGTCCCTAATCTCCATGTGGAGACTTTTTAGCCACCATCGGTTCTTCGTACCATGTGTCCAGGCCATTTGAGCATATAAGCTCTCTCGGATATGTCAATATATCTGATTCAATCGCAAAGATAAAGATGTTTCTTTCTCTTTGCACAGCCTTCACCATTGCTCGTCAACCGACGCGTGGTGTGTGTTCAACTTTTTAGCGCAGACAGTCATCAATTGGTAAGATTCGAAGACTTTTGAGTGGAGTATTACTATTTATTAGTATAATATAGACTTAAGATTCTGACCATAATTACCAACATAACATTAATGAATGGTCCATGTGTTTATTTGCGTATGATAACTGTAATCTATTCTAATCACTTTCAAAAGATAAGCAATACCATTATAACTGATACAGCATTACTAACATTATACAAGATACGTTTCTAGTTTATGAAAGACAAAAAAAAATCGGTAAATTATAAAATTCCTATTTATATTTCTAAGTTGATAAATTAATAAACAATAGGGCAGACTCTATTCCTACCTATTATTTTTGTCGTGATTGTGTACATTGTTTATCGTTTATTTTTGTTATGAATCGGCTCCATCCCTGTAGTTCTTGCTAATCACTCTGTAGAGCCAGGTGTGGCTGGTACATGTAATTTGTTACGTATAAAACTAATAATATATATATATACCGTGTAAACTCTTTATAACGCAATTCGATATAAAAAACTCTCTATAACGTAAAATGAATTTATTTGGTTTAACCCAATACCTATACGTTAATTTTGTCTCCCAATAATAAAACCTCTCTATAACGACTAAAATACTCGGTACCTTGAAATTCGTTATAAAGAGTTTACACGGTATACGACTTGATGATGCTTGCAATTTCAAGACCCCTTATGAAACCGGAACATTACAAAATTATAAGAAACTATCTTACCTCAATTCTGCTTACTGCTGTGAAGCGTCCTTTAAGCTTGGTTATGAGCGTGCAGTTGTAAAAGCCTAATTCTCTCAAGTTAGGGTAATGATACTCCAAGCGATTCACGTTAAAACAAGTACCCGGCCAATCCACTACCTTTAAACTTCTTATTTCGTGCCTGTGGGAAAATTGGATGAGATTATAATATGAGATTATCTTATGAATTTAATATTATATATTGTATTAAAGTTCTTTTTTTTCGATATTATCGTATTGGCTTAGTATTGTAAGGTTAATGTATGTATTTTTGTGAATAAATAACCGTTTGCAGTGGATTTTAAATTTATTTAAAAAAATATTATCTACTCGCTTTCGACAATATAGTCCATATTATGAACGTATTTTATAAAGGAGGAAATTTTTTAAAAGGCTTTAAAAAAGCATTCTTTTTCATCAGCTAAATGGAGCTATATAAAAAATAATCTTAATCATAATAAATAAATTATAAACAATAGCGGCACGTGTCAAATGTGAATATAATATAATGTGAATAGAAGTGAAAGTGAGTTCGCTTCGTTTGATTCAAATAACATTTATTGACCTACCATACTCCAGTCAACCAATCATTGGTGAACCCTCTAGTGCACACCAACTGGTGACCAGATTTAGAACACAGAGCTTTATTAGTCCCTGTCAGTGTACAACCTCTGGTGCCTAATGCTGTATGGTTTTGCTTCGAATGTGTATTCGGAGCGGCGATACCAATCATTAACGTTGTGAAGAGAATCCTTACAACTGAAAGTGTATTTTTTAAAATTAAAAGTATATGTTATCCAACAACACCCCCTTATAAAGTGTATTTAAAGATGCGAGCGTAAGACCAAGTCTTTTATTTAACTTGATTTAAGATATTTCTATCAGCATTTATATTGATTTACAATTTCATCAAATACTTTGATTATTGGTTGAAGAAAGCGTTGTCCACTTGACATCTAAGCGATTGTAAAGTTTTGTTGCTATATTCTAGAATAAATTTAGAATACAATTTGTCATTTTTTTGCTACATTGGTTGTTTTATCGAGTATCATCATTCCAATTTAAAAAATCATCACAAATCAAAATAGAATAATTTCTTAAAAACATAAGATTTGATTTCATTTGTTTAGAAAAGTAATAGTGAATGTTATTTTTTTTCTGTCGTTCTGGTTATGCGATATTTATATTACTAGGTAGTAAGGCAGTGTGTACACTACACTCGTTAATTGAAGTGATTCGTCGACGATCACCGTTCGTGACAAACTAATTTGTTTAGAACCATCATACCGACCTTCGCGGATATGTTAACTTCATCTTGTTGAGTTATCTAATTTACGAAACCAATAAACTCGAAAAAAATTGGAATATTTTTGTTGTTTTTATATCTAAATCCTAATGTAATTTGCATTGATTAAAATAAAAAACGAAAATAACTGAACTTACTGGATCAGTGGTAGTCGTTAGACCATATTAGGGGTCGATTATAAAGTAATTAGAGATTTTTTTAAATTCGTCACTCAATTGTGAGTAAAAACGGTTTATTCACTGTCATTTGCTAACAAATAAAATTAGGCTTCGTAGCTGATATGAATCATTATCTGGACATAATTTAAAAAAGGAGGCTGTAAATTTTCGATCATCAAGGATCTGCCTCTGGAACTGCTCCGCGAACTTCGATTGCCTTTATGTCTTTTAAACTTAGCCTACCTTCTTAGGAGCTACATAACACCATATTATGGAACAATTTGCTAAGCTACCTCATAGAAACTGTTCTCTTTCCGAAATAAAAACCTAAGTACTAAATAAATTCATTGTCCAATTATTCTCTTCATAAAAGCCTTCCTCAGTATTCCTAAGAGTTCAATGAATAAAAAAAAACAAATTGTCGAATTGAATCAGCCGTATTGGAGTTTTGCGCTTAGCAACATATTTTGCGATTTTTTTATTTTAGTTAATCTACGTTTACAAAATCGTGTAGTAAAGGTTTACTTGTAATATATATAGTAAATAAGTATAAATAGTAAAGTAAAATGGGAATTTGATGTTTATTGACAATAAATAAAATTTAAGATGTTTTTATGGCTGTATGGGAGAGAGCTTACTTTTATTAAATAGTAACCTACACAATTGTTGGTTTGTGCTTTATCTGGAAATTTTAAAGCGCTTCGTCTAAATAATACACTGGCAAAAATAAATATATTATGTTTTATAGTATTATGTAAAACTTAAAATATTTAGTACATGTGTATAAATAACACATAATTAATCCTAGATTTTTATTGAAGTGTAGATGCGAAAGTACTTAAACATATAATAACTCGTAAGCATATAATAAGTAGTCTGCCCTAATTTTGGTTGTTTAAAAAACAAAATAAAAAAACGCGGATAATTTTTTAAAAGGAATATAGATTTTTCTTATTCTGGAAAGAAAATGTTACTACACCAGTTATTTCAAGTTTTTATTGCCTTTAAGCTGGATTAAGGAAAATATAAAATGTTTTGGTATTAATGATTGCGGGTACGAATTGAATTAAATTTATCTGAAATACTTTTGAACATTAGCGATGCTAGCGTGAGTCAGATATTAATTTTCATTATTTTTCCATTTACCATAGTATGCAAAAACAACAAACGAAATATGAGATCTAACTTTGTCCTATTTAATTTACAAATACTCGCGCAAAATGTCAAAGCCTCAGTCATCAGAATTATAGAACTATGTCCTACCAATGCCTATACATATTCTTAGGAAGTTTTCTCTGTAAAATTCAAAATGTAAAAATTTAGTTCATTTGGTTTATTCACACCAGTACACACTATACTTATTATAATTTAAATAGAAATCACTTACCAAAATACCTCATTATTATAATTTAAATAATTACTACATAAAGGCAGAAGGAGAAAAGAATAAAACGCGGAAAAACGAGTTTTCGGAAAAACGCCCGCGCGATCGACAGCCAACTCGCGACTGAAAACCCTGATGCTGAAGTTACCGAAATTATCAGGTAAACAAAGCTCAAAGAAAATGCGCAAAGATTTTCAAACGGTTTTATATCTCTCGAAACATTTTGTAATTGTGATCGCCGGTAATTGTTTATACCTAATTCGCCAATAGGCTATATTTATTAAAAATATATGTAAAATATATGTTATACACAACAATACATAATTAAATGGTTTAAATTATGTATTATATAAAAAATCTAGATTTTCTTAGTATGCAAATAGTCAGAAAATACATTATTGATTACTAATCTAAACAGTCGTGCTATGTAATATATCGCAATGCGCAAAGTTTTCTGAACATAAACCTATTATTATGATTTCAGTTAACTTCGGATAACCACTTCACCGTTTCTTATAATATATTCTTCTTATTTGACTTATATGTACTTAGTAGTTAAATAACGCTCATCTAGAAGCACATTGAAGTTTGACCATTTCATTGTTGACATGCCCAGTTGCCGCACTGCACGATTTGGATCGTCGTTTCTTGTAAAAACAGCAAAGAAGTGAAACTCCTTGCCCCCTTCCATCTTCCCTAGACAGTTTAATCATCAGCATCTCCTGAAAAGGCGGGCCTTCCAATAGGCCTTATCTAACTTAACATCGATTGTGGCAAAACGTCTGTCCAGATCTGTATAAAAATATAGATATAAATAGTTAAGAAACAGATCAAATTTCAAATTTTCAAAATCATTTATTCATATAGGTTAAACACAATGTACACTTATGAACGTCAAAAATATATATATATATATCAAGGGCGTAGAATGGAAGAGAATAACTGGAAACAAACTTCCCGGCACTCTTTTTAATCGCCAAGTTTTTTGTTATACACAACATTTGTAAGGAGCTGCAACCATTACACCATGTTCCACGTGCCTATTATTAAAAGAAAGTTGTGAATTTTGTAAAGTGTCTCTGTGTATCTTTGTTTTGTGTATTTTTAAGTTCCGGATTGTATTAAAACATTTTTTAAATAGGTCACAGGTCAAATTTTCCATATATACACTCCGCGATTATGAAAAATACCAAATTAGTACTCTTAAAATAGGACAACAAAAATAAACTTAAATACATGACAATAATATAAGACTCTACTCGTAAATCTTTCTACAAGTATCGGGTTTTATAGACTGGTAACGGATATCGTTATCTAGTTACGATATTCAAGCTCGACTGCATGTTTGGACAAGTATTCGTACTTATCAGAAAAATGTGGATAATAGATTCAAAGGGCACTCTAAAAACCTTTGTAGTCTTATTAGTCATTGCATTTTTAAAATACCTTTGAAATAGATAAGAACAGAAATGTATGTATTAGTAAAGCGTAATGACACGTAATTATTACTTATTCTCTTATATTAGGAACAATAAAATATAATATAAACGTCGCTTGCTTCACATTTGTCACAATTAATCCAGAAATGTTACATAAGCTGTACTCAAGACTGACAGAACCTATTTTTATTTTCATACAGCACACTACGTACATATAATAAAAACTGATGAACCGAATTTATCTTTGACACAAAAGATTAACAATAACTGTGCTGTAAGCTCCTTGCCTTCTCCAGCACTTCTTACCAAACATGATGCCCCTCGTAATCGCAACCAACTCATCGAAAATAAAATTTGTGACGTAGATCTTAAAGGTGTCGCTCGCCTTTTGTTCTCCAACTACGTGCTATCACCAGATACCCCCGACTCCCTTCAGCCCTTACGGACAAAACATCCCCCAGCTCCAGTAAACCTATATTTTCTCAACCCACCAACAGCAGGGCAAGCATGCATTCAAATTTAAAATAAAGATGTTACGGATGCCATTTAATTTTTTAAACCTGGTTCGGCTGCAGGATGGAATCTCACCCCAACATTTGAAAGACTTAACATCGCATTCTGTGGGTGATGCAGGCGATCAACTAGTAAATTTGATAACTAAATTAATCAACTTTATGTATTCCGGTAATGTCAATACATAAATTGTTCCCATTCTTTTCGTCGCGAACCTTATTGCCCTCACCAAAAAGGATGGAGGGGTGAGACCATTTGTTGTTGGTTCAACACGTCGTCGACGTCTGGCCTCCGAAATTGCTGTTCAACATATTTTACCAAAATTAAATTCGGAATTTAAACCCGTACAGTTAGGCTTCGGTGTCAAAGGAGGGTGTGAGGCAGCCGTCCATGCCCTACGCTCTTTCCTTACCTACGGACAGCCTGACGTGTCGCTCAAAATTGATGACAAAAATGCTTTTAATTCGGTTAATAGGGATACCCTGCTCACTGAAATTATACAACCTATACCGGAAATATACAATTATCTTCTTCTCAGTTACTCTGACCCAACAAAATTGTTATATCGTTCTATAAATCCAATAAAACAATGCGTGCCGAAAAACGTGTGGTTTTTGTTGCACACTCCCTCGAGAGGGGTGAGCTTTAGCCCGTTCGAGGTATATGCGCCCTTCAGGTGGTGTCTATGTTCGCGCCCTGATGATACAGGGCGGTACGGGGGCGGGCAGTATAGCCCTTGGTGAGGGTAACGCTCTCTCATTTGTACCAACTATCAACTACCGCCGACAAATATGTAAGTGTAAAAGTGTTGTGCTTAGTCAGTCAGTTAAGACTGCGGTCCGTGCACCTCGACGCATTCAGAAACAATGGGTGCCGATACAGTGGCGAACCGTCAGGCGGGCTTTTATACACCCGAAACTTAGTGGGGCAATGAGCTCTTGTGCACGTGCATTGCAGGTGCGGTTACAGGTGCGGGTACAGGTGCGTGTTCAGGTGCGTGTGCACGTGTCGATAGCGCTCGATAACGCTGTCTCATTTGTACCAATCTTCAACTACCGCCGACATATATATTAAACAATATGAAGTAAGTGTTTTTTTAAATAGACCCTCACCACCAGACCTCAGTCCCCTTAAAAGATTGGAACCATCCAACAGTAGGTTAGGTATATTTATTGTTGTTTTTTAAACCCGTAGGCTAGGTTAGGTATAATTTTTTATTTTTCATTTAGAGCCATAGATTAGGTTAGTGAAAGTAGGAAAGTAGATAACTATAACGATGCATTCGAACTGAGTCAGTCATTAGATAATGATTGGAAATTTCGTGCAGGAAATAGTAGCTGATAAGATGGTGATAAGTAATTAGCTAGGGTTTAGAAAAAGCTATCTCTGAAATGGTAAGAGATATCACTTCAATTAAAATATTCAATCGGACCGACGCTGCGTTGGTGGCATAGAGTTGTTAAAGACCTTGAAAAAATAGGAGTTCGAATTTGGACGCGAGAAGCACTGGATAGATTGCGATGGCGAAGTGTACGTGTAATCGCATTATTTCATCTAGCGCTTTATCAATTATAATCTCTAGTCGCCCATAGCACTGATCTAGTGCGTTCATAATAAGCTCGGGATCGCAAGCAGTACTCAATAATACGGCAACTGTTTCTTTAGCGGCTCTCGTAAGAGATGTACGTAATCTTGTTATATTTTCCGTGGAGTCTTCATAAGCAACTTTAAAGTAAAGCCAGTCGCAAACATTCCCGTTAAACTGCGGCAGATCTGGAGCATGTAGTACAGGGGGTCTGTTTGTAGCTATTTTTTCAAAGGCTCCGATGAGCCGTTCCATCGATCTTGGGATCGCGTTCTCGGCACGGAGGCCTCTTCGATAGGTGATATGGGCCGCTCTATTTCCCAAGACATATTCTGTATGCATGGCTTCACGCGTTCTGCAAGCACTGTGTGTTCTTCCCTATCACCCTGAGATAGATTATTCTCGCCGCCATGCTTTCTTAGCCGTTTGTCTACCATAACAGTGGAATTGGTCCCGTTCCGCTGTTCGGGCAAGCATTTGACGATAGTCTTTTCACCGTCTGCTCTGGCTAAGTCAACGGCGATTAGCTTCTTTAACAATTTCATTTCTAGCTCCATCTCTTGTTCCATCTCCTGCTTCTTAAATTCGAACTTTTTTCTTAAATATTCTTTTTCTTAATGCGACCAAGCGTTTTTGGACTTCGTATTCAGCTTGCCTTACACGGGATGCTTTCGACCTCATCATATTTCTAGAGGTCTGTGATGCTAAACCCACAGGTAACAACGTAGAATCAACGGCTTCATTCCTCCGTATTGATTCAACTGACTCCCTGTCGTGTGTAATATCGGCTAGTCTTCGTTGTAGTACTTTCGATGGTGATTCTAACGGCATGCATTCTGTCCGTACATCTTCATCGATTTCTTCTGCCCTCTTAGCTTGTCGGCTTCTTGTGTTCATTTTGAAGTCGATTGTATACTTCGCTTCGATGAACTGATGGACAATGCTTTCCTTCGGCGGCCCACAGCAGCAACGTGTCGATGCGGTGACTCACTTTGTACAGGCAATGAAGTCAACCATCTGCACGTACTCCTAGGATCGCAGGTAGTACTGCCGATGAAAATCTTCCTGGGATCGCAGGTAAAATCTTCCTTCTTCTCGGCGTCGATGCGTAGAGTATTCTTCTTCTGGTTATCCGGCTCGAAGGACCAAACTATAAGCGTCACTGTCGATCTGAACCACCGCTGCTATTCTCGAAATGAAATTTCAAAGTGGAGTTATAAATGTTCCGTTTATTGGTCGACCGTTAGTAATGGTGACTCAAAATAATATAGCGAAGCAAGCTTATAACTAACGTCCGTCCGGCACGGCTGCTTAAATCTATCTGAAGCTATACAAATAATAACTTAAAACTAAACCTAAACTACCACGCTGGTACAAGGGACCGACCGACCCTTCCGCTACCTGCGCACCCGCCGACCGTTTCCCAGAACAACATCTGGCTGGCAGTTTCGTTCGTCAGCTTTCTAAACTGCATTGTTCTTTGTCCGTAACAATGATGTGATGTGAATAGTTTTTTGCGTCCTGGAGTTGATATTTTATAAGTCACAGAATTAATAATGAGGTGTAATATTATAAAGAAAGGCACTCGTATTCCCGTAAAGAAAGTCCCTAATGTCGGCTGTCGAAAGAAAGTAAGTAGTCATTTATATTCATAGTTCTCAGCCGGTATAGACCCGTTAGGACTATAACCTTTTAAACAACTACATAAATTGAATGTAAAGTGTTCATTCAGTATGGATCAGATATACGGTACATAGAATAAATGTTTATCCATTGATAATTATTCGTAAATATTTAAAAATAATGCCTTAATCTACAAAGAACACAAAAAGTCTATAGTCGTATTTTTAATTAGACGAAGCCAACTGACAGTAGCTAAAGTCACTTTGTAAAATAATGTTGCCATATTTAAAGTAATAGTGATACGTTCAGTTCTTGTTCAATCAGATGAATGAACAATGAGTGTGAATAGTTAATCATTTCAAACTATAAAATAATATTATTTCTATTTTAAAATTGTATAAAAGTGCTCTGATATAAGTAAGGTACTAGTAGTATGTAACTACAATCAGTTTTTTGACGGCTTATTACAAAGCGCGGCGTGGTGACTAGTGCCATCACCGATCATTAATTCAGGAGTTTTTTCAATCATTCACTTTGTCACAACACTATTTTTATTTAATTAAAAACTGACAACACCATAAACGTCAGTTGACTTCGTCTAATTAAAAATACGACTATAGTTTAAAACCGTTTACCTGCTTGTTTTATTTAGAAAACTGGTGTTTTTTGACCCTGTAAGTATCGATAGATACAAAATATTGCAGAAATAGCATTACTAAGACGATAAATAGCTATGAATACAATTATTAAAAAATATATAAGATTGTGTGTTAAAAGCCGTGACATTAATAATATATCAAAAGTTTTTGACGTGACTGTACGCTCGAAAAGGCATGACTCATTGTCAAGTTCCATCTGAGCCGAGCGTGCAAGCGAGAGCGTTTGGCTTGTGATGCATTTATCTCTTACTTGTAATTTATGTATAAAATTTAAGTAAAAAAATATTTTTGAATTAACGAGTGCAAATATATGATAATTTATCAAAAAAAAAATTTCAATTACCTACTTCTTTGTGTTATTCAAATTAATGATAATTTAGTGACACTAATTCAATTAAATTCATAAAAGTATGTAATTTTTCAACAATGTTTTCTTATGACTTTATTACGTAATATTATCCTCCGTAAACCGATTTAACAGACGTTATTAACTTCCACAAAGCAAGTATTGAAGCGGACTCACACACTAACGTTATACCAAAAACTTTCAATATATATATATATATATATCCTGCATGTGACAACACAGTTGGCACTGTAATAATCGAAAAGCACTAAAAAGTACTAAAAAATGCTTACTTAATACTTAGTAGTACTTACTTGCAATTTGCACGTCACACGTGCTATATGCCGGCCGGCCGCGCTGGCCCGCAGAACCCTCGAGTTGTACGAAAAAAGGAATCATCATTTTTTTTATTTAGTTCGGTATTTATCTTGGTTGAGGGTGGATGTGTTGCAAACGATTACAACGTTGAACGTTCCGACAGTTCAAACTGTGTTGTGTTTCCTAGTGCTACAAACGTGTATTGTTGTGATTACTTTAATTGCCTTCGATATTTATCAAGTAAGTGAAATATAATGACGTATAGTAGATAGAGTAAAATGGTAAAATATCAGGATATCAAAAATAGTTTTTATTAATATTGTTATTACTTATTGACTCACTTTTAAAAGTTTAATGAATAGTATAAGAGTGGAAATTTAATATGATGTAGATCTGTTAGCTTCATTCTTTTAAAATTAATTTCTATAAAAAAATTTTAGGAATGGTTATAACGTATTATACATTTTTAGAAAGCCTTGGTATGCAGATTTTATCACAAATATAAAATAGTAGGTCTTCTGATTATATTTAAAAATAATTTAGTGTTTTAGTTCTTAAACCTCTAGCATTTTGGTAATACAGACTTAAATTAAATATTCTAGTAATATTCGTTTGTTGGTGGTTACAATCGATTTTGTTTATTTTTTTTTTTTAATTTATTTATTAGCCGGATACAAAGTCGATTGGCACAAAGGGATTTTGTTTCATTGTGTGGGGTGCCCTACTGTTCAACATATAATATATATTTGTAAAACAACCCAAGCGTGCTTATGATAAGCAACTTAATATATCTATGGTTTTTACATGGAGGAAGTTTGATTCTGCGTTTTTTCGAATGAAAATACGGCCGTTGCGCAACCATACGTAGCTGTATTTCAGTTATTTTGCTTTCTGCCTGGCAGCGGCATGTATCACCTTATTTTCAGGCGTTAAGTGCTCAACCACATAGACAGCAGACTTCGCAATGCCACCAATGCCCAAGTGGCTAGTGTTATGTGGTCCCCATTGTATTGTTAATCTTTCTATTGTTATTTACCTAATTATTATTTATTTACCTTATATAAGTTTAACCATTTGTTTACGTAGTGATAAGTAATAATTAATTACTTAAAGACATTGTTTGTTCCCCTAATGTAACCCTACTCCTACCCAAACCTATAAATATCAAATCCCGATCCTTTCAAAGTCACTTCTATTCCATATTCGTTTAAAAACTTTTAAAAAGTTCCTTTTTAGACGAAAGCCTCAAACAAACAAGAAATAAAAACTTTTTGTTGTCGTTTGACACCTGTTAAAAGCTACTTTTTCACTCTATAATACGGCAAAATCGAGTTGACATGATGTATGCTCTTACACTGTCCCGTTGTAGAACAACATTTATTTGCCGAGTTTTATTTTCGTTCACCATTCTCTTGCTATTCGCGTATGTTATTCCTAGTGCAATTATACTATCGATTACGTGGACAAACGACTATAGATTTACTCGAGATTAAAATCATGGAATAGATTATTCTTGGTATAGTTACTCGTGTATAAATTGAAGTTTGGTCGAATCGACCCTAAGGGTGAGATCTATAGTGCGCACTTAGACTTTGCTCTGACTTAACTATCGAGCTAAGACACAGTCGGTATTTATAGAGCAAACTACGAATCTCTCCCTAGTGTTGGCTTAGCTTAATCTCAAGTCCACGAAATCGACGACTTACCAAAAACTTTGACTATAAGCCTAACAAAAATAATGGCCCAAAATTTGCTTTACCATCATATCTTTTACTGGACTTTTTATTTTTGTCGGTTTTTAATGAACGGTGTTGCCATTTTGTATCGGAGTTCCATAGACTTTGGGAAAAATAGAATTTGAATTCAAAGAAATTATAAATGATCTTGATAAATACCTATGAAATGCATGAAATAAAATAATTACACATTATTATGGTATTTATTGTTGTTTATTTATATTATTTATGTAATTGTTCAAACCCCATTTTTGAGAAATCTTAAAAATAACTGGTGTGATTTTGTATGTCACCTGGCAGCCCTGGCAATTGGCATATTATAGTGACAACGAAATTCAAACTATAACCTAACCAAAACATTGCGATCCGTTCTACGTAATAAAATTATTGTCATCTTTAAATAATTAATACATTTTCTAAAGGTTACTCGTGAATTTCTAGTTATTGCAATAATAAAATAAATGAATACATAAATAACAATAAATTGAAGATATATGTGTACCGTTTTAGATTTTTAAATATTTGTTATTGTTAACTTTTTTAAAGGATAATAAACAAAGTATTGCATGAAATGAAACATCAATTTGTATTTTGACATTTTCTGTCTTAGCTTGGGCTTAGCTTAATCTCACCGTTAAAATGTCTATAAATACGAAATCATAGTTTAACCTTAGTGTACACTAAGCAAAGTTTTTCGTAAGGTAAGTCTGAGCAAAGTCCAAGTGCGCACTATAGATCTCACCCTAAATATTACAAGTGTTCTATTATATTTATATCCTATTTTTAAAGGCCTACGTGATCGTTCTGCTGATACATTGTTCTCACACTCTACAAGGAAACATTACTTAGTAAGAACTAAGAGTGGTTCGTAGAATCATGTAACAGCATTTCGGCTAATGAAATATAAAGGATCTTTGTACTGCTATGTTGCAAGGGTTTTTGTTTACATAAAATATAAATATCCTATGGTGGTGACACACGGGGTTATATAACTAGGTTGTAGGTATTTGTTTTGGAAACTGAGAACAATCGGCCATGAAGCGGTGTAAGTTGTAACGAAAAATATTTAGCCTTAAAAAAATAAAAAGTCCTCACTTGCCATTCTGGTAAAGTTTTGAAATAAGGCACCGTGTGCCTTAATTTTTGTTAGTAAACTAGTCCGTGAGCCATTCTGAAGTAATCTTACCAATAACGCTTATCCCGTTGTTAAGCTGCATGGCTTAGTAGTATTAAATAAGCTGCTGCTAAAGTTACTAGGTAGACCATTAACACTCCATAAACAGCACAATGCTTTAGAAATTATCCAGGCACGATGTTGCCTCGGCGTAAAATAGGCTCCCGTATGGCACATATGTAATAAGTGTGTGTTGTGTGTACCGAGTCCATAATAAACTTTTAATATCATATTAAGAGGCTATTTAATTCAAACCTCCCGCTCCAAACATTACTGACTGTTAGGTATCCCTGATTTAAATTAGGGCACGTTGTAAAATAATTATTTGCGTGCGTTTATATAATTAATATTAATTTGATATCTTTTAAAACTTCTATGTCTATGTTAAGGAATTTTCCTTTTAAGACAAATTTGCACGCCGTTTTGTATGGCAGAATATGCGAACTTTAGATTGTACCACCATAATATTTTTGTAACATATTTTTGCAAATAACTTATTATTATTATTAGTAAAAAAATATTTGGTTTTAGAATATTTGGTTACTGAATACCATACCGTACTTTTAAATTACGGTTTGTGGGTAGGTTCGTAATACCCGCTAAATTTTACTTTCTTTGGTTAATACTAATAACTATGGCTGCCATCCGTCCAGGTTTCCTCGGATTTGTCCTACTTTAGAAGACGTCCGGAGAGCGTCCGGGCGAGGTTTTAATTGTAGTCCGGGTTTTCGATCAGATCCCATTGTCATAATTTATGTAAATAAAAGCTATGGGTTAGGTATTTCACCGCACGCGCTGCTGACGCAATTTTACCACGCGAGCGGCGAGCGGGAGTAATTTATATTGGGTTTGTTGTACTTTTATTGAATCCCTAAGAAGGTTAAAAAATAAAGCAAAATTACTCACTTGTCGTCACAAGAATGATTAAACACACAATTTCATGCAACAAAAGAGGCTTCCTTAGTAGCCAAATTAACGTAAGACTGACGTCAGATGTTGGCTACTAGGGCTAAAATTAAAGTTTTCTTCTATCAAGTACGGAGTAAAATATATTTTAATCAAGATGTAAGTGAATGAAAAACGTATTCAAATGTGCGTGGTGAAAGCTCCAAAATCCGGGGAACTTACGCTTCCGGTCCCGCGGAGCAGGTTTTACAGATGGCAGCCCTACTAATAACCTAAGAAATAAATGATTTCAGTTTTCAAAGCGGTTTAATACATATAATAAAACATTTGATATCTTTCCTTCGTGAAAAATATTTATAATAATTTTGTGTGTATATTCAAAATATTTTAAATATTATTTTCAGAAATGATGCTAATGAATGACACCACGTCAACCGACGATATTAATTGTAAGTAATGAAACACAGTTATTGTGTGTGTAATTAAAACAATATGCCATTAAAAAAACACTTCCATAGCCGAGTAGCTGAATGGTACCACTAAACATGTGATCCAAGTCCATTTATTAATATTTTTTTATATTTCTAAGCATATTTAAAAAAAGTACCTATTAAAATCTTGGAATAGTATTCTTATGTTTTTGTTTCAGGCTCTACTACTATACAACTAATGCAGTTATTTGACCTCAGCCAACCCAAAGATATAGTGACCTTCATCGAAGTAGAACCAGATAATATTAATGATACAAACACCACAATAAAAGAATCTGTTGATAAGGCTAAAACAGCCTTAAACAATAAAAGAAAATCAGTAATTAAAAAAAAAACAAAAGCAATGAAGAAGTCCCATGTATCAATAGACAAAGGAGAAGAGTCCTCACAAATTTCTAACGAATATAACAAAGTAACTCATCAAGACTTAAGAAGTGAGAATGCAATAAACATCCAAAGATTGCCATATACCCACCATTTTCCAGTTTCAAATTGTACCCTAAACAATTGCCCACTAACAAATAGATTTGAAGATTATAGTCCAGATCAAAGAGTGCAAGCCGCCAATCATAACTTTCACCAACCTCAAATGCATAGCGAAAGAACTAACCGGTTACAAATAACAAACCAATCCAGTAGTACATTCCCGCCTAGGGAAACCCCAGTTAGGTCAAATAATGTGCAAAATTTAAATCAGATCAGTCACGAAACAAATTATGGCCTGAATGTTATCATTGAGCATGTCTTTAATTTTTTAATACATGAGTCTCAATATAACTTTGGATTAAGTCAAAGAAAACTAAAATTGTTCCAACGCTGTTATGCCTATGTAGTTCGTTATTGCCTTGATCGTGATCTGTATAACGATTACAAAGTTTTTGATCACATAGTTCTAGTTGTTGATTCTATAGCTCGGAATAGATCACAGTATATTAATGATAACATAACGCGCCCGTTACTAAGTGAAATGTTCGAATGGTGTCGATACAAAACCCTGAACAGAAGTTGGCCACCTGCGTATAATCCGCCAGCGTATGATAAGAGCCAAATTAATACAACATCTAATGATCCAAAAATTTCTACGCTGCCACCGTATACACCTACTCGTACAAGCGTGTTACAAAAGAATTCAAATAAAAGTTCACAGATACATAATGAAACAGCTCCTGCAGTAAATAAAGATCAAACCTGTTTATTTACGTCAGGTAAACTTGGCAAAGAAATAAGTATAAACATAGACACCTGTCTTTTGCATACATTGCAATCTAAACCAGAAACTACACTTGCAAAATCACACAGCACATATATTCAGGAGGACAAAACGTCGAAATTAATTCAGCCCCCCATAAAACCTAGTACTGGAATGACCATCCCTTTCGAGATAGTTGCAGGACTAAATAAGAATGAGGTACAAAATCAAGCTGAAATAGTTAGATCTTCTGTATCGAGAGACAGTGGATTCATAAGTCCCCCAAATGTCAACAACCTGGAAGTTAGACTTGTCGTAAGTTTTATTTGGTATATCTAAATAGTAATCCTGTTTACAAATTATTTACACATTACAGACTCATTACCAGATGGTTACGATTATTTGCTGTTATTTAATAAGCCTGGCGAGTCGTTTACTTTTTATTTATATATGCGGGCAAGTCACTTGCATGCAAAAACAATTGTTAATCTATCAGTAAACGTTTACTAAAACAACCAATAAAACTTTATAATTTTATTACAGAGCCCCGTCCAACAAACTTCTTCAAATGAAGATGTTACGCCGATGATTACGCATGTAACGTCCCTAAACAGTAATGCATCATACATACGTCAAGGTTTATGTAGTGTTTGTAAAAATGAAACAAACACGCGTTGTACTGGATGCTACAAAGCTTACTATTGCAGCCGAGAATGTCAGGTAATCCTTAATTTTGTGAAGTATCAGTTAATAATGTAACCGTGGTTACGATTCTCAAATATTTAATAACCAATGTCCAGCTCTGTCTATTCCTTAAGTGTCAATAAGCAAAATATTGTAGTTAACGCTAAAAGTAAATTAAAACAAATCGAGCACCATATTCTACTAAGTCTAGTGTAGATGTGGTATTTATACAGTCCAATTTACATCTAGATTGAGTGTGCCATCCACGTGCCGTTATCCAACTCCAATAAATCCAATAGCAGTAGCATGTGTATTGCGTATACTGTCATAGACATCGCACCTTCGATGCCTTACACCGCACTATGGAAAATGGTAGAACAACGGCATATCAAAAATAGTTTTAATGTTGTTATTGACGCAGTTTTAAAAGTTTATTGAATAGTAAAAGAATGGAACTTTAATATATGTAGTAATTTTGCTTGATTTTCATTTGGAATATGTTTTTAAGCTATTGCATAGCTTTATCGCGGGCTTTGAGCGCGGCGACCGAATTAAGAAATTCCGTAACGAAAATAAAAACCTTATACACGATGACGTAATATGGCCAATACGCATTAGAGCGGGACAGAACGCATACTGCGTCTCACATCGGTCTGGCGTGATCAGTTACGTAGCGCAGGTGCTTTAGAGTGGGACAGAACGCATACTGCGTATTCACATCTCTCTGAGGAGATCGGTGACGTAGCGTAAGCGCGGCCGGTGCATGCTGAGTGCCACACAGTGTTTTTTTTTATTCTAATTCTTTTTTAAATCATTTAAAATTATTTTTTCAAATTTCAAAAATATAAAGGAATAGTTATAAAGTGTAATACAGTTTTAGAAAACTAATGCAGATTTTATACAGTTTTATGAATAGAAAAAATAGTAATTGAGGGGAAAATAGAAATCTCGACGAAATTAAAAAACAGTTGCCGATGTCTCTCGGTTTATTTGATTTTGTTTTGTAGCGTAGATATATAAGAAAAAAATAAAAGAGTGTGTGTACTTATGTACAAGCGTTAAAAGTTATACTTCTTTGGCGTATGGAAAAAAAATTACTAAAATGCAGTAGTGATTAACGATAAATATTAAAATTAAACAATAAAATTATTATTAGTAAATACTATCACCGTCGTATATGAAATTGATTTAATAAAAACACCAAAACAACATTTTTTTAGTCACACTGTTTAATTGTACTGTTACGAAACACGTGTTCTAAATATAATAAATAATTTTTCGATAGACGAAAAATATAGCACAGAGCGCCCCACGCTTTTTCACAATAATACCAGTATTTTTTGTTCATTACCATTTTCAGCCTAAATTAGGAATTATTTTTCACTTTTTATTACATTGTCATCGACCTTTGACAGGTGCGCAAAGTTTGAATTAAATCTGTCCGTTAAAAGTAGGTCAAAATCGAGTCCGAAAGAGTCGGTTACATACATACATACATACAGGTGAAGCTAATATAAAGCGTGTAAAAATACAAGAATATGCAACTTGAACATAGTTATTATCGATTTTCATGCCACCTAGAACTAACTTCATTGTGTTAATTTTGTGTAACGGCGCGCGCGCATCGTAAAAATTTCACTCTCATCAATTTTTCATAACGTGACTAAAGAAGTATAACTTCAATAACATTGATTAAAACCAGCCCGGATACGTGCGATTTTAGACGTTATCGCGAAAAGTATGATATAAGTCAGGAAACAGAAAACCTCTATTGTGGTTTCTAATGTTGAACTATTTAATTGATTAGTTTGCGGTTATTTATTGATAACAGAGTGTTTTATCTTCATTTTGCACTTATTTGGCGGTATAATTTTAATCAACAAAATGCACACTTCCGCCGGAAGAACGAACACGGGATGTGTCTGTCAGCGCCTGCGCCACCTCGTGGTGATATACATTAATTAATACGGTATATAAAAATGTTATTGACTCTGGCACACTCAATATCTATCTTATGTTTCAAATCAACAATCGTTCAAAATATTTTAAATATTGTTAATAAATAATTAATATACTTTATTTTTACAGCTATCGGAATGGTACGTTCATAAGATATTATGTAGTAGCCATCATTGAAAGAAAATAAGTTTACCAACTGGCGATTGTCGCAGAATTAAAAATATTTTATTGGCACGCTGCTGGAAGTTCGACTTGTATTCCAACATGTTGCTCAACATCAAGGCGCAATCTAAACTCAAGCATTTCGTAGAAAAATGGTGTCACTGATGTTGAATGTAGATTTAAATTTGATATGCGTTTTGAAAGACGCCATTATTATGTTTTTATACACTTCTGGACACATCTATTGGCCCACCTTGCATTTTCAGTTTCTTTTGGTCCTACCTAAAAATTTATATTAGGTCGAGTAAAAAGTTTTTATGCAGTTTTGAACCTGATACATTTTACCATCTTTTTCGATCGTATTGTTTTAAATTTGAATTTAGAATACCACACCACATGGAGATAAGCCTAACAAGTCGGGTATGCGCCTTGATGAAGTCAGTTGATTTTTGAATAAAAAACGTGTTTTATCAAATAAAGGTTTAATTTAATAACGCGTGTTGCCTCCATGGGCATCTACGAAAGCTCTGATACGATTAGGCATAGAGTTTATCAACCGCTCTACAAAATTTTGAGGGATCATCTCCCATCCCTCTTCTATGGCAGTTTTCAATTCCTGCATCGTCTGGGCAACTGGCTGACGAGCCCTAACACGTCTTTTTAGCTCGTGCCACATGTGCTCAATGGGGTTCATATATGGGCTTCTGGCTGGCCAGTCCATAACTGCGATGTTCACATCCTGAAGATATTCTCTGACGATGCCGGCCGTATGGGCTCTTGCATTATCATGCATAAAAGGAAATTTGGGCCCACATAGTCCGCGTATGGCATCACGTGAGGTTCTAAGCACTCAAGAATGTACCTTTCACCATTTAATGTTGGCAGCCGTGATCCCGTAACAACTTCAAGTTGAGTTTTGCCGCTCGCAGATATACCGCCCCAGACAGTCCATGAGCCACCGCCATAAGCAACCCTCTCTTCATAGCAGCATTGTGCAAAACGCTCTCCGTTACGTCGGTAGACCTTCTTCCTTCCATCATTGCCATGTAACGCAATTTTAGACTCATCAGAAAAGAGTACACCGTTCCAATGCTGCTGAGTCCAATTTAAGTGTGAACGCGCGAAATGAAGGCGCGCTATTCGGTGGGCTCGCGTTAGTTTTGGGCCATTAGCTGGCTTGTGTGGTACCATATCGCGTTCTTTTAATCTTCTCCGAACAGTTCGAGCGCTCACATTTACTCCATGGAAGTCGCGAAGTTGGTTTTGTATCTCAATGGAGGTAAGGTGACGATTTCTCAGGCTGGTCGTCACGATGAATCGATCCTGCCTTTAAGTTGTGACCCGAAATCGTAGCCTTCCTTGGCCACGAACAAAGCCGCCAGGCTCTAGGTATCTCTGATAAACGTTTCGGACCGCAGATCGACTTAAATTAAGTTGATCACTCACATTTCTTTGGCTGTGTCCGGCCCGGATAAGTGCCACAGCTTGGGCGGCGACTTCAGGCGAAGTATCCATAGATTATTGATAGAACCTCATCTTAATGTTAAGAATAAGTAATGTTTGTTGCAAAACCAAAGAGAAAAACACACTTTCAAGAATTAAATCCAACTAAACGAATAAAATCAAGTTTTCTTAGTATTCGATTGTTTGATATCAATGAGCAGGCTCCAAATTGTCTTTTGTTTCTTTAAATTCTGTGTTCGAAATAAAAAAAATATTGAATGCAATTATGAATGTGCCAGGTTCAAAACTGCATAAAAACTTTTTACTCGACCTAATATAAATTTTTAGGTAGGACCAAAAGAAACTGAAAATGCAAGGTGGGCCAATAGATGTGTCCAGAAGTGTATGATTGCCGACGTTATCTTGTACTTTCCCTGTAATATGTATTGATTTGCTTCGAAAAATAACTTTCGATTAGTTGCTGCAATTTTTAATGATAAGTATTATAACTATACCAACTATATAAATCGTAGTTGGATAGTACATTAAAGCTACCTATTTTATATTATGTTCTACAGATTTGTTATACAAACAGAAAGCGATAAATTTCACTGCCCCTATTAAACAGGCAAATTTTATCATCGTAGTCTAACATTATATCGCTAAGGGCAAGAAGTTTTGCACTTTCTGTATTGTACGTGAATTAAAAAAAGACAATTGTTAATTAATTAATAAACTAATTCTGAAAGGCATTATTATTATTAACCTTCCATTCAATTCCTTCAAAAAAGTAAAAGAATAATGAGAGCTAAGCTTTCTGCAGATGGAATTTGCCAAGTACAACCCCATGGAGTTCTAAGGGGCACATTGCAGACAGGCGTAATGTTGCAGGTAAATGTCTATTCCGCTAATAAATAGGATAAAAAACCTAAAAACAATAAGATTCGTGTAAAAATGAGACTGGACACCTAGACACTTGCCTCTCAAAGTTATGGTGGCATTCCACATGGCTATTTCTGATTGCTAATTGCCGATATGCATATACGAAATGCTCCCGCCAGATAATATACACAAAAATTTGCCGCAGTAAGCAATGTGTACACCTATGGGTGTATTTCTACTAGTAGAAGAATTTTATTATTTAAATCCATGCGAAATTCGTGCTGTGTGTGAAAAAATACATAGTAAGAATGCTGGTAGTATGCTCTTCTGAATATGGCTATTAGATATGTGGACGGTTTATTTTCCTATTTGACGTGCCCTTTGATGTGCGTCGAGGAACCGACAACGGTATGGGATGCTCGATGATCATCGATGTTGCTATACGAAAAATATCGTAACATGGATGTTAAAGGAATCGATCATCGATCGATCAATCCTCGACCAATTCATTCACTGCGCACCGTACGTTCCCTTCGTTCATTCTTCGAAGTGTCGCTCGCTCTTTCTCTCTCACACTTCCTCTCTACTCTTGATCAAAAAAGAAATAGATTAAAAGGTTCTTTATCAAAATTACTTTTCCTTCAGTTACTTGATAAAAAATATTGGAAATTGGAATATGTAATAAATTGTATCGAAGGAATATAAAAAAGTTTCTTCGTCTAAACATTCACACCTCTCTCTCTTCCACTTTTTTTGGCGACAATTGCCTCGCAATGGAAAATTGATTGTGTACGTGAAACAGAATTTCAAAAGCAATAATCGTATTTCGAGGTTTTGTGCCAGTTGCTACCATGGTGCAGTGCGTAAGGGTGTTTTAATTATTAATACAAGAATTAATTAAACAGAAACGGAAAAAAGATTTTGGGTTAAAAAATTGGGTTTTATAATTTTCTTTTTCCGTGTTCCACAAACACTCGTAACTTCTATAAAGTTCAAATAACTTAATATTATCGGCAGCCCCAAAATTAAAAGGATTTTTGAGAACAATACCCTAGTAATCACTAAACTCGAATGAAAATCTCGCACTCAAAACGGTTCAAACCGATTTGTACGACATTCGTATGAACATAAAAAATGTCTTACGAGATCGTGTTTCGAGATTCTCGTAAGAAAGAATCTTCTTACTAAAATGTCGAAATTATCGCCTAGCGATAAATAACTGGTGAATTGCAAAAAAAAATTGCCATCTCAAAATCAGGTTTATTTCTTCTTAATTTAACTAACAATAAAGAAATTGATCCATTCCACTGATAATAATGACTTGGCTGCCCCTACAATTATATTATTACGATACTTGCTGTGGTAGTGAGTTTCTTCCATGCGAAAACAGTTGGGATTGCAGCCTTTTTCAAATATCTATGAACTTGAGGTAAACCTAAAATGAATGCATAATAATTAGTACTACATTACATAGTATTACATACCTTAGTACCTATACCATATACATTATAATTTAAAAGTAGTTTATGCAAACTTTATAATCGGATTCAATAAAATTTTCCGCTTCCGAACATAACCTCGAAGAGCTTTGAAATGACGTCTTTTTAGAGCTTTTTCCCAGAGTCATCTTATGCGTCCTTAGGAAAACTGTGATTGCCATTGTTATTACAACCGAATGCTGCGCAGCGTGGTATTTTTGGAGAAAAAAACTGTTTTATCTTGTGTTATAATAATAAAGTAGGGGCTTAGACGTTTGCATTTGTTATGGGTCAAGCGATACCAGCGCTACAGGCTACTTACTAGTGGCAAAGTTTGGCAGTTTTCTCCTCCGTTGGCACTGTACATAATCTGTGAAATCGGAATAGTCTAAAGAATACCAGAGACTGCCCTAAGGCCTAAGTACATTCGAATACCTATGTATATAGTTAAATTAGTAGTCTTTGGAATACTTATAAAATACAATAATAACAAATTAGAATATAAAAATAATTATAAACAAATACTGATTACTTTCAATTAGTATACGTTTATTAACGATTGTGATTCACATTACTACTGTAAATTGCATTAAAACGGGAGAGTAAGTGAAGATAATATGTAACGTCAAAAATGTTTTTACTTGCGATTTATTTAAGTTATCATTGTGCGAACAAAACTAAGCTTCCGCGAGTAACAATGTTTTATGCTGCTATATTACGCTTCATTCGGAGGCCCTTGGTGCTTGGAATCATATTTGCTTCATCATTAACTTACTGTATTGTGAGTTTTCTCAAAGAGGTTAGTTACCTAAATTATATCATGATTTTAATTAAACAATTTGTCTTTCTTCCTTTTTTATAGTATAAGGTAATCATATTATTTATTCCATAGAAGTTTAAACAAGATTTTTATGTATTCTTTTTCCAAATAGTTAAGAAATGTAATGTAAACTTTATACTTTAAGGGTAACAACAAAAATATGATATATCAAGACGTCTCAGTTCAACATAAGCCATTTGTTTGGCGTACTCTACAAGAGCATAATGAAACAACTGATGTGGAATGTAGAAATTCTGTCCAAGGCCGGGCATTAATTGTTGATGATAGAGGTATTCAATACTTTCCTTGGTCCTACTGTATATAACAGCTAATACCAATAACAAACATTTAGGAAAAATGTGTCTAATGCTGCTGAAAAAAATTAATATTTTAATTTAACATAATGGAATAGAAGTTTAGTCTTCTTATGAGAAATATGTGATAGATGTCTTATATTCCATATTTTGTAACTCAGCATATATTGTTTTTTGTATGTTTATTCATCTTAGTTGAAACTTATTCACATGTTTACAATTTAATCCTTTTAAATCCAACCCGATTGTTTTAATATGGTATGAGAGTAAACAAATACTTACCTACAAATTCTGTAAGTGGTGTTCAATAAAATGATATTGTTACAGGATATGTTTGCCGAAGAAATGATATAGGGCAAAATGGTTGCTGTGTGATTGACACAGATGAAACTACACGATATAGTTGTCAATCATGTAACGAGGATCACTGCTGTATCATTTATGAATACTGTGTTGCATGTTGTCTTGATCCTAAAAAGGTAGTAAAAATATTACGCGTTATAACCCCTTAAAAGATTATTATTATTTTCGTATCAATAATTTAATTGGAAAAACTATTTATTTTAACTAACTAAAACTATTTATACTATTATATCAGAATAAAGTATTGATTATTTAATTAAAAACACTGGTAAGCAGTTTGAAATATTAATAACTCAATATAATAGTATTTCAAGGTAAGGTATGCATAACACGGTTTCAGGTTTGATGCATATTTTGGTAGATTGATCATATATGAATATACATATTAAATAGAAAATACATTCTAACTTCTGTATTCATACTCAGTGTAATGGTAGAAAATTTGTGAGATGTAATTTAATTTGGTTTCAGCGTAACATGCTGCAAGTTGTGTTATCTAAATTAACTGCAGAAGAGCATGTTCTGGTGCATTCCCTTGCTGACGATTACGAGCTGTGTCTTACAAAATGTAGGACAAGCTCCCATAGTGTCTTGCACGAGAATTCATATAAAAACCCAGGTCACAAGCATTGCTTTACCGATAATCAAATGGTATCAAAAGATTCCTAGCAGAGATATTATCGTAGAATACAATGGACTCAAGAATAGCATCTATTAATTATGAGGTGTTAAAAGTTAGTAATGTGAATTAAAGCATTGTTAATGAGTGTATTTGGAACCATAGAGTAACTGGTAACTTGTTAGAACTTTAATTGAACTCTATAAACATGTGCTTTATTTTATAATGTGCACTAGCAAATGAAAAGAACAAAGCATAAAATAAATGTGATATAACATATGTAATATGGTGTTAGAAAAAATGTATGAAAAACAACTGAGTGTTAGGTGAGTGACTTATCTATATTTAAAATGGCCTTATATCAAATATAATATATTTAATAATTAAACACTCAATTTATAAAAAATACATATATTTACGTAATTAAAAGTAATCAATTAATTTTATAATAAGATATGTTATATGTGTATATGTACCTTTCTAAAGGTATATGGGCTAGTTATCTTGAAACACATGTTATTTTATTAGTTACCTTATTTGCTTTAAAGTGAAACATTTTAGCTTAAGCACTCTTTCGTCTCTTTCTGTCAAATTGTGATGAAAATAAAAATATGAGTATCTTATTAAAACGGTGCCATTGCACTTTTTTTTATTTTTTAGTAAGGGGTTACTCTCTCGTTTTTTATTTCAAAACTGTTAAACTATGCCCATTTGCTAAGGATATATGTATTCGAATTGGCAACCTGACATCCTGGGGTGGGTACATATACCTATGAGTATACACATTATATAAATAAATATTTTGTTTCCATATTTTAAGTTATTCAATAAAAACTAATCTCATTGATCAGACTAGTCGATTTAAAATCTGTTAATCTATACCCTGACTGGTCTGAGACCGAAAATCGCTAAAAATATATTTAAAAAAATCTATGCAACATTCTAGTAAAATCAGGTTTTCTTTCAAAACACGTCCTTCGTGATTGCTATAGAGATGTCCAAATTAATGGTAAATAGATGCAAATAAAATACAACCTATACGGTTTTGTTGTCTTTAATTATAACAATTGTTTTAATGTAAAAGACTGTTAATACTCCAGTTATTCTCGTATTTAATATTGATTGAATGTAAGGGGGGGGATTTTTGAAATCAGTTAAAAATACACTTGATGAATGTATTACCACCGCTATCATAATTACATATAATTTTGAATTTAAATTTAATTTAATCCGACCTTTCCCGTATATATATCAACTAATTGCCAGAGTAGATTATTTAGGCCAATCATAATACAGTTTAGAATTGTAGGCTTATTTACACATAAAGCAACCAAATCCATATAAATGGTTGGAAATAACCGGAAATTCACTCAGAAATAGAATAATAACTTTTTATTGCGGTCATGAATGGTAGTGATTAGAATTTGACACCGACCTCTTCCAGAGAGATCACTACGCAGTATTTTTTTCCTTAAACATCACTAATCTATTTGTTAAATGATGTTAAGATATATCGCTTATTACGCATTTTTTAATGAGTTAATTAATAATTATTTATATAAACTTAAAATAACTTTTAAATAGAAAATAAAATATTACGTTGTATTACGATTAACTCCAAAAAAATGTCTATGTAATATTCATAGAATTTTTTTATGAACGTAGAACTACGTCGAATTGATTGTGGTTTTCACAGTTACTTATAATGTTGTTATTTTTACAAGGCTACCGAAATGGCCCTAATTTATAAACATCCCAAAGTTTTACATTTTCGTATTCGATAGATATTTAAAACAATACGTTTTTATAATAGAACTGTGATCTTAAGTAGTTTAAGTAAATAAATTATATTATGTTACTTAAATAAATTTATTTTCTTAAAAATTGTTTTATTGCATAATATTCATGTTCATAAAATGCATGAAACAGTTGGCGAGTTTACTGTGACAGGTAATCGAAGGAATGGCATTCGTATCTACACGTATAATGCAATTTTACGCTCAGCCTTCTAACTTAATTCGACTCCGGCGCAGTTGGTGATCAGTAGTCGCTTCTAAGTGTCGTGTTCAAGCAAAATGATAAGGTAGGATTTACATACGTACTATTTACGTTTTTCAAAACTGGTTAGACACGTTGCATGCATACATTATAAGTTGCTTTGATAGCTTTTTCGTGGTGCATATTTACTGTCTAATTTGCATATTTACCTTTAAGTTATATATAATCTGTAGTGTATATACCGTACTGTTATATCGTTTCCTTGATAAATTAAAGGGGGTCAACAGTCTTGAGCCATTTGCAAAATTTGGCCATCCCACCTTGCCCTACTTACCTTTTGACCGCTCGATAGATTTCATTGATTTGTCCCTGTGATCGAAATTGGTAATGTAATTTGTCCATGCGCAGGTGCAGATCGCTTATGCTCGCGTATTAATCCTAAGTCTTGCGAATAGAGAAGTTGTGATTTGTAAAAACCCAATATGAATTAATAAGTGCTGTGATAATAGTGGTAGTAGCTTAAGAAGCTAGGAATAGAAACACCAATTAACTATAGGTACAAATAAATGTGAATTAATGTTAGCTAACAACAAATAGAACATCAACATCAGGAAATAATAATTTCCATACACAAAATAATCGGCATACATGCAATATAAAGAAGATCGACTCATTTGTAATGATAGGATATTATAACAAAATTTGAATAATGCACAAAATTCTTTGGTGTCGCGGACAGCTCTAGTTCAAAGCTAGTAGCGCGCGCACCGCTTCGTGCTTTCTACCTTACATCTAGGAATGTTTCTTATTCATTTTTGTGTAAAGATCACCAAATCTAAACTCACAAAACGGATATGATGGAACTTGAACCTATTTAATAATTAAGTTCAAAGATACATTAATCTAAGTTAGTTACTTAAACCGCTAATTCTAGGAAATTTGCGTGATGCATAAAATTTTAGAAACGGCAAAGGCACCTTTTAGGCTTTCTCGCTAAAGACATTTTGATTCTATTCATTACCTAAAGGAACTTTACTATAAAATGTGCGTTGCTATAATTGCTGTAATCAGTTATTTGATATCAATCATAATAAAAACAAAATTTATTAAAGGCTGGATAAGATATTTGTATTGTTTAGTTTCGAAATTAAAATGAGTGAACTAAGTAAAAATATTTACGTCACGGTCGGATGTATTCTTTTATTTCTACCGAACTAGCACGGCAATGCGCGGCGTTGCCGTTTTTGACCGTCGCGGTCGGGTCGTCTAGTATGAATGAATTTGTCGACATTTCTTACCTGGAATGGATACTTATTTTGTTTGTATGGGAAAATAAGTTTTTAGTTATTTATATATTGCGTGTACATTTACGAAAATATATAGCATTATAAAAAATACCATAACGTTATTTCTACGTTGTATAAACAAAAATGATATGCAATATTGTTTATACAACATTGGTCGCCTGAGTCCAATTATGACATTGTTTGAATTTGTATGAACATTATTGATTCAAACTTCCAACAAAAACCAAAAAAATAATAATATATAAATATTAACGATAGTTATTTTTAACTGACTGTAAGTTTACCTCAGTTATTAGATGAGGAACGATATTGTTAACTAATAGATCTACGTAAATACGTTGAAGATCTAAGACCAGTATTATATTTTGATCGTTATTTGTCTATTGCGACTTGTTAATTGTTCATACCAAATGCAATCGAAGGACGCGGTAATATTCAGCCAAAATCAGCGTTGCCAGACGTCCCGATTTTGGCGGGACGTCCCGATTTTTAAATCAAAATGAAATGTCCCGCGCGGGACACGCTTAGTCCCGCTTTTCGGGAATAATTCGATGGCAATAAGAAGTGTGTACTACCACCACCGTACCAACTCTTTTAACAGAATCCAAAAAAAATACCGGGATTATCTTCAAACTTTATATTAAGTATCCTACCATCAAATTGCTTTCCAAAACGCCTTCTTTTTAAAATGCTACGTAAATTTAATGAAATCAGAGTTACTCATCAAGTTTAATCTGCAGCTATCCTGTGAAGAGTTCTTCGTCTTTTTAAAGAGAAAAATGAAATTTTTTAAGAAGTTATATCTTCATAGAAATATTATGAATAAGTTATTCTTATAAAAATTACTGTCTTATTGTAAGTTGCAATTTGAAACCCTCAATCTTCAGAGTATTGTTTGAAACGCTATATTTTTCTAATACATAAGACTTTTTTTTATTTTTATTTTTTAATCAGAAGATGAATAAGAACTATTTAACTTATATAAAATACTACAGCAGTTGGTCAATGTTCAAATGAAATCTTAACAGATAGATTATTTTATCGCTGATAACGAGAGATGTCTATATAACGACAAAATATAGATTAGGATTATTATCAACAGGAATTATATTTTTAGTGTTTGTCGCTAACTGGTGTAGACCCAAAGCTATTTCTAATAGTTTATGAAATACCAATCGATCTCATAATATATCAATTTCTACGTATTGAATAATATATATTTGAAAGCATTCTGAACTACTGTACACAATGTCATCTGGCTACATCAGAGTGCGATATTCGGAATCCTACTGTCTACACGGACAAGCAAATAACACAAGGTGGAGGGGGGTATATTAAGATATCACCGGTACTTATTTTTTTCGTCAAACGTGTGATTTCTAACCCGAAAAGCGGCTTAGAAAAACGATCGATCAGTAGATCGAGAGAGATTCTCTGCGTAGTGCGCGTGATGACGCCGAGTGGCTTGATGAAACCGCCGTTGATCTTCAACAAAGTACAGTACCAATTACTGACTTGCAAGATCCAGTTAGTATTGAAGAAAAAGTCTTGCTAATCTGTGGCAATGTTAAATGTACATTAAATATGTTCATGTACTTATACAATATATGTTTTTCGCATGATTACACCCTTTTTATATAAAACTTTAGAGGTGTCAAGGGACACCCGGATGGAACGAAATTCCTTTCGATTAATTTATATGTTAATTGGTATCATAACAGTATGATAGATTTTCTCGACACCAATCTTACGACGAAAAAAAAGCCAACTTCACGAGGTGTTCCCAAGCGGTCACCCATCCAAGTACTGACCTCGCCCGACGTTGCTTAACAAACTATAACAAACAATAGCAAATAGCAAAAAAGTGTCGTGACAACTTTTCGTAAGAATTTTTTCCGTCTAGCCCCCTTTCACAACGCGCGATAAGGAACTTCGTTCCAATAATATTCCTTTAATATGTATTATTTTTATGCCAGTCAAAAACAACCTGCAACCGTTATATCTTGACATTTTTATCATGGTCCTTAATTTTCTAGAATTGGATTAGATTATACTTTATACCGGTACTTAAAAATAATATTTAAAAAAATGTAAGATCATTTGTGGGTAGTAAAAAATACATGTGATTTTTGATGTGGGTTGGGGGGTAGTCTCAAACCTATACTAAACCTACCTAACCATACGTGGTGAGGAAATGTTAAAAAAACATCACGTGATTAATGGACAGCCCCTAGACATAAGGTATTTAGGCCTATTTGTACGAATAAGAAATTCCTTGGATGCGTCTTTCCATTTAATAAAAAAGTTAAAATGACTCAAGAACTTGTTCACTTCCCTGTCGTCTTCATTTTGTAGAATTAAACGTTTACAATACACGAGCATGTTTGATTTATATCTCCAATAGTTGTTGAGAACATTCTTAAGGCAATGTGTTTAACAATTATCACGATCATTATACTCAGGGCCGCGCCGCCCTTGTGTGAAGTGTGCGAGGCACACAGACGCCAAGACAATAAGGGCGCCTCCACCGGAAAAAAAATCGTTACAGTTACACAACAACATATTCTTTGTAGTGGAGAATCGATAAGTAAGTAGGTACAATGGGCGCAAATTTAAATAACAAAACATAGGTAAAGGTATATTTGTCTCCTAAGATAATATTTGCGTTTGTGGTTCAATTTTACTCCGTTTGTCTGTTTTTAATGTGAGATGATGCCGCCGAAGCTACGTCCGTTCCTCTCCCTGAATGAGCTAGCGGAAGCGAACTGGTTTTACCTAATCCTTAGGAAAATATAATTTAAGTGTATAAAACTGGAGAACATGAACAAATAATAAATAAAATACGTTGAAACATGAAGATACGTAAAAAAAGAGGGGCTTCATAGGTTTGCAAGGCCTCCTCCAACTTTTTCCACCTTATTTTATTTTATGTGACGACATTCATTTTTTGCCAGCTACTCTTAAATTTCGTCGTCCCATCGCTCTTTCGGTCTGCCCTTGTTTCGTTGTCCTTTTGGGTTAGTCCATTCGGTTACCTTGGTTATACTAAAGTTATACTTACAACCTCTGTACATACGGCATACATTTGAGTCAGATTTATTAATTATTTTATAGTTGTTATTCCTTCCCCGGTGAAGGCGGTTTTTTACCCTAATCTGATTTGTTACCACTAGGCGAGCTCACCTTATATACTAAAGGTAAATGAAAAAAAATCCCGTCACACGTCACGATACTTAGCGATATTAATTGTTATCTTGCATGTCTTTTAACGTCGCCAGTCAAACCCACTCGACCGTGTAATAACGAAATAATACACTCGTTGTTCTTAAGCATATTTAGAATACTGATTACTACTTTAACACTTATTTCACACATGAAAAATGTGTTTCTATTTTAATTTCTATGCGAATAATAATACAAATAAATTAGGATGTATAAAGACGTAAATTATACATTAGAGTTACAATATTTACAATTATTATTAAAGTATCTAACTTTATTTATCTTCTATTAATGATTATCAAAGCTAGTGAAAATGCTAGTGCATTCGAGTAATTGCATTTTTCTATCTATGTACGCAATTGTATAATAGGTATAGTAGAGGAAACCAGAACGTCTATCGTCATAAGATCGTCTACTTGCCTATAAAGAACAATATTTTTGAATTTATCCTTGCGAGTTTAAAAGGAAAACCATATCGTCATATCATCTTAATTATATTTATTTATGATGTTTTATATGTATTTATATAATTTGTATTTGTACTTTTAACTAACCATAAATGAAACACTTTGTTTGAAGCAAAAGTGACTTTAATCGTTTAAAATATGAGCTTATACCTAACATAAAATTAGGGTAAGTAGGGTTGCGTCGCTAACAAAAACTAACTTGGCTTATCTAAGTGTTCATAAATCTAAGCGACACTTCAATACTTGCAGTAGACCTTTTTGGACATTATCGGATACAAGAATGTTGTATTACAATTTATGAAAAGAAAACACTAAAAGGTTCATATTCGCTTCAAGCATTTGTTTGCGCTTCTAATTATTAACTAATATATAAATAGTAATAAATTGGGTTAAGCCGGTTAATAAACAGCATACAACTAAGTAAGTATTAAATCACCCCTTAATCATTAATTACATTGCTAAAAATAAAAATAGGCAAAATAATATGCGTTTATTGGAAACTATTGAGGCACAATCTGGTGTCTAGCACGAAATAATCATGCAAAAGTTTGTTTATACAGAAAATACATCGGAATGAGTAATTAAATATAAAACATCAGCATTACATTGAAGATAAAATTTCAAAACAAACACGAAATTATACAATAATAATTGGTCTGATAAACTTTGATTACAAACCAAAAAATTATATTAATGTACCTATTTAAAGTACGTCTCAAGTCGGATGGAGGATTCTGTTATCTATACTAATATAAAGCTTAGAGTTTATTTTCGCCAACTAGATCAATTGAAAAATTTGACTTGAATTTGCCATTTAAACATCAACATAATGAGCGGAACATCAATAAAAAAATTACCTTATTAAGATCATTCGGTGGGTGCACTGCGTAAACGATTAGTCTATGCAAAATCAAAAGTATTTTAAAGTTGATTCACTTTTTGAATGGCTATATAATTTATTCTTAAACCGTTATTTTTTTAATAAAGCTAATATTCTATTTAATATGTTTTCATCACAAGTATTCAATTTCGGACAGAGTTGTCCTTTATTATAGCTATAATCTTAATAACATTTGATTTCTATAAGAATATCTTTGGGTGATAGTTTATAAATAACTTCGTAACCAAGTGAATAATCTGGAGATCGTTTTTTTTTATCTCACTTGCAGAATGAGTAGGTTTTACAAAAAAATAAATAGTTTTGGAAATATTATTATCGAAACAGTTATGGTTTCTATAGTTTCAGGACCTATTTTCTTATTTCGAGTATGATATATTTGAGAATGTATTTTTAGAAATATTTGATCCATTCTTTTCTGCTTAAATATAGAAATATTTAATTTGTTGAAAGTCTATAGGTACGCGGAGAAAGTGTTTAATATAAAAAATTATGTATATTGTCTGCTGTTATTTAATTGAAATATTGACACGTGCCTGATTATATGATAATAATATCATAAGGCGTTTATATAATATTTTTATCTCATTATATGCTAAATCATATCATAAAGTTTTATTACAATTAGGTATTATTTATGTGAAAGTATGCTTATAAATAAGCTTACAACAAATAAGACGGAAAATATTATATTTATTATTTAAACTATTTATCTTATTATACTTTTTAATTAGCTGATAATTGAAGAGTATTATACCAAAATTTTTTAGATTTTAGATGTAAAATTCTATTTGTAAAAGCTACACCAGCCAATACATTCATCTCATTCACTGTAGAGAGTTTTAGGAGTTGTATATATGGATGGGATTGAATTATTGGACGTCTAGGCACAAAACAAATTTCCACCTCTATATCTCATTTAGGTACGTTGCAGCATCGTTATAAGGAACCAACTGTCCATCAAAGTATATCCAAACTAATGCGACTTAGCGTCCTTCAAGAATACAGCGACTAATCGTCAGTTTTATGGCAGTTGCATAGCTTGAACTCCCTTTACCGTTTACTATTAAATAAGCACTGTAATTAGTAATAATGAGCAGTGTGAGGTAACAATACATAGCTTTTTTTTTCATACAAATTCTGTAAGTTAAAGCGTCCCCGAACTAACCCAGTCCGACCAAGGAACCGTAATATACAGACTGTTCCAGAAGAAACGTTACCGACCTAATGACTTGCAACTCATTCGTTTATCCTCATTTAAACCTCTTTTGGTCTTCGTATTTTAATAAAACAAATGTCAAATCTGTCAGCTAATTCAGGTCAAGACGTTTGAAATGGCGTATGCCATGTAAACAATATTTTTTAGTTTTATTGTATCTACAATTATTATAAATTTATTTGTGCTAGAATTAAAACATTTACAGTTACAAGACATACTGTAATACAATATTATGTTCGGTTAAGTGTTAAACAAAACCGTCATTTAATAAAGGTAATAATTTACAAATGAATCTTTGTACGTAGGTACTTCACGATTAGCTGTCTTTAAAATATTGATATAACCGTTGGTTTTAAACCCGTAAGTCGAAATTTACTTCTGTGATAGAATCGTCTTCACATTATCTAAATGTTGATTTATCCATTGTAATTATAATATTTACTTAATTTAAGTCCTTACTACATACCTACTAGTTACAATTTATAGGAAAACTTCTTATAGTTAAACAAAATCTAAATGGTACGTGTTCAGGTCGCGTTGGTGTCTAGTAGGCAGTGTGTTCGCGGCGCTGGTGGTGGGCGCGCTGGTGGCGGTGCTGGTGCTGCAACCGTGGTCCAGCCCTGACCACCCGCGCTACCCACGGGCCGTCGTCGCTGCCAATGGCATTGAGTGCGCTGCTATAGGCCGGTACGTATCTTAGTACTTAGAAGAACGACACGGGCAATTATTTTAAATTATATTTCCAAAAATCTTATGGAAGAATTACCTAACACCAGTTATATTAACTGGCATCTGACTTAAGAAAACAGAGATATCCATGCAGAGATGATACTAAATTTGTTAAAAATTGTTTTTAGGAGCATATTGGAAAGAAATGGTACAGCGGTGGATGCTGCTATTGCGACGTTATTCTGTGAGGGCCTAGGTTGTTCGCAATGTATGGGTCTTGGCGGGGGCTTCTTGGCCACCGTCTACGACGCACCTACGGGGAGAGTCCGAGTGCTGAACGCCAGGGAGAGAGCTCCAGCGGCAACGTATTCAGACATGTTCGCGAACGCATCTTCCCAAGTAGGTGGTCGCGCGATCGCCGTGCCAGGGGAATTGAAAGGCTACGGCGCGCTCTACCGAGAATACGGCCGATTGCCCTGGAAGGAGCTGGTCAAGCCGGCAGCAGACCTCGCCCGGAACGGACACCGCGTCAGCGAATATATGGGACGCGTACTCAAGTCTTACAGCGATCGGATTCTCGCCGAACCGTCTTTCAGGTAAGATATTACATTAAATATTAATTGCTTGCAAGAAATAAATGCAAGAATTTAATCTAATTCTTGAAACTCCTACTCATAAAACTGCATTCTAGAGGAGGAGTGCCTCCTTTACTGTGAAAAGTATTCTGCTATGGAATTTCCTACCAATTGATATTAGACGAGCTCAGTCTTTAAATTTATTTAAAAAGCTTCTTTTTGATAATTTTCTTTCTGGCTCGTAATTAGCTCTGTTTATATATATTAATAATTGCGAATCAGTTAACCTTTAGATTGACTTAAAAAAAAAATTATACCTATTTTTATTTATTATTATTGTTATTTTTTCTTTTTAGATTTTACTTTATTTTATTTTAGTTATAGTTACGTGTTATTTTGAGGTTTTTTTTTGTTAATTATTTTTGCATTTCTTGTACTCTACCCTCTGTAGGTGTTTCTTTTTCATTGTTCCACATTACGGTTGCCTGGAGGCTGGAAGAAATCGCTTGTTAGCGATAAGGCCGCCCGTTGCCTTATAACTTTTTTAACTATGTTTTTGAATAAGGATAAATTTAAAAACAATGCACTCATACTGCTCACTCATATTATAGAACATGGTCTCTTTATTTATATAACAAACTAATAGTTCATACCGACGGTACCGCTAAGATTATATCACTTAATGTATATACTGATATGTCTAATGTAGCGAAGTATACATGAACCCAGCAACCGGGGAGGTGTGGAAAGAGGGGGATACAATCCGCGAACCGACCCTCGCGCGAACCCTCGATATAATCGCGGAGGAGGGCCCGGAGGCGATACACAACGGTTCTCTCACCGCAGCTCTCGTGAGAGATATAGAGAATTTCGGTGGCATCATTACAGAAGACGACTTCAGGAATTACAGGTAACTTGTAACACGTATATAGCGTACACAAAATTTACAGAATTTAAAGTTTAATTCTATATGTATTGTACGTTTCTCGTGGTTTAATATTTAGCTTTGTATGGCCTAATTAGGTTAACCGCCTTTGCCATAATATTAAACTTAACCGTTATATCGTGTCCAAAATAAACTATATTCCGTTAGTCACGTGACTGTTTTTAAAACCAATTCTAGTTTTTGCAACAACTTTCGCAAATGGCCTACTTATCTTAAGACACATTAGCAGATTACGATGTTCCAGGAAGTATTGAGTATAATTTATCGCTTTGTTGAAATAATTTCTATTATATCAGATAAACGGAAGCAAATGCTAAGGTATTTATGGCCTTACATGAGCATTATCTCTATCTATCATTATTTCATAAAGGTAAATATCGTTTACTTGTTTAGGAATTGGTTTGCAGTATAATTGTTTTTTTTACTAAGTATACCAAATTCTTCTAAAATTATAAAAAGAAAATAACTGAAATTACTCATAATAAGTTGACCCTAGATAGAACTAACATCTACAACAACGCGTTTTGGTCAAAGGCCAAAGCTCACCGATGTCCATTTTTTTTTTTTATGTAATAGGAGGCAAACGGGCAGGAGGCTCACCTGATGTTAAGTGATACCGCCGCCCATGGACACTCACAATGCCAGAAGGCTCGCAAGTGCGTTGCCGGCCTTTCAGGAATTGGTACGCTCTTTTCTTGAAGGACCCTAAGTCGAATTGGTTCGGAAATACTTCTGTGGGCAGCTGGTTCCACATAGTGGTGGTGCGCGGCAAAAACTGCCTTAGAAAACGCTCTGTTGTGGAACGACGGACGTCGAGGTGATACGGATGGTATTTTGTATTTTGCCTTGACGTCCGATGATGAAACTCAGCTGCAGGTATTAGACCGAACAACTCCTCTGAACACTCTCCATGGTAAATGCGGTAGAAGATGCAGAGAGATCCCACATCTCTACGCAACGCCAAGGGATCAAGCCGCACGGAAAGTGACTGGTCGTCGACGATTCGAACCGCTCTTCGTTGAATACGGTCAAGTGGAAGGAGCTGGTACTGGGGAGCTCCCGCCCAGAGGTGAGAGCAGTACTCCATATGGGGCCGAATTTGCGCTTTATATAGTTGCAAGCGGTGGCCCGGAGTGAAGTACCGTCTCGCCTTGCTGAGCACACCAAGCTTTTTGGAGGCTAATTTAGCCTTTCCTTCCAGATGACCGCGAAACTGAACGTTATTCGATATGTCAACGCCCAGTATTCCGATGCTAGCTGAGGCTTTAAGGAGAGTGTCTTCAAAGAGGGGAGTAGCGACAAAGGGAGTTTTTTTAGCGGAAAACGCGCATACTTGTGTCTTCTTGGGGTTAAATTGGACTAGATTTAGTCTACCCCAGTCCGAGACTCCACGTAGAAGAGTTTCGACTTCAGACACAAGTTTGTTCCGGTACTCATCGACAACAGCCCGAGAGATACGTCGTCGTCCGCATAGCAATGAATGTTGCTAAGCTGCAACATATCATTGATATGCAGAATAAACAGGGTCGGGGATAGGACACAGCCTTGTGGGACACCAGCATTCACAGGTTTCAGGTCGGAGCATGCTCCGTCGATGACGACTTTGATGCTCCGATCAGCGAGAAAGCTGGAAATCCAGTTGCATAATTTCTCAGGGAGCCCATAGGCTGGAAGCTTCGAGAGCAGTGCTCTGTGCCACACCCGATCGAAGGCTTTCGCTATGTCCAAACTTACCGCCAGCGCCTCCCCCTTGGACTCAATTGCCTCTGCCCACCTATGTGTAAGGTATACAAGGAGGTCACCAGCCGAGCGACCACGACGGAAGCCGTACTGAGAATCGCTAATCAGCTGGTGGCCCTCTAGATACCTCAAGAGCTGGCTGTTAATAATGGTTTCCATTATTTTGGAGAACAAGGAGGTTATAGCTATTGGGCGATAGTTGGACGGATCAGAGCGATCGCCTTTTTTAGGGATCGGTTGTATCGAAGCGATCTTCCAGCACTTCGGAACAGTGCCGAGCGTGTAAAGGTACCGGAAAAGGCGCGTTAGGACCGGAGCCAACTCAGGAGCACAAGTACGCAGCACAATTGGAGGGATGCCATCAGGCCCGCTCGACTTATGGATGTCCAAGGAAGACAAAGCTTTACGGATAGCACGTTGCCGGAATATAACTTCGGGCATCGTAGTATCACACCGCAATAATGTCGGTGGTTCCTTCCCTTGATCATCCAAAGTGGAGTTCGACGCAAAGAGACAGCCTAGAAGATCGGCCTTCTCTTTCGCGGTATGGGCAAGTGAGTCATCCTCCCTATGCAGTGGTGGAATTGAGGGCTGACAGAAATTCCCTTGGACAGCTTTGGCAAGAGACCAGAAGGCTCGAGTTCCCGAAGGGAGGTGGGCCAATTTCTCACCAAATCTGGCAATGTGCTCTGACTTTGCTTTAGCGATTTCACGCTTGAAGGACCTGGAGGCTGAATTGTATGCTTTTTTACGTTCGCCGATAGTCACATCACAGGATGTCACCGCTTCTGCCCAGGCTTTAAAGCATTCACGCTTACGGCGCAAAGCCGCTTTGCAGGAACGCCTAAACCAAGGCTGGGACTTGCCACCGACCGGCACCGCAGAGAATGGAATAAAGAGTTCCATACCCTGCAGGACCACCTCGGCGACAGAGTCAGCGACGGCATCTGGAGTACTCGACGAAAAGCAAATGGGCCCCCAAGGGTAGGACGCAAAAAAGACCGCATCCCATCCCAATCTGCTGACTTATAGTGCCACACGCGGCGACAGCCCGTGAAGCTAGGCCGAAGAGGGCGCGTGAACGGCACAATGCTCCGGACCACACAATGATCTGATGAACCCAATGGCGGTTCAACAGAGACTTGGTAGTTCTCCGGATGTGAAGTCAGCAGAAGGTCCAACAAAGAGGGTTTATGACCATCCACATCTGGTATTCGCGTAATCGCAGGGACCATTTGCGTCAAGTCATAAGCCAAAGCAAAGTCGTGAAAGGATCTTCCCGCATGATCGGTGGTTTCTGAGCCGAGCCAATCGGCATGGTGGGCGTTAAAATCGCCAAGTATCACCATTTCAGCGGTAGGAACCCTTTCGAGCAGGGAATCTGTAGCCATTTGGATGTGCTCAATGAGTCGGTCAGTTTCGGTATTTCCGCTATGGGACCTATACAGGCATGCATAGAATCGCGGATGGTCATCGCAGTCTACGCGCAGCCAGAGGTTAGATAGGTCCCTTCCTTCAAGCGTCCCGAGGCGACGAGAACAGATATCCTCTCTGACGTACACGCAAACTCCCGCCCGCGGCACAAATGAATGTTCCAATTTGTACCCCGGGTAGGAGAGGTAGGAAGTATCAGCCGGGGAGGAAATCTGAGTCTCGGTAAGAAAGAGCAAGGCCGGCTTCGCAGTCTCTAAATGGTAGTGGACTGCGTTGATATTAGAATTGAGCCCCCTAACATTTGTGAAGTCCACAGCGAGCGTGGACGGGGGTGCCTTTGTTGAGTTGCTCCGTTTGCCCCGAGAACGATAACTGTTTTTGATGTTGAGCGCAGAATTGCCCCCCCCAGAATACGAAGGGCAGCCTGTGCGTCCACCACCGGGTGCTGAATGTCCCGGTGTTGGACGCCCAGAGGGGGATTCTCCACCGCGAGCGCGTGTGGTACCCCCCTGGGGTAGATTCTCTTTTTTCTGCACCTTCATATTTCATGGGGAGGGGGGGCTCGGGAGTCTCTCTCACCGCACGAAACGCGAGTACAATAAGGTGAACTTATTGCATCACTTCACGCCGGTTTTCTGAGAGACAGTGGTACTGCCCCGGTCGTGCCTGCCCATTTGGCTGAAGCCCGAAGGCAACAGCATGGCACTCCCACTAGGGTTGTGGGAAAAATTGTTTTTTTTTGTAATGTTTGTTTTGTTTAATAATAGTTTATGATCTTCCCATGTTTGCTTTTTAGTGCTTGTCACACTAAAAATTGTATTTTGTGTTTGTTTTTACCAATGTGTCAGTGTGCCGAGCGTTGGAAAGCTTTTTCTCAGTAAAATAAAAATAAAAAAATCTATCATCTATCATCTTCTAATTTGCTTTACAGAACAGAATGGCAGGAGCCAATCGTCGTGCGCGTATCACCAGAGCACACTCTGTACTCAGTGCCCCTGCCAGGCTCCGGGTCAGTACTGGCCTTCATCTTGAATATGCTTCGAGAGTGGGTCGGTACGGGATCAGACGCGCCAGTCGACAGTAACCTTTATTGGCATCGTATTGTTGAGACCTTCAAGTTCGCCTACGCGCGCCGAACCGGCCTGGGAGATCCTAGCCGCACCAATCTACCGTTTAGCATCGCTGAGGTAGGTGATCTTTACCACCTTTACGTTGGTTTTACTAAAACGGCGTCGTTGGAAGTGACACAGTAAGTGCCCCACCCCAACAGAAAAGCTTTGCAGTTATTTATTTTATTCAAGTTTATTATTCCACTTTCCACCGGAACACTAAAAACGTAAAGGTTTGTAAAAAATATATGAATTTTGAATGAAATGCTTTTGTACCAAAAAAACAAACTTAATCGTTCTACTATTTTCTTTTATTAATATAACTAATAAACTATCTTAATATGTACATGACTTAAGATCCAACTCTGTCATCCGATCATCTCATAATTTCATTCTAAAATTTATCGTATAAAAACAAAATATGTTTTTAATAATTATTTACTGTTTAGTTACGTAAATTATTGACAGTAGTGATAAGAGTTAAAATTGGATTTAGTTTTGTATGCACAAAGCCTTATCTATATAGATTTCCTTCACATCAAACGACACGAAGTCTCGTATTTAAAGTAATTACTGATAGTGATAACATTGATTAACTACGACGTATTTGACATATTATATTATATACATGATATATTGTTATTGAACTTTATGCTTTAATAACCTGGAGAATATATTAAGGCTTTACTGGGCTGAATGATTAACAAAACTATGTTACAACAAACATTTAACATTAAATACAATTATATTTTTGTAGAGGTTGTTCAGGAGATAACAAATATTACATTAAGAATGCTTAAGGTTGCTGAAAATCCGCCTCGTTTGTTCAAGACAAATATTTTTTTTCGTCACCTGCTTAGAGTGTGTAAATTACAGAACTGAAATTTGGTTATATAGTTGGGGATCACAGCGCCGTTCAAGAAGCACAGGAATCATATTAAAGAATAACCCAATCGGCAAAAAACATTTAAATAAAATTCTATTTTGTTGACTTTGTTCAGGAGATCACATTGAAAACAAAACTCTGTATATACATATTTTGAATAAATTATAGAAAATAATGAGTTTTGCCAAAGCATGACATCATGTAACATACTTACTATTATTAACAAAATAGAAATTTATATTAGTATAACATTTGCATAAAGTATCAACTTTACTTAAGTTGATACTTTACCCATAGATTAATGATCAATTACTATTGTTTTTATGTAGCTGTTGAATTGCGTTCTAAACTTACAGAGGTTTTGATATATATAACGAAAAAACGAGGTTACAAATTGCATTGTCATCCAGTTTCGCTATTTTCTAAATATGTATTGAAATCTAAAATGGCAACAATCATCCTCTACTTTTATCCTCATTATTGTCTTTCCAGGCCTAAGAATATATTAGTGCCTTATCAATACTATAATAACAGTTGAGTATTAGAAATATTTACGTTATACGAATCATCGATTCAAATTCAATGTTTTAGGGCATTTCTATATCTGAATATAGAGAGAAAATTAATAAAACGTGTGTTGAATTGATTATATTTTGTTTCAGTTGGAACGCAATTTGTCTACGCCTGAGTGGGCAGTAGAGCACAGAGCTAAAGTGGACGACACTCGCACATTTTCAGATTGGAGATACTATGGTGCAATGTTTGAAGGTGCCGACGACCACGGCACTGCGCATATTATTGTTGTCGCACCAGATGGTAGTGCCGTATCTGCTACAAGTACTATTAACTATATGTAAGGAAAATTTATTTAATGTTGCTCTATGGCGCAATCGATCTTGTTTTTTTCTACGTTTTTCAGTGGCTTTCCATAATACTATTTCTATTTATAGGATTATTTTAATTCATTGAAAAATGTCTTAAGAATCATCTGAAACAACCTGATGTGAGGCATGAGGCGTAAAACAGTTTAACTTACAGTATTTAAACAATTTGTCTTTAGAGCGGCGTAACTTCACTCCAATGACAAAAAGATTAATTATTATGCAATATTTACTACTGTTAATTACGCAAAATATCACAATATAGTTCTAGATAAGATAGTCTTAATAAAATAATTATAAAAATTATATCATTAAGATTATAAAAATGAATTCATTTAGGTTGCTGAAACTCCGCTTCATTTGTTCATGATCAAATATTTATTTCGTGTTTGCATCGTTATTAAAGAAGAATCGTTATTAGAACTGAAATATGGTTTTATAGATGGGGCTCACAGCGCCGTTCAAGAAGCACAGGAATCATATTAAACAATGAAATGGATGACTTCGCTATTCCCAATCGGGAATCAGTATACGGCATGCCTCCCTCCCCTGCTAACATTATTAGCCCGGGTAAACAACCGCTCAGCTCTATGGCACCGAGTATTGTACTACGAAATAATGACACGGTGGACTTGATACTTGGTGGCGCCGGTGGAACGAAGATCACGACTCAAGTTGCATTGGTAACAATTTATATCTTTACTGTGACAATGCACAACACAAATTAGTTATAAAAATCGAAGATTTATATTGGTAAATATAAATATAATATAATTTATATTAGTAGTTTCATATATTTGTAACCAATACCAAAAAAGACAACGAGCTGGCCGCACTACTCTACCGACATACAGTTTTTAACTAGTACGGACTACGGAGGGTAGGTGTTCAAGTTCTGCATCACAACAACTAGCCCATACGTGTTAACATTTAGAATGTTACAAAATTTCAGGCGCAAGTATTAATTTGTACAAATACAGCATTGTTAAATATTTATTATGTTGGCTGGCAATTATAAAGACTTTAAATTAAATAAAAACTACTACTGATTTCCAAAATGCTTTTACTATTAGATTGCTACATTATTCCAAAATATTAAGAAAATACAGGCCGTTAGTAAATAATGTTTGTGGCGTCATACATTGTGCATTAAATTAAGTATGTTTTTTTCAGCTAACAATGCATACGCTTCTCGAAGACAGTGAATTGCCCGAGGTCATGAAGAGGCCGCGTCTACATCACCAACTCATTCCCATGGAAATAGAGTATGAAGAAAAGTTCGACCCAGTAAGTTCTTTTTAACTAAGTGTTGACGTGGTACAATTAGCTTAAATGAAACTCCTGACCACGATTGCTAAAAAGCACTCAAAACTAAGTTTAGTGCTATGTATTACAGTGGAATTTTTATAACTCGAACCTCGTTAAGTCGAAATCCTCAATAAGTCGTAAAATATTGCCATTCCCTTCCGCTAAACCCGGAATTACGCAGTATCTCGAATTATTTAGACTTTGTAACTCGAACAAAATGTTATTTCCCTACGCGAAATATTGATAATATATACATACTTATACTCTATGACTCGGGGAGGAGTTAGTAAAATATAATGACTTCTTACTTGGAATTCTCCGAAATAATATCAATTAAATTCAAAATGAATGATCGGGTTCGGTGCTTCTAATCTATTGTTAGACCGGGTTTTCACATGTTAGATTTTCATTCGTGTAAAATAAGTATTACCGCAGTCTTCCCACAATTGTCACAGTGAGCGAGAACGAGACAGAGCTATATTATGTGCCCCTTTAAACCGAATTAACGTTAAAGTTCATTCGATATGCTTGACAAGTCCGTTGAGTATTCGTTTGAACGTATAAACGCTGTACGATATTTTGCAGTACAAACGTGTGAATGGGTCTATGTACAATACATTTGCCACTTTTTATTCGTTAAGACGTATACTGCAAAAAAACGTGCAGGACAATGCCGTGTGAACCCAGTATTATTGTCTTGTACACGTGCAGTGAATGAATACATTTATAAAACTTTCTAAGAAACCAGAAGAAGTTAATGGATTATGTTTACTGTACAGTTTACTTCATTAATCTCAATAAAAAATACAGTCATTCGTTCTAAAAATATATACTACGAATTGTTATTCAAATTCGACTCAACAAATCGCACTTAACATCATATGTACCCCGAAGTTCTTGTTAAGTCGAAAACTCGTTAACTCGTTCTTTGCATTTCCCTTGACAGAGATTTCACTGTAATTTGTTTTTATATGGGATATATTCAATTCGGTGGCAGTTGTTGGAGGGATGTCCAAATAAATGAAACACTTTGTTCGAAGCTATTATTAAATAATAACTAACATAAAAATAGGATTGAATGAAGTATGACAATTATGGTTGTCTTATTTGCTTGCATGTGGTTGGTGGTTGCGACGCTGGACTAACAAAAACCTTTATTTGTTATTTTTTTCGGTTCTTAAAATTGTGTGGCACATCTGTTACCTATACGAATATAAGTGAAGTTACATATTTTACATTCTTGGCAACGGTAATGTTATGTAATAATTTGTGGATGAAAGAGGTTATTTATTACAACTTGTTACAATCAAAACTTACCCTGTTGATTTAGGATACCAGTAGAAGTTAAGCTATTATTTTATATTATTCTATTTTTAGGCAGTGATTTCTTCTTTACGTGCCCGCGGTCACGTGACCACCAGCCGTGGCCCAACGGCGGGTTTCGCGGCTATGGTGGCGGCTATGAGAGATAGCGGCGACTATTTTGTACCGCAGACTGATAGCAGACGAATAGGCAGTGTGGACGGATTTTAGAAATAATTTACCATTTCAACGTGACTAGAACAAGAAATTTTGATACAAGCATTTATATTCTTTTTAAGCAGGATTATTAACCATGTTAATGAAATCATCATGTGTACTTTACTTTGATTATCCCATTTGTAATGGGATCATTAAGTTTGATTCACTTTTACTTCTGTCTTAAACTTCAGAGCGTTATTCCTAATCAAACAAATTACGAGTACACATTGTGATGTTTCGGCGACTTATCTTTTTACATTTTCATAAAGCGACCGATTTTTATGTTAAGTCGTGAATAAATAATAGTTATTCTTTTTAAGCCTGCGAATTTTGAGTAGTTCCTATATAATGCTGAATTTCTTTTGTATAGTAGGAATTTTAAAGTACAGATAAATTATTGTAAATGTATGCAAGTGTACTTAACAACGTTTTTGTATCTACTTCTCTAGTTTATACAACAATGAAAAATGTATTTTTTATCTATAATATATTTTTGAATTTTGTATTTTTGATCAAAATAATTGTTAACTGAATGATTATATTGTGTAAATAATTATGATAAATGACTACGTTACCAAAACTGTGATGTTAAGTTTTGAATAAAAATTTGTTGTAACATTTATAATTTTATTTAGAGCGTATGGAAGATTGTCGTCATTTGTATGTTTAGAAGTTCTTTGGCGATATCTTGATCCCATTTTTGTAAATGACCCAAACAATCGATACTAGAAATAAAGCATAAACAACGCATATAATAAAAGCAACACAAATCGCAAAGCATTCATTTTACAGTATATAATGAAAGTAAAGCTTTTCAACGTAACCAGAACCAAATGAAAAAAATAGCATGAAAATAATTGATACATAATATAAAAATTAGGTCATAGCTACCGGAATCTCATGGCATAAGGGTGCGTTCAAGTATTAGGTACGTCACGCAATTTTTTGGAGATTATTGACCCCCCAATGTAACGCGCCGTAACGTTTTTCTGTATCCAATAGAACAACGTTTCGTGTAAGTAAAGTACTGGAATGTCGAAAATAATATTAACATTAACGCGTAATTCAATCCCCGCCCCTCATCGTAACGTTTTACTAAAGGACCCCCCCCAAATTCATTACGTAATACTTGAACGCTCCCTAAAATAATAATAAATAAAATGAGGGGAAACTTGGACATTTTCCATTTACAGTTAGAAGGAAATTCAAAAATAAAATAAAAAATATTAAGTAGGTAATTAGTTCCCTAAAGATCAAGAAATGCAAGTGGAGTTCCTGGAATCGTTTTCTAATTCGGAATGAAGTCTTAAGTTATTTATATATCTATCTATAAGCAAATGCGAGTTGCTTTGCAAACAAGCAGCTTTATTTAAGTCATTTGATCGGATGTTGGAACTATCTAATTTATACTCGGCATCCGACAAAGTGGTCTTGAGGAAGCTCTAGAAACAATAAAGTCACGATGGAATTTAATGTTTAAAACCTTTATCGAAATGGATGCTGATCTTGTAGGCCAATCCAACTCTGAGTATCACAATAAATATTACGAGCAGGAAGCTATATAATTATATATAGGCGTCAAAAGGACGAATAAATCTCAAATTTCGGTCTATCCTATACCTATATATAACGGTAGTTTTGAAAAATGGGTATCATTCCGGGACTCCGGGACGGAAAAATTCAACCCTTTCTAACGCAGAAACAATGCAATATTTAAAATCAAAATTAAGGGAGGAACCCGAGAGGCTCATACATCAATAATTGCAAGTTAGCAATGAAAATTATGACGCATGTTGGAGAATTATCACAAATAGATACAAAAACATATATCTATATCTAAATCTATGTCAATAGTTCTATTATCTATCTAAATAGTTTTATGCAGCTTCCAAGGATTGATAAAAGCATAAAGGACAACCTGGAACAAATTAAAAAACTTCACGATGTCACTTTCGAATGCTTGAATGGGCTCAAAATTTTGACAAAGAGCATTGGGACACCATTATAATTCATATTCTGTCTCAAAAACTAGATTATGACACCTATCAAGCATACATTGCATCAAGTATCCCAAAGAATTACCGGTGCTTAAATATTTAATTGATTTCTTGGAAAAAAACATTTACTGCCTTGGAAACAACAAACAATCGACCTCAGCAGAATTTTGTTGCAAAACATCTACTTCGACCTAATAATAAGCCAATCAACAATAAATTCGTGTCATCGCAAGTGAGTAATCGACGTCATGAAAATATAGGTAAAAACACGTACCTACTGTAAATTATGCAAATCACCTAATCATGTCACGTTTAATTGTAAATCTTTTTTAGCAAGGAATTATAAACAAAGGCTTGATACAGTTTTAAAATTAAAGATACTAATTGTTTATGTAACCACGATGTCAAGGATTATGTTTCACCGAGTAGATGCACAGTTTGTTATCAGAAGCATAATACAAGGTTACATAATGCATTAAATAATTCGACTTCTCCTAATCGTCCATCAAGTAAGTTTCAATATAAAAAAATATTATTATTCATCTAAAGATTTTGCAGAAGTGGGGTAATGGAAAGAATTACATCATGCGCGCACTTATTGACAGGTGTCTCAAATATCAATAATTAGCAAAAAGGCAGCACGGTTGTTGAAACTAAACAGGGAAGGCTGTAGGTAATGGTGTTATCTCAAGAGTGGGGGAAAACACACGACGGATCAAGGGTCAGGTAACATTGACCTGTTCTTCTATTCACACTAACTATACATTACAAACAAGAGTTTTTATTGTGAATAATTTAGTGCATAAATTACCTAAAAACTCCTTTAATATCATGGCCGTATATTAAAGATATCGAATTGGCAGATCCCGAATTTAACAGAAGCTGCCAAATAGATATATATGGTTAGAGCCGATGTCTACTCTCAAATTAAGATGGGTGGAATATTCAGAGAAGAAAATCTCTCACAACCTATAGCACAACAGATACGATTTGGATGGATTTTATGTGGAAAACTAAAGTCATACTAAATAGCACTGAAGATTACTACAGAAATTTTGGGAAATAGAAGACATTAAAGAGTCTCCATCCGTCGTGTCCTCTGAAGACCAATATTGTCTTAAGTTGTATAAAAAAACAACAAGCAATTTCATAGCCTGGAACGGAAATAAGCGAGGCAACCCAAAACCGCAAGGCAATATAAAGACTTTTTAAATGAGTATAAGGACTTAGGGCACATGTCTTTTGTCAAAAATAAGGGTTCAGATATTGGGTATTATTTATCTCATCATTGTGTAACCCGGGCACATTCGGAAACTACAAAACTACGTGTTGTATTCAAAATTCAAAGACATCAACGGGACTTAGTTTAAACAACAAGACTTACAATCCCTAATATTAAAGTGGAGTATGGTAAGAAGTATTTCGTTATGGTGTATACATATGCAGACGTGGAGAAAATGTTTAGAAATATTGTCATTTTTGAGTGTGATCGGAAAATGCAAAAAATTATTTGGCGAGATACCTACAAAAATTCAACCGTTACAGGAATACGAACTGACATACGTATGGCACAAAGGTGGCGCTCTTTTTAGCCATGATGACGTCAAAGCCGCTAGCTATGGAGATGAGACCTCGGTTTCCACGGGCAGCGGAAATTACAGAGCAAACATTTTATACAGATGACTCAATATATGGGGCTCAATATTCTATAGAAGAAGGATGCAGCATGGTAACGAAGTTACAAGATCTGTGGCAGGCAGGGGGCTTTACATTAAGAAAATGGGCATCCAACGAACTAAACATACCTATTGAAAAGGCTTTCGGCAAATATTTACGTTAAAAGGGGATCTTATTTCATAAATACTGGGTATACTGGAACCCGAAAGAAGATTGCTTTAAGTTTCAATCGTCATTTGACTTTTAGAATAAGACGATCAAAAGAGAGCTTTTGTCAGATATATCTGACGGGTTGGTTAGCTCCTGCAATTACGGCTATGAAAATTTTTTTTCAAGAAGTGTGGAAGCAAAACACTGCAGTAGTTTCTCACGGGCAATCAAAAGTGTTGCCTGGATATTACGGCTTTTACCAAAAAATAAGGGTTAAAGGTAACGGCATCTTAACTTAGCTGAATGGAAGCAAAATGGTAGTTAATTCGTCACGTACAAGAAGACGAATTTTCCTACGAGATTGAGAACTTAAGAAGAAAGGAGCGCATTAATAAAAGTAAATTAATTGCATTGAATCCATATCTTGGAGAGGGTGGCCTTCTTCGTGTGGGGGGAACCATACGAAATGCCTTCATTAGTAAAGACATACAACATCCCTACAGTACAGTACAGTATGATTGAAATTATATATAATAAATTAGTACATAAAATAATTTACGATGTATAACAACAGTCTTAATACAAGTAACTAATATACTTAGCGTTCATTAATACTAAAGACATAAATAAAAATTAAACAGTATCAAGATTATTTAATTCAGTTTCCCCAGTATTGCCCACAACAAATTTTTATTTCCCTATTTGCCATGAGATTCCGTTATATCTATTGATTATGACAATAAACGCGTAGAAAGCGCGTCAATTTATTTATTATATAATATAAGAATTAATAATTATACAAACCTTACCACCACGCCGGTTCTGTTTCCGCAGATTAATATTGTATAGTAATGAAAAACTTAAATCCATAAAGGGTAGACTCCATAGATTATTTTTTAATGGATCTAACTGGTTTCGCGCCAAAATTTGACATTGACATTATAAATTAACGACGAAATCGTGTACGGACTACCGCTACGGTTAACGGTGTTAGTTGTTACAGAAAACTACATAATATAATGTTTCAGAGTTAAATGTTTAAATATATTGTAGTTTCTCTATTAAAAAATTTCTAATATTTGTTTTCTGATCGTATAATCTTTTACAATGGCATACAATTTGTCAGAAGGATCACTTGAGGTATGAAGTTTTATGAATAAATTTTTTCAATTTTAACAGATTGAGTACTAAAACGAGAATATCTTTAAAATGTTAATAAGTCCAATTCGAAAATTTTCTTTCATTGTAATTCTGTCTCTTAACCAAAATGTTGTTGATTTATTATTTATCTTTCCATAGTAAGACAAGAATATGACAATGCAAAATTATATTTTCAGGTGATAATGAAAGGCGGTCATTATGATAAACCAATCATGCAAGTATTAGGTAGTAAAAAAATTCAAGGTCATGGATCAGGTGAAAGATTCAGACTTCTATTATCTGATGGCAAGCATTCTCACAGTTTTGCCATCCTTGCAACTCAGCTTAATGATAAACTGATTTCTGGGGAGTTGTCTGATTATGCTGTTGTTCAAATTGACCGATTTGTTCTTTCTATTTTAACTAATGAAAAGAGTGAAAAAGTGGTGATAGGTATGTATTCTTAATTTCAAGATGAAAAAGGCAAAATTAGCCATTACAATTTATTACATTATCTCTTTAATCTTATTAACTCCTATGGCTATACAAGTTTTATCAAAATATATAATCTTAATGCAAGTTTCAGTGCAACTTATTTTATTGTAGATTGTATTCTAAAAAGATATAGTGATTAAAATTAAGAATATTTCATAAATATCTTTGTAATTCATGTAGTTGTTAACTCTTTCCAAAACTGGTGGCCAGTAAGAGAAGCTGTTTACCAATAAAGTTGCAGTCCAAAAACTTCTGTTATAATGTATGGTTTATGTATCACTTGTAGTATGAAATAACTGTATTTTCAGACGTGTCATGATAATTGTGGATGTCACAATAATAGCATCTGGAAGTCAAGTTGGAAAAAAACTTGGTAATCCTATGAGATGGTCTGAAGATGCTGCAAAAACTAGCCCACAGGCCCTACAAGCAGTTGCCAGACCCAAGCCAGCACCGAGTAGACCAATGAGCTCGATGGCAAATTCTAGTGCCTCTACAAATCTGGATAGCAGCATGCTCAGTTCACAAATGACACATCCTATTACAAGTTTAAGTCCTTATCAAAATAAGTAAGTATTTTATTATTTAAAACATTAATTTCACAGAGATTAACATATTATTATTAAATTTTTGAAAAATTTCAGGTGATTGTTTCAGCTTCTAGTGTTCAAAATACTCTGAATGCTACCTAGTTCCTTTTTAACATTTCGGGTTGTGTCTTTTTCCTACCTTCCAATAAGCTGTTGAAATTTTTATTTTGTATTAGACTTACATAAATCTAATATCTCAATACAACATTTATAGATGGGTAATCAAAGCGCGCGTTATGACTAAAAGCCCTATTCGCACATGGAGCAATGCCAAGGGTGAGGGAAAACTGTTCAGTTGTGACCTGTGTGATGAAAGTGGAGAGATACGAGCCACAGCATTCCGTAATGAGTGTGACAAATTCTATGATATGTTACAAGTTAGTAAACATTTCTTTAAATAACAATTTGGCTCATACTATCGAATCAATTTTACAATGTAATACAAATTGTCAGTCCATAGAATTATAAACTTGTTCTCTGTACCTAGAAGGACCATTAACAAAATAACTAATTATTACAAGTTAAAAACCCTAGAACGGGAACAATAGCCTGTTATAGCTCTAGATTTTTTTGATTATTATTTATTTACACCTATAAAATTACAGATAGACAAGGTATACTACATAAGTCGGTGTCAACTAAAAACAGCCAACAAGCAGTACACAAGTATCAAAAATGACTATGAGATGACGTTCACAGCAGACACAGTGGTCGCGGAATGTATGGAAGATACCTCAAGCATGCCCTCTGTTAAATATGAGTTCACACCAATCAGCGAAATTGCTAACAAGAATGTTGATACACTATTGGGTAAGATTTAAAAGTTATTTTTTTCTCAAAACCCTTCCCCACCGACAAACTGCCATTCCTATTATTAATTAGTTCATATAATAATTGTTTAGTGCACATTTCATAGCATAAGTATTATTTGTGCTAGTATAAGTTCTGAAAGAGAATGTTAGTTTTGTTAGTGGTCTAGTATTTGTGTTTGTATGGCCCCTTTTAGGGTTAAAGCATCCTTTATATTTATCATTTTTTGAGCAACATTCATCCAGTTTTTTTCACGTTAGTTCTATTATGCCCATATTTTTGTTTGTCCTATGCCTCTTTCCAGTAGGTCCAGTCCATTTTGAGGCTGCAAGTGTCCATCACTCCGCACCCTAGATATGTGACCGGCCCATTTCCAAAAGGCCATACCAACTTGTGTTGTAGTTTAAAACTCACCCTTGAGAACCGAAACTTAACGCAAACTATAACTCCTATCACTATCTAAGAGTGAAAATTAAACCTTGGCGCCAATTTTTGTTTCTGAATCTTACCCTTAACTTAAATAGCTGTCAACATTATTTAATTAGGCCTATATACACGAGGGCATGTAGCATAGGCTACCAGAAATGCATGGGCAATACCCCAAACACCACCAAACCGATGATTACTAATGTGAAATTTGGATTGAATTGACCAATTTAAAAACAAAAGTATCTTGATATATTTCCGAGAAGTTAAGTTTCCTGATATATGAAGGAACCGTTACGAAATTATGCAGGTGTGCTTGGGACCCGTTTCTTGACATCTACTGATCTACTATTGCTAATCAAGTTTTGTTAATTTAGATACAATAGGAGTATGCAAGATGGCATCTGATGTGCAAGAATTAACTGCCCGGAGTACTGGCAAGTTGCTGAAGAAGAGAGAGGTCACTCTTGTGGACCCGTCTGGAGGGGCAGTAAGTATTGTATATTCTAACCGTTGAAGGCATTCCTCAAGCACTAAGAATATTTTCTTGTTGGAAAGAAAAATCTTGTGAAACAGTAACTTTTTATTAAGGGTTCAATGAACTGAAATTAGACATAGATCTTCTATTAATGACTTACTGATTAATTGTTTACCATGATTATAATTTATTTATAAGGTACAGAATACATATACAGATAAACTTTACAACAACGGAGAATAAAAAATTGGTAATAACAATTTCTCGACTTCTTTTTATGTTCATTAGCGACATTATTATATCGTGACTACTTCATATTATATGTAGTTTTTTTTTCGAATTTTAAGTATTCCACATTATCGTATTGGCTTGGTCTGTAATGATGTATGTATGTATGAATAAATAAAAAAATCATTTCAGATATCATTGACACTCTGGGGTAACGAAGCGGAGACATTTGACAGCAGCACAAACCCCATAGTAGCTGCAAAGGTATTATGAAAAATCTTCTTAATTTACGAATTATTTTTCAGTATTTAATTTAATGATTTAACCACATTTAGCAACAGTGACGTAATTTAAGGCACTTGCCTTGCAAAGCTAATCGAAATAATTATTTCGCGGGATTCGATCCGACAACCTCACGGTATCTACCTGGCGCTTAAAATATGTTTTAGGTCGAACTTACGATTTAAATTGGTATTAATAATATATATATTATATAGTAAATTAAAAAAATTGTTTTGTTTAATTACTTGTTTGGAAATTGGTATATGAAGCTCTAGCTAATTTAAATGCAAATTTTAAATTACCCAGATACCTTTAAAAACAGCCCAACAGCGAGATTCCTTTAAAAAATATGAAAATGTACCATTTTAAAACATTTTTTCTTTTAAATTACGTATATATATGCATATTTATTAATGTAAATTTAATTTTATTTTGTATGGGTCACTACCTAAAAATTGCATAAACCGTATTCATATATAAATACAATCCCCGCTTAATTTTAAATAATTGTATCTTATTTAACAGGGAGCCCGTCTGACTGAATTCAACGGAAGCAAATCTCTCTCATGTCTAGCAGGTACTGTGTTGCGTATGAACCCTGATTTACCAGAAGCACATAAGTTAAGAGGCTGGTACGACAATGGAGGTGCTGATATGGAAGTTGTCAACATATCTGCCAGGTAATTTTTTTTACTGTTTTTCAAAGTGCTGAGCGTGTTGTTCTAAACAAAGTATTTGGTAATTATTTAATAAATTCAAAATAAAAGAACTGGTTTCGCTATATATAACTTTTGCTAAAATTTTACAATTTATTATCTTAACTCTCCTCCTTAGTCGGTATTTCTCTACTTTTTACTGCCCCTTCTAGATCTTTTTTTATTATAAGTACACCAGAAGTCAAAAATTACTATAAAATACAATATAGGTAGCAAAAGTGTATCAAAATCTTATGCAGATTTATTGTTGTAACTGTCCCGTTGAATTAAAATTAACAAGTAAAATGCTCTTGTATTAGTCATTTCTTGCATATTAAAGTGTTGTGTTTACTATATCCAGTACATTCTACTCGAAATACTTTAACAATTATTCTTTTCTGTGTGACTATACACTTAGGTCACGGTTTATCTCTATTTAGTTGTCATGTACACAGAGGAGATATTATTACACAATTCCATAACTCATACTAGATATGTCTTACAAGACCGCAGTGTCATGAGGGCATACGTAGGACCGATAACTTTACATGCTAATTTGAGGCCATTAACAAATTTTCGTAGGCAAATCATATTAGTCAGTCCCACTTGGATGCTAACTTTCTAGTTAATTAGGTTTAATTTTTAAATCTTCCAAACCTTTTGAATTGTTCCTCCATGTGTCCTAGGTCTTGTTAACATCAAAATTCATAAATAAGGTCATGTTAAAAAACTATGCATACTACCTTCTACCCTCAAACTATAAGTACTAAACACTACATGTTAGTTATTTCGACTATGTATTTGCGTGTTGTTCCCACGAGAATGTAAGTGCGTACTTCTATTTCCCCATGCCTCCTGCTGATAAAGGACAATTCTTTAATTTGTTTATGTTATTATAATTAATTACTTAAGATGTCATGTGGAACATGGTGTAATGGTTGCAGCTCCTTACAAACATTGTGTAAAAAAAACATGGCAATTAAAAAGAGGGGCGGAGTTTATTGCCAGTTCTTCTCTTCCGTTCTACGCCCTTGATTTGAGAACTGGCACTAAATATAAAGTTAGAAGCATTTCATATACATTTCTTTTTTTTTTGACGTTCATAAGTGTACATTGTGTTACCTATATGATTAAATGATTTTTGACTTTAACTTATTATTGCAGAGCTGGTGGCTACACAGGCGGTAGCAGTGAATGGATGTCATTCTCCGAAGCGGAATCGAAGCAACTCGGTTCCGGTAGCAAAGGGGACTATTATTCGCTTCTAGGAGTCCTAACATTCACTTTCTCAGACAATGCACTGTACAAGGCCTGCCCACAGGAACAGTGTAATAAGAAATTGGTGGATCAAGAAAATGGACTTTTCCGATGTGAGAAGTGCAACCGGGAGTATCCTAATTACAAGTATCGTCTGCTCTTATCGGTAAGTTATTTGTGTGTTAAAGTGATGATTGTGAGGTAACACTAATGTAATGATGACATAAACATGACGTATTACTGATCGGCTTGATTCTCTCTCTCTCTCTCTCCCTACGCAGAGACATTGCGTCTCTATGCTTTTTCTACAAAGTTTATTATGGAGTGTTCTGACGAATTGTTTGGGTTGATCCCTCCTGCCTCGTTTCAACACCGTACGTACGTAATTCGAAATTTCATCAACATCACCTTGATGGTCTTCCATAGTCCGCTTCACAACACTTTCTTTTGCGAACTAGCGATCTGTGGAACTGGCGACCTCCGGTGGGGGGTCTTCCCTGAGAGATACGACCTCTCACTATTCAAAGTAAGCGTGTCCTTCAAAGGCCGGCAAGGCACCCACTAAAAATAGGTGTCTATGGGCTGCGATGACTACACCTTTTGGGCGTCCGGTAGGCTAGTTTGTCCCCTATTATATAAAAAAAATAGTACTGATTCGAAGAGGAAATCGGATTTGCTTCGTGATTTTGTTTCTTAATAGGTTTTCAGTACCTGACACACGCCGTTTATTATTGGTCTGTGGTAACCCTCATGATGATTTCCTTCATTGTACACAAGGGTTAAATACCTAAATTGATTCTATTATATATTCTAGTTCCATTAGATTCTTTTCAGACATTACTTCTACTGTCAAAGTATAGAAAATATGGTTAAGAATCACGAGAGACTTGAGTTAAAAACTCCAATACAAGCCTAAGAATGTTTATGTCATTTGGAAAGGGTATTAAGTAACAAACAAACACTTCATGAATATTATTTATTATATATTTCTAAAATAATTATAATCAAATGATTAATATGACACAACAATGTTTAGTATTTCTCAACTTTTCTTAAATATGTTTTAAGGCAAACGTGTCTGATCCGACTGGTGATCAACGGATAACAGCGTTCAATGAGGCAGCAGAAGCCATGTTGGGTCAAAAGGCGGCGGAAATCGGCCGTCTTCTTGAACACGACAAGGCTGCGTATGCGCATATCTTTGAAGATGTCAAGTTTAAGACGTTTCTATTTAAGTTCCGTACCAAGATGGAAGTTTACAGTGTGAGTAGTCTATATTATTAAACATCATAACAAAAACAATTAATATTTTAAGGGCTTTGGGCTATGCTTCAAATTAAATAACGCATCGTTTTCTTACGATATATTTCTTATATTATTAACTCATATACATATTAATGCTAATATTACTTTTAAAAAATGCAACTGGCTTATAAAAAAATAAATCAGTGGCGCCACAACATCTTTAGGTCTCAGATTTCTGAATCTGTTCCATGATCATTTTTAAATCTAATAGCCAAGTAGGTGATCAACCTTCAGTGCCAATCACACGCCGTCGACTTTTTGGGTCTAAGACATGTCGGTTTCCTCACGATGTTTTCCTTCACCGTTCGAGCCAATGTTAAATGCACACATAGAAAGAAAGCCCATTGGGCACTGACATCGCACGCTGAAGCCACTAGGCCAACACTGCTACTGGAATGAGAAACTGCGAGCAGAATTACACAGTCATGGCTCATACATGATATTCATCACGTTGTATGCATTTAATATTATTAAGGATTTTTCAAAATGAATCACAAAATTGTTTCTCTGAAATACAAAGTTTTTATTTCATTCATCACATTTTATAATACAATGCACTTATGGTCTAACTATAATAATAATTCTCACCTGAAATACAAAGAAACGACATTTAATGTTCACTTATCCTTTAATCTATCGTTTTACAATACAATCCACTAAATTAATCTACACGTCATCCGCCATTTTATCGCGTGTCACTCCGACGCGTCAAATTCAAATGAATGAAATATCATTCCATTACATATAAATTTATTTTTCAGGATGAAGCTCGCCTAAAGACAACAGTTATAAACGCTTCGCCCGTCGATTACAAAGACGCGAACGCCAGACTTATTAAAGGCATCAAAGCTTTGAGTGGAGTCGAAATATAAGCGAAAAATTCCGGAGATTATGAAACATGATATATTAAAAGATGTGATTTAAAAAATATGTTGTACTATGTTTGAATAAGGAAAAATTGTGTTTTTATAGGATTACTGTTGATAATTTAAATCCTAGTTTGATTTTTCTACATTAACTAAGAAATAATTTAAAGTCTGAAAATACTATTTTTCATAACAAGGCGCAATATTTTTTAAACTAAATGTATATCGAGTTGATCACGAGTTTTCATGTTAAAAGTTAAAAACTTTAATCTTATTATACAAAACTGCTGATTGGTTTGTGATTTGTAAAAGTGAATTATGTATTATAAATTAGCCATTAAAATTCCAGTATAGTGAATAAAGTGTGATTTTTAAAATGTATTTTGTATTATGACATCCCAAGTTGTATTTTAACTCAGCAAAGTTATGTTTGCTGTTAAAAGTTGTACAATCAGTTTTTATTGTTATTTTTGTGTGTTCCTAGATGTAAGCTTCACTGCAATGTCCGTTGGCAAACCATTTTTAAATTTATGTATAAATACCTACCAACATAGCAGTAGGATCATATCCGCTACATTTTTGACACATGTACTTAACGCTTAGGCTCGATTCCAAATTTCACCCTCAATACAGAAATCGAGCCAATCCTATCTCTAAATTCATCATAAAATCTTTTCAAACTGATATAAATGAAAACACTATCAAATATAAAATACAAAAATTACAAAGCTTCGACTCAGGCTCCAAACGAATGTCAAATAATACCACATAAAAGTGAATACGAATGACGTTTACAATTAATTTCTAAGTAGCAATTTATTTTGAAGTCAGCACAAACAGATGAAAATGAGAGTAATAGTGCGCTTTGTAGCAAAGTATAGAGAAGATTGGTATGGATACGAAAGTTTGCAAATCAGTATGGACTTGAACAAAGCGACAATTCAATGATATACGCTATTTAAATCACTCAAATTGTATGAAAATCATCTCAATTGTCTATTATTATATTGAATATCTAAAAATGCATAATAATGCGATTTTACACTACTATAACGGTACTCACGTCGATAGAACTACATTGCATGGAGTGTTCAGAGTTCGGATTAATATTTCGGATTATTATTCGGACCTCGACGTCCACGTTTTTAAAGCAGTTATTGCCGAGCACCACTAGAAGTATTTCCCAGCCAAGTCAACTTAGTGTACTTTAAGAAAAGAGCGTACCAACAGGCCGGCAACACACTTGCGACCCCTCTGGCAATGTGAGTGTCCATGGGCAGGGTATCACTATCATCAGGTAAGGCTCCGTTTGCCTCCTGTTATATAAAATTACACAATATTTGGCAATATTTAATTATGATCCAAGTGATGATCCGTTAGATATTGATAATTTGATAAATGTGATGTGGAGAAGTGTTATTGCAAATTATGAAAAAGTAGTAGCCGATCCCGAACCCTCAAATATATCAACTTCTTAGATAACACCTCACAAATTAATTATTTTAAGTAAGCAATTTTAATATACTATTTTATTTGTGTCATCAATCATTCAGGGTTCAAAATAAATAAAACAACGCTTTCACTATATTTATTACTTTATTCAATCTCATTGATATGACATCATTTGGCTAAAGGAATCAAGTTGTTAATTACTTAGGCAATTGCAGCTGCTTTAATACTACGAAATAACTTACAAAATAACTGAACGTTAATTGACATTTTAATAAGTCAAAATACTGTTTATGAGAATTTTAATGCAACAAGCCTCATTTCTGGTTAACATTGACTAGCGCAGACAAATGCATATTGCCCAAGCACATTAACGTTGCACAAAAACAAGTAGCTAGATTATCTATGAAAATGTACACTTAAGTAGATACAATATTTAAATCACATAGTCTGTACTGTAACATCGATTAAAACAGTCAACATATTAAATCAATCAATGGTTATCAGATGCAAGCGATGATTCGATGTAACACTTAGTAAATGTTTTTATTATAATATTTCGCAGTTCAGACTAAACGAAGTAAACGTCCTGAGCAAGAAAACTTTTCATCAAAACGTTGCTAAAACATTACAATTAAGAATATCTTTGAACTGTTTTTCAATCAATGGCAGTGCGATTTTAAACAGATTTCTTGACAAATGCAATATAATTAGTAATAGATTACTAAATTCTAACATATAAACAATTATCACAAACCAAATGATGTAAATTTCATAAAATGTATAAAATTAAAGCATTAACCAATAAATAATTGATTTCGAAATAGTGTTTAAGATAAACGATTACAGATTACAAAAAATACCATCTTTTCTACAGAACTATAAACACTATTTTAGTTTAAAAGATCCACATTTTACGTGTGAAGTTAATCCAAATAGTTATATAATACAGTGTTCATATTTAATTGTACTTTATGAATGAAAATCTATTTTAAATAGGAATAAAGTATTTCAATACGTACGTATATATCGCAATTGCAATTCAAACGCAAAATGTAGATCCGAAGTTAGAATACTTAATTAGTTGCCTTAGAAGTTAGAATTTTAACATTAACCTACAGATGTCCTAGCGATACAATTATAATTCATAGACAACTATTATTATAAACATTAAGAAAATATCTCGTGAAATAATTTTCAATTCCAAAAAGGATATTTATCATTTCTTAACATAAACGAGATTCCCGACAGTATCACCGAGGCCGAACGGGACCGAATCGATCGGTACACGTGACAATAAATAATAAAATACATTCAATATACCCTAGCGAAGGTAACTTCGACACAATTAATTCCATTATATCTCAGTAGTCATAGCCCGTTAATCAGAATCGCAACTACGCGAACGAGGAGCCGACTCCACGTCGCAGAGATTCACTCAAGCACACTCGTTACACTAATTGTGCAGTAGCTCTAGAATACAAGTTCGTAGTACAAAACGCAGGTCAGGCCGCTCTCATTCTCCGAGGAGAGAGGAGAGCCGCCGAGAGCTGGAGAAGAGAAGAAAGGAGACAGAGAGAGAGGTGCGGGCGACCGGCGCCGCCCGCCGCCTGCCCGCCGCCGCGCTGCCGCCGCACTACACGCCACCGACCGGTCTACCACACATCTATTTACAACCCGCTAAGGACCAACCGATAAGTTAAAGCGAATAAATAACATCGACGCTCTTTGGTACGGATAATACCCGAGGGACCGCCGATCGTCGACCGACGCCTTCGCGCCGAACGTGCCCTAAATAAACCTTAAAATTAACATCAACGCAATACGGCCGAGAGGCGATCTTAGTATTGATCTAGGTAATTTTGACGAGCGACGAGCGCTAATTTAGAGGTTACATCCAAACGACTCCGCCTAAACGAGATTCTACATTCGAACGGGCGAAAAAGCGCCTTCGGTGAAATATTCTAATACTCAAACATATCCAAGTTAAAGCTTAAATAAATTAAAATAACTTACTAACTAATAAAAAAAAAATATTTGTAAACGTCTTCGAAATCATACGAAAAACTAAAAGTGTATTGTTTGTACAATATAATCACAAACTGCTCCGTAAAGCAAAGAAAGGTTTAAAATAACAAAAACAAATGCGAGTCGTACAGTATCCGTGCGTTATCGCAGCAGACCTAATGCCATTACCCGCACGTTGGCAAACTGATGCGCCATACTGTGCACGTACATAATCCAATGATTTACCTTGCACATTTAAAAGAGGCCTTCACTATGACAAGGTCAATTTGCCAACGTGTCGATATATTTGTTTACACCACCGCACGTAACACGCAACTTACGTTACGATATTTTAACAAATTTCAAGTAATTAAGTCAATATAAAATGACGATTTCTTGAAACTTACTAACAACAATTGGACCACATCATTTAATTAGAATATAAAATATAAATAATGATTAAAACAATATTTACCTGCGATTCGAACAGTTCGGTAAAAATTGGAATGAAACCATTCTTAATGTATTCTTAAATTCTTGTGATATCAAGTCTCTCTGACAAGCCATTAGGGCTGTTGACTCTACCGTTCTGTTCGAGTAGCTCCAGAAACCCAGAGCAAAAAACTTAATTACAAAAAATACAAGCGGAAACAAAACATTTTGAGATCTAGTTTCCGCCACCAATATTTTAATTTACAAAGAATACCAAAAAATTATAAACCCAATATACTCACAAAGATGTCAAAGTTGCGCCAGCCTACACGTAATAAACGTGGGGTTGGTCGCTAGTGGTCCACTCTTGTGTGTGCGTTAGTGCGGTGTGCGTGTGTGTGTGTGCGTGTGTGCGTGCACTAGCGGCCTCACGGCACGAGGTCGGGCAGGCGCCCGCGGCCCTAGGGGCGCGCACTCGCTTCACCGCTCACGACCTGCAAATTATTTCTCGTACAGTCACTGTAGCTATTGTCAACATCTTTAACCAAATGAGACGTTTCACCGAGTATTAAACGTAAACGCATAGCCGAAGAAATGCTGAATAAGTGTTTTTTTTGTTATTTTTCATGTTTGTTTTTATTTTTAAACAAGAAAAAAATTAAGAAACTATAAAATTCACTAAAGTTTACGGAAGCGGTGTCAGAGTACAGGGAATAATTACTCGTTAATTTTTTTTGAAGTTATACTTGACCAACACACTAAGGTTAGCTATAGTCAACATTTTATTTTGTGATATTTAAATAAACTTTTCTTAACTATTTAACGTTATAATAAAACTTTCAATGTATTAAATACCTTTTTTCTATAGTTAGTGTCCTTTTTTATAAAAACGTAGAATAAAATATTTGAAAAGATTTTTATCTTGTTAAGTTAAAGAAGTATCACTTCTAAAGTACATAAGTACACACACATTTTTTTTATTAACTTAATTAATTTTATTCTATTGTAAGTATACGTTTTGCTGACTGTCGCTTGGAACTTATTTTTTTTCGATATAAACACCTGTTCTATTTCAGACTAGTCCATCTTTATTCCCAAATATCATTAATCTGGATGGTTTTTTGTGGAAAAGATGTATGAAGACATAAAATATGCCTCAAGTAAGTACTTGAACAAACATAATTCTGTCATATTCATTTCTTTAACTGACATGAAATTACAAACCGTTTAATTTACTATTTGAAACTTAAATGTGTAACTATAAACTTTGGATTTTGGTTAGCTCTTGACTGTAGTGAAAACAAATAAACAATTGCGGGGAACTGGTCATATATAGATCAGCCCATGCTGAAATTATACAATCTACACTTAAGTCGTACTACTACACTACGTTCAAGTATTACGTAACGAATTTGGAGGGGGTTCCTTTTGTAAAACGTTACGATGTGGGGCGGGGATTGAATTACGCGTTATTGTTAATATTATTGTCGATTTCCAGTACTTTACACCACATAATGGTAACTTTTAGGTATAAAGAGTCACTAGGTGGTCACGAAACGTTTTACTAAACTTGGGTACAGAAAAACGTTACGGCGTATTACATGGGGAGGGGGGGTCAATAATCTCCAAAAATTGCGTGACGTAATACTTCAACGCTCCCTAATGCAATAAATTATTTTTAACGCACATAGAACATTTTGTGCAAGTATTCTTTCTGCCTACCAACCCTCAACAATTATTACTGATTACTGCTTTTGCAAGAGCGTACCCAGTGTATAACCCATAAAAAGCCCCGAGGGGTTATACACCAACTGCCATTATACTCAGCCGCGAAGGCTGATACACACCCACAAAATTAAATAGCTATGTCTTATTAATTGATATTCCAAAACTAGTCATAACTACGTGAAACAATGAACTGCTAACATGAATTCATGAGATCTTGAAAATTCTTCCCTAAATTTTTTACGGGTGTAAAATGATAAAATCAAGAGAAGAAAATATTTTATTTACACACATGGCAAAAAGGAAATCAAAAAAATAAAAATCCACATAAAAACCACAATTTATTTAAATAAATATATACAAAATATCTCATGCATGTGTGTGATAGTTTAATGGCTGACTCACTTTCCGTTCCTTGTAGTAGAGCTCCTCACTCTCCTTGTCACAGAGCAGCAACACGACTGCGCCGAAAAGGAAAATGGCGGCGCCCCAACCCACGCCGTACGCCCAACCGAATTCCCACACCGATCTGTTGCCTGTAGAAGACATTATTTAATATTGCAACAGAGATGTTTGAGTTATTTTAAGTACGTTTTATTTGAGTAAATACATACATTCTCTCTTTTGCACACGCAAACACGCACACACTCGTTAAAACATACGTACGCACAGACACACAACTATTAAGTACAAGTACCGTATAAAAAATATAATATTTTACTAGGATAGGCGTTCATGGTATTTTTTTGTTAATTTTTATACATTTGATTTTATTATATTTATAAAAGCTATTAGCTAGGTAAATAAAATAATACAATGCCGTTGCAAAAATATAACCGACTTTAAAAGTAGTAGAAATATATTACAAAATAGGTCACGTTATATCTTTATCATCAGTTTACCAAATTAGCTGTTTCGAAAGGTTCTTGTTTTTCAAGTGTGTCTTTTGGTTTAATATGCCTAGAAAGAACATAAGTGAGCACTTTTTAGGCGAAGTATGAGACCTCGTTTCACTAGAAAATACACCTTAATACATAGCAATAAAGACGAAATCATAATCCTGGTAAAACGTGCAATTAAAATTCTTATACTTATTATTTAGATATATGTATATACAGTCAAAACCGTTTATAACGACATCGTTTACAACGACCTATCGGTTATTACAACCAGATTGTATGGTCCCGTCCGAATCCCTAGTAAACTATTCAGTAAAGAAACCGCTTATAACAACATCGGATTAAGCGACATATCGCTTACAACGACGAAAGTTTATCGATATTCATCGGATATAACGACCAACCGCTTCTTGTCTCAGTAAAACAAAACAATACAAACGATTTTAAATTTTATTTATAAGCATTGAATGAATATTTAGGCATATTATTACCTACGCACTTTCTCCCAACGAACAGTTTCAGCCAACAACGATTTCCGAGGCTCTTAACGCTGTAACGATTTTGCAAAAAATTTGTTGCCTTTAACGAACAGTTTGATACTGGTGATACTCATACCTTGAGGAGTATGAAACGTAAAATGCAAAAAAATATTTGAGACTGGGCTAAAAAAAAACAGACTGACTGATTACTTTTGTACCTAATTATTTCGTAATAAATATTTTTGTTTCTTTTTTGACTCCTTTACATATTATAATATTAACAAACCATATTATAACCCATACCTACCTATTCTAGATCGATAACTATGTACATACATATGTACTGTACTTGTGTATATGACATTGCTTATAACGACTATCGGATATAACGTCGGCAACTATACGGTCCCTTCAATGTCGTTATAACCGGTTTTGACTGTATATATATTTTTTCTAATCGGATAAACACACCCTTGTTTTAATGGCTCCTGTTATCACTGCTTAATTTACAAAAACTGATTATATTCATCAGAAATATTATCAACCTTTAAATAGTAATAAGTTAATAATTTCTATTTAATGTGAATAAACTTACCTAAATTCAATTCGGCGGCGAAACAGACCGGGTATATCACCAGCGCTATTAAGATGCACATTACTGAAATAATAAAGAGATTTATTTTGCTTTTGCCAAGAATGGCGAATGTGAAGCCTCGAGGCCTTAAGTACTGGGTAAGGAGGAGCTAGAAGATAAGGAGGGCGCTTGTAGTTTATTGTTTATCAGAATGCCAAATCCTAAAATGACTGCTTAAATATTTCAAAAAAGAAGTGCTCTTTCTGGAAATATTTATAGCTAGTCCAGAAAGAAAAATGGCAAATTAATAAGAAATGTGTCTCCTCCATGACTTATAAGATTTCGCGATTTCAGCGGTATTAAAAGAAAATAGCATATTTTTCTAAAAGAAAGTTAATACTTAAACACAACAAGTTTTAATATCTGTTACAAGATGTTTGTAACAGATATTAAGATAAGTGATATTGTAAAGTGAAAAAGCAAGCATTTTGTTTTTCTATAACTTAAGAGACGATACACAGCAATTAACTTCAAGAGACAATAGCGGGAATATTGTGAAAGCTAAGTGTGAAAGTGTTAAACGCAACTATTGTAGTATTTAGAGAATGCATTATCTTAGTAAATATAGGACGTTCTCATATTTACACTAACTTGTTTTATGTAACATAAAAAAAACATATAAAGATATACTAACGTGCAAGCGACATGGCAAGAACGGCGAACCGATAGTATCGGAACTTTGTACGGTGATCCGCTGACCGTAGCCCTAGCCCCGTAAGTAGGGCTCCGCACACGTCTGCCGCCAGCGTTGCTACGCACAAGCCGGCTGCCGCTCTGAAAACACAAAAGTTAATTATACATAACGATAATAATATCAACCGGCGCTACAACCTTTTTATGGGCCACGGATTTTTGCTAGTTTAATAGATACGTTTTAGGCCGAGAAATTTGGGCCTAGGACATGGCTGTTTCCTATGTTTTCCTTTACAGTTCAATTAAATTTCATAAATTATCCTTATAAGTAATTAGCTTTATATACCTATTAACCCTTATTTAAATATCTTTCATTTATTTGATAGCCAATGAAGTACATTAAAAATGTTTTCGAACTCTAGACTGTGACTTGTGAGTCCAAAAAAGTGAGGTTTCACACCTCACTTTTTAATCAATGACAAAAACTACGAAATTGCAGTATAAAAAAATGAAAGCATTATTCATCAATCAACAAGATACAAAAAAGGTTGGATATTAAAAGCCGTTCAACTAGATGCTTGTATAACTTCAGTCACTTGTAGTTCAAAGAGTTTATAGACAAAGGAATCTTTTATAAGTTGTAATTAAAACCGCCAATGTTTACCTCGCAGTTTGTCGCAGATGTCCGCACTTTGCATATCATTATCTCGCCAGCTGAACACAGCTTCGCTAACCGAGATATGCTCGATGACCTTGCTCCATATTTACTCATATTTATACAATGTTTTTTATTGTTAAATTGTTGTGACAGAAACTATAATCAGCTCATAAAAGATTCAAATTAACTGTACTAAACACAATATTTTTTTACCAGTTCCAGAATTTATTTCTCTTCGCATCGACACTGTGTGGGCCACAATTTTAAATTCCGACAACAGCAATGTAAAACATAACCTAAAATCCCATAAGAGGTGCTGGTTATGAGAAATAAGATCTGTTACTAAGAAAAAACATAGTTTTATTCAAGGACTTGGAAGCTTAAAATTCCTTGCTCGTATAAAAACATTGAGACGGGAGTAAGCGCTATTCATTTCGCAAATTGCAAAGTGCCTACTGCAAACTGACAAACAGAAATTATGAATCGCTTTTAATTTAATTTGACAAGTACACCACTCGACAGCGAGAGCTCGCTGCCAATTCTAGTCGTAATTTAAGAGATTCCTACCTTTATTACTTATTATATCCTTGATTTCTTGTTTATTATGAGCATTTTGAACAAGAAAGTTTCGGGTAGACCGTGAAACAACTCGTATCGGGGACACGAAGATTGTATTATTGTTTGCATATTAAAAATCATACAAGTAGTAATATCGGTTGAAAGGTACAAAAAGTGGTATAATATCACGAGATAAAATAGTGTAAATGTTATTCCGCGCACAGATATTGTAAAAGCATTAGTAATTCTCAAAATCACAGCGCTTTATCAGAGTGACTTTTCGAGTTAAATTTAATTGAATATCCTAAAGTGCAGGAATTGTGCAGTGCTCAATACAAAAACAAAGAAGAACACAAAAGTGAAATAATAAAGTGAAGTAATTTGTGCGTAAAAGCAACGGTACACGTGTCAAGACACTGGTATAACACTGACTCATTCTGTGACTGTGACGCGTGTAACTTGTACAACATTTTCGATTAAATACAGTAAAGACAGGTAAACTACAAGAATACCTGGTCAAAATAGGATTACGGCTAAAACAGTGGAGGATACGTGCAAGCCCAGCGAAATCAGTCCACGTTCATATTAAGAGGAGAGTGTTCATCAGTGAATCTGGAAGCAGCTGTCTTGCCAAAACAGACTACAGCCAAATACTTGGGCATGCACCTGGATAAACGCTTAACATGGCAAGACCATATAAAAGTCAAGAAAGGGCATGCTAATAATAAGCTTCGTAATGCTGTCCATAAATCGACTACTATCGAGGAAGACATTAAAAATTTACCAAAAAATACAAAACGAGACTTCAGCAACACGTCAACCCCCTAGCTTCGGGCCTCTTGGAAACGGCGGACTGTGTGTTTCAGCTGAGAAGGGCGAGACTTGCAGTATGATAGTTTGCGAGTTAAGGAGGGAAAACAAATTATTGTATTTGCATTCCCTAATTGCATCAAAATCTGATAAAAGCCAAGAGGCTGATTGCAGATGGGTAAAAAAAAATGTGTGCGTGTACTAGGTGTACACACGTAAGAAGTGAAACTTATATAAAACCTTTGTTGTACGCAGAGCCATAATTGGTTTGTTTTAAGTTTAGAGGTCCGAAACTATTTCTTTAAACACAGTAAATTTTGATACACTGCCTAGCATACAATTTACAAATTAATTGCTGCAAATTGCGATTAGCAAATTTCAAGTCGAAAATGTAATCCGTTGTCAAACTTCAAAGTCAAAAACATACTATATGTCATATTTTAACGCCGATAAAGAAGTTTGACTTCAAAAAGCAACATGGCGCGTAACGGAAAAATGTGACGCGTAACGCAAAAATATTTTTTATTAAATTTTTTTCCAACCCCGATAAAGAAGTTTCACTTCAAAAAACCAATTATAAGCTTAATATAATTATTTAAAGCGATTCTTTAAAGACCTTTACAAAATGTTTCAAAGCTTTAAGTTTCCGTTAGTAGGACATAAAACAAAGAATTCAGTAAACTTTCGAATTAAAAATGTTTTTGTATTCTCAAAAACAGTGCGAGCCGCTGTCCTTGACCCAACAAATCGATTGCGACTTGTTTAATCACAGTTGTCATTTTAAGAACAAATAGGCTATAGACATGCCATCGAATTTTCGAAGCGTCGGTGTTTAATACGATATTGTTTTTCATAGACCCATATCGAATATATTTTTCTAGTAGGTAATCGTTTAGTTATCGATTCAAATCCTGCTCGGTATAAAACTGCAGTATTGCAGTAATTCGGTCAAGTAGTCCAAACAAACTATCGGGGCTGAATAGCTCTTCAAACTCTCCGCTATGTTACCTATCAAAGGCGCATGTAGCGTGCAATACGCAACTGCCGGAACGATTTTGTATTGACCACTTGATCGAAGTTTGGTGTCGAGTATTACATTGTTAACTATAATGAAGTGGTATGGTTTAAAACATTTTTAAAGGGCCCAGTGAGAAAGGAAATTTCACACAAACTAATCAGACAGATTAAAAGTTTGTGTTTGACATTTACTTAATAGGATATTATTTTTAACGACGCTTTCTTGAGGCCAATTTGCGATATTAGATTAGATCACTCAAAAGCGATAAGGCCGCCAGATAACCCCTCCTATTCATTTAATTACGTCATTTGTATTATATTTATGTATGCGACGAAGTGTTAATAAATAAATACATAAATAAATATTACCTGAAGTCGTTGTAAGAAGTTGAGAAACATTTAACCTAAATAGAACCTAGAAGTTAAATTTTACTTAATGTTACTATAAACTCTGGAATCAACTAGAAAGAAAATATATCTGTAACTAGTAAACATTATCGCTTACTTAATGTATGGCGCGGGCCTCGCGGCGTAGCACCCTGGCTGAGCAGTGATGTCGAAAGGCAAAGGCGTCGGCGCCTCTGGATCTATGCAGTGCATAAACAGGCCCTGCCGCCAGCCTGCAGCCATCAGCCAGTCTGCTGATGCGAGGCCCAGAACCATCAGTATAATCACCAGCAGGCCGCATATTAACGCGATTACCTGAAAAGTGCAAAATTAAATTTAAAACGGCTCACCAAGGATTGTTTATAACATACAATAATTAACATTAATCTATTTCTTTTCATTATAACATAATTTAAACAATTTAATAAACACAATTGTACTAGATAAAGGTAGCAGTATGATACGACTGACCTTTTCTTGGTTTTACTAATCGGATCGTGTAAGTAATCAGTAACTTTTGCGATGTAAAATATATTGAACTTAGAAACTTTAGACTACGAACTTATGTCTAAAGATTATCTTCACATAGAAATGAGATCAGCTGACTGTCATAACTCATTTGCATGCAACTATCAATGGTGCTATTATTCCGGGATGACATCACTTTACATGGCTTTGCATAAATACCGTCGTATTTAAGGCTTATCCATTTAAGATCACATCTACGATGTCCTACTTCCTTAGCTGGATGTAACTTTTTTTTATTAAAGAAGTGTTCTATACGAATATAATAATGGGGTTCGGCGTGTGACTCCAACATAATTATCATACAGAGGGTTCAAAATTACATCTTGAAACAAATATCCAACTGCGTGGTTTATAAAAACATCGGAGATTCATGAGCACCTCAAAATCAGGACTGTCAAAGAGGAGATCAAGACCTGGAGTATGAAATACAGAAAAAGGCTAGAAATTTTTGTTTTGACAGAGAGGAGCTGTCTCGATGGAGATTTTGCTCTGAACGCCTAACAGCTCTCAACACATCTGCTCATAGTCTAGCTGACTGATGATTGCAAGATAAAGACTTATAAAAAAATGGTTGGCTGATTTTGGTAATATGTTTAAAAATTATGGAAACAGATGCGCAACACAAAACTGTAACCATGTACATACAGTATGCCCTATTGTTCCGTACCCTCATTACACTACATACGTGAAAAGGACGCTAAGTTCTTGCTGTACATAAAGAACGTCAAAACAAAGCACGCTCGCTCGCGTTGCGCACCTCGTGATCCATCAAACCCTCGAAAGTGGAACTAGGAATTATAAAGGAAAACGCGAGGGTAAGAAAAACGTGAAAGTGTCTCGAGGGGAGGCGGGGTGTTGGATCGATCGGAATACGACCCCACGCGAGTGGACCATCAGCTGTTAAGACCAACACGGGGCTGGCGATAGAATTGCACCCCTAAGTTTCGTCGCGTCGCGTCCTCCCTTTTCCTACAAATCTCAGACGCTTTAATATTTTCCTTGCACTTTGCAGACAAAATCGATGTCGCGTGCGAATCACGCAAAGCTAACACAGACAGTGGCTTATGTTAAATAAATCTATATTTTGTTTTGTTAGGGTTTTTTTTATTTCTTAATTTACTTGCAATAAAAAGAACAGTTCTCACAAATGAATGTTAATTTCTTTTTATAGAACAGGGGGCAATCGGGTAGGAGGCTCATCTGATGTTAATTGATACCGCCGCTCATGGACACTTTCATTGCCAGAGGGTTCGCGAGTGCGTTGCCGGCCTTTTAAGAATTGGTACGCTTTTTTCTAGAAGGACCCTAAGTCGAATTGGTTATGGCGTATATTAATGAGAATAAACACAAGGGAAGAGAAGCGCAGATTAGAATGACTTTGTTCCAATGTGCGTGATGTCAACATATCCCTACAAGCATTATAACCTAATCAATATTGACCCTTAAATGTAAGTACCGGAAATGTTAATAAAAGCCCTGCCATTCATAAAATTTTAATGATTTGATAATTTGGGGCCACGTGCACGTGAATAATTCCGCTTTATTCAATTGCAGTTCATTCAAGTAACAAATTATAATATATTTAGATCAGTTAAACAGCCAAGAAAAATCTTGGCTTTGAGTAGAAAAACTGACATAGAATATCTTTATTCAAATGTCAAATGGTTTTATGAGATCAATAGACCTCTTTAATACTTACTTTTTATACCAAATCTTTTTAGGGATTTTTTATCAAAAGATACTGTTTATCAAGGCGCTATCTACAATTAGTAAATAAATCAGAAATTATACAATAATCATCATATAATGTAATGTGTGTGTATGTAGGACTACGTATTATAAATTCATTATATAAGCAATGTACAAAACTTTACTGACATCATATTCTAAGCTCTACTTAATAATTCATATGTGCAGCCATTAGAATATATAATGTATTTCTATGTAATTCAAGGGAAACAAGTCAACTTGAACTAACGTCGCAATATCAAAGTCGGCAGACGCATTCATTCCAGTTCCCTTTGTCCTTTTACGGTACGTTGTATTTGTTCTACTAAGTTGTGGTCTATACCTTACATAGAACTAGAAAGAATTCACAACTCTTTAATAAAGTAACATTCCGTTATTCTAGTTACGTTACAGGCATACTCAATACTAAATCAAAAGTTATTTTATTAAGGTAAGATGTGAGAGTGTCGAGAGTTAAATAATTCCCGTATTTCAAATACATTGAATTTTAATCATACACACCGTAAGAGCCAAAGGAATGTCACTATCATAGAAATAAATAATGCCTCAATATAGTTACTTGCTTAGTTACGTTGGCTTTGATATCTATCGGTCTGTTTAGGTGGTGGTGTGTACGGAATTTTCAAAATTATTCATGAGCAAAACAATCTGATGCCGGCTTCACGAGTACCTACTAAAAAGGTGTTTTAAAAATGTTCTTGTTTTTTCGTAAAATACCTGTGCGATCTGGTTGGATGGCATTTCGTCTTGGTCACATGCGAACTGGGGCGGTGGAGGTAACACAGGCGGCAGGGCGCGCGGCTGCGTGCGGAGCCCCACGGGGCCGGCGCCCGCGCGCCCCTGCATGCGCGTACACACACACTAACACTACCCGCCGCACACTAGCGCATGCCTTCACTGTTCTGCACTTAAGTGACTTTTCACTAGACTCAGAAATCAGAATCGAGAGATGGTCCTTATTATACCGGATTATAAAATTGCAAGCAACTATCGATTACCTCCTTTAACGATAAATGCAAGACTATTTTTTCAAAACTAAAGGAATAATAACAATTTGATCAAATACTGATGAAACATATGAGCTGTTTAGAGTACATATATTAAACTACTATAAACCACTGTATTGCATTAAGTTAACGCATATTTATCTGTATTGCATTTAATAACGCAAATATTATATTTTTATCACGCGAATCACATTTGGAATGGAAAAAGTTTAAAGACTTGAATGATCTTACTTCTTTTTATATTTGTTTGCCAAAAATTTTAAAGACAATATAAAAAATAAAAATTCCGCTGCAACTTTCAAAATAGGCCATCTCATTGAAATCAGATGACCCAATTCCTAAGTAGGTAGATATTACTAAAAATGGGAAACCAAGCGTTTATCAGCTTTCAAAATATCAAGAATTTCAGTGCAAATTCTACCAATAAACTAGGGTACCGCTACCGGCATCAACGAGCAGAACTTCCGCATGACTTCTCGAATTAGGTCAGGGAGTGACGGAACAAATGCGTATTACAAATACGGGGGTAGTAACCAAATGAGGTTACTGGCGTCACATAAGAATATTTAACGAAAGGTAGGACCCATATCTAGGTTACACTCGGATATATTAGCAAAAAAAATCAATTTCATTACCCTTTCAATAAAAGTTAAACAATGATTGATATCACATTTAACTTTTTTATTATTAAGGCCAAACAAATATCGTCAAAACCTCAGGGTTGTCATTTCCATCTTCGGAAATGGAAAATAATTTTATTTTTGTCTGTGACGTCAGCTTTGTCTTTTTAATTATAAAAAGTTTGCTCATAATACAAAAGCATTATGCAGTTTTTTTTTTCATATGTTCTACAATGTATTAATTTACATAATATGTAATAATTTGAAATTTAATTTTTAACACCTAGACAACATCTTGTGTAGGTACAGACGAGGAATTTAAATAGTTTAAAAAGTAATGATTCTCTTAATATAGACTCGTGTTCTATTATGCATTTATTAAGACTATATTGTTTTACCTTCTACCTGCCTATTGTTCTTACTATAAAACAGATATTTTTATTTACTTCGTTCTGAATTCGCTGTATCCTATTATTTCCAAGGCAGGTATATTTGTTCAAACGTTTGAAAAGGTTTATTAAAACGTGAACTCGACTGTAAAAACGGAAAACGCTCAAAGGGATATTTTTCCTTAATTCTTTGCAGAGTATACATACGCAAAGATCCGTACGAGGTTATTAAAGTACACTGTTTACCTAACCTACCTTTATATATTGAATTATATAGATCGTTCAGAAATAAATGTACATACATATATATAATAGAAAAAGGTACAAAATCTTTATGCAGCTGTTAATAAGCTCAAAAGTCCCATTCCATTCATACGTTATATGAATTTCGCAAAAACAAGAGAGTTTATACATTCAGTGCAGTCAATGTTCTCTTGTTTTTTTTGTTTTTTCTTGTGAAAGTCAAGGAACGAGCCATCGAAGGCGTAAGTGAAACGATACTGACACAGCATAAATGCAATGATTACTCCTCATCGTGTGGTAAAAGTTGAAGAAGGTCATGAGACGCTAGAAAATAAAATTTGAACCAATGAGTTTCATATAAAATATTGTTTTATTTGAAGCCACAAAAACGAATTAAATATAAAACGAGAATCATCCCGACAGCATGAATTTATAGATTTTTTTTTACAATTTCGAAATATAAGAAATGATACAAAAGTAGTTTTTTTTTAATTCGGGCTTTTAAAAATATATATATATATACATACCTACATCAAGCGGAGTATGATTAAAATACGTGTTTTCTTTTTTAAAATAACGTTTTACCTAAAAAAATATTTTTTGTATATAATAGAATTATTTAAAAGATTCGAACAAAAATCCCAACTTTAATAACGTCGACAGTTTTATTTCCATAAATATTAGGAGCTCTACAACAATAATAAGATAAAATAATAAATATGTATAACAAAACAAAATTTACTTATCAAGACTTTATGCCGTTATTGGCGTAATGATAAAATAAATAAATCAATTCAATTATTGGTATATATTATTCAATATATAGATTCCTAACACCCACACACATGTCAGTTTAAATATTTTTAAACGGCTATTTTTTTTTATCATCGTAATATATCAGGAACAGATATATCATAAATAACAATAATAAAACTAGTGACTGAACAATTTTTGAACTCATTTGTTTCCATAATACATGACCGGATGCATTGTTTAGAAAATACATAAAACATTTGTATTCCTTTGACAGGAATGCTCCTGTAACGAATTAAGCTGACTATCCCTTCAGAACAAATAGAGTTCTTTTCCAATTATAGTTTTGAGGAATGTAACAATCTGTTTGTGTTAGAAGCAAAGGTAAAATGTGTATTTTCTGATCACTTGAAGTATTTGTAAGTTTTTAAAGATCGATTTTTTAATTATAATTCCAACACTCCTCCAATTAACGAGTGCACTCTTATGTTTTATGTGTGCATTTAAAAAAATAGGCCACACTAGTTATAACTTAATCTAGCGAATTTAATAACGCAAATGTCAATACACACCGTGCGTGACCTATCTACTTGTGCTATATTTAGGACAAAACAAATATTAGGTTATAATAAAAGTAGCTCCATAGACTTAAATCACATAATATCTGGCTTAAGAATTTTGCGCATTGAGCCGCGCCGACTTTGAGGTTTAGACAAAAACCTGTACCTTTCTTCAAAAATAAAAGCACTGTTTCAGAGCAAATACTTCGACATAAATAACAAGCAGGTAATCAGGAGAGAGAGGGATTTTTTGTTTTATTGGAAGTAATAATGTATTTAGACGCTCGGAGGGCGGGTCTCAGTTAGGGCGGCGAGACCGGGCGACACAGCGCCTCGCGCGAGACTGTCCCGTCTCGCCGCCCTGCATCACTTGCCACTCACACCCTCCCGCGCGATAACAAAACACAGATTACTGAAAACACTTTTATTAGCCAAAATGCTACTTAAGCTTGGATCGTTCTAGTAAACGGCACTCAGCACGAAAGGTGCTCTGGAACAGTTCAAATAATCTATATAAATAAATTTCTACACCAATTTTTGGTTGTCACACCTGTGTGATCTGCAAGGTTCGGTTCGGTTGCACATTACGCCGAGGGGGACGACGGGGTGTTCGTTGGCAACAGTCAACAACGGTCCGAAGGCGCCGAACGTAACTTGCCCGAGATGGTAACTTAAACCACTTTCTTGATTCACTAGCACCAAATGTAGAAACCATTCTATCCCCAGGCTTAGACGTGTCGTACACTATTTTTGGGCTTTCTGCCGTGTCAGACCGGGGTGCTATACGGTATTTAGCTCCTGTAATTACTTTTTTTATTCCGTTAAACGCGCGCTCTAGTGGTGATTCATCGTAATCCGAAGAACTTTCCCTATTAATAGGAGTAAACTCTATTGGCGGTGGAAAAACGTTCGTGTCGCGCTCTTCTCTTTTTATAATTTTTTTGAGTCTAACAAAGAGCGAAGGAGGAGGCTCCGTATTTGTTCCAACAGTGCACATTCCAGGTTTGTAGTCACGTTCTATGGGGATGGTTGTAGGAGAATATGGTTGAGGAGGTAATGTCGATGCTCTTCTCGGAATTAAATCTTCATCTTTCAAATATGCTATGTGTAAAGTGCTAATGCTGAGCGGCTGTTGTACAGATGCAGAAGGCCACAGCTCCCTGGTAGGAGGTACCGGAGACGGCCGCTCTCCCATCATGCGACGTGCCAATTCACCTGGTTGCCAAAGATTACTAGGCGTCAAACCCCCGTGTGCTTCCATTCCGACACGATACTTCACTAAATGTAAGACTGCCCACTAATCCAATACTGGGCTTCAGGCATTTCTAGGTTTTCCTACATAATATTATAGACTCACGTACACAGTGTACCCGTTCTTAATTGGATAGACGTTAGACATCTAAATGGATATTAAATATTATTGTAATGAGATATGCAATTACAAAAATTAACCGGTTTGAAAATTCATACGTCGTTTAGTAACGATAATGTTAACATTCATGTAAAGTGTAAATCTAGGACGAATTTAAATAATTTATCTGCGAGAAGTTTATACATAACTCATTTTCTAAATACAATACAAGTTATATGTACTTTCACCCTTATTCTAGTTGGTACATACGCTCAGAATAACAAAGTTAGAATGATTAGTGTACCATTATTTGCGTTACAGTAGTAAATCAATGATGAAAGAAATTATTATACTCTAAGTAGGTAGGTACCATTCTAAATTAATTCTTTCATTATCTCCCTGAGGACATTGGGCAAGCAATTTCTGTAACTAGTTCATTTTTATTGGAAAAATAATAACTTTGGTTTATTTTCTTGAGGTTATTTAGTATATAAATTGTTGTTTTATGATTTTTATAATAAATGGAAGAAAGCTAAGTCATTTCTGCTAGTAATCAAGTTGTTTCTTCACCAACAAATTTCAGCCAAGTTGGTAAGAAATTACAACCTATACCAATTTTAATGACTGATTTAATTAGTTTATAATTTGTAGGCACAGCCATACCAAAAAATCCAATCCAAAAATAATGATGTCAACTAACAACAACACACAAGTTAAATGTAGTTCCTTCTTACCAATTGCTGTTTGAGATTACTAGACAAGTAATGAAAGGCTTATAAAGTCGGGCTAATCAATTAGAATCATAAAAGTTGTGTCAATAAAAAAAATAAAATGTTTATTTTCTAAGATATTATTAAGGAGCTGCAACCACTACAAAATGTGACATATTGAAAATAACTGGTTCCAGGCCATTTTCCTTGGTGACCAACAACTTTTCCTATTCTTATAAATATGATATGCAATACTTTTATTACATCTCAATCAATTTAATAGTAATAGGCAGGATAGTAGTTGAGAAAAATCTATTAAAATATCTTAATAATGCCCATCTCTGTTCTAGGACTTTTATAACCACTTATATCTCTATCATAATTAGATTATCTCTGCAAGAATCATTGACTTCAACATTGTCTCATTAAATTTTTAATCAATCTTTCACATACAAAGCAGCCACCACAGCTTAGTCAATAGTAGACAATGAACATGGTATATAAAGCCTTGATATTTCCAGCACAACTGATTGTGTAGTAGGCACAGGACTTTCTAAATCTTCTTTGAAGGATTACAGCACTTCAAGAATCTCAGACTTGTTAATTGATATTGAATTTCATTTAATTAATTAACATTTCATTACACACCAATGAGTGTATAAATATACATACAATAACTTTTACTTGCTGCTTTTTTTGCTTAAGTCTAATCACACTTACCTTTAGTGGTCTTGTGATGGTGACTGTTTCAATCATAGTTGTTGATGCCATTCTGTTGTTTTCTTCCCCTAAAACATGATGACCGTTTAATTTATTTGGACTAAACAAGGATGGTAAAAACCAGGTATTAAATATTACAAAATAAAACAACCTGACCTATAAACAAATGGGATAAGCCTTATTCACGTTTTTTATATAAAGAGTAGATAGAGTCAAGATATATTGAAATTATTAACTAAATTGTATTATACGCATGGACATAGTCATTCAAATGGTATTTACACACCTTGTAATTCACAACAAAAAAAGGACAAGTTTTAATATTTTAGTGGTTGTTTGAAGAATGTATAAATTTGGAAATGAAAAGCTAAGCCTCCATAAAAGGATATAATTTATTTAAAACCAAAATAAGAAGAATTTGTCTTTAAAACCAAATTGTGAAAAAATTTAGAAACAAATATATACTTACACATTTGGACCATTTAGTAGTCTTTATGATATACAAATAAAAATAATATTTACGGTTAAATAAGGGAGAACTACATGTGAAAAGCTAATAAATATTCTTTACTTAATGTTTTTATCTTAGTGTACTCTACAAAATTGCAAACAACTAATATCCAGTCCATAAACAAATAACCAAGCCCTCATAGCAGAGCACAGACTAGGAAGGCTACCATTACACTTGACACTAGACAGTATACAGCACAGAGTACAATATCATAATATTGACAGCTGACAACTGAATTGTAATTTTTTCTTTCAATGAATTGTCAATAGGCAGTCATAGAAAAAGAACTATTACAAATACCCTCCTTAAAATAGGGAACCTTAAGTTGGCGGGGGGAAATTAATTTTTTGCACTTTTTTTTGGCTCTATCAACTGTTCGTTAACTGTTCTTCATTGTTCTATCAAAAAATTTTTTTGTTCGTTCTTATTTTTTTTTTAATTTTAAAAAAATTTACCCTCAATTTGGCACGAACTATAGATATTTTGATGTTTTTTTGTTTTTTCTAATAGTTTAGAACTATTCAATAACTGTTCGTTCAAAATAAACAACTGTTCGGCTTTCATTATCCTGTAATTTAATAATAATTAACTTTTTTTTATAAATCTTAATTAAATGTTATTGCGCATGCGCAGTATCAATGCGCATAGTTCTCATAAATTATGCGCGGCCTATTTGAATTCGATTCAAAGAGACAACACAACAATAACAGCAACAACAACAAAATCATCATCATCACCCGGTTTTTACTTTCATTTATATTTTGTTATTTTATACAAACAAAATGAACTCTTTCTTAACATCTAAAATCGTATTTCTTGTACTTATCCATTCTTTTAACATTACTGATTAAATATATTGATTGAGAAAAATAGAAAAGGATTAGTCCCATGCAAACTATAGGTCTACCAGAATCTGATGGCAAAAAAAAGTTTAAAACTTAGCGATTTGCATGTGGCAACAAAAAAAAAATTCATCTGTCATCTGAAATTTCGAGGAATTGTTTTTGGTTTGGCTTCAAATTTACTTTAAAAAGTGGTGAAAATGTCGAAAAAACCTCTTCGATCGCAAGCAAGAAATATTGTTTTCAATGTTTATCAAAGAATACTTGATCAACAAGGTGCAGAACATACACAATCATCGATATTGAGCCCATGTCACTTGCACATTGAGTGGTTAGTAGGAATGACACGTCTTGATACTTTGGTTTATTGGATTTTCGTGTGTATTATATTATGTACTTATATAAACTTTGGTTTATTTCAGGGGTTTCTAATACTACCTTAAGATGAATTGTTGCCGAAGGCTGATCTAATAAGGGCGTATTTAGTACGCCCGGTAAAACCAGGAAAGGTGGCAAAAAAAATAAACTTGGATAGATTTGATTTCGAATTGAAAAAAAACTAAATATCAGATAGATGAGATTTTTAAATCACACGGCTCCGAAGTTTTGAGGCTCCCACCATAACATTGTACGTTAAACCCCATAGAATTAATCTGGGGACTAATGAAACAAAAACTTGCGGGTAAAAACGTCAATAGACCTGCAAGTGATATAAAACTATTAACAAAGAAATGATTTAAGAAGCTTACTCTCAAGTAGGGATCGATGAATGGCGAAAATCTTGTGAACATGTAATAAAAATTGAAAATCAGTTCATAGAACAAGATCAGTTAATTGAGATGCAGGAGGATAGGTTTATATTAAATACTGCGTCTTCTCCTTCATATAAAGACATTTTTATGGATGTGCAGAATTTGGAACCATTTCTAGTTCAGTTCTAATAGCCTATAATTAATGAATAAACTCATGAACGGAGTAATTGGAGTTTTCATCTAAATTTCAAACCCCACATTCGCCACAGTAAAATTTTCAAATATTATCCTTGATCATTGGATAAATTTTTATATTTGCATGTATCACACACAATCAGCCGATATAAGGGAAATAAAGTATCAAAACGTTTTACTCCAATTTCCCCGGTATTGCTAGCGTCAATTTCTTTTTTCCCTTTTTGCCATCAGATCCTGGTAGACCTATATATATTTATATATTGATACAATATATTCTAGAACCAATTTCTTTTTCATTCTCAGTCAATATTTTTAATTATTAATTATTATTATGACAGCAAGTCAATTTGACAGACCTAGCGAACAGGCTCGCTAGGTCTGTCAAGCTGACAGACTAAGGAGGCAGATAATGTGGCTGGCTTTTTTACATTAAGTATTTAAATTTGAGAAAATATACCTTTATTGATATTTTGCGTTTTAATTATTATCTAGCTATCAAACGATTTCTAAGAATTTTGTTCAAGGTTTCTAATTAGTAACTTATCCTCCTGGTACTAATAGATGATGATGATGATTATGATGATTTTGTTGTTGTTGCTGTTATTGTTGTGTTGTCTCTTTGAATCGAATTCAAATAGGCCGCGCATAATTTATGAGAACTATGCGCATTGATACTGCGCATGCGCAATAACATTTAATTAAGATTTATAAAAAAAAGTTAATTATTATTAAATTACAGGATAATGAAAGCCGAACAGTTGTTTATTTTGAACGAACAGTTATTGAATAGTTCTAAACTATTAGAAAAAACAAAAAATTATCAAAATATCTATAGTTCGTGCCAAATTGAGGGTCAATTTTTTTATAATTAAAAAAAAAAAATAAGAACGAACAAAAAATTTTTTTGATAGAACAATGAAGAACAGTTAACGAACAGTTGATAGAGCCAAAAAAAGTGCAAAAAAATTAATTTCCCCCTTAAAATAGCAATGAAGGAATATGTTGATCCCTATTTTTATCACTGTCATGACTAAGCCAACATTTGCTGTAGTTTCTTGTGTACTCCAAATTTTCACTAATGAAGTAAATAAATAATAAAGTATGCACTCCATCCCAAACCTCTAATTCGTATGTGAGAATACCATGACTTTACAATAATCTCGCCAGAAATATTATTCGTTACAGGTAGCAATGCCATGCTTTGAGCTTTCCTTTTGTAAATTCTCGCTCAAGCCTGAGGTATGCGAGTCGCTCGCGCTTTGCGCTTATTTAATAAACTTGAATGCAATTTGAGTTTTACGAGACTTAGCACTAAGCTTCGTTTATGAATATAAGTTAGATTTATCTTCAAGTTAATATAAAAGCTTAAAGCATCAGAATTTGATAAATTAGGATCAAAATCAACCAAAAAAGGTCAGGATCTCAAAACCTTCAGTTTGTAACACATACAACGTATTTAGTAAAATATCTTTGTAGTTGTTATTTCAAATCATCAAATTGTGTATTTTCAATTTTGATTCTGTGGTCGATTCATGGCTGTGGTGCTTGTAGGACGCCGTTGCCCCCGGGTAAAAATTATATTCATAACCTCTTTAATTTGTTTATATTTTTTGAATATCAAAAATCCCTTTATGAACAAACAATACTGGTGAAATGTTTTAATTAAAATTTTGATGTCCTGTAAAAGTTCTAATTATTGAAATATTTTCTAGGAATGTTTTGATCTAGCTTAAGTTGCGTATAAAACTTCAATAGTTCAATGGCGGGAATTAAATCATTAGCTGTACGAGGTATTCGCAGTTTTGGTCCAGAAGAATGTGATGAACAGAGAATATCTTTTGAAACACCCTTAACATTGATATTGGGGCAAAATGGGTGCGGAAAGACAACGATTATTGAGTGTTTACGATACGCAGTGACTGGGCAAATGCCACCCGGCAGTCGAAATGAATGTTTTGTTCATGATGCTAAAGTGAACAGATCTAGTGAAGTAATGGGACAAGTTAAACTGAAGGTGAAAATTCAATATTTAATAGTAAAAATCGGTCTAATTAGTTAGCTGCATGCTTTACTGTTATTAGTTAAAAATTTACCCTCGGGATATGATACAATATATCTCAGCGATTTGATGACGTCTTCTTAATTTTAGATAGTAAATGCAAAGGACAAACAATTGGAAATGTCACGATCTATGAGAGTGACTGCATTTCAAAAGAAAAAAACTAAATTCCAAACACTAGACACTTGTCTTAGTGTGATTGATGAAAATGGAAAGGCAAAAGACATCTCTTCTCGTTGTGCTGAATTGGATATGGTCATGCATGAAGAACTGGGTATGTATTGCAAGACTTTTCTTGTATAAATAACCCTATGTAATAATAATAAAATGCTATAGTACCATATAGGAATTATTCTCATGACATTATGAATGTATTTGTTTATCAATATTTCATTTGCATATAATGGTATCGATCGCTTATACGAGTACTGGGGATAAATAAGGCGCAACTGCGTTTCTCTGTGAATACAAAAGAAACAACATTTAAAGCCTATATTCTAGGTTTTATAAAATAAAATAATATAAAGAAAAAATTAAAATATCTTACATCTATTATGTCAAGTGACAAAATAAAACATCGTCGATCAGAGGGCAAAGAAGAAAAATAAAATATAAAAGAGTTTGTATAGGAAAATATTAAATATTATGTTTTCCTTACATCTCCCCCTACAGAGAGTAACAATTACATGTAACTGTTACTCATCGACAATTACAGGGGATAATTAATTCTTTTCCCATAAGCCAGTGCTGCCAATATTTCACAGCTTCTTTTAATGCTAAACATTCTAGATAAATCGCCTTTTTTTTAACTTTGTTTAATTTTTTTGAAAAATAAGCAACCGGTCTATTGTCCCCGTTTTTATCTTCTTGTCTTAATACTTCAGAATATAGAAGAAAGTCTTCTTTATTTATGTCACCTAGTACATCAGGAATTTGACATTTTTTTAGAAGTTTTCATTTTTAATACCTCAGAATATAAAAGAAAGTCTTCTTTATTTATGTCACCTAGTACATCAGGAATTTGACATTTGTTTTCTTTGAAGTATCGTTTCTTTTTTCTTTTAGGTAAAAATCATTAAACTGTATGTTCTGCTCCTCATCTAAAGATATATTTGATAACTCTTCTGTAATGGTTATCCATACTTTTCTAGTTTGATATCTTTTATTTAAAGATTTTTTTACTTTAATGTAGTTGGGAGTTTTTATGACAGCTTGGTGTAAATTTGCAGGCTGAAACTCGGCCGGAATTGAAAAAACCTGTCCACCAGTTGTAGCGATCGTGTCTATGCAAATATTAATCAATAAATAATTATTTTTTTATTTCTCAATCTTTCCATATTTCGTAAAATATGTGCAGAAAATGTTGTTTTATAATGGTATCGATCGCTTATATGAGTACTGGGGATAAATAAGGTGCAACTGCGTTTCTCTGTGAATACAAAAGAAACAACATTTAAAGCCTATATTCTAGGTTTTATAAAATAAAATAATATAAAGAAAAAATTAAAACATCTTACATCTATTATGTCAAGTGACAAAATAAAACATCGTCGATCAGACGGCAAAGAAGAAAAATAAAATATAAAAGAGTTTGTATAGGAAAATATTAAATATTATGTTTTCCTTACATGCATATTAGGTGTTTTCATTTGTAGTTTCGCCCATGTTAATGCAAAACCTATGTGCATCAAAAAGTCTATGGTAACTTATGATATAATTAAAATTAAATGAGCCTGTGTCGCTCCAGCAGGCTGACTGGCTTGTGCATAGTAGTTTAGCAGGCTTAATTGACCAGAAATACTTTAAGTCAACGTAGATGATTGTTGTCTAATTGCATAAAATGGAGCCCAAAACTAATAACTAATATAATACATAAACTGTTTTTCAGGTGTTTCAAAGGCAATACTGAATTCAGTGATATTCTGTCATCAAGAAGACTCTGGCTGGCCTCTAGATGAAGGCAAAAAGGTCAAAGAAAGGTTTGATGAAATCTTTGATGCTGATAAATACAGTGATTGTATTGAGAAGCTTAGAAAAATCAGAAAGGAGTATGTTACCACATTGAAACTTCTAGGTAAATTTGATAGATAATGCACATACAACTTAGCATTAAAATACTTTAATTTTTTATCATTTATAATTTATATTTCAGAACAAGAGGTAGCTCATTTAACAGATAAAAAGCAAGAATTAGATAAAAAGAAATTAGATTTAGTTAACACTGAGTCAAGAATCTCTGAGTCTGAATTGAAACTTTTAGAGTTGACCCAAGAACTCAAACCAATTTCAGAAAAAATTAATGCAATTGTTGCCTTGCAAAAGAATTTGGTGCTATTTGAGACTAAAAAAGAGAAGATTAAAACAAGGTAAATTAGTTCTATTAATTGCATAAAGTCTGGGAACCAATTCCATTTACAAACAGTTCTTGACTTTTATAAGCTCCAGAAATAGAAGTTCCACTTCTCAGCAAAGAATCTATTCTATCCATTCAAATTTTCAGCTGGTGCTCATGTACTGTCAATTCATAACTATTATATTTTTATTATAGATTGGAACATTGCAAGACACAAGAGGAAGAACTTAAGAAAAGTATTCAGACAGTATTTGAAGGAACAACAGAGAATTTGCAAGCAAATATTAGTAAGTAATTTATCTTAGTTACATACCTTACACACACTGAATACAATTTTTTGTCAAAAATTTAACATCAATATTTTATGTATTTCATCTAGCCATATTCAAACTGAAATGTACGAAAAATACAGAAAAGAAGTGTAGCAAGCGTAATACCTTATATACATTATTATTTTGTTTGTTCCTCAAACTGCAGTCATGGTTATGTATATTGTATGAGTTATAAACATTAATTTAAAGTTTATTTCAGCCAACTATGCCGCTACTGCTAAAGCAAAACAGAAGGAATTGGACGAATCATATAAGAAAAATACTTCTTTTAATAAAGAAGAAGAGAAAATCGCAAATGAAAAGACAGCTAATGAAGTTAAATTTAATAAACTAATCTTGTTAGAAAGCCAGAATCAAGAGAAGATTGATAAGAGAAATACTCTTATTGTCGATACTGGAAAACTTGCTGGTGAGTTGTTTCAGCGTCTTAATTGTCTCTCGTCCCAAATCTTTGTGTACTAATACCCGATAACACAAACTGTTTTTTGTTCCTTTCATGTTACATATATAATGCATATGAATATTAATATTTGATTTCTAGCAAAACAATAGTTTTTTTAAGTTGAAAAGGCTAATTTAAATAATTTGTATTTTAATGTTTATTTTTGTTAACAAACCAATAAAATATATATGATCAACAAAACAGAAATATCACTATCATTGTCCTATGACACAGTTGGAGGTTTAGAGATAACAGAAACAAAACCGTACTAGTGATAAAAGGTGTCAAAGAAATTCCTTTTATGATTGAAAAAAATCTATGGAAACTTACAGAAATTGAAATAGAGAAAGTCGAGACTGATGAAGATGCAGAAAAAGGCCGGGAGATGATCACTCAGAGAATCAAAGAGCTTCAAGAGGCTCTGAGAGAACAGAAGGGTCTGGCTGACGATGAAGAGAAGATATACCAAAATCAAGTTGACCAGAGTCGGGATGCTCTTGTAAGTTGATTTGCTTTGTTTTTGTCTGCAAGAAAACATTTCACATCCAAGGAAAATATTTAGTTCTTAAACAATATATTACGAATTTTCAGCACTAAGGTAAGAATATTGGTCATCAAACACTACTACATTATATATTAGCTGATACTTTTATAATGAATGAATGCTAAAAGAAGTAAAAAATTTCAGTTGATGAAAAATTTACCCCCTACAACCATTACCTCTTTATAATATTAGTATAGAAGAAGAGTAGGATATATCGTCTTGAAGTTATATATCATAAAAACAAACAAGTACTCTTTCCACATTCAATGAAGTGTAGATAAAAAAATCCGTTTAGATAATATAGCTGTACAATTGCTTATTTCACCGCATAGAAAATGAACATATAAAAAACATTTTTTTTGTGTTAATGTTAGTCCTAGAAATTCAAACAAATCAGAACCAACCTCTTTAGAATTTATAATTCTAATTAGGATTTACAATCGATTAAATGGTTGATTTTTATACATTCTATCTCCTTATAGTCAAGGCACAAGGAGAAAATATCTAACAAGCAGGAAGACATACAAAGCAACAACAAAAATTTTACCAAAATTGAGAAACAAATCACCGACGCCAATAAATCCAAACAACGTCTTGAGACTGTCGAAGCCAAACTTAAAACTGCCGAAGAGTAAGTTTCATGTGTTCTCTATAGTTTTTAACATACCTATAATTATGCCTTTAAAGATTTAAAGCATCTAAAAGTATTTTGTTAAAAAAAAAAAGTAAAAATTTATGTTAATATTATTAATTACTTAAGATGTCATGTGGAACATGGTATAATGGTTGCAGCTCTTTACAAACGTTATGTAAAAAAAATGGCGATTAAAATAGTGGCGAAGAGTTTATTGCCAGTTCTTCTCTTCCGTTCTACGCCCTTGATTTGAGAACTAAATGTAAAGTTAGAAGCATATCATATACATTTCTTTATTTTGACAATCATAAGGGTACAATGTTTTACCTATATGATTAAATGATTTTTGAATTTGAATCTATAGATTCTAAATGATATAAGGAGTTGTCCGTGACCACAACGTGGACAAACAATGTGTTCGTGTCTATCTACATAAAAAAACACCTTATACTATTGTTGCATTAATTTACAGACGCTAGCAAATAGTTCTGTGGGTGACCAGACTGTTCCGTGGTGCAATAAAATAACATACATTTAGGACTTAAAAAAATACAAATACACAACACATGCACGTAGATACGGCTCTCGTTCCGTAAACTGTCTCACCTCAAACCACCACAAGTAGTAAATTTTCTGATACAAAAAAATACTTTACAGAATTTTTCATATTTTTTTATTCATTAAAATATTCCGACTTTGTACATGCATATTCTGGTAAATAAAAAATAGTAGAATTATTGAAAAATTGTTTAATTGAACACTTTTACAAATAGGGATTTTGAACGTCTGAAGAATGAACTAAATACAGAGGAATGTCAAAAGGAGATATATGACAATGAAAAATTGATCGAGACTCAAGATATTGAACTCGAAGAACTAAATACAAAGGTAAGCTTCATAACATTCAGTTATTTTAAATTAAATCAATTTTTTTACCCAAAACAGAACCGTGTCAACATAGTCCATGTTAAATAATAATGGTGACTATGTCATGTTAATAAACACGGTACTAACTTTATTCCACGTTTTATAAAGACGCTGTATTTGTTTTGTTTCGATTTTTGTATTCTATTGCAATATTATTTTTGAAGTTATACTACTTAGGCGCGTTATGAAAAATTGTTGAGAGTGAAATTTTACGATGCACGCGCACCTGAGACACGAAGTTGTCAGTGTGATTATAGCGTGCGCGAGCGAGATGGGAATAAGACAATCTACAAGTAAGAAGAAATAGAATATGCGTGAAGTTAGCAGCTATGCCAAGAATTTTGAATGAACATAATGACATTTACCTTTTAAACAAATAAAGGAGTTTTAATTATTTTTTTCAAAGAAATTTAGCAATGCTTTTTCACAAAGACCTATTGTTAGTTAAAAGGTTATGAAACATACCTAGTTATTAAATTGAATGAATAATATAATAAATAATAATTATTATTATTATTCATATTAATTAATAATTAATTAATATTCTAAATATTAAATATTATTAACGTTAAATATTTGTTATTAATTATTTAATATTTTAAAAAAATAAAGAAAGCTAAAGAACTTCTTACGCGCGTACATAAGTACACGCACCTTTTTTTTATATTTAACAGTTTTTTGATAGACCATTTCATAAGAAATTAATCAATTTTGAAATGTAATATATAGCCAAAACTGATTACACCACATATACGAAGAACATTATGTCCTAACAAAGACAATTTATTAATAAGTTATTGGTTGAGGTTTATATATAATTCAATCAATAAAGTGTGTAATCCATCATTTACTTACCAGACTTAGTTTTTATTTAATATTTAAATTTTCTTAATTTACCTCTTGACTTTTTTTTGCATTTTTAGTCAAGTTAAATGTGCTAATCTTGTGATTTTGGGGAATCGGGTTGACCCCAAGGACGCTTCTTTGACCTTGGTTCTGCACAACAAATTTCCGTTTAAAAATGGACTTCACACATAATTTACACTTTTCTTCACAGCAATTGGTCTTCTTTGTCTGTGTTCGTGTATGTGAATTAATTTGTAAAAAAATATTTATAATAATTATATTGACAGTGATTCTGAATTTTTTTACACGTTCGTAGGTCACCAAACTTCAAAAGCAGACGTCTAAATTGAAGGAGCGAGATATGGTTGAAGAGTCGCTGAAGCAAAAGGAAAAACAACTCTCAGTATTAAAAAATAAACATAGGTACTCAATTTGATTTTGATTGGTTGATTATATAGAGCTTTCTAGTATTTATTATATACGACGTTGCCGGTGAATAATTGGGTACAATTCTATTCGTATTTCCCTATCCTATACCTTGTGAGAAAATAACTTTTCGACAGGCACTAACGCCAAATGAATTTATATAAAAGTGGTCACGTGACAAAGCGTAAGCTAATTTTATTCCCATACAAATCGGAATTTGAAATGTTAAATATATACTAAATACATGTTATTTGGCTATAAAATTCTTGATTAAAAATCAACTCATCAACAATACACTAACAAAAATTCCGAAATAACAATACCATATACAAATATTCTGCGCACGTATTTAGAACAATGGATATATTTGTTATATTTAAAAATATCGTTATATGTTACAGAACAACATTAACCGAATTACTGGGAGATATTCAAAGCAACTTTGCAGTATCAGTGAACAAGCTTGAGTGTAAACTTAGGTCTGAAGTAGATTCAGCTAAACAGAAGATAAAGGAAAAACAATTAGAGGTATTTAAATTTAATTAATCTCTATTTAATCAAAAACTAATTGTTCTGATAACAGTTGTCTGCCTTGTGGAGCTGTCGTACTTGGTTTCAATATTTCTTTTTAGTATTTCAGGTAATCTAATCAGTATTAACTTTTATTTACTCTCATTTAGTTAAAAAAGTGTGTTTACAAAGTACACCTGTCAGGAGTGAAACTTCTGTGGTAAACTAATCTTTAAGTGTTGTTCATATTTACGGACGGAAAAAGGAAGATATGTTAGGAATTTAATGAATTTAATTGTCATTAAAATATTAAGTGTCAAATAATAAATACAAAATAAAGTTTTATTACAATTCCTTCACTAATTAATCGAAAGTTTTTTTATCACTTTCAAATTAATATATTGTTATTCTATTGTAAACCAAACTTCAAAACTAATATATTGTTGGTTATTATTATCATATATTATATTCTTTACGTCACTATATTAAACTTTGATAAAAAAAGCAACATGGCGCGTAACCGAAAATCGTGACGATTTTTTACATTGCTACAAAATTTCTCCCATACGTCGATAAAGAAGTTTCACTTCAAAAACGTAACGTTAAAGCATTACTTAATACAATTACATATTTTGATTTAAATATAATATTATCCTTGTCGACTTCCTTTACAATATAGTTCCTGGTTAATTGTCAAAGTCAAAAATCATTTAATCATATAGGTAACACAATGTACACTTATGAACGTCAACAAATAAATGTATATGAAATGCTTCTAACTTTACGTTAGTGCCAGTTCTCAAATCAAGGGCGTAGAACGGAAAAGAAGAACTAGCAATAAACTCTCCACCACTCTTTTTAATCGCCATTTTTTTTTACACAACGTTTGTAAGGAGCTGCAACCATTACACCATTGATGCATCTAGTCCAATTTATATATTTCTATTTTCAGATAACTCGCCTGGAAGCGGATCGTAAGCACATTCGTGAACAATTAAACGAGCGTCGCGCCGAACTAACAAAGGCCGAAGATCAGATGTACAAGGCCTGTGGCACTCAGACATATGAAGCCACGCTAGCGAAGATAACTACAACAGTAGAAAAATTACAAGTATGCAACATTACTTTTTCATGTATATTTTTAAATTCACCCAACCCGAAAAATCGGATCGAACCAAAGTTCCAACCTAACTACGTTGGCGAGAGATATAAGCACTAATTATAAATAGATATGAACGTCGAACGGTTTTGATTATATATCTACTAGCAGACTCGGCCAAGCTTTGCTGTGACTAAAGTTTTTGTTATATTACATAGTAGTAAGTAGTAAGGGAAACGGTAGGAAAACACCAGTCATGGACTCATACTTTTTTGGTTGTTATGCCATTAAATTGTAGCTTATGTGAAACGTTGGTACTTTCAACACAGCGCCATCTGTTAGAATTGTGACTATCAAATAATAAACAAATATTTTGCAATAAAATAATATTACGGGTATAAATGAAGATCTTTTAAGTTAGTTCAAACTGCACACGGTATGAAAATTTGATTGAAATCGGTTAAGTAGTTTAGGAGTCCATAGCGAACAAACAACGTAACACGTAATTTATATATATTAAGATAGCACACAAGTTTTCCACAAAATACTACTATTCAATTTGATGTTTCCATATTAATACTGATAAATTCTGTTTTTAATTTTAGGATGAACAAAATGTTTTACAGTCGTCAATGTTTATAATAGCAAAATATAAGACCCAACTGAAAGACAACAGCTGCTGCCCTCTTTGTAACCGCGGGTTTGATAGTGACAATGAGGTAATAATTTTTTTAAATAATTGTATTTAATGCATGTAATTCTAATTTAGTAATAAATTAAATTTCCACTATTAAATAGGAAAGTTTAAGTTAGTTGAAATAAGTGTAATATTACATACTTATTTTTTTAATGAAATACAGTTCATATTTGAGTGTTTTTCAACTAAACATGAAATATAGAGTTTTCTTAGTAAAAAAAATCAGTGGCGCTACAACCTCTTTAGGTCTTAGCCTCAGATTTCTGAATCTGTTTCATGATAATTTTTAAATCTGATAGGCAAGTAGGTGATCAGCCTCCAGTGCCTGACACACGCCGTCGACTTTTTGGGTCTAAGATATGCCGGTTTCCTCACGATATTTTCCTTCATCGTTCGAGCAAATGTTAAATGCGCACATAGAAAGTCCATTGATGCATAACCGGGGATCGAACTTACGACCTCAGATATGAGAGTGTCACGCTGAAGCCTTGAATGAAAAATGAAAACTGAAATGGCCAACACTGCTCTTTTCAGAGTTTTCATTGTTGGAAATGATTAAAGGACGAAAACTTCTTTCAGGTGACAGATCTTATATCACAATTAACCACTCAAGTGCTAAATGTGCCAGCGAAACTCGAGAAGGTCACTGAAGAGTTACAAGTTTCCTCCGCCAAGAAAGATGATCTTCTAAGTATGAAGTCCCTCAATGAGAGGATCCATACCTTAAAAGAGAAGGAGATTCCTCAATTAGAGACACGTATGAGTGATGTTGATTCTGTAAGTTTTATTTGACTACTTGTTTAAACCGAAAAAGGCACACATACCTGCTGACTTGTCTATCCCGGCTGACTGACGAACATGTGTGTATGGAATATTCAAATAAATATGACCGAAGCTAAAAACTTTTCTCTATTAAATCTTTTGTGTTTAATGTCGAAAGCTGTAAACGCTTAATAATATATATGGCTTAATTTTTCGTTACAAATTGATACTCAGTGTAAGAGAACCGTTGTGTGTTTTGAGTAGCCGCTTATGTTTTTTTATGTTATGTTGACAACACTGTTACATCATTATAGTTTGACAGTAACCTTAATACATAATTTAAAAAAAAGCCATATAATTTTTGAGAAATAAGAATTATATTAGTTCACATAACCGTCATGCCGGTTCTCTTTTTGCATAGGAGAGCTCAAGTATTACGAAACGAATTTTGGGAGGCAGGGGGTCCTTTTGGAATTGAATTACGCGTTATTGTTAATATTATTTTCGACTTTCCAGTACTTTACACCACATAATGGTAACTTTTAGGTATAAAGAGTCACTGGGTGGTCACGAAACGTTTTACTGAACTTGGGTACAGAAAAACGTTACGGCGCGTTACATGCAGGGGGGGTGTCAATAATCTGCAAAAATTTCGTGACGTAATACTTGAACGCTCCCTACGCTAGAATCATAATCGTTGAATTTTTGAATAATATATAAATTCAAACCATCTAAAGCTTCACAGTTTGCTTGAAGCAATTAAAGAAATATTGCGTCCATAAATTAAGACTAAAACTCTTTTAACACATTACAAAGCGAATGTGTATATAATCCCTCATAAATTCTCCCTCAAAATGGAATCATATATTTTTGTTTTAGCAAATATCGAAATTAACGGAGACGTCAGAAGAGTTATCAATGTGCCTACTGGAGCCAGAGCAAAAGTTGCAAACCGCTCGCGGTATTCAAGGCGATATGCCGCTTCTTGATAGATTTACTAACGAAGTCAATACTACCACCAAGGATGTAAGGAAATTTTTTTTTTTTAATACGCACAGATATATTACATATTGAATTCATATTTTGTATGAAATATTTAATGTAAAAAAACTAAATTATCCTGTAAAAAAACAGTTTGTTTGAGTGTGTAATTTTTTGTATAGATATTGAAATAATAAACCAAAAAAAGGGTGCGTGTACTTATGTACGCGCGTAAGAAGTTATACTTCTTTGGCATTATTAAAAATAGTTTTTGATTGCATGCAAATAATTAATTACAATTAAATAATCAAAGACTGGAAAAGGAGTCATTATAGTTAATAAAGTTCAGTTTACATTTGAAATATTTATTATTATTCTCTTACATTAATTAGTGTAACATAAATTCTATTATTATTCGAATGTTGTTTTTAAATTATGTCCAATACAGTAGCATCTTCCGTGGGCAACTTCATTCTGTTAATTTTGTGTCACGGTGCGCGCGCATCGTAAAATTTCACTCTCATCAATTTTTCATAACGCGCCTAAATAAGTATAACTTCAAAAAAAACACTTCAATACTTCTTCTAAACGAATTGCATTGGCATTTATCGCGATCTTTTAATTATAATACTATTTTACAGTTGGAGGCCATTAAATCCCAATGCACAGACATAATTACCGACATGACTTTGGATGAAGCGACAGCTAAGCAGACTTCGTTACGACAAAGTGTTAGTTCGCTACGTGCAAGTGTGAAAAGTGCTCAACAGAAATTAAACGCACATAACAGAAAAATTAACTCTATGAATGAGAAAAAAATTAAATTCAAGGAGGAGCTCGTTAATATACAGAAAAAGGTAGGTTTTGTTTATATTATTTTTAAACTGAACTAATTCTCAAAAGATATAGCTTTTTTCTGTTTCACTAGCTAATTCAAAAAATACTCGAAAATAACAGGTTAGGGGCCTTTCAAGTATTACGTAAGCACAATAAGGGGGAAGGGAGTCTTTGATTTTCTTATTTGGTGATTACGTAAACAGTAATTATTTACGTTTTTACACATATTACCCACACATTGTCTATGCTTGAAAATGAAATGCATTTTCGAGGATTCCTACAAAAAAATAATACGTTAATGTACTATTATTTTTGAGAGCATTGCTTACTTTTGCTGACAAGAGGGGCGGGGCAATAAAATGCAGTAAATCTGCTTACGTAATACTTGAACGGCTCCTTATTACAACTTTAGGGGAAAATTTCTTTTTAGCTTTTTCACAATTTTGGATCATATTGTTAGTCTCTTTAATAGCTGAACGTCATTGTTGATTATGTCCGCAATTTGATAATCCATCCTGCCTAGTCTCATAATACATTTAGTTAATACTATATCTTCATTAGGTCCAAGAGTTGGTTAACTTGCAAGAGAATCTCAAAGAGTTGGAGGTCAACAAAGTGAAGTATGCAGAGGAACTGAAAGAGCTGGAGATAGGAATCGCGCCATTGGAAGCAGACCTCAAGGAGAAACAAAGCACCAAGAATGAAGTTGTGAAAAAGAGCAGGTGAATTAATAAGAATCCATATCTTTAAAAAAAAGGGTGCGTGTACTTATGTGCGCGCGTAAGAAGTTATACTTCTTTGGCATTATTAAAAATAGTTTGGCTTTGTTCCACCTCCAGTTTTTGATGTTTCACAGCGATAAGATGACAACTCTTTTTTGTATTCAATTTAGTGCACTTACACTGATTCATCAATTGTTTTTTGTCTCTTGTCCTTATATTTGCTAGAGAAAAATTACATGTTTTGATTAAACAATGTGGTAATTTTTTTTAATCAAAACATTACTCGATAATAATAATACAAACTGATAGTTAACCTCAATTGTAATGAAGCACTTAGGAAGGTTGATGAGCACAGTTTTTTCACAAATATTAATTAGTATTGGTTTAAATATTCAATTTAAATCACTTCTGATTATATATAATTCAAAAAGCATTGCTAAATTTCTTTGAAAAAATAATTAAAACTCCTTTATTTGTTTAAAAGGTAAATGACAAATGTCATTATGGTCATTCAAAATTCTTGGCATACGAACTTCACGCATATTCTATTTCTTTTTACTTGTAGATTGTCTTATTCCTATCTCGCTCGCGCACGCTATAATCACACTCCTAATTTTGTGTCACGGTGCGCGCGCATCGTAAAATTTCACTCTCATAAATTTTTCATAACGCGCCTAAAGAAGTATAACTTCAAAAAAGACATTTCATTAATATCATAAATGCATAAGTTTATGTAGTATTTTTCTAAAACGTTTTCTTATATTCTTGAAATAAAAAGAATTACGAGGCAAAAGCTTTAAATACATTTTCTGAAAAGTATTTCAAATCACTTGAGTAATGTCGTTATTTTAAAATCGAGAAAAATAGATTGACAAATTTGAATATCATATGGGGTATTTCATAAAATTTCACAATCTTGAAATTTTAATGAAAATTATTGATTGTTCGAGTACTAATCCCAAACATCTTATCCTAGAGGCGAGATCGACGTTAAGAACAATTACATAATGAAAGTTGTAAACGCGTTCGACAAAGTGAAGATCATTGACCTCGAAATCCGACAGCACAAAGAGAGGAATATTCAAAAGGAAATGGACAAGATCAAGGAAGCCAATGATGTGTTGATGGAAAAACAGAAACAGGTTATGGCTGACCGAGACCTTCTCACTAAGAAGATGTCAAGTCTGCGTGATGAGCTTTCAAAACAGGAGGTCTGTATATTTTAAATAACCTCCAATGCAAGCTATTGTAGAAATCTTTTCATCGGTCATATGTAACCATGTCAACGAGTATTTATTTTCAAGAGACGGCTTCGTAATCTTTTGTCAACTTTTTGATATTGATAAATTGAGGAATTTATGAAGAACTCAATTTATAATATTTCTTCATCGTATAAATAGAATGATTGAGATGTTTTGGTATAAATTGCTCTGTATGTATTGATTTTATTATAAAACCTATTATATTCAGTTAATGCACTTTGCTTGCTGGTTACCTAGTTATAGTAATACAAAGGAAACAAAAGCTATAGAGCGTGTTCTTTATATTTTTTATCAACAAGTTTGCGTAATATACTTAACCAAACTATTGCATATTCTAGATATACAAGCGCAATTTAGAAGACAACCTGAAACTCCGTAAAGCGCAAGCTGAAATTGAAACTTCGGACAAAGAGCTAGCTGAAGTGAACGAAAAGCTGTCTGGTGTCAACACTGAGACACTCTCAGAAAAGGAAGAACTTATATCTAAGCAGACCAAGATCTTCCGTGAAAAGGCCCAGAATGAGGGAAAGCTTGGAGAGCTCAAGGTAAAAGATTTGACTAAAATGGTTATTAAAAAATCATTAAATAATTTTGTTTACTAATTATTAAACATTCTTTTAAATTTTTTGTTTAATTTGCCATTGAATATGTGTTCACGCATATTAAAATTTATTTATAACAGCATTTTGATCATTTGATTTGGGCCCATTTGCCATCTTCGCCCTTTTTATAACTTGACTAAATATATATTATAACCTTATATCCAGTTCTGCAAAACATATGTTATTGTTTTTAACAATATATTTATATTTGAAAATGTGTAAGTATTGATTAAATGTATAACTCCACAGGAAAGACTGAAGCAAAACAAGGCCGATCTTAAACGTACGCAGAACAAAGACATAGAGATGCGTTATCGAGAGAAAACTTACGAACTACACGTGACAAAGGCAATAGACCGGGATATTCGAGATTACCTTGTTGCCCTCGACAGATGTCTGTTGGAGTTCCACCGGGAAAAGATGGAGAACATCAACTTGATCATCAGGTCAGCATAACAAATAATTTGTTATAAAAAAAAACTTCTTTTGATTTGCAATGTTGCCTGTCATCTATGTATCATATTTAAAGTGACATTTTGAAACCTGAACATACTCCCATTAATTTGTAATTTATTAGGTTAAATAGGACTGTAAGTGAATCATGTTTTCAGAGAGATGTGGAGAAAAATTTACAGAGGAAATGATATCGACTACATTGAAATAAAGACAGAGGGCAGCATGACAGCTGATTCGGATCGTCGCAAATATGATTATAGGTAATGTATCATATAAACTATTGAGAATCTAAATATTTATTTATAGGATTTGCTAGGCTCATATATTAGACAGTGCTCAATTACTTTTAAAAATAGCTACAATTTTGTCTCTCCATCTCGCAAAAGGTCGGCTTCTTGCTTTATTTCAAAACAAACAATAATTTTGTTTTCCTTTGCAGTTTTCTTAGGTAGCCTCTTTACTAAGTTCTACTTAAAATGTACAATATATATCAAGCATACAGCACTATTTATAATATTAATATGTAGTGCTTATCTCATAGATAATAATTAACCATTGTAATATGACTATCTTTTTAACTCTGTATTTGTTGTTGCAGGGTAGTTCAATGCAAGAATGGCGTTGAAATAGATATGCGCGGGCGCTGCAGTGCAGGGCAAAAGGTCCTTGCTTGCCTCATCATACGACTTGCATTGGCCGAGACATTCAGTTCAAGGTATGTATGATATCCTTGGAATTGAATATTAATTGCATAATCTAGTAGGTAGTAAACATGTGTACTAAATTTAGTAGGTAAATGTATGTTTGTCAACATATTTAAACTATCAAATCTAATATAGAATCATCTCAATATAACAATAGATATGGTTTTTTTTAAATTAATCACATATTATACCGTCTTAGGCATAACTCAGACAAGTTTAATTAAAATTGGTGTTTATCAAAATCCCATCGTTTTTGAGATTTGGGTTAATCCACGCATTCTTGGAGGGGACATGTATAACAGTATAGGTACCTTTATATTGTTAGTTCTGTTGTTATTATAAAATAATTCGGGTTGGTTCGGTAAATGGTCACAGACAAATTTGGGTTTGATTGGTACAGCTACACCAAAGCATGTATTATTTTCTTGCTAATCCCGAAAAAAAGTATATCGGTCTGTCGCTTTTAATGAAATATAGTTTTGGCGTTCTTACAATGAGGATGAAATAGAAGATGAAAATGTATGGTTAAACAAATGTGTGTATCATAACTTTGTCTATTTTTTTTACATTCTGCTTTAAAGTAGTTACACTTAATCACAGTAGGTATTTACGAAATAAGAAAAGCTTAAAATGCTGCCCAAAGTACGCGGACGAAGCCGCGGAAAATGTTGCCAACCTGTGACTGTGTGATTAAATTTTAATTTTTTTTAAACATATTTTTCTCCTCACACTACATCTTTTGATACAATTTAATTTTATGAGTATGTATTAAAAATTTTACAGGTTCGGTGTCCTCGCTTTGGATGAGCCAACAACTAACTTAGATTCAGAAAATGTTCAAAGTTTGTGTTCAGCTTTGGGTGAAATAGTCCAAGAGAGGATGAAGCAAAAGAACTTTATGTTCATCATCATTACACACGATCGACAATTTATTGAGTCTCTAGGAAACATCGATAAGGTTACACACTTCTATGAAGTCTCTAGAAATGAAGAAGGAAAGTCTAGGATTAAAAAAATTAGGTTTACATAAGAGTAACCATTTGGTTCTTACAAAATAAGAAAAATATAAAAGGCTGTGCCTTTAATGAAGTTTTATTGTTTAATTTTGTATTTAAACCATTTCACAGGATGGCAATAATGAAAGTAATAAAATAATATCACAAACGTTGTTGTTGTGGTACAGAAATTTATGATAACTGTCTCTGTATATTTTATTGGACCTTGTATACTTTCAACAAAATTATACAATGGCTTTATTTTAAATATATTACATTTTATTAGTAGTCTTGTTTTTTTTAAATTCTCCCATTATAAATTATATATCTAAAACAAAATATATTTATTACATTACAGTGATTGCAATCCCACTTAAAGGTTGAGATAGTTTATCTTGATCTATATGTAATATTTTACTTTCCTGAAGAACAGTAAGTGTAACACCAAGCATTTCAGCTATTAGAGATGGTGGGAATGAAGTCGATAAACATTTTGTAATATAGGGAACTAAATCTTCAGTAAAGCAGGCACAAAATGACATATAATTCTGCCTTTCAATGTCAGTGAATGTCTGCTGTTCTCTATGGTAAAATGCAATAAGAATTTGAACAGCCTGTTCAAGTGATTTTTTAAATGCATTATACACATCCTTGACTATATTTAAGGGGGCTGTTACTCTGATTGAATTGAGAACATTCAACAATCCATTACAGTATTCAGCTAATGGATAGTAATCTAGTAAAATTTCTGGAGGGCCAGACTGCATGTTTTCATTTATTGGTCTTGCAATATTTTTAATACTGGCCACTTTGTATGACTTCATTTGTTGTTCAAAATTAAAATCAACCTTTTCTAAACCACATGTGAATTGTGAAATAACACTGTTTCTGAATAATGGCGTTAATACACATCTCAAATCAGCTCCAACTCTACCAAATGATAAACATAAATACATGCACTGATTCAAAAGGGATTCAAAACTTGACTCATCTTCTTTATAAATATATTGGTTCAATGTTTTTGCTAATTGTTCGACCTGTAAGAAATTTAATAAAATTAGATAAAAAAATTCATCTTCATTGAAATTTAAAATGTTTACCTTCAAAGGTGATCGCATACGTTAAGTTTTCACAATTTATTGTTTGAATGCTGTACACATAGCAGGATTTTGGTAATCAAACGTATATACAATTTTCTGTTTTTCTAGTTCTTTGGTTAGTTGGTTAAGTAAAAATATTCACTATTTTTACTTAATACCTAACATATACGCACAACGGACCAACCACGAGTCTAATTGCGGAGAAAGGAGTCCTTCTACCCTAACCCTTAATACCTAACATATAAATTGTACGGAGAATCACTAAAACATTACCTTCTGTTTTAACCAACAAGACAATGCACTAGTGCCACTTAGCTCATCATCCCTTACTTTAGACTCTTGAGAATCTGACAAAAAAATTGACTTATGTTGCGTTAATACATTAAAAAGATGTATTCTGTGTAACTCCACAATCCTCCTCAGTAACCTCTCAGGTGCTGAAAAAATATAATTAATAAAATATATTAACTAATTAAATGTTTTATGATTGATCAGTAACTAATTTTACCTAGATTCTATATCTAGGAAAAATATGTTACCAATTACATTTTTACATACATTCAGTTGTCTTAGCATCTTCAAGAGCTTTTTCAAACCATGCATTTCTGGCTTTAAGAAAATGTAGGTGTAAACCATCTGATGCTGCATTTTTGCTTCCAGCTGAATAATTATCTTCTTCAGTTGATTTAAACACTATGTATGCTCGACGTAAATATCCAAGTATCTAAAACAGAGTAAAACATTTGATAACATTTATATAGGCTTACCGGTGGAATATTACCCAGATTGATTAATAATATTATGTACTTACTTGTAAACATTGAGGCAGCGGTAAGTCATAATGGAGCTGATTAAATAAATGGTACAAGGTTTCATACCATAAGGTCATAATTTCAGATGCTGTATTCTGTAAAAGTATGAACTACTTTATTACAAATTTATTTGAAAATACACATGATATAGGTATATATATACAAATTGTCTTACCTGCACTATGGGTATTTTAGAATATCTTTTAGATAAATTGCGTACAAAAGTGAAAATATCTAGTGCACTTTCATAGTCTTCAGAGTTTAATGCTTCCCTCATAAGCGCAGGTAATTCCAGAAGTTCTAGTAGCTTATCACTCTGGTTTCTAACATTACTGTATTGCCTAGAGTTCAAAAAATAAAGAATACATTTATTGATGGTATACTTCTTTTATGAAAAATTTATGAGTGTGAAATTTTACGATGCGCGCGCACCGTGACACAAAATTATCAGTATGAAGTTGCCCACTAACGAATTCTTTTTAAACCAGCCGGGCGCCGAGCGTGCGCGAGCGAGATGGAAATAATACAATCTACAAGTAAAAAGAAATAGAATATGCGTGAAGTTACCAGCTATGCTAAGAATTTTGAATGACCATAATGACCTTTGTAGTAAAACCTTTTAAACAAATAAACGAGTTAATTATTTTTTCAAAGAAATTTAGCAATGCTTTTTCACAAAGACATATTGTTACTTAGTTAAAAGGTTATGAAACATACCTAGTTATTAAATTGAATGAATAATATAATAATTATTATTATTAATTAATAATTGAATAATATATTAAATTATTAACGTTAAATATTTATTATTATTTATTTAATATTTAAAAAAAATATAGAAAGCCAAAGAAGTATAATTTCTTACGCGCGTACATAAGTATACGCACCCTTTTTTTACTAGTCTAGAAATTAAGAAAGATTTAAGCAGCTAAACAAAAAGAGCCATAGGAATATATTATTATGAGTAAGAAATTCAGTGCTCAGTTCAACATTATTTCAATAAATCAATTGCTTTAATTCACAACTTGCATAAGCAATATGCTTACTTTTTATCTTGAACAATATCATGTGCTATCCGTGAGAAATTTTCACATTCCTCAACAAACTGAGGTGATGTTTCTAAAAAAGTATCAAGAGAGTCTTTTGACTTGTCCAGATCTTTTCTTATAGTTCTAGATATCTCAGCCGTCTCGACGAAAGTTTTATAATTCGTAAAAGCCAACTCTTGTGTCTGTTCAGTCAAATGTCGCATTTCATCACTCAGGCGTTCGGGCTCTTTTGATATTTGTTCCCAATTCTGAGAACCCATTTTCCTAATATAATCAGATATATCGTTAAAATAGTCTGCATTTTCTACAATAAAATATTAATTTATATTAGAAGTCAATAATTACACATAGAAATTGTGTTTGAATCTTTGAGGGTGTAAAAGTTATCTTACCTGACGTGGAATTGGGGAATAATAAGTGGCACAATTCATTTAACTCTTGATTCATTGCTAAATTTTTATTCGTCTATTAGTTAAATATGCTTCAGTATACTCACAAAAGAGTTATATGTTTACAAAGTATATTTTTAAATTTACTTCTGAATTATGATAAGCTGTGTTATTATCATGAAAAAGACTCCTCTAGTAGTAGTGAGTAAAAATTAAATTTTGTCTGAAATTAGAGTATGTGACGTTCTGTCACTTCTGCTCAATCATATGCCTGCTCTGTGATGACTTTTGGTGGCATAAGGAAAAAGGAAATGATATCTTCTTGAGGGGTTATAAGAACTGGGAAGTAAACTCTTTTGAAGTATTTTGTGTTTTTAATAAGAATTATGATTATTACTTTCTAGGCTTTAAGCATTTTAAAGTAGTATTGATATTTCAGGGGCCTGAGACAAAATTATTCTTCGACAGGTGTAACCTATCTACTAACGCTAAACGAATTTTTATAGGAATGACATTAGCCCACTCTTTGTCACGTGATTATTTCTATATAAATTCGTTACTTCGTTAGACGTTAATCAAACCCCAGACTATGTAATAGAAAAACACAAGGGGGCTGAGTCAAGATGCCTCAACAGTAGTGTATGTAGAAAGTCGAAAACTAAATTTGTTACTAAACTTTCTACATACACTACTGTTAAGGCATCTTGACTAAGGGCCCAGTTTTCCTCAGGTGATTTGGTACATAAGGCTAATGTAGACTACACTGTAGTCGCTACAGATTAAAAGTTAAAACACTTTAATTTTTTATCTGTGCTAATGGCTGGTAAAATTTTAATATAGCCATTTGCTAAATTAAAGAATTTGTATAAAATTCAACGCATTTTCTTAGTAATACATACATTAAAAACTTCTTTTGGATATATTTTCCTGCAAAACTTTAACATTAACAGTTCCAACTCCGAAAAATGTTGGTTATCTTTTTGTTTTCATTCTGTAAAAGAGTTATCAAGTAATGTGATTGCGTCATGTAAGGCCGTACTTGTATCTAGATCGTATTAACTTATATCAGGTACGTTTTATAATATCCTTCAATATCAGCAATTTATTCAATTTAGTATAAAATTTATAATATACATTATGTGTGGATGAGTTAACCTTTATTTTGACAATAACTAATAACCTATTCACTTTCAATTCTCGACACCATTTTTGTTACGCCATTAATCATATCTAATCATATGCACACAATTTAAGACTAGAGATTTCTTTAAATTACCTGAAGCGTTTTTTGAGTGAAGTTCGTTGTAATAATATAATTTAATTAGGTTATGTTGATGTTATGAAGAATGATCAAAATCCTCAATTTCTTGAAGCTGAACTGGCAGGCTAATACAAAGATATTTCGTGTTATCTTATCACGACATAGATGTAACGATATCATAAGATTTTTATTCATGAAGTTAATTTAAAATAATGTTTTGTAGAATAGGGGGTTATGTGTATGTAAACAAATAAATAACCTCTAAATTTAACATTTTCAGCCCTTAGGATTGAATGATAGAAAACAAACAATAATGACTAAACACCGAAATTTGACTTGATTACTTGTAAAAAATTAACACAATCTGGATCCAAGGCAATATATTTACATATCCTTCAAAGTATGGATAATAGTTATGATTAAAAATAAATAAGGTTTTTATCCAAATCATGGAGGGGGAAGAATTTCAGCTCCATTGGGAGTCCGAGGTTAAAGTATGTATACATATAATGTTATTGTTTGTAAAAATGTAATTTTAATATTAAATCTAATTATTATGTTTAAGTTTTATAAACATGAAAATGAATAATATATTAGCTAAGTTCCTATGTAGTATGTACATCATTATTAAGTAAAACTAGTACATTATTATCAAAGTACAACCATATCTAAAAAAATACCTTTCTTCATAAAATATTGTAAATTGTGGTAATAATGGAAAGATATGTTTTAGCCCAAAACTGAAGTGTCTGAAGAAGTAATATGTGGGTTGGATAATGTACAGACAGTACCATATTCCAGCATGGTAATTTTTAAAGAAAATTAGTCATAGCTATTTTCTGTGTATTAAAAAATACTTACTTTAAATTTTTGCCTACAGACAACAGAAGAACTTATAAATAATGCTGATAATATAGCTGCAGAGAATTTAATGTATTTATCTCAAGATGTTGTAACTTACACTGACTCCGCTGATATAGTAGCCGATCCTAGTGTTGAATGTGTCACTGAAGAAGTTATTACTGATGACTGGGTTATTACTGGTGGACAGGAAAGGTAATAAAATATGCATGTCATGTTATACATGTTGTATACCCTATAAAATTAAGATATAACAGTGCAATTCTGAGTTAAAATCTAGATTTTATATACATTAACTAGCAATTGTAATATGTACATATTTATATGGTTTAGATATAGTAAAATTTGGCAAAGAATAACAAGACAAGTTTTTAGATTCACCACTTTGTTAGGAAGTTTTTACAGTAATAAGAAATACTATTTATTTTAATAAGTTGGGTGATATTTTTATTTTGGTGACATATACTGTTTTAGTTTTAAAACAATAAAGTAGTGCTTTAATTCTTGGTTGCCAATATTAGTGATTAAGTTATAGCTGCCATGAACTATATCTGGAAAAAGTGATAAATTTATTACAATATCCAGACAGTTTAGTCAGTATTATGTCTATTTTACCATTACATAAAAACAACTCGCCAAAACATATATGTAATTACTGTAAGAAAGAAGAGTGTGTGTGTGAACACCTTTAAAAAACTCCCTAAGCAAAAAATATTGTCTAATCAAGGTCCATATTCTAATTCATATCTCAAGCCATAATCTCAACTCGAGCGCTGTCAAATATGTCAAACTTCTTACAGAAAATATAGGACTGAGTGTATTTAAAGTGTTTAAATGTGAAAATTACTTACTTTATATATTATAATTACTTTTTTAGATAAAAAATATCTATAAACAATAGTTTTTTCAGTGTAAAATATTTATATTTACATGTTATGTTTTTCTTTTAAACACTGTAATATCAAATGAAACAGTTCAACATACTACTGAGAATTATATTTGATTATATAAGTCTTTGTCTTAAATTAATAATAATAAGTAAAAAAACTTATTTTTCAGAGTGGAGGTGCCTTTTGAACAGTTAATGAATCCAGCACAAGACATAAAAATAGAAAATGATATTGATGTGCCTTTACCAACAGACCAGGTACAGATTTATATGGTTTTTAAGTTTAAAATTCAAATATTAACAAATATGCGACAATAACAAAGAACTCTTGCCAATTGATCAACACATTGAAATGCAAGTATATTTAATTTCAGGATGAATACACAGCAATGCGACCGTTTCCATGTGATTTTTGTTCCCGGAGATTTAGAAAGAAAGCAGCTCTTATGAACCATATGGTGGCGCATCAGAATGATAGACCACATGCATGTAACCTTTGTGGTGTTCGATATGTACGCAAGTGTGATCTTATGAACCACTTCAAGGTCCATGCTTTTATACCAGAAGCAACTGAGCATATTGTTCAGGAGTATCCCAGTGGTAAGTTTAAAATCATTGGTTTTAAAGTATTTATTATTAAATCATATTAAAAATAAAACGAGTATTATAACTATTAGAGTCTGGCTAATGAAAGAAGATAACGAAAAAGCGCGGCAAATACAAAAAAAATTAGTATGGTATCCCTAAAAGTTTGATATATTTTGTGGATTAAACTTACTTGATACTTGATTTTATTTTATTATTTTTTACATTGATAGTAACGTATTTAGTCTTACTATTGATACTTAAATTAACTAGCATTGCATGGAAAAATAAAACTATTTATTATAAAACACATCTTTATTCAGAATAATCAAAATCATAATCCAAAAAATCTATATGAATAGATTCATCAGAGTCATTGACTCTATAACATATTACACTGTTCGTGCTTTTAATACTTGCACTTTGCAGTCATTAAATATATTTTCATCAACAAAACCAGCATTGTTATATTGACAATGTCTGACAATATGAGGGAAATGTAGATAACTGATCTATAAGCATAGAAGATAGCATCATTACTTATTGAATTGTGTAAATATTACTCAAATAATTTTAAAAATGTGTTGTACATACTAAGAGCCATACAAATCAAGGGATAGGAAGATAGTTTGGTTTTCTTGTTTTTCAATTTAGGAAAGCAATTTTATGCAAAGTTAAATTAATTGAGTTTAGGGTTTATTAGATCAACTATCATTAAAAAAATTGTCTGTATAAGGGAGCGTTCAAGTAACGAATTTTTTTCCTGTTGTAAAACGTTACGATGCGGGGCGAGGATTGAATCACGCGTTATTGTTAATATTATTTTCGACTTTCCGGTACTTTACACCACACAATGGTAACTTTTAGGTATAAAGAGTCACTGGGTGGTCACGAAACGTTTTACTATTGGGTACAGAAAAACGTTACGGCGCTTTACATAGGGGTAGAGGGGTCAATTATCTCCAAAAATTGCGTGACGTAATACTTGAACGCTCCCTAATGTGCAAATAAATATTCTATAATAAAGTGGCAGTGAAATTATTGTAAGCCCTTAATATGTAATTTACACATCACATTATTGTATAATAAATTAAAAGAATAAAAGAAAGTATTCTTTAACCCTTCATCTCATGAACATTTCAATTATAAAACAGAATAATGACATGAAAAAACAATAGATAATATTAATATAACACTTATTGGCTTTTCTATGTTTCAGATGAAGAATTGCCAGAGAGTCCACTTCTTAAGCCAAAAAAGAAAAGAGGCAGACGGAAAAAGAAACCTGAAGCAGTAAGTAAACACGCCAATCAAAATACACTAGGACGGTTTTTATGTAATTGTCTTAAATTGTCTAAATAATCACTATTTTCATGATTAGAAAGCTGTAACAAATAGAAACATAATAGTGGTTTTACTTGATGTATTCACTCACTCATTGTGTCATTCCTGGCACATCATTAATATCCAGTTTCAGACAATGGAATGATCACTTCTTTACTTATAAATTAAAATTATGAAATATATAGACGTAGAAGTGGGTCAATGCCATCATTTATTAGTGGGTTGATTTTTGAATTGACTTTTATTACATTCATTTAATCCTGCGTATTTGCCTTATTTAAAAAATAAAAGTAGTTGTCCAGATTATAGCCGTTCTGTGGTCCTGATTTGAGAACTGCCAGTAAATGAATTTTATTGATGTGTACATTGTTTTACCTATGTGTAAAAATGATATTTTAAGCGTTAAAGTACATAACTGTATATTAAAACACTCGCAGTTTAACTATGCAGTTTCATCAACTACTAAGACAGAACACATATATATAATTTCAGAACGGCGTTCCGGACGTGAATATGACGTCAGCGCGTACGCAACAGTGGTCCCGTCGCGGGCGTACACCCCCCCAGGGCCCCCTCCCCCGCCCCCTCTCCATCACCTCCACCTTCTCCCTCACCGCCCCCATCTCCTCCCTCTCCCCTACCGCCACCCGCTGACCCTGCTAGGCCCTTTGTGTGTCGAACGTGTGGAGTCGGATTCGCAAGAGAGAAAGCTTTGCAATCGCATTCCAGGGTTGGTTTTATTCTTTTTTTTATCAATTACTATTTTATGCTTGACCGCAATACTTGACTCGTATCATTGAGACTTTTCCAAAGAGTTAAAATTACAAAAAGATGTGCAATAAAAATGAAAGGAAATTAATAGCTAATATAGGACTAACAATTATTGACGATAAAAAGTTTTCATATATTTTTTGGTTTCTGTGAAAGAAATGTTTTTAAGGAAATTTAAAATTTTCAATCGAGATTTATATTATTAATATCGATTTATTTTCAGATTCACGGGGGCGATTCGCCTATAGAGTGCAGCGAGTGTGGGGAGCTTTGTTGGTCGCGAGATAGCTTAGCGTCGCACGCCGCACAGAAACATCCGCATCTCTCACATTTACCCCGTTCCATGAAGCAAGAACCCTATGATGATAATTCGGGTAAACGAAGTCGAAATTTTTATTTACCTAATAGCAAAAAAATATTTAAAAAATTAAGACTATTAGTAAAAATATACTTGAAACAAAAAACTTTTTTTTTGTAATTATAGAATTATGTAAGGTCCCTCAACAAAGTCTGCCTTGTGTCAATTGAGTCGTTAAAACATAATCTATAAGATTGTGATTTTTTTTACCAATTATCATACATTGTTTAATTTTTTAGTAAGTTTTCTAGTCTATTATAATTAACAATAACAATGTCCTATCTCTCATATGAAGTCATATTATTAGAAATATTTTTCTAGATAAATTTTATAAAAGAGTTTGCAATTTTAAAATGGTTTTACATAGGTTACATAGTTCTAGAATTTCTTAAAAGTATTTTGATTATTATAAAAATGTGTTTCTGACCAAAAACTACCAACTTTTACATTGATATCAAGAATTTGTTTTTCCAGGAGACGATATGGACTTCCGGCTATCACCACTAGCCCACAGCGGCAGTGACCATAGTATACGTCATGGCATGGTATATGATACGGTCCGTGGACCGGAACTCTTCTGTCAGGATTGTGGAGTTGCCTTCCAACGCGCTGATTTGTTGAGGAGACACGTCACTGCTGCCCATAGGTACTATTAATGTAACAACTTTCTTTTTATATATTGTACATGTCGTTAGAAATATTTGGATATCTCAAAAACTACTGAACTGAATTTGATGTGACTTGGAAAAGTGTTCCCTAAGTTGGAGTCAAAGGGTCGCCTCTATATGACTTAGATCCCGAAAAATTTGTAACAAACGCTTACGAGATTTAAAACGTGCTTGAAAGCCGAAATAGACCTATTTTTTGAAGAATCTTGAGGTGGGCTATCGATCTATATACCACGCCATATAGATAATTAACGTATGATTGGCAGCTACAAGCGTCACGACAGCACAAGCAGCACGTGGGAGCAAGAACACACGTGTGACGTGTGCGGCGAGAGTTGCCCCGACGCTCTTACGCTATTGGCCCACGCTGAAAGACATGCAGAACGGCATAGGCCTAATTCTTCATCTAGGTAAAGGAAAACAATTCATCATATGTTAATTTGGCACCTTACATTATCATAAATTGATTTAATTTTGTATTTATTGAAGTATTAATACATAATAAATGTAACTGGGAAGTCACGTGCTCCTTAAATACAGTTCACTACATTGGGAGCCTGAGATACGTGTTTAATAAAATAATAATAATTATTATTATATTAATATATATAAATTACGTGTCACGTTGTTTGTCCGCTATGGACTCCTAAACTACTTAACCGATATCAATCAAATTTGCACACCGTGTGTAGTTTGATCCAACTTAAAAGATAGGATAACTTACATATCAATTTATACCCGCAATATTTTTTATTGCAAAATATTTGTTTATTATTTGATAGTCACAATTCTAACAGATGGCGCTGTGTTGAAAGTACCAACGTTTCACATAAGCTACAATTTAATTGCATAACCACCAAAAAAGCATGGTGGTCCCCATGACTGGTGTTCTCCTACCGTTTCCCTTGAATAGTTTGCTACTATGTTATATAACAAAAACCTTAGCCACAGCAACGCTTGGCCGGTCTGCTAGTATTATTATAAAAAAAACGAACAATTTTGGAACACACCTATAATGTCGTGTATTTATCCTTATACTCAATTTTAACAATATGAAAAATACGATACGCATGAATGTGGAGTGATGCACCCGTCTGTTCGCGGCTCGCTGTGTGTACATCAAAATTGAGGCTTGTAGCGCGAAGTCGGGCATGAATCACTATTGACGAACTTCACTATTCTGTTTTTCTGCTTACAATATAATATAAAATAAAATAAACTATTAATATTTTTTGCTAAATTGTTGCAGGTTTAAGAAAATGGCAAAAGGCCGGAATGCGTCAGGCAGTAATTTGAGGCAGTTTCCATGTAGAGAATGCGGTAAGAGTTTGTAATTTCATAAAACCATGAATGCATGTAAGAAGTAAATAAGAAAGAAGTATACAATTTTGAATAAGAAATTAATAAAAAACGTGTGTGTGCTTATGTACACGCATTAGAAGTTACTTTGGCGTAATAATTTTCTTCGAGCGACGTCTCCCTCTTCGAATTGCATTTTTCATATACATTTTATTGGTCACTTCCAATCGAAACGATATAATATGTAGTAATCATGATTTTACAATAAACACTATGTTTTTTATCACATGGGAACGGGTATTATCGTATAGAAATCATTATTTTAGTTTAAATAAACACGACTCTGAAAGCTCCACGCAACTTATCGATAAAACAGAGCAAGCGCCAACCAGCGGCCCAGACTGTTTTACCGACGTTTGAGCAGATATTCAGGGTATCTATTTGTTGTGACGGTGTGCGTGCATCGTAAAATTTTTCTTTCATCATTTTTCCCTAACACGCCAAAAGAAGTATAACTTTAAGAATAACGTGAAACGTCTGTGATCTAAGCTGTAATATATAATTAGTTTTAAAATATCATATGTTGGTGTACTATAATTGAAGCAATTTTTAGGCAAAGTGTTCGGTTCACGAAGTTCCCAGCAGATCCACGTGCGCATTCATACGGGCGAACGGCCGTACGCGTGCCGATTTTGTTGGAAGGCCTTCGCTGATGGCGGTACATTAAGAAAACACGAACGTATACACACGGGTGAGTATTGCATTTATTGAAGGTCCAATCCAAAGACATACTGAAAAACAAGGGAACTGAATTTTTTATATTTAAGGATAGCAATGCTATTTACATTCCAGTTTATGACGTTGATACATTTCAAAAGACTAATCACATTGAATAGTTATCTGTCAACTTGATTTGTCTAACCAAGATTGCTGTAAAACACTCGAAACATTATCTAAATAATGTTAATATATATTTATACGAATCTTCTGTGGGTGTGTCCTCTAACTCCACCTAAACGGCCGGACCGATTGCGATAAAATTTTTTGTGTGTTCAAGCGATGATCTTTTATTTATTTAAGATGTGTGTACAGGACAACGTCTGTCCGCTAGTATAATTTGTATTTAAAAAATGCTGTGTTTATTAAAATGGTTTATATATTTATATCCGTTAAATTAAAATGGTTGTGGCCTTGGCCTTAGATTTCTGTCCATCTGTGTTCATTTGTTTCATCTTAATAAGCAAGTAGGGCAGCCTTCTGTGCCTGACAGACGCCTTTGTGTTTCCTAACGACCCTAGGGTTGGTTGGTAGCCCGGCTCAAGAGGTGCAAGCTATAGCTATTCGCTCAACGCTGATCCGTTAAAGAAGTTTTTTCAATATGACATTAGGTGAGGAGTGTTGGCCTTCGGTGTGCGATTCTCATACCTGAGGTCGTAGGTTGGATCCCCGGCTGTGCACCAATGGACTTTCTATGTGCGCATTTAACATTTGCTCGAACGGTGAAGGAAAACATCGTGAGGAAACCGACATGTCTTAGACATAAAAAGTCGACGGCGTGTGTCAGGCACTGGAGGCTGATCACCTTCTTGCCTATTAGATTTAAAAATGATCATGAAACAGATTCAGACATCTGAGGCCAAGACCTAAAGAGGTTGTAGCGCCACTGATTTATTTTATTCATCAGGTGAAAAACCGTACGCATGCGCAGTATGTCCTCGAGCTTTCAACCAGCGAGTGGTATTAAGGGAACATGTGAGATCGCATCACTCTGCACCTGATCGACGGGCGAATGGTATTTTTAATATAATATTTACATTTATTTGTGCTAAGAAAACATACAAATCTAAAATAATGGACTATATGTATATTCTATAGGTATGTTAGGGAGTTTTCAAGTATTACGTAACGAATTTTGAGGGTGGGGGGGTCCTTTTGTAAAACGTTACGACGCGGGGATTCAATTACGCGTTATTGTTAATATTATTTTCGTCTTTCCAGTACTTTACACCACATAATGGTAACTTTTAGGTATAAAGAGTCACTGGGTGGTCACGAAACGTTTTACTACACTGGGGTACAGTACTGTACAGAAAAACGTTACGGCGCGTTACATGGAGGGGATCAATTAGCTCCAAATACTGCGTGACGTAATACTTGAACGCTTATTCATATTTTAGAAATTATTTAGATTTATTTTAGAATCATAAAAATTATGTTATTCATACATTTTCCTAATTTCTGAATTAAATACCAGAACGCACTCGCGTGCTTTCTGGTATTGAGATTGTCCAGGGTCGACGGTATCACTTAACATCAGATGACCTAGGCCTAGGCCTACTACCCGTTTGCCCCCTAAAAACTGTTCAAAAAAAATCTTTCACAGTTATATAAATCATTAAAATAAATAAAGTTTGGATATCATATATTTTATTACAAAATTAAGATGAATTACGTTCGTCATTTGTTCTTTACCCTAATAAGTAACTTAAATAAAAAAAAATGGAATTTTCATATCCAATCAATATACAGTCCATTGACAATTTGTAAGTACTTAACGAAAGACCATGGGGGCCGTTCATAAAATACGTCACACTAAAATTCATAACATATAAATAATAAATAATATATCTATTATTCAGAAGTCCAAGGATTTTCTAATAATGATAAACGGCAAACGTCACGTTGCCGTATACCCCCCGTCCCTCCTTGTCACATCTTGTCACACTCAGCCAGACCCCTCCCCTGCCCTTGTATGCGAACGTTTTTATGAACGGCCTTATGATAATATTTACGTCCCGGTCGTAGGTATTCTTTCAATCCTACCGAACAAGCTCGTCAATGCGCGGCCATTTTTGACCGTTATCTAGAATGAATGAAATTGCAATGGTATTAAATTTATCGACCAATTTTATCTCCAATTTTTTTGTATTAGAAAGAAGGGTTTTTAGTTATTTAGATTTTCCTTGTACTGTTACGATAATATGCATATTACACCGATACCTTGCACTATAATAGGCGGATACCAGTACTCATGCGCAGTTTGTGGTCGACCAATGTTAACGAGTGCGGAGCTGGTGCAACATCTCATACAGCACTGTGATGAAAACACCGCTATGAAGAGGCAACCGCAGGTAAAGTCAAGTATAACAGTTGTCTTTTAATTTATGAAATTAGTTTAATTATGATCAATCAAAATTTATTTATTCATAGTGGTCACTATAGTAATAGGCAAGAACAGTTCGTTTTGCCTGCTAAATGTAAATTTTCCTGATTTCCTAAATATTAAGGTAACTTAGTACATAGACTCTATTAACCGCCATGTTTGTGATTTACAAGGAAATTGTAAAGAACTACAATCGTTGCATGTTTCACTTGACATAATGTCATAATAATTAGCAAACGCTTATCATCAGCGCGCAAAATAGAAGCATGTACTTACACTATACTATTTATTGTTAGAAGATAACACAAACAGGTGGTCGATAGCACGTGTAAAGTGGTCATATATAACTATCTACCCCCGCGAACTTCGTTTCGCCTTAATACGATTTTTTTACTTGGCGTACCTATTTAATAGCTACATACCAATATTTGGAACATTTAGCTTTGATACCCTATAGAGACTGTTCGCTTTTCCTGAATAACCCTTAATGCTAAATAATAAAAAAAAATTACTCGAATTGGTTTTCGAGTTTTGCGCCTAGCAACATACTATGCTATTAATTTTTATTTATCACCATATAAAAGTTCAAACACGAACAGTCACTAGAAGTACTACACGTTCACAAGCACGTGTTAAGATAAATAATATATGTATACAGACATATACACATAAATTGTTGAATGAATAAAATCAATGGATGGATAAAAACCGCATTAAAATATGTTACCTAATTTATAGGCCTAAATGGCAACTTTGTTTTACATTAATTAACTGTGATTCCAGTCCGGTCCGCGCAAATACAAGCGGCGTCGTAAAGTGAAGACTGAGGCGCCTGCCGAGTGGGACGGGTCACCCCCCGCGTCCCCCGTACCCCAATCCCCCTCCCCGACGCCCCCCCACTCCACCACCCGCGCCCCGCAGAAGGCGACGGGCAGCCGTGGCACCCGCACCACGCCCACGCATGATCCACACCTCCGAGGAGACCAGGGCTAGGACTAAACAGGTATGGTGTTAATTACGTAAGCTCGTTTCATATTTGACTTAATAACGTTGATGAGATTGTGTAGGGACGTAAAACAGAATATCGAGATTAAAAAATTAAGATAAAAAAACAGAATTCGAGGAAAAGCCTGAGCCAACATGGCGAGGTTTTTAGTAGTAAGTCACAAGAGTTTAATTAACTAGTTGTATAACGAATCAAATCTAATAAATTGCGATTCTATCCGTATAAAAAGATTCTATCCCAAAAACTTTTGTGCGGGTTAATTCACACTCACATCGCAAAGTTAAAATAGTAAGTCGAAAAGTTCAGCCTTAACAAAGAAGTTAAACAGCTGGAGTATAGACAAACTATAGATTTAAACAGGTAATCTATAAAAGCTAGTTATATTGATCTACGATAATCTATATAATATATATCATTTCAATTATGTCTGCTCCCCTAACCGAACGCCGACTTTATTTAAAAAAATATTACAACAGATAGGCTAATATTTAAATAGTTTCATAAAATGGGATCTATGGATTAGCTATATATATATTAACTTCAGGAGCTAAACTAAGTAATATATTTTTATACAGGTTCGAACTCGCCGACCGCCTCGTCACCCAGCCGACGACTTACGGGCTATCGCCGGTTCCCCTTCGCCCCAACCGAGGAATTCCCCTTCTCCTCCCCCTTCGCCCGGTTCACCAGAAGACGCAGACGTCGATGGACCATACAAGTGCGAAATGTGCTCGCTAGAATTCCCCCGACGCGACGCCCTCTTACTTCACGTCCCTATACATATATGACGAAGAAAAACCGCCCGGGGAACGCGCGGTAAACGCTCCAGGAAAAAGTAAATTAAGACATGTAGATGTAATAGTGTGAGATCCGGTGTAAGAAATAAATACATTTAACTGTTATTGAAAAATAATATATTGATAACTAGTACATATGATTGATAATATCATGGATTAAATCAATAAAAATATCAACCTTATAATTTAATATATAAAATGTATGATGGTACAGAAATAGCGCGTAACAATAAAGTTGCGCAAAAAAAAGTTTGATCTTCACAAATATGGGTATACATTTCATATATCGAATCTTCAACAATAACAAACCCCGCTATTTTGCGTCAATATTATAATTATACCAATTATGTAAGCGGCATATGTTGATTTACAACACCATTCAATGAAACAAAATATAAACTGAAACATGATGCGGGGCTCTATACAAAAGTATTTTGTTGCTGGTAACTTGATCACAATATAAACCTATTGTTACATTATAACTGTTACATATTCTGGCTGTTTTACAATTATCGTGAAAAATAATTGAGTTTGACATTTTACACACAATAACTGCCAAATCTAGACAGTGTTGCCAACTTTGGGTATTCCCCCCCAAATTTAGGGGGACATTTCTTTAGAGGATAATTAATTCTAGAAATGTTTTTGTAACAAACGATTCTATACAGTTTATATTAAGCCTCGAAACCAACCAACAAACTAAACAAAATATCCATATATATAAACTCCAAGATCGAAATAACAGCTATTTTATACTACTTGAATGTATTTTTAATTCATTCTTAACCTCAACCTCTCAAACCTCTCAAAGTACAACCTTAATAAATTTAAATTTGGTGTTGGTCCTATCACCATTATCTAGAAGTTGGCATCAATTTAACAGGAACTTTTCAAAATATGGCTAGCACTACAATAGAGTTTACTCGCCGCACAATAACAGCAGAAAGAATATATAATAACCAAAATATATTCAAAACGGCTTGCAAACATTATTTATTACATTAATTCTATAAAGAAAATATTACATATCTTAAAAAAGCAAATAAAGTGGGACATCTTAATTATTATCCCGTCGAGCGTTTGATGTTAGAAATAATTCATCTGAATAATGTTACATTTGTTTTTGTGTAAATAATAATTAGCTATAAACTTGTTTAATAGAAATTGTAAATATACCAAGAAATATTTGCGGAAGAACGAACTTTCACCTAAATTAATTGTTTCTGGGAAAGTTAACTTATGTTTTCGCAGTTAAAGTACCAAAGCTTTATTTTATATTGCATAATATATTTTAAATTCCGTTTTAGTGGTATTTAAGAGCCGGCCTCAATCACTGAATGATTCATAAAAATATTTCAAAACAAAATAATTTAATATTATTTCGTGTTAATATTGTCTTGACTATAAAAATACAATTGTTACTGACTTGGCATCACCCATATTATTAATTATAAAAAAAATGTGTAAATAAGTAATAATTCAAAAATTAATTGGACGTAAGACTTAAAATGGAGGAAACGTTACGATTGCTGTGATATAGCAATATTATTTTTAATTAATTGAGAAAAATTGCTATCTTGACATGGGTCCTAAAGTTTGATAATAGCGTCCGTTTTTAGACTCTTTTAGTATTTAACTGATTGACTGATTATTCGATTAGTTATCATTTTATGTGTTTTGTATATAGTTAAGTAATTATTGTATATTATTTTGTTAATATTTACTTGTCAGGTCAGGTCTGTAAGATCATGCAAATCTGCTGACTTATTTGATAACATTCTCGAGCTATTAATAGTTAATCATTTGTTGAAAGTCAGTTCTATTAACATTTATGTTTTTGTATAAACTTATTTTATTATGTCAAATAAAGCTGCAATAAGTTAAAAAAAAAGGGTGCGTGTACTTATGTACGCGCGTAAGAAGTTATACTTCTTTGGCATTATTAAAAATAGTTTTTGATTGCATGCAAATAATAAATTACAATTAAATAATCAAAGACTGGAAAAGGAGTCATTATAGTCAATTAAGTTCAGTTTACATTTGAAAAATTAAATAAATAATTATTTATTATTATTCTCTTACATTAAGTGTAACATAAATTCTATTTAGTTAAAAGTATATATAATTATATATTTAGAACATCTCTACCAAACACTAAGAAGTATGTTGTAGCTTTGGCAGTATTGCACAATATAAAATTAATAAATTTCTTTGAAAAATTAATCAAAACTCCTTTATTTGTTTAAAAGGTAAATGACAAATGTCATTATGGTCATTCAAAATTCTTGGCATACGAACTTCACGCATATTCTATTTCTTTTTACTTGTAGATTGTCTTATTCCTATCTCGCTCGCGCACGCTATAATCACACTCCCAATTTTGTGTCACAGGTGCGCGCGCATCGTAACATTTCACTCTCATAAATTTTTCATAACGCGCCTAAAGAAGTATAACTTCAAAAATACCTTTTGTTGTGTTTTTTTTTACGAATGTTGAGTGTCATCTGATCGCTCTTGTGTCATGTTATAAATATTTTAGTATTTGAAACTTGTATATTCTTAAATAAGACTGTGTCTAAAGTTCTCGGCACGTAACTTTGTGAGATTTGGTTAGATGAGCAGAAATAGTTTTTTAGCTCTTTAGCTAAGCAAGTTATAAAGCCAATATTAGTTTTGAGTAGTGATATTTTATATTGTAGCTGATTCGTTAATACATTTCGGTATTTCAAAACTTGATTCATTTTTAATGAATTCATGATAACAATTCTAATTAATTTGCTTTGACAGTTAAGATAACTTGTAGTTGATGTGTGCATTTCCCAAAACTCGGTAATTTTCCAGTTATCTTAATATTAGATTTTATTATTTTTTAAATCATAATTATTGTATATAAACTCCTAGTTTTTATTTTATTAATAATCGTGAAAAAATATTACTTCTTAATTGTTACTGAAAATAAAAGAAAAAGACAACTAAATGAATCCCAGGTTCATTATAAACACATTATTAATTTAATCAGTAATATTGTAATCTTCCCTATAACTGGTGTCAATAATAATGAGTCTTTGATATTGAAGTGTGTTGTTTCATTATAATATAACTTTTGCTGAATTTGTTTATTGTAATTGAGCCTTAGACAAAAACACAGCGAATTTGTATTGCAACGGTCACATGACGAAGCATAAGCTCACGTGGCAAACAGATTTCGCCCCAGAAGCTTCGGAACATATTTCTAAGATTTTGATGGAAATTATTTGTTTTTTACAGGACATCTTAAGTTATCTCTCAATTGCCTTTTTATTGAATTATCATTACAATCTGGCCTAATTTGAGACAAGTGAGTATTTTTTATTTAAACTAATTTACAGAAACCGCGGTGTTACACTGGCTGTACCCGCGTCTCACTTAGGTTAATTTGAGACTCCCCTTGCACACCATGCGTGAGTGTAGGTACTTATTTTATCAGGTCAATATTTTATAGCAGGGTTTTTTAAAACTATAATATTTCCTAATACATTGATTGAAATCAGACAATTTTGGTCAAAATGAAACCATTCTATATGTTTTATTAAAGTGTTGCATATAGTATTTATTTGGATAAGGATTGATAAATTTATAAAACCACTTTCGCAAATAATAGTTCTATACGTATGTAATTCGAGATTCTAAAACCCGTATTTACAGATTTAAATATAATTTTAAATTCATTAGGTGGACCCGGATACAGCACCTAATCAGTGTACTAAAAAGATGACTCATAGGATGACGATGATGACTGTCTGGTGGACCAGTGCCCGAGAACAGTATCATTCGAGAATCTCGAAATTCAACAACCATGACTGGTCAATCGATTTTCCCCATTGCTTCTCCACGACAACGCGCGAGCAGGCTCATGGCAGACCATCGCAAAGCTACAGGTAGCACTAGAAGTTCTCCGTCACCCACAGTACTCACCGGACTTCTTTTTCGAAAACTTAAAAAGGATCAATTCTCATACATATTTCTAAAACTGTTTATGCGGCATACATAAGGAAACTCTCAACAAAAATGTAATTTTTAACAGACTTAAAAACCGAAGGAGAGAATGTTTAGTAATCTAAATGTATTTTTCCGTAGACCGATCTGGATGATATACATCGACATCTGACTTCCAAAGCAGTTATAAATGTTATAATGGTAATTTTTAAAAAAAATTCAAACCAGAGATCCAGTAAGAAACAAGCTTTGAGACAAGGAGCAAGGAAGCAAGCCATAAACCTTGGTTTGTAGAATTTCATTCATAAGACATAAGAAAGGATTGGAACTTAAACATATTTAAAAAATTTAATAGCTTCTTTTTAAATAATTTTATTGACATAACTTTACACAGTAGGGTATGGAAACAAAAAGTGAGTTGCTCTTTGGGAAGTTTTCATTCTGTAAGTCTTACTATATAGGTATATCTTGTAGATAGATTTAGAAAAACTTATGCATATGCAAGAAGAAAAGGAAACTAGTTTGATTGAATAAATAACTTCACATTTTGAATATTATTTTTTAATATTGTGTGGATATATTATATCAAAACTTTTTAATAAGACAACCATGTTAGTACAAATATTATTTAATGTACTTAGATGTTGTATGTTGGATACTCTTTAACAGCAGGAAACAAAAACAAGTAATTTTAAAGTATTTTTATTATTACTTTAATTATATAATACTAACATAAAGATACAAAAATAGTTTAAATTATAGTTACGATTCTTAATGTAAACATATTATTTTATCGCTATTGATCTTAATAGGATTTACTATACATATAAGAATAGAAAATCAGAGGCTAGACAGTTTTTAAATAAATTTTGTAATTTAAAGAATTTCTGCTAATTAAACTAAGTTAAGATGTTAAGTTTTGTAAATTTAAAATTAAAACATGAAAGTAAGGTTCAAATATTTATATTAAACTTGAAAAATAGTCATAGTTATGTTATTACTATATATTATTTTATGCTTTCTTCCTAGTAACCCTAAATTTCAAGATGGCTATAGATGAATTAAAAATCACTTTTATTACTACTCAGAAATTGATTTTGATGTATATAAAATTCAGAATCTAAACAATACACATATTTTTGTTTAAAAATTTCAGTACCTAACTATACTTAGTTAGGAAATGAATTCTTTATCACTATCATCCAAATAATAGCTTTAATTTGTAGCACATGTTGTTGAGATATTTGTAATAATTTCCTGACTTAAACATAGAAAGTCAAAAAGTTGAAGTAGGGCAAAACTATTATTATTGAGTTAGCATGCCATTGTGGTCTATAGAAGTTTCTACTACAAATTAAAATTACTATATAACAGTTTTTTATTTAAGTTTACTCCGTAGCAGCCATGGCCCTTGCTTGAGCTCGAACTCTCTTATCATACTCTAGCCGATTTTGACTGAAAATAAAATTTATATAATAAAGGTCTATATCTAATTAAGTGCAGTTTGGGATGTTAAAATAATTTTTTTGAAGTACCTCTTTCTCTGCTCATCAGAGAACAACTTCAACATTTTTCTATGAATGATAAAATCAGGCATAGAAAAATGTTGGATCATTTTTACCAATTATTTATATAGATCTAGAACCAAATCTTCAACAACTTTTATAACAATAATATATGCTTACCAGTAAATTGTGTATGCTTCAGCTTGGGCTGGATCTTTAACATTAGGTTCATTGAGGAGATCTTGTATACCCAGTAAGATCTGTTTAATTGTGATTGCTGGACGCCAGTCTTTTTCTTCATCAAGCAAAGATAAGCAAACAGTTCCCGAAGGGTACACATTAGGGTGAAATAGTGGAGGTTCAAATTTACATTTAGGTGGACTTGAAGGATAATCATCCTTAAAAATCATACGCAACTTGTATAGTCCTCCTTCCCATGGTGTCTAAAAATATTTTGTTCAATTTGAGTAACACATTTTATAGAACTGATATCTAATTAAATTGTCACATATATTTTCAGCAATCTCTCATTTAAAATGCCATACTAACCCCTTTCTTTCCGGGAATCGCGCATTCCCAGGTCATTAAGTTTAGTGAACCATCAGGATTTTTCATAGGTCTAGCAACAAATCCCTGAAAAATAACCATAATACAACATATGAAATAAGTTTTCTGCAAAGTGATTATGTTTTCCTAGAAGTATATACCAGAAACATGACTTACAAAGGGATGGTCCTTGCGCCAAGCTTTTCTTTCCTCAGCTAGACGAGCACTTGCAATACCCGACATTGTCTGAAATTACACTTTTAAAATAATTAAATGTATACTAGATTGTACTATTGGAAAATCTTATCTGGTGACTTCGGCCTAACAAAATCTAAAACAAGGAATTGAGAGAAAATAAATTTCACAGCGCGAAAAGCGTCCCACGATGCGTCAAATGTACCATAGATACTGGCAACATATAGCCACAGATGCATGCAATTACAGCATCAGAGAGTCACAGCTTATAAAAACATTAAAAAATTATACGAAGTTATACACGATGCTACTGTGCGTTTTCCAATTACAGAGCATTATGCGACTCAGTGCCGCACAATGCCGCATAATGCTGAAGCTTAATTGGAACGTGAATTAGTTTTCAAATGCATCAGCAGAGTGCGCCAAGTCAGTGTTGTAAAAAAAATGTTATGAATTGAGATAGCAACCTCATTAATGTATAAATAATGTGGTAAACAATAATAATTGGTTCAAAACTTTTTACGCTTATTTTAATCATCAAATTATTTCATTAACATTTTTTTATTGAAATAATAGAAAACCTTTAAAGAATATAAGGTTTTAACAAGCTAAATTAACAGTAAAATATTTAGTTTCATGTAAGAAGTTTACATCATTTACGTTTTGAGTAATATTTTTTAATGATTTCTAAAAAAAAATATATACTTTTTCAAAACCATTGCAATTTTTTCTAAACTATAATCCTGTAAAATAAATTTGTTTACAGATCCGAATTTTAAAATAAAATTGTATTCATATTTTAAATGTGGAATATAAAAAAAGTAACTATTTATATCCATACTAATATTTTTTTTTTAGCAGTTTGAAATAACTTTAATTATTTTCAAAATCTACGATGAAACGAAAGCCTTACAAATTTTTCAACAATAAATAATATTTACTAACGAAAATTACTACGAAAATTATTACTAAAGAAAAATACTGGTCAATTTTCTGTCACTGTGTTGGTATTGTTTGCGAGAAGCACGCGAGAGCATTCGTTTTGAGAGTGCTCAATTGTGCGAAGCGTTGCTGTAGTTGGAACACTCAACGTTGAGCATTATGCCGCATAAATCGCTCTAGTGCTGTAATTGGAAAACGCACACTGTAGCACGAGGAGAGATAGAAGACACTGGCCTTATGAGATTGCTAAACGTGCCCAAATTGCTGCTGACTCATGATTTTGTCAGGAACTGTACATCTTAACACCATACGGACTTTGGCCGGTACAAAATGGTTGGAAGATAGATATTTGAGATACTGGAGGCCACTTCATTACCAACCAAGTGGTGCAACTAGAGCGGTGGAGGCAAAATTTTCAAAATATTTTAAGCTAACGGAGACTGATACTACTGAACCTGCCCAAACTTCCCCCACATCATATGTCCATAACATATACACTTCAATCCATTCATAAGGGTTGGAAGAATGTGGTCCAATCTTTGAAGTGGTTTCGAGTTTCGTCAAAACCACTCCTCTGGATTATATCAACATACTCCAAATAATTCTCGAAGAAGAGACTTATCTTTTAATTAATTGACTTTGAAATGGCTTTTGACAGAGTCCTGTGGTCTAGCATCTCTCTAGTCACGGATCTAGGTCACGGCTGGATGAAATCAGCATGCCGCTCACATTAAGTAACCTCCTTTTCAGTCTTCTCCCGGTAAATTTAGTCACGAGAGCCTTATTTCCAAAAATATTGTGGTGCAGGCGCGCCGCCTAAGCAGGGTTGTCTTGTCTCACCTCTATTGTTTCGAATCGTTTTAGATGTTGCAATCACAAGGTGCGCGATGTAAGTGAGTAGTCGATTAACTGACCAGCTTGATGACCTTGATTACGCAGGTGACTTATGTTTAGAGGTTAGACGTAACTACAATCCAAACTGAACGACCTGGGGACCGAAGCAGGATGGGTAACTCAAAATAAAGGTGCGGTTAACCTAGGAAAGAATCAAAATGCTTTGTTACTCAGCTTGGAATCCATTAAGCAAGTGCAAATATTTACTTATCTCTCGAAGTGTCGTGTTAGAGTTCAGTGGAACTGCTGAGGATATTTCCTCTCGGATAGGCAAAGCTAGCGTCACCTTCGCTCAATTGCGCCGGATTTGCAACCTACAAACTCACACGTCGGATAAAATTAAAATAATTGGCTCCATCGTGAAGTGCATTTTCTGAAACGTGCAACGCAACGCAACGAATCTAGGTCTTTGTTTACCGGTGCCTGAGACAGATCCTGGGAATTTTCTGGCCTAAGAATATTTCTAATGAACAACTACAGGAACGATGCTGGGAAACGCCAATCGGCTACCTGGTCTTACGTCGTAAGTGGAAATGGATAAAATACACTCTCCAAAGGGAGCCCAACGACATTAGTGCTTACTCCCCAAGACAAGAGGAAACAGGCCTGGCGACGCTAAATTGTGGCCGAAGCATGAGTTATTAGGTTGACTTTGCTAAAATATTCGCGCACATATTATTATATAAATTATGTTATTGTTTGCTTGAGTGAGTCGACCAAAACAATGTGTGCCGTACGCTTGCAGCACCGTGCCGCACAGTGCAGCACACTGGTGAAATCGTACCTTTAAACTTTTGAAATAACTTAATAGTCAACATTGAAGGTCAGAACTCAGAAGTCATAACGTTTCGCTAATCGCTAGTCTGTGTTTGTTTTGTTGTCAGTTGTGCGGGTTGTGCATGGTAATTGATAGCTGGCGTAGCTGGATTTTTAATTTTTATGTTTAAATTTTATTGCAGAGCTCATTTTCGCTACTAAAATTATTTAAGATTTAGCGAAATCTATAAACAATGGCTGATGATGAACAAGATCCCAAAGAATATAGATGGGAAACAGGTTATGAAAAAACTTGGTAAGTATTATTTTATTTACTATAGTTCATACATATAGGTATTTATAACTATATCTTATTCAGGGAAGCGATAAAAGAAGATGAAGACGGATTGGTGGAGGGGCTTGTGGCTGAATATGCTCAAAAAGCAGCGAGAAAAGCTGTTGCTCAACGCCGAGGACCAGTTCGGCTGGGTATGATGAGGCATCTACTTGTTGCCATTGACTGTTCTGAAGCTATGAGCTCACAGGACTTGAAACCGACTAGATTTCTTTGCACATTGAAGGTCTGCTAAATAAAAGCTTTTTTAGTGAATATATATTTATAGTATGAAGATAAATCTTTAAATATATTTTTTTAGTTGTTGGAAAAATTCATAGAAGAATTCTTTGACCAGAATCCTTTGAGCCAACTAGGCTTGGTTACTATGAAAAATAAAAGGGCAGAAAAAATCAGTGAGCTATCAGGGAATGTGAGGAAACATATTAAGGCGGTACAAGGGTGAGCATTTTCTTACTAATATTGGATGTATTTTGTCTACATAACCTAATGAGCAAATACGCAATATATTTGAATAATCATCTTTATAATGTATCATTAATATTTATACCTAACTAACTGTTTTGCATTCAGTGTCGTAATAAGGCATTTATTTTTGAATTACTACTTTTTTTTCAAGATTATTGCACATACTGAATATTTTTATAGCCACATAATTTATAATGTAAAAATGTTATTTATTAAAAAAATTAATAAATACCTATTATTATAATAAAATAATAATTGTAAACTTTAAGTAGGCCAGTTTAATTGAAATGATTTTTTCACATATTGACTTCTACTGTTGTCACAGATTGTCCAACATGTCATTAACCGGGGAGCCATCACTACAGAATACTTTGGAACTTGCTGGCCGGGTCCTTAAACCACTGCCTGCGCATGCTTCACGGGAATTATTAGTTTTATTTGCATCACTTACAACATGTGATCCTGGTGATATAAGTGTTACTGTACAGGTTAGTGTATACTAGAAAATCCCCCATCATTTAAGTTATTTCTTCATTAACTGGTTGATGATCATAGCGCTATTAGTTTAAATAAAACAACAAAGTTATGAGAAATACAATAAAAAAACAATTCAGTAAGTTTATGTATAGAATTCTTAAAATAATTCAGCATGTTTTTAGAACCTGAAGAATGAAGGAATAAGATGCTCTGTAATAGGATTGGCTGCTGAAGTTAGAATATGCAAGAAATTGTGCCAGGACACTGGTGGAGAATACGGTGTGAGTTATTAATTGACAGTTATAGGTGACACCTTTCTATCACAGCATAAAATATTGTGTAGCTTTATAAGCTGTAGAAAAGCTACATCTTCTCCATGTCTTCTTTCTTTCTTTATCCCAGGTGGTATTAGATGACGTCCATTACCGTTCTCTTCTACTAGAACAAACATCACCGCCACCGCGCGCCCGGGCGCTGGACGCCGGCTTGGTCAAAATGGGCTTCCCACACTCTGCTCCACCCTCCACTCAGTCTGATACAGAGCCACCAATCACTGTCTGCATGTGGTATGAACATCATGGTATTATATTTATTACTGTGGCTTCTATTTAAAATTAGTACCTCATATCTCATGCCCTCTACTTAGAATATGTTAACTTCAAAAAGTTTCAAATAAAGGACTAGTATTGTGATTTCCGTTCTTTTTAGTGCAGTTCGGGAATTGTGTTAAATCAAAAAAATTGTAGTGGTAGTAAATAAATATAAATAAGATGAATAATTACTAACAAATGATTTATTTTAGCCACATTGAAGAAGGTGAAGGTGTAGGAGGTGAAGGCCATCTATGTCCACAGTGTCGTAGCAAATACTGTTCACTACCTGCACAGTGTCGGACCTGTGGACTGACACTAGCATCAGCACCACATCTTGCAAGGTACATCTTCTGACAACAAATGTAATATCTATTGCAGTTAAATATAATAACTAAACATTGACTTTTCAGATCATATCATCATCTGTTTCCTGTTGATCCATTTGAGGAATTAAAAAATGAAGGACAAAGTCAATTCTGTTTTGCATGTGTAAGATCTTTCATGGATACTGATAAGCAGGTAAGATTTAAATTTCATTAATATAAAACATTCTGCTGCACCTGGCGCACTAATTGCTTGGAACGGTATATTATTAGATTTAAAGCTATATTATCAATTGCAGATATATCGGTGTAACCGTTGTTTGGAGCATTATTGTTGGGAATGTGAGAGCATGATATCGACTACACTACATGTCTGCCCCGGATGTGCTTCTCGCCCTCACCTCTATCAACGATTACCAGATACAGCTTGAATATTTTCTAAAATATCTAATCAACAAATGAAAAGGTAAATATGATTGAGATACTAATTACGTTTGAACATATAACGCTCTCGAAACAAACGCATGTTTAATTTGGTATTACATAAATAGGCGTTGCTAACTACTGCCATTCAAAATTTTTTGTAAATAATCAGGTGACCAAGGGTGAGATCAGAGATGTTCTCGTTCCTGTATCGTTTTATGTTATGAAATCTACGTATTACGTAAGGTATTCTCTTCTAGGGCCACGTCAGTGTTGCCAGATGGTCTCGGCGACGTACCCCTAGACTAATTTGATTTCCCCCCAGAAATCGCCTAGGATGCCCTCACCAAGCGGATGCTACACGTATAGAATATTTCTAGTAAAAAAGAATGATCAAACCTTCAAATCCAAAACAAAACTCTTCTGTAGTGTTATTACTGAATTTTCATGTAATTTTAGAATTTGTATTTAATTAATATCACATCGTTCTTTGACAGTACAAACCAATATACAATAAGTAAGGTTCGTACTTCAATTTAGTTCCAAAATCAGGAACGTGATATACAACAACAAAAAAAAAAACTGTATTTGGCCTGTTTTTTGAAATTTCTCCCAAAAAAACCCAATTCAATTCTTGTTTATGGCTTTTATTTTTCAATTGCCCAACTGTGAACTGGGCACAAGGTACTTCACCAGTGTGGTGTAGATGGAGAAGGCGCGAAGGAGATTGATCCGTGATCGGTGAAAATAATAATTAAGTTAATTTTGAATATGCACCTAAAAAAAAATTGTTGAAATTCGATTGGTAGATTTGAATACAATTTTTCACATCTGACAGTTTGACATATGACATCTTTATTGTCAGATATATTACGTCATCAGTCACTATTTATGAAAAGCATTTAATTCTTGTTATTGTAATTGTATAGTAGTCTTTTACGTCTGTTGTGATAGTTTTTATGACCGGCTTAATTTTATAAAACCACAATTAAAAGTTCCATCTACACTAAGATAATTTATGTATATTATCATCAGCAAAAACTGATAAGCTAATTTCTTAGCAGATGGCGAAGGTGACTGCTGAGTTTTTATTTGAGGACGAAGATAGAAATAGAAGGAAACTCTTTGAAAAAGCTTTATTTCACGCAAAAGATGGGAAAGTATTGTATATATTACAAGAAGAATTAAACAAGTTACCGGAATTATCACAAGACATAAGTTCAATTGAAAGACATTATATAAAAATGATAAGTTTTTTATATACATCAAATATTATGTCTCTTATTGAAAGCCTTGCCTCCTTAACAGAATGGAAAAATGTACCCAAAACAATTATACTAGATAGTTTAGACAAATTTTCAAATAAATCTAATTTAAAGATTGGATGTGGTATTGTTGCATTACTTTTAGATACTGCAAGAAGCTGCTCCTTAAGTACTAACTCCACTTGTAATTTATATGTTGCAGTAACAAAAGACATGTTTAGTGAAGAAAATTGTAATTTATTAAGAGAATTGTATATATTGTAATAAATAAAGAATTTCAGAAATTTTCTCTTGATAACCAATTTTTCAGAAGATTATATAACATATATTTGTGAAAGTACTTTAATTTGCAATTATGACAATTTATTTAAAACAAATAATTATACAGTGTCCTCTGATTTCACCTGCAGATGAAATATAGTTTTTTTTTTTAAACAGGCAAGAGGCTCTTATGATGAGGCTCCAACCTTCTTTGATAAATGGACTATAACAAAAACTTCAAAAGTAAATTTGTCATTTGATCAGTTAGTTGGGACCTTAGGCTTTACCCTTAGAATCTTAATTCTAGACAGACTTAATGCTAAGTATGAGTCATGTAAAACCATATTGGATTTTGAACCATACAGGAGTCATACTCGGTGTTAGTAGTACATAGTTTGTACTCTAAAATAGTCCATAGATATCACTTTTAATAAAGCTGTCTGTTGCAATCAGAGTGCCTACTGATAGGATAGACTTTGAGGATATACATTGCTGCAAGATAATCAAAACAAAAATAAGCTATATATTTTATAATAAGTATACATTTTATTATTTACATAACAATACCAATAATATACAGGAAAGAAAGTGAGAACCCTAAGCTATGACCGAATCATCACCTGAATTTTAAAACAATGTACAGTACAAAGAAAACAAAAATCGAAAATAGGAACAAATAAAAAATGTAGTAGTTGTGATTTCCCTTGCCAAGATTAAGGACTCTACTCATCGTTTTTCCTAGGAATCCTGAGCTTCTGTCAGCATCGTCATCCAGACCACGTAGAATTTTATCCTGATAGCGTACTTCATTTCCGATTTCTATTGACATATGTTTTAGTGTTGAGATTTTTCCACTGAGCTCTTCAGCCATTCGTTCATTTTCATGTTCCAAAACATTCTCAGTTGGAGCCCGTGGAATAGGCTGATACTGGTAACCGTCTCGAGCTCTCCTCATACTGCTGCTTCGACCCGCCGTCTTTAATTATCTTTTTCTCACTTATTTATCCAAATATCGTAAGTATTGTGATGCAATAAAGATTGATGGTTTACACGAACTATACTGGTCAAGGATGTTAGAAGTCACGTATACTATACCTGATTAAAATGTGGTAATAACTTTCTTCTAAATTATAATTGTGACGATTTAACGTAATAAATTTTATTGGGATCGAATCATAATTGTTTTCAAAATTATTTATGGTTTATCTGCCAAATCCACAAAAGATCGTCATCATAAAACTATCAAATGTATATGACAATTATTGTCAAGACGGAAGACCTCACTTCACTCATTTGAGTTAGGATAATGTGTAATAAAGCAGAGTTTACACTTGTGACTAATAAGATAATGGAGTAACGTTTTCCAAAATCCAAAATCTGCTATCTGTGACGTTCACCTAGGGCCTTAGTCAAGATGCCTTAACAGTTAACAGTAGTGTATGTAGAAAGTCAAAGACTAAAATTTGTATGGAAATGACAGTTCGTGTCGAAAAGTTTTCCTACAAATTTAGTTTTTGACTTTCTACATACACTACTGTTAACTGTTAAGGCATCTTGATTCTTGACTAAGGCCCCTAGTCTAACAATTCAAAGTTCAAACATAAAATATAAATAAACTTGATAAACTATTAAGTACTAACGTTTTATGTGTTATTTTAAATTCATTTTGCAATGTTACAGTTCAAGTTATAATTTTTTTCATTTATATTTAGTTTCTTCACTGTAAAATACTGTACTTACATATGATTCGATCCAGACTTAGTATGCTCACTCACTTTAAATGTAGAGCAGGATTTTATCCTCGATCCAATATTGAACGAGATGATGTTCCTGATAATAAAGTGTCATGGGACACTGAATTCAAAAAATACAATCCACCTACTTACACTTCACCGACTATTAAAGGAAAACCTTGGGCTGATCCTGATATAGGTTGTAGTTTTTACGAGTTTAATATAAGTCCTATTTCCTAATATGTGAAAATTTTACTAAATTTGTAGCAAAACCTGACTTTAAGCCTAAATGGAATAACTTAGATGGATATGTAAACCGTATGAGTCATACCGGGAATTATAAAATTCTAAATGGCTTTCCCTTAAATCCTGTTGGACGTACCGGAATAACTGGTAGAGGCGTGTTAGGAAGATGGGGGCCAAATCATGCTGCTGATCCAGTTGTAACAAGGTGGAAACCAGACCATAGTAATAGGTAATTACTCTCCCTTTACTTGGTACCTATTGCATGAAAATAGGAATCTCTATGGTCAGCCAGTTTTGTTATACAGGCAGATTCTTCAATTCATAGCCATTAAACGGAGTGACACTAGAGAATGGGCTCTTCCTGGTGGAATGGTTGATCCTGGAGAGAAAGTTGCAGCTACCGCTATTAGAGAATTTCAAGAAGAAGCATTAAATACTTTAGAAGCTTCTGAAGGTAATTTAACAAAGTTTAATAAAAATATTTGTCTGACATTTTCTTGCATTTAAAGAACAAAATAATTAGGTCTAATGACAAGGAGAGCAATGTCTTAGTTCTCACAAGTATTCATATCCATAGCTTACTACCAAAACCATAAAGAAACAAATTAAAATGGTCAAGTGCAAGGCTGTTAAATATTTTATCAAAACTAAGACACCTAAATATAGGAAACCTTAATTGATCAGTTCAGGTATACAAATGTAACTTACCATAAATTTAATAACGATTTAAGTAATATAAGTATAATATATGCATAAGTTTTACATATTATTTTAGCTGAAAAGGAAAGTTTGAAAGAGAAATTTAATAACTTCTTCAGTGGTGGCATTGAAATATATAGTGGATATGTTGATGATCCTCGCAATACTGACAATGCTTGGATGGAAACTGTTGCATACAATTTCCATGATAATGAAGGTTCCATTGTTGGAGAATTAAAATTAAATGCAGGAGATGATGCAGTAGGAGTTTGTTGGGTAGACATAACATCTGATTTAAAATTGTATGCAAGCCATAAAGATATTGTTGATTCTGTATTAGCTAGGCATATTACACCTAACTGAAAACAACAGACATTTGTATTTAAAAAAAAAAAGAAATAAAAAACTCTTAATCCTCATAGTTTATTAATGAATAATAATATTCCATAGCATCTTAAAACTATTTTAGCCTGTTACACAATATTATGCAGTATTTATATTTTTGTGTTATAGTATATCCATATTTATAATATATCATTTTAAGGCTTCAAGACAAATCTCTTTGCACAACAAGATACAAATATTCCTAACAACATTATTTTAAATGCTAAACCTCAACTTTTTCTTTAAAAAGTAGAAATAATTGGTCCCATGCATTTTTATACTACATGTTGTAATGCTTTGTAGTGATAAGAAAGATTTTTTGCACTTAGTAAATGCATTATTATGGTAAATATAAAACAAAACATGTATGACAGACAGCACATACTGGAAATTTATCAAGCATTACTAATATTGCAAAAAACTGACTAGCCTTATACCTTAAAAAAGCATGTTTTACCAATAGTATAATCTTTTATTGACATAACTTTAACGCATTTAAAGGAAACATATTTTTACTGGATTGAATTTATGTATTATAAATTTACCATTATTTTACATAATGGTAAATTAACGCACGCACGCGAAACGTCGGTTAAATTTAAAATTATGTAAATTTATAGTACACAACTTCAATCCGGTAAAAAATTGTTTCCTTTAAATGTTTTACCAAGTTTTAATCAGACCCCTATATAAAATTAATTTGCCTCCTTATAAACAAAATGGCAGCCTATGAGATATTTAAATACAAAATTTTAATTGCTTGTAAATGGTTAAACTTAAAAAATATTTTTAACAAATTTAACAATATTCACACCAACTACAACTTCATATCACAGCACCAAAACATTGTAATATAATTAATAGTGAAATAAAACGCAAAATACATATGTATTTTAATTAAATTGTGCTAAAGCTACACCTTAAAAACGTATAAACGAGAGATAATTTTCGATGACATTTAGGCGTCCATGGAGGGCAACGAAAGTGTTCTGTACGCACGATAGCAGTTTACGTCATTCATAAGACGAAGAATGTTCTGTGTGAATGTCGGCAGATCCTGTACACAATATTTAAAGTTCACAGTTATTTGAAGTCCCATAACTATTTTAAGTAGCTGTTCAGCCAACTACAAATAAATTTATAAAAAAATATTAATCTATCAAATTGTTACTCTTAAAAGGCATGTTGTTATTAAGGCAGCATTACTATGAATTTAGACTATTTTAAACTCTCAAGTTGCAAAAAAAGTTGCTGACGTGAGTAGAAAATATGTACTTGATCAACGTAATAACATGACCACATCTTGGGGCTTTAGACAAAATCTATTTTCGACAGGCGTGAACCACTAACGCCATAACAAGTTCGTTTAGGGTTAGTTGGCCACACCTGTCGAAAAGTAATTTTGACTTAAGCCCTTGGACTAGAGATGCTGTTAACCAATCACAATCGACTTGAACGCGCCGTCGTCCCTTCTACGTTTTACGTTCTCCAAGGCTTGGCTCCTGTACACATAGTGTTTGGTTTTTCGCTGATATTGACGAATAGCTTAAATATGAAAAATATGGTAAATTATTACCGTATCTGGTGGGAAGTCTGCTAGATGTTGTACGTGTTCTGTTGCCAGATCCGGCAGCGAGGCAAGAAAGTGAGGAAGAAAGCCCGTCCGAAATGTCGGGAAGTCAACTGTGGCCATTGCGTGTGCGCATGCTAATACTTCGTCTCGAAGTAACGCACGCGCTCCGCCTTCACAAACACCACTCAGTAGTACTGACAAAAACTCGCCCATGAATTCCGAACGGAATATCGCCTAGAAAAATTAAATTAATAAGTCATTTTTGCGAATACACTTTTATTATAACTGCCTTACAAAAGGTTATCAGTTTGACATGTATGTATGTTATTATGTACAATATTTCTAATATATTGAATAATATGCAAAACACGTGTGTTCGTAAGTTTGTATCTTTTTCCGGAAATTACTCTAAAAAAAATACATATTGAGATATAGATTCCTAAACTCTGATTTTTAATTCCGTAGAATTCTGACAGCTATCATGTTTGACATGTCAGACATTACAAACTTTTTTGGCCGAGCACATTTTTCAATTTCAATACGAGTCTGAACATTTAAGTCTATACATACATTTTATTTGTTAGTGAATGTATATATTTTATTAAGTGCGTTGCTAACATTAAAAGCGGTTTTACGGCGAGTGATAATTGCGTCCCTTTTCATCACAAACAGTAAAAAACGCACAAGTAAATATAACATTTTATTTTTTTTAAAAGGTTTACTAAACTTGGAATTAGTTGGCAGTGATGTCAGCTAAAGAATAAAATAAAGTAATTAAAGTTAATTCGATATATTGTTCGTGATATTTAAACATTTTTTATTTTATATATTAGATCACTTGATTAAGTATTTAGATTTACTTTTTTGTAGATAAAACATAAAAAATACGTACCAAATTTTCCCTTTTCGGTGACGAACTTTTTTAGTAGCAACACTTATGAAATGTTGCTACTAAAATAGTTACGGAATGAAAAATCAGACTATAAATATCAGGTATATTTACAACTAAGGTAACACTTAAGGTTTAAACATTTTATTACAAATTGGTCCAGTAGTTTTGAGATATCAGTATGTAGTAAAGGTACGCATTTTGAACTTACGTACCTTAACTAACATTACATACCTAGTAGTAACGCTGTGTAATTGAATTCTGACGATTATTGAATTAATCATTGCTTTCATAATTACAGGCTAGTTAATACACGCATTAAGTAGTACTTGGCGCACAAAAATATAAAGTGGAGTTTGAAGTTATTAATACTGTACGAGCCAAGCTGAACATTTTGCTCACTCAGGCTTTCTTAGTTTTATAAGCGTGGTATTACCTAGTATTATTACCTAAATCGTCGGAATTACGCCCCCGAGAGTAAAGCGAGACGCAGGCACTCTGTTCAGCATTATAAGCATAACATTTCCTAGCGTTAATAGCAATTTAGCATAAATCTATTCTATTGTTGTGGGAGCGTTCATCAAGTATTACGTCACGCAATATTTGGAGATTATTGACCCCTTGTAACGCGCTGTAACATTTTTCTGTACCCAAGTAAAGTAAAACGTTTCGTGACCACCTAGTGATTCTTTATACCTATAAGTTACCATTATGTGGTGTAAAGTACTGGAAAGTCGAAAATAATATTAACAATTACGCGGGATTCAATCCCCGCCCCGTGTCGTAACTTTTTACAAAAGGACCCCCCAAATTCGTTACGTAATACTTGAAAAATTATCTTCTATTTAAACCACCCCACTGACCCAGGTACCGTATAAATACCTTATGATACAGTTTCCACTTAGTATCTAATAGATCAAGGGTCCGTAGCGTATGTCGTAGCAGCTCTATATCTGACAAGAGCAATGCGCGTCCAAAGGCCGTGAGCGCGCCACGGAACTCCGTTAACCTTCTCTCACTTTCCTCTGCTTCGCATTTGGAAGGGAAGAAATACCGCCAACGATATATTAGCACACTGAAATTAACACAAAATACATCTATTTTAATTAAAACCACCCATACCTAGGTCATAAGTTCAATCCGCGGATGTACACCAATGGACTTTTATTGTGCGAATTTAACACTCGTTCGTACGGTGAAAGTAAATATCGTAAGGGAAACAAAGGCGTGTGTCAGCCATAGAAAGCTGATAGCCTTTTAGAAAAAACTAATAATCGGGAAACACATACAGAAATGTTAGGTCCAACTAATGGTTGTAACGTCACTGATTTAAAAAAATGTATAACCACCTTTTGTGACTTTGTGGTAACGCACTTGGCGTAAAATAAAAAAATATGTTTATTATGGAACATAAGATACAGGTATCACTTATTCTACGTCATTAAATTTGAATTTGTAGGCATCCCTACTCATCGGCAAAGAAGACAGAGGGTGTAGGCCGAGAGAAAAAGCCGGCGTAAAATACTCTCGGTACTCTTTTAAAATAGCAAATCGTAAAACCATTGTTTTGGGTAGGCGCAGTAGTACTGCCTATAAGATGTTCTGAAGTTGAATAAATTTCTTACTATATTAAAGTATGAATAATTGTTAAAATAATACACAATATCAAAACCAGTGAATTTTAAGCTATGAGTAATTTAAACCTTATAAGCAGGATATTTAAATTTCTGATTTGAATTATGAAAATAAATAATACCTAGCAAGAGCCCTGTGAGCGGCGCGTACCAGTTCCGGCGCGTGCAAAGTAGCACGAGGCAGCACGTGCGAGTGAAGAAGATCGAGCACGCCACGCACGCGCACGCCGTTGCCACCGGCCTCTACGCCAAGCCGCACGCATTCCACCAGCCGCTCCAAGCTACCTTCGTTGTCACCAGATTCTCTAAACCATATTAATAAAATATTATTACCTTTTATGACAACACAAAAGCATAAATATTAGAATCGCTCTTATAGATTTTTCTTTCTATATCAGCAACAAACCCTTACTCATATGAAGGAAAATACCATGAGGAACCGGGATGTCTTAGGTTAAGCGACCTTGCGCTAAGTATGTCAAAAGCATTTTGGGTATACAGGATACATAATGACCGCTAATTCTCAATTCAATCAAACTTTAATCTAGTTTCAAGAGCTGTCAAAAAAAATCCCAATTTGACAGCATTCAAGACGAGACTGTGACTTGAGCTACGAAGAATGCTGATAATTGAATATTGAATCACACTCCTAGTCCCAAATATGTATGTATTGTGTCACGCCCAAATATATCAAAAATAAAAAAAATATGGGAACTGACGCAGAAATAAAGCTCCACTTGAGTAATTAGATATCTATATATATAACAATGTTATGTTGGTTTGGGTACGCTTCAAAAACTCAAAAAGTTCTGCACCGATCAAGCTGAAATTTTAGCATGATATATAATCCGCATCAAGGATTGTATTTATCTACATACATTTATTTTTTTTATCATTTTTTATCTATTTTTTAACATTTTTTTTCATATTTTTTTCCACAAGTATTGCAAAATAAACTTATATGAAATGTTTTCTTGGTTTTGTTTCTCATTTCTCAACCATTCAATCACAATGTGCCACAGCGAAGCGTACACATTGCACAAGAACAGCTAGTAACTTAATATAATTTTTGTAGTATTGTCTTTTATTGACATAACCTTTACACATTTAAAGAAAACACTTTTTTACCGGATTGAAGTTATGTATTATTATAAATTTACAAGTATTTTACATAATTTTAAATTTAAGTGACGTTTCCAACGTTTGTAATTTTTGCCCTGGTCAGATAATAATGAAATATGAACAAAGGTACTGAAACAGAACTTGCTTTTATAAGCAGTTATTCGTTTACAGTTATACAGGAAGAGTAGGTATTCATTATAATTTTATATTACTTCTATGGCTTAGGTATTCTGTACATATCGCGTACAACAGGTTCCATTAGTAATAAAAATGGTTTCAAAGCACATGCCTGCCAATAAATACTATCCTCTCCAAACTACATATTCTCCATGCTCAACAATTATAGGAAATATAAAAAACTTACTTTTGCGCCACTTGCAAGAACAATTCAATAGCGGTGTAAGAGAAGGGGCCAAGTTGTGGCAATAGGGCTGTGAACAATGCGAGGAAGAACGCCGTAATTTCCGATTCAGCAGACGACCAACTCGGCTCACATAACATACGGAGAGCACTTTCCGCAGCCCAACACATGCTTTCTGCTATTATCTAGAAACGAAGTTTATTCATACATTTCTGCTAATACAAGTCGAGACCTTTCAAAAATTTAAAATTATTTATTCATATAGGTAACACAATGTACACTCATGAACGTCAATATATATATATATGAAATGCTTCTAATTTTACATTTACTGCCAGTTCTCAAATCAAGGCCGTAGAACGGAACAGAAGAACCGGCAATAAACTCTCCGCCACTCTTTTTTTAGCTAAGTATGAGTATTGAATGTCAAAAAGTGTTGGATATAGAGTTATAGAGATATAGAGCTCGCGACTGGATTCTCAACCTTCCCCGAGTCGATTACGTCAATGTAAAATCACATAACATATTAAATTATTTTAATTAGCGGTAGGTATGTCAGTATGTCAAAAGTAGGAATCAAATTATTTTATTATTTGATCTCCTACATTATTAAAAAAACAATATATGTAAATAAATAAATATTATTCGATTACTAGTTGGCACAGAGCCTTCCAACCACGATAAAGATATGTGATTCATGGGATTTTTCACAAGTATTACTGGAATTCTTAAGATTACCGGCGAACTTTACTTTACTTAATTTTACTAAACGAAATAAATAAGGAGAATATTACTCATTCGCTTTATAGATATAAAAATACAAAAACAAGAAATACCTTTTTAGAATTAGTTGGCGCATCAGCGAACGCGTGCAGCAATTCAGTGAGCGGAGGCAACGCAACCTTAGGCCCTGCGGTTGTTAGGGCCCCGGCCCACGACGAAATTAGAGCCCTTGCCGCGTCACCACCCGCTCCCACACCACTGGGGCCTCTAGATAAGGCCATTGCCACTAGAGCCTCACGCACTACACCGGCCGTCTACGTATACAAGAAATATTATCCAAACAGAATGAAGAGTTCATTCGTGGAATAGAGTTAATTTTATGATTTAAATACAAATGACTATATGCATAAATCGGGTTCTGATAAAGAGAGTTATTATTTATAATTTAAAGTGTCTTTAAAACAATATAATGCCCGCGATCACTTATAGAAAAGAAAAGAAAACTGGAAAAGCATCACTCTAACAAGACGCCATATTAAGTAAAATCATAAAATAAATTATTTTCAAATCGAAGGAAAATTACATATTAATATACTAATAATTTGTATTTATTCATAAAAAAATAGATACCTTTGGTTCTAGATAGTGTAAAGATCTCTCTGCATGATGATAAAGGTCTCCACACAATGTAATAGGATCTCTTGAAAACTTTACATTCTTTGATAAACTAAGCAGGAGATGAGCCGCCGCGTGACACAATAATGGCGGTTCCTGGATATTAAATAAAAATTGAAAAAATACTATTAAAATATAAAATGTAGGGACCTACGATTCGAGGCTATAATCACTGCGATGGCGTCATACTCTGTAACCCGCTAACGAAGTTATTTCGATCGCTTAGATATACAAATTCTTCGAGGAGGAAACTCGTTGCAGAAGGGACGTTTCAATATAATAGTTTATGTAAATAACGATTTATTAAATATTTTTTAAGGAAACAGTTTTGTAAACTCAAAGCAAACCACTTCATATAAATTTCTATACGAAACAAATCAAAAGGCAGGTATCAACCTTTTTATTTCTAATGACCATCTTCTTGATTAGGGAGCGTTCAAGTATTACGTAACGATTTTTTTGGTCTATTTGTAAAACGTTACGATGCAGGGCGGGTATTGAATTACGCGTTATTGTTAATATTATTTTCGACATTCCAGTACTTTACACCACATAATGGTAATTTTTAGGTACAAAGAGTCACTGGGTGGTCACGAAACGTTACAAAAACGGCGCGTTACATTAGGGGGTGTCAATAATCTCCAAAAATTGCGTGACGTAATACTTGAACGCTCCCTTATACACTTCACGTAGAGTGTGTGTGTAAGATTATAAACTGATATTATTTTATATATTTACAGGCACTTCATGTGGTATGAGAAAAGGCACGGCAACGGCGAACAGCCCTTCCATTGTATGTAAGGGCACGTTGCATTCACTCGCGTAGCAGCACCACGCACCCATACAAGCGAACATCTCTGCGTGACTGTACACAAACGTTACTATTATTAATAATAAAAACATATTAATAATATGACTACTATTTTATTATGATTCTTAATAGAAACTTGAAAAGTATTTTGGTATTAAGTTCGTATGACACATTAAATAAGAAACAATAATTGGGTAGAACGAGCAGTACACGAAAAAGAGGTCGTAGGTTCGAACCCCAACATGCACCAAACGATCTTTTTAGCAAATACTTGCTAAAACAGCTCTCAAAGGCCTCTAAAAGAAAACTGATAAAATATCTGAGGCAGGGGTTACAACCCATGTTTTAATTATAAAGAGAACAAAAAAATAAAGTTCACGTTCCAATAATATTTGCAATATGTCGAGTGCTTATTAGCAAGCGTTTTCAGAAATAATTTAATAAAATTCGCGTTTTTATCCATTACATTACAAATTAAATGCAACACTTGTATTAACCAAGGACCACTTCATCGAAGTTCTAAATTGTGATGTGGTTACTAACAGAGTAACGTGTGCGTGCGCGTGCGGTGCGGTCTGATGCGGTCTCGTGAGTGCGGCGGCGGACAACGCGTGCGCACACCGTTCCACTAGCGCGGCACCCGCTGCACCGCGAGCTGCGTTAGCACCCCCCCTCGCTTTCGGCCTCTATACAAATTCTAAGACTTTAGAAAAATTTAATAGACCAAAGTGTTGAACACTGATTTGTCTAAAGTATTCGTTTTTTAAAGTGTACTTAGTAGGTTACATAGTAGGTTTTGGGTTGGTACAGATATCTCTGAACGTACAGATTGTAATTGATCTAGAACAGTATATATATTAGTTTTTTTAGGAATATTTTAACCTAACCTATATTATTTTCATGGTAAAAACGTTAAGAATATTTAGTTGATGTAGGTAATTCATATATCATTAAATCTTAATATATATTAATTACGTGTCACGTTGTTTGTCCGCTATGGACTCCTAAACTACCGAACCGATTTTAATCAAATTTGCACACCGTGTGCAGTGTGATCTAACTGAAAAGATAGGATTACATCTTAATTATCAAATATTTGATAGTCACAATTCTAACAAATGGCGCTGTGTTGAAAGTACCAACGTTTCACATAAGCTACAATTTAATGGCATAACCACCAATAAAGCACGGTGGTCCCCATGACTGGTGTTCTCCTACCGTTTCCCTTGAATAGTTTACTACTATGTAATATAACAAAAACCTTAGCCACAGCAACGCTTGGCCGGTCTGCTAGTATAATATATGAATTACCTACGCCTTAAATATGCGTCTCTTTTGTTTGCACTTTAAATAAACAAAATATTAAGTTTTACTCAAATACTATGTGAGAAGTGATATAATTAACATAGGCAAAAGTTGTCAATTGAATTGATCACTTAAAGCCAAAATTACTAAATATTTGACCAAATCTATTCTCTTTTTCCCCTATCTGTGTAGACGTTTCTACCGCCATTTTTCACATAACATAGGAATACCGCTATTATAAAACTTTGCTCACCATTCAACAGGGCCGGTGCCAACCTTCCCAGTAACCTTGTGAGAGTAGCCAAGTCCAGAAGTGCCGCTAGCATTCGATCTGCGTCGGGCGCGTTTCCCGCGACTGCAGCCCCCGCGCCACGTCCCACTAGACGTGCGTGTACGCCTGCTAAGCCTTGCCAACGCTCCATCTATAATGCGTGTAATACATACTTATTATAACAAAACCTTTTTTCAGTTACGTCTTTAACAATACGCAAAAACATTAAACATAAATAGGCACCAAAACAACAGGAATTTCCTCTTCGTGCTTGGAGATACGTAGAACATTCAATTACTTAAAACAAATATAAAAACACATTAAAACAAAAATAATAATAATGCAATGTTTATTATTTTAAACTTCGTTTTAGCTGTGACGTTTTTTTGTAATTTTTTTCTGTAATAAGACAAAAAGCAACCCTTTTTGTTTCATGTGGAATTTTTACAATCTAAGTTTCAAAATGCTTACCACAGCTGTGAACACTTCCAACGAAGCTAAATCGGCCACTCGAGCAATGCATTCGATGCAGTGTTTTAAAAATGTCTGCCATTCAGTTTCACCCTGCAAGAGAAATTTCATGTACAAACAAATAAAAAAATACAATAAACAAAAATAATTATGTTACAATCTTATATGCATCGCAGTCAAATATAAAATTCTAAATAATGAACTAAATATTACTGGAATAGTTCAAAAACTCATTAAAATTTTATTATTTAAGTTTTTCTTAGTAAGTCTCTGTCCTATTTAATTTTGTTTAAAAACCCTGTATAATGTAAATAAAAATACTATCTTAGACTAGCTCATCCCCGATTTCGAATCTGCTCTATAAAGTACATTTTATACGACACAAGAAAAAAGTTTGATTAAAAACGATTACGGCCCTATCCCAGCCCGAATTGCTGTGTCAGTGTCTCGGGGTGGACTGCGAGGCGCAGTGGAGAGCTGTAGCACTGAGTCGCGCCGGACCGTTTTAACAATTAGTTATGTAAAACATTAAATTAATGTAATTTTTTTTTTTTCTGAAATGGATTACTTGGCTTGCGATAAAATATATCGTGAAAATTTCAAAATCATGTTCTATATACATTTTCGTCATTAAATGAATTCAAAGTGCCAAAAATTGGCTATGTTTGGATTTTTTTTCTATCGAGCGTAGTTAATTAAATCGTGTATCGATCTTTCAAAATGGATACATAAACTACTCAACTCCACCATATATTTTTTCCATTCGCCCTACTTCAAGAAACGATGACGAAAAATGGAAAGAAACAATGTACTTTTTTGGAGTTTGGCGACCGGATAGGTCCTTAATAAGCCTCTCACTTTCACTATAGTGTCGTCTCCCTCACTCCATTAATGGGACAGCTCCGCTGAGACACCGTAAGGTAAAACTTATTGAATCTTAATCAAAAAAATCATATATAGGTCTTACATCGTCATCACAAACGTCATTGTCGAGGTGTTGCAATTGCGCTTTATTATGCTGGAACTGTATCTTGTTTAGAATACCGATTACAAGCGCCTGAAGAGCCTCCCAATACCTGTGATATTAAAGTTAGAATATGTAGATTCGATCTCCGTCAAAGCAACAATTTTGGAGTTGCGCTTTATGGGTTTTTGTTAAGGTGTTCTTTATAAAACACAAAAGATTCGAGATTCGTAGTATTGCACTGATATTATAAAAACTTAGCCTTCTCTCCGTTTTCTTGGAAGCAGCGATACCTACTGTACGTTTTAAATTACTAGTTTTAACAGTATTTTTAGTAACAAAAATATAAATTACTCTTGTGAGATGTCGGTGTATCGCATCATTAGCTATTAAGGTATGGAACAGCCACGTGAGCCATTGAAATTTCATTTGAACATTGACACAATGTGTTCTTGTAACTTTAAGAAAGTTGTCGAGAACTTAGACCTATTTATATTTATTTGGCATAATTTTTCTATAAATACGTATTCAGCGAATATATACAACATATTGTTGCTCATGGCGTATTAGTGCTAAGAGGAAGTAATATACTCACTTGGCAGTATCTTCAGGTTTTAACACATCAATAAATTGTAGCCATATATCCAAACAGCTTATAAACGTTTCACACGTCGGCACCTGTAAAGGAAGTTAATCGAAGGTACAATATTATATTTAAACAAGCTTTCTTCTTCTTAAAGTGCCTCTCCACTATTGGAGGTTGGCGGTCAGCTCGTCAAACTCCTTCTTATTTTTCCCCAAGCGCATCAGCTGTTCTACGCTGGCCACTCCAGTCCATTCTCTAATATTGCGGAGCCACGACTTCCTCCTTCTGCCAGCGCGTCTTTTCCCCTCGACCTTGCCCATCATGGTTACTTGAAGAAGTCGGTACCGTTCGTGTCGAAACACATGTCCCAAGTAACTTATCTTCTTCTTTTTAATATTCAACGTGAGTTCTCGGGATCGTTTGACGCGCCGTAGAACTTCTTCGTTCGTGACTCTATGGACCCAGCTTATCCTCAGCATTATTTAACTAAATCTAAACAAGCTTTACTTAATGTATTGCTTAAATATTTTTTAAAAATTGAATTTTTTACTTGATTTTTAATTTGGCGTTATCCCATTTGGCTTACGAAAAACATATCTGTAGTGACATGAAAAACAAATAGATACCAACATGCATATTTCAATCTCAAATTCTTTTATTCGACTCGACGATATTTTAAATACATACGTTTCAATAACTTGTTATTCGACAAAAGCAAAATCATTAGACAAAAAATGGACAATTTTAAAGTCAGTATCGATATAATTATTGAAGCATTTATTGTTTCAGTAATTTGTAAAATGTATCTCAAGAAATCAAAAGTGATTTTGAATCCCGGAGAGAATCGAATGCATTCTTAGTACGCTTTAATACAAACCTGGAATGTAAACTGGAACAAATATGACAAGAACTCTATGGCGTCAAATTCGGGTTCCGCTTCAAGTCTTTTGAAATGCAACGAGACAAATAACTTTAAGAATTCCGATAACTTATTTAAATACCTGAAACGGACAAACATTGAATTATTTATTGAAATACTTGCAATAGATTGTGATTTTTTTACGAAAAAATAACCTACTATATCGTTAAACAAAAAAACCGATTTAAAAGACTGTAACCTTCTGTTTGAAGTTGGTCAAAAGACATGACATATTTCTAGCAACAAAAATTAAATGTGACTCGAGGCCCGTGACCTAATTAGGGTGCAACAGATTTGGTGTCTGTTGTATTTCTCTTTTAGGCTGCCGTTTGTTTCGCCGAGAAGCGAAAATAATACCTTCTTTGTTTATACCATGAGTTAATACATATACATATGTATACAATACTCATGGTTTAATACTTGAACAAACTAGTTATAATATTTTTTTATTAACGCGTATTACACACTGAAAAAATCCAGTTATCATAAATCTATTCTATCTCAAAATTGCTATTATTTTTTTAACATACCGCGAACATGGTTGCTATAATATGAAGGAGAAGTTGTTTTTATAAGTTTAATTTTTATCATCAATGAAAATAAAAACTTCAAAATATTGTAGAATATATTTAGTAGGTATACTTTATTTCTGCGAATATGCCTTACTCGTGATGCGTTCTCTGCATGTTGTGTGGATTGTGCGTGAGATGACGCAACAGGCGTAACGCGCAGTGGTGTAAACGCAAAGCAGTTGCCGCGGAAGATGGTGGCGCGTATCGCCTGTACAGCAACTCACACACCCCACCCAGGCCCGCTAACGCTGCCTCTACGCTCTTTATAAAACATACACACGTTGTAGATTATATCTATTTATAATTACAAAAAAGTATAGACTCGTTGCTTCATATAGCTATAGTAAGGCTTTAATTATAAGGGTCGGTGCGGAACGAGAACCGTCGTGGGATTTGAGGTGGCAACACTCTTAAGTTTCAGTAACAGTTACGTCATTATAGTTCGTCATTAATCATCTTGATAATTTATATAAAAACATACATTTAGGTTAGTTTGCATAACCGTAATGCCGGTTCTCTTTCAGACTCCACTATATGTTCAACAAATGCATTACACACGAACGATAATTGTTTTTTATTATCTACATTTGAGACAACAAAAGATATTTAAAAAATTAAGAAAACAGAATTGTTTTTAAGAAATATCTCCAATCCAAAAACACATTGAGGTGCAGATTTTACAGGTGAAGTTAAGTTGATGTATTAAGTTTCCAAGTTCATATTATCTTCCCAGATATTTAAAACTTGCTTAACAATAAAATTAATTCATAAATTAAATTTGGAAATATACCTGAGACTGGGTGGCTGTACTTCCCCAGTAGAAAACAGTTGTGACTAGAGATGGTGGAACATGAGATGACAGCGGAAGCCAAGAGAATAAATGCTGTAATGTAGTGAGACATTTAACTACTATCTCCATGTTCATGTTCCTGGAAGCAAAGAAATAAAATTATAATTTTTTTAAAGTATAAAAGCACTGCAGCCCATTTATAAAAACAGATACAGCGCAGCTGTTTCCATTAATATTTTACTTTATAGAAAAGTTATCCATGCCTTTCATTTTTTTCCATAGATCAAACTGGGTTCCAAAAGAGATCAAAGTGAGTTAATATTGATAATAATACACATTACAATTATTCTAATTCACAAAATATATTTTTGTAAATTAACAAATTATGATAAGGCATAATCAAATCTCCTTTGATAAAATATATATAAATGCACTTACTTTTCGTTTGATTGTACATCATGGGCATTAGCAAGTAAATCTGGTAGAGCTGAAGTCTGTGGCATGCCAGAAGTTGGGGAAGGAGGTGGATTAGACTGACCTTCCTTTTCAGCATTTTTTTCCAGAATATCTAGAAAAATGGTAATATAATTAGAACTATAAACTGTTTAACAAATTATATGCATTATACTTTTACTTATTGCTTATTATCTTTCCACTCTATATTTTATTCTAATACCTTTTGCATGAAATAGAATGCATCTTACTGTTAAGAGCTGCAAGCATTTGTGGCATTCCCTTAAGCATTAACCTCTCCAATTGACTTCGCCGTGCGGAAGGGAGTAATACACCGGTATCTCTAGCAGCACCTAATTCTTCACTAGCTGTTTGGGCTAACACCAAACCGACTATACATCTTTGGCCATCATATTTTAGAAGCTGTCAATAGAAAAACTTATTACAAGGTGTATGTTAAAGACCAAACTAAAGATAAAGTCTAGACTAAGTTGATGCCTATATTTCAAAAACGTATTGGATTTTAACATACGATAGTCATATTAAATTATCTTGACCTGAATTAATAGGCAACATTGAATACATAAAATGCTAAAATATTTCTTGAATACCTCCACAATGTTGTTGAAAAAGTCTGGATAAAGATGCGGCCAATCATTCCTGGCTATAGCAACAATTAGGGCAGCTAATTTATTTCGTATATAGTACATCTTGTCATGTTTAGCTGTCAGTTCATACAACAATGTCATTCTAATTTCAACTTTCTCATCATCACTTAAATAATACCACTGTCTGTTGATAATGTTCTGAAAGTATATAAAAAGTTATTTTATTTTGTTAAGTTAACCTCGACAGTAATGTTCAAATTTATTGTACTATAGTGTCTAAACAGAAAAGTTTAGATCTTTCTGTTTCTAACCAGGTTGACTTTTCACTGGCTAGTTAGCGTTTTACTTAAATCAATTCCATGGTAAATTTTGATACAAAGATTAATATCAACAAAGTGATTGATAGAATAGTTTAGGTTTCAGATGTGTTTCACTTTGCTGTGTTTAGCTTACCTCAAGAGTAGTTAATATTAGCATAAGCACATATTGGTTCTGAGATTTTTGCAAAAATAACAAACAATGTTTCCATGATTCTCTATTATTAAAAAAACTTTCAAGCATCAACTCAATTTCTCTTTTTCTAAAATTATTTGTAGTAGGTGCATTAAACTCTAACATAACCATCTCCAAGGAGGCAAGGGCCTCTGTACTTTCAAAATTACTCTGAAATAAAAATTGTTACACTAAATATTATTATAGAATTTTAAGTCTTAAAAGCTTGAACATTTTTAAGTATTTAGCATCGTGTAAAAATTGAAAATATAAATCAGAACCTTACCATGATTATTTCTGTATTTTCATATATTTTTTCGCTTCATAACAATTAGAATTTTACAATTACCAGGTATTGGTAGGTTGTATGATAGAAATATTGAAATATAATGATAAATTATAGGTAAATAACTTTAAGTTATAAGGGTTTTAGTTTCATGCCATTATTCGTAAATCGAAAAGAGAACCTCCCAAAATTACATTCCGACTTTAGTTTATAATTTAATTATTGTGATTAAATTATTATCTCTTCGCTATCACTCACAGATTAGATATTAGTATATAGTATACTTGTCAGTTATCAACTTTTTTTTCGGTTGGACTATTTTAACAGAAAATAAGTATTCTGTGGTTCACATTGACCTACGCCTTAGCATATATTCAAAGGACATTGGGCTATTGTATACAGGGGCTTTAGTCAAGATGCCTTAACAGTAGTGTATGTAGAGAGTTGAAAACTAAATTTGTATGGAAATGACACTTCGCATCGAAAAGTTTTCATACTAATTTAGTTTATCTAATATATAAAATTCTCGTGTCGCGGTGTTTGTAGTTAAACTCCTCCGAAACGGCTTGACCGATTCTCATGAAATTTTGTATGCATATAGGGCATGTCTGAGAATCGGAAAACATCTATTTTTCATCCCCCTAAATGTTAAGGGTAGTCCACCCCTAAATTTTTTATTTTATTTTTAGATAATTATTTTTTATTATTATTTTATGATACAGCATTAAAAAATACATACAACCCCTAATTTTCAACCCTCTGCGATCAACCCCTTTTTTTATTATAAATGATATACAAGGCAAAACGACGTTTGCCGGATCAGCTAGTCTATTTATAATATTCCAAGATGACATTAATTCGCAACTGTAAATGAAATAAAGATTCAAAAGTGGACATTTTTGGAAATATTCATTGGCTTAAGTACGTCCGCCACATCATATATACGTCTTACGTTTGCAAAATATAATCTAAAGCATACTTATGCTTTAGATAAAAGCAGCAGAATCTAAGAACAAAAACTAGCATTGAAACCATGCTAAAATAAAGGATATGTTGGTCCTTTACTTTCTAATATCAACTTAATGGGTAAAAATTATTGAAATTATGTTTGGCTTATTATATTTCACGTAACTTAGTAGTTTTAGTTCTGTTCTGGAAAGAGACCCGTCTTGGGATTTAAAACTTGAAGCAGCGTGTTTTTGTCTGATGTAGGAGAGTTGTACATTAGAATGTAATGTAATTATCATTATTACTTATGTGTAAATCTTAAAACGTTAAGGGTAAGATTCAGAAATAAGATTTAGTGCTAATAGAACCCTCAGGGTCATATGATCTAGGTGTGAGGTGTTTACTGTTTACTCTTACAGCTTATATACGGGGTCTATCCTTTAGTTCCTTTTCTAAGTTCGTGATATTCTTTCCTTTATCATTATATTACTTGTTCATATATGCTTTTATCCATAAGGTATACAATTATATATACCAAACATATATACATATATGATTGTAAGTAATGTTATCCCTAGCCTCTACTTGGGGCTTGCCTACAGTCACTATTCAATTTCGATAGTCGAGACCCACTTACACTAAACGACATTGTATAGAATTACAAATGACATTAGTTCACACTTTGTCTGGTGAAAATTTTCATACAAATTCGTTTGGCGTTAGAGGGTCACGCCTGTCGAAAAGTGTTTTTGTCTCAAGTACTTGGTTTACCTGTGGACTGTGGTGCATATATAATTTTTAATATATGAAGTGTTTATACTTTATATAGTATATACTCTTGAGTCTTGATTAATGATTACTTTCATTACCGAATTGTATCACAGGCCTCAGGCCATAAATTCTTTAAAAAAAACATTGTACCTATTTATTATATTGCAGTATTTACTGGTAAAAATTTAAGTGTTTTTAAGTCATTCAAACTGTTTTAAATTTACAACTTTGTATCTAAAGTATAAAGGTAAAACTAAACTGAAAGTCAAAAGATTAATATACATACCTGAGATTGTGTTTAAAGCATAGAAATCTTTAACTATGGAGATAGACTCATCTAACATAGATGAAAATAATCAAGAAAAACAATCTGTAGAAAGCTCGGTTATTCCAGAGAATGAAAAGCCTGAAACAAATATTCTACCTACACCAACAGCTCCCAATAATATTAGTGACATCGATTCCACTTCAAATTCTGTAAGCAAAGAAGGCAAAGCAAAGAAACCCAAAAAACGTAAACCAAAAGTTCTTCGTGATGTTACTGCCCCTCGTCAACCTCTAACTGGTAAATATCTTAAGTACTAAATTTGTTTTCCTCATTGTGCTTGTGTCTTGATTGAAACAAAAATAATGTTTAACTAGCTATTGAAAATAAACTATAATATAAAAGACGGATAAATATGTAAAGGTTGAATGCAATGGCTGGTCTTATTGCAAGTTAAGATTAAGAGTCCAAGCTACATGGTTATGCAAAAAAACAAATAACACTAAGGTGCATAAGTTGTGCATCAAACACATTTAATAGGAACAATTTAGAATTAGGATCTTAAAGGATGTATGGAGAATACTGAAAGACTTGCAATTTAAGTGGTTGGAAATAATTTCTGGGATATATTGTAGGATAAAATATTGTAGATAGACCTTTGAATCCTAAATCTTACTTTGAAGGCTTTAAACGAATCCAGTGATTTGCAGCAATGTAATAATTTTTTTTATTACTGTTAAAAATACTTATAGGATATGTTAGGTTTTCAAATGAGCGTCGTGAACAACTTAGAGCAGAACAGCCAGAGCTTGGCTTTGCAGAATTAACAAAAAAATTGGCAAGTGAATGGAGTAAGTTACCTGTAGAGGCAAAGCAACAATATTTAGATGCTGCAGATCATGATAAAGAAAGGTACCTGCAAAATTGTTTTAGTTATGTCATTTTATATTTTAACTATTGCTATTAAATCATTATTGCAGTCTGAGTGAATAGTATATGCTACATAACCTTATTTTAATTAATTATAAATTATTGTATATCATTATTTGTATTAAAGTAAATAAGTGACTTATATTCAATTCTAATATGTCATTCCAAATTATTATTATTTAAAAAATAAAATGTATATATATTTCATATAATATCATAGATTTTTGGTATCTTTTAAGGTATATGAAAGAGTGGACTGAATATAAAAAAACAGACTCATATAAAGAGTTTCGGAGACAGCAAATGGAACAAAAGGATCCTAATAGTTCAACAAAGAAGTTAAAACAGATCCAATCTAATGACAATAATAATGTTTCAGGTGAGAATGAAATATAAAAGGTAAAGATTGACGTATAAGAATAAACACAAGCAACTTTCTGTACCCACACCTTATTATGCAAAGTTTTTTCCTATGGTCCCAGATTTATAAAATTTCTCTTTTTTTTTTCCTAAATACTAATTCTGGACATACTGTTTCCATTAATAAACATGCAAATTTACAGGTAATGCACTACTCGATCAAACAGTGCCAGTAACAAACACCACCTCAGCCTCTACAAACAATTCAAGTCGCCTAGCTACGCCGCCCAGAACAAGACCTTGTGTGACACCAGCATTAGTAAGTATCTTAACACGGAAGTACGTATTAACGTTAAGTATGTATTCCAGAACATCACTATAACTTCAATCTGCTTTCAAGAGCGGTCTTTTTTTTATTTGAATTTTGCATTAGGGCTTTTTCACACATACCACAACCACACCACGTCGCAATGACAAAATTCTGTCCAGCAGTGGTTACGTGTGAATAGTGTCGGTGCAGCTTTTTGTAGTTGCGTTGTGGTACCGACAAAATGGCGATGTGGTTGCATAGTCGCCAGTAGTTGCGATGCGGTTACGTCGTGTGCAGACACAATTCGACTCGGAAACACGTTCCGCAATGAAAGCCGGAGTTGACTGACCAAACTCATGTAATTCGAAGAGGAAACTTTGTCACCTTAGTCGAACGCAGAATGAATGAATCGGGGGAGGGGAAAGCGGCGGGCGCGCACTGTCGTTGTGTCTCCGCAACGTTTTGTTTGCGATGTGGTCAGCCACTAGTTCACAGTGCCGCTGGTGGTCGCGTTGTGGTTGCGATGTGGTCGGTATCACACACACGGTCGATAACGACTGCAAAATGTGGTACGTGTGAATAGTCCTATTCATTTTCAATACAAAACATACGCCCGGCCAAGTGGTGTCGTTGAGGTGTGGTTGTGGTACGTGTGAAGAAGCCCTTAAGACCGATTGATGAAGCGGAGATTGTTACTTGAGATAGCAATTGGAATATGGGACTCAAAGTTTTTAATTAGAAGAAACTTAAGATATCTAAAAGGTTGCGAATAATTTTAAAATCTGTAACACAATATGCAGTATAAGCTTGTTATTCTAGGGTATATTTTCTCTAAATGCGGGAAACTTGTGATTCAAACTTTCACAGTAGCTTTCTAGTGTGACCTCATGTAACAATCAAATACGTATAACGCGCCTCACAAGTCACAATCGCTATAGACGCAGAGGAATCACGCATTTAGAATTATTAGGCGAATTGTCACAGATATTCATTAAGCCCCTGTAAAGTGGTTGATAACGCATATAACCCAGGAAAATGTTACCCTGACCCTGTCAGGTTGCTAGGGCTTGGGTTCGATTCCCGGCTAATAATCTAATTTTTAAATTACAGGGAGAGGATCTTGGTGATACAGACATACCAATATTTACGGAACAGTTTCTCCAGCACAACAAATTAAGGGAATCAGAGTTACGACAGCTGAGAAAGGCCAATTCAGATTATGAACAACAGGTAATAGAATATACACATACTTCTATTTCAGTTAGCAAGGCTATTCAGGATTGCGCAACTAAACCTAGAATTTTTATTCCAAAACAACTCTTTATTATAATAATTACTAGCAGTTAAAGATATGAGTATATGTTAAAGGTATTTTAAGAGGTTCATATATGATACTCACTCATATATGAGAATATGATACAAACTATAATTTAAGCAATGCATTATTGACAAATCACGCATAAGGGTATACTTTTATCCAGAATGCAACTTTGCAACGTCACGCTGAAGAAGTAAGCGCGGCGACAGCTCGGCTGCGAGCAGAAACCGCAGCAGCTGCGGAGCGTACAGCTGCGCTGGTTGGACATCGCAAAGCACTTGTCGCTGCCTTGGTTCAAGCTTTGCAGTCCACTATTTTACCTCTATCAGGTTCTTAATTTAATACTTGTATCACAAATGTGTTGAATCCAAAGGCCCCAAATATAAATTCTTACGATTAAGAACGTAGAATACCTAGATCGGTGATCACTTTATTGCCTTTAATGACAGGATCAGTAGCTCTCTACTGAAGTGTATTTTTAAATAATATATTACACACATGTTAAATATGTTATGCTTCAAAATGCCTGTGTAGGCATGTCTAAAAACTTTATTATGTTAATTTTCACAGGTGGGCCAGAAGGTGCAACAGAAAACAATATAGAGGAATATATGGAAAAATTGCAAAAGATGGTAACTGAGAACAAGAACAATGCATTGCTAAAGCAAGCTCTTGACAATCTTAACTATGTTTCATTTCATCTGCCAGTCCTGGGTTAATAGGGTGACACAAGAAGGATAGCCAGGATAGAAAAGTTTAGAATAGTAATGGACAGATCGAAATGGTAACATTTGGAGATGTTTATTAAGAGACAAGCTGATTAGTTGTAATAATATTAATAATAATAGTATGGTATATAGATGTATAGAGGAATTAAAATTTTAAAAAAGACAATTAATTTACAGTAATGATAAATCATATTATATAAATAATTAATTATAAACAAATAATAGAAGGGGAGCCCAAGAAAGTAAATAGAGATTCACTTGGGCTGTGGGGACGTATTGAATTGTGACAGTTTAATGCTAAAAATAAAAATAAAGTATTCCCTATCACCGATGGGGAAAGCTATACTAGCGCGTCAGATATAATGCGTATGCATCTCGCGTCTTTTTGAAAGAGGAAAAATAATAATCTGCCGGTTTGCATGGTGGGGCTGACCGTCAGATGGGGTAGAAAATATTCTAGGGCGTCAGGTCAGGTAAGGGATTCTTAGTGAACCCTCTAGCAGCCCCTATTTAGAAGACTGACGATTTTGCCGCGACCATATGTAATGGGCTTTTTTTCTAAATAAAAAAAAATAGTGACCTCGAAACATTCAAGTGTGTTAGAATATTATATTATACAGACGTGTCGTACCGAACATAATACACATATCGTCCACATAATTGTCGACGATCTTATAATTTTTTGGAAGATTGTTGGTTAAAAAAACAAAGGACAAGTGGCGCGAAGTGTGAGTCTTATTAACTATTTAGCTACTTCGGTTTGTGCAAATCAGCAGATTATAATGTCGTGAATCGTGACGAAAATAAAAATTGAACCGTGGTGGCATTTTTCTAGCAATCTATTTTTTTACTAATCTAAATTGCCCTAAACATTTGACCCTATGTACAGGTTATGGTGGATACTTCACAAGGTTGCTCTCCATTTTTTATTGATTGCCCCGCTTGGGCTTCTCTACTATAAATGTAATAAGAATAAATATTATATATGTATTTTATTTGATGAACAAAGGCATGGAAAATAAATTGGCAGAAATCACATATTTTCTACACCACCTCTTATTAATGAAGTCTAAATATTGACAATAAAACAATTAAATATATTTACCTTTTATTTTACAATATTATCTCGTAATTGCTATGTATAATCTAAATTACAAATGAAATCGAAGACAAAATAATATGAGATATAATAAAATTGTTATAGACCTGCTACATAATTGACAGGAATTATTCTAATATTTTGCATGGAGGAACCATAGTGAAAATTATTGTTTTTCTGAAGGTTTCCAAATTTATGTCCTGTCCATTACTTAATACAATTACTTTGTATGCCTGTAGGCATAATTATAGTAAAATTTAGAATTTTGTTTATCCCTCACTTTCTATATCAGAATAATGGTCAGCTTTAGAACTTTTACCATCAACATCATATTCATGTAATTTCTTTCTCCATATTTTGATGAGCATATCCCAAGACCTCCTACTATACTTAGAATACTTATCTGGTGTTTTTGGGTCTTCTTTTGCTCTGTCTGATCTAAAAACATTTTAGAAAAATATGAAATGTTAGAAAAAAAATCACAAAACTAATTATTAATACTTACATAGAAACCTTAGATAAGTAATTCTGGTAGCCAACTGTATTTTTTCCAAAATCAATTTGTTTCTGACGTCTCTGTAAAACTGAAGGATCCATCTCGATTTCCAATTCCTTTTTTGGTTTACCACTGCCTCCACTACAATTTTAATAATCATTTATCAATAACAATTGAACTATTTATCTTTCATTCAGTTAAATTTACACTTTTGATTTCATACCTAGAAACACTTTCAGTATCATGTTCAGAATTATGACGTTTTTGTTTTTTTTTACGACTTGTTTTATCTTTGGTTTCCAACTTCATCTTTTCTTTTGTGGCTCTTCGACCTTAAAAGACACGTAAAATTGTAGATAAGTTATAACGACTACATTAAGCATTGTGCTTTTATAAACACTGCAAATAATAACAAACCATTTTGTTGTTGCGGCTCATTTTCACTGGTAGGGGTGATACCAATGACACATGCACTCATATTGAAGACACTTAAATTTTAATAGTATAAGAAAAAAAAAGCCTTAATACGCTCACTAAACTATCGTAAAACTATAGCTTGAATTTGTAAGCTCAGAACAACAAAAATTCAATGCTCTAGCAAATGTTTTAAATAATAGTACATCTCAAACTTTCAAGTAAAGGGGACTAACATTAATTTAATGAATTTTACTGAAAATCACTAATTGAATCATTTCAACTTCGTTCCAACTCCCAAGCGACAAGCACACCGTATTAACTTTTAACCCGCGTAAACAATTATTTAAAAAAACAAGTGACAAAACTGACATTGCGAAATATGGACATTAGACGTGTGTCTTGTGATAAAAGTGGTGTTTTTTGACTTATCTGTGGTAACTGGTAAGTAATGTATAATAAAAAAAATATAGTTTTGTGGTAAAGTGAGTGGGGGGAAGATTGAACGGTTTTTTGATGAGATGAGCAGAGTTGTGTTTGTAACTCTTGTAGAACATTAAATATTTACCTGTACTAATTTATGGCTGTGATTAGTAACAAGCAAAAACCATTCTTTTCTATCATATCAATAACATATTGTTAAATCTGTTCCAAAGCAGAGAAAATAAGTAAGGGAGCGTTCAAGTATTACGTAACGTGTTTTGGGAGGAGGGGGTCCTTTTGTAAAACTTTACGATGCGGGGCGGGGATTAAATTACGCGTTATTGTTAATATTTTTTTCGAATTACACCACATAATAGTAACTAAAGGGTCACTAGGTGGTCACGAAACGTTTTTCTATACTTGGGTACAGTACTGTACTTGGGTACTGAAAAACGTTACGGCGAGTTACATGGGTGGGGGGGTCAATAATCTCCAAAAATTGCGTTACGTAGTACTTGAACGCTCCCTTAATCAAAAAATAAAGATACGACCACAAAACTCACATCTGCCTTTAGTGAAAAAATAGCTGTATTTAACAACGATGCATCTAATTGTTTGTTTTTTATATATCAATCTTACCCCAACGGGTAAAGATAGAAACAAACGTTCTCAAACTATGTCATCTCAGTTTAAAGCCAACCACGAATACAAAATTTAGTGAATCAATCTGGTCCTGGAACATCGTCCTTAAATGGTTTTAACGCTGTTTTTTTTGTCCGGTTGAAAAGCGTAGCAATACGATTTTTAAAAATTTTAGTTACTCCAAATGTCAAAACCTTTCTTTTTACTTTTTCTACGGCTTCGGCCACATCGTCTTGAGTATATTTTTATCTTGCAAAAACGTGCTATTAGGTCAATTTAATGCTTGAAACCAGGCACTTTGCTTAGAAATTTGTTCAAGGAAATCGATATTTTGACGGTACCTTCCCAATATATCTGTATCGTTTTTGTGCGTAGTAGGCGCTTGATTGGAACCCGCAAGGAAAGCGGAAGCGTGGCCGTCCCAAGCAAATCTGGCGCCGTACAGTCGCAGACGAGGCAAAGAGAGCCGGAAAGACTTGGAGCGAGGTGAAATACGAGGCTCAAGACCGAACGCGATGGAGACTCACTGTGGACTGTGGTCTGCCCCATCTAGGGGTTATAGCCTATAGGACATTAAGTCAAGTTAAGCTAACTTAATACCAATGTAATCTAGTTATTTCGATAGGGCGACTAGTTACGTTTAATTTGGTATCACCATTTTGTATAAACAATCAGTTTTAAACGGTCAAGCGTGTTAAAAAATTTTGTTTCGCATTTTATTCCCGCTTTTGTAACCATTATTTCTTGGAAAGTAGACAATATTTTAAATTGTTTTTTTCATTTTAAGGTAATAAAACCCTTTAACTCAATATAATTGCACAAAACTAAATGTTACATTAAACAGCGGATTAGTTACAGTTACGTATAACTGGAAAAAGGTTAGTAACAAAATGCCACTAATTCCGGCAGAACTCGTCTTCGGAAGGTATACTCACAGGAATGTCGACGGAAATAAGTAAGTACTCTTAAATTATTAAATTCGACATTAGGTTATCAGTTAGACATTTAATCTTGATATTATTGGAATTGAATAATATCTCAGTAATATGACCTATTTAGGCTTCCAAGCATGTGTGCTAAACTTGGATCAGTACCGGATTAGCCACATAGCAAGAGTAGCAAATGCTACGGGCCCCGCGAACTTAGGGGCCCCGCGCTCCAAAGCCTGTCTGACCATACCTAATAAAAAAAAGTAGGTATTAATTTAGATAGTAGCGTATAATATGTTGCATACCTTTAACGCGAAGCGCTTAGTCTGTACTTCACTTCCACATAAAAATAAACTCGACTTCGTCAAGTATAATCGTAAAAATAAGTACGTATTTATCTTTTTAACGTTAATTTTCAAATTTTAATTATAATCGATATACATATTTAGACTAGCATGTTATATTTTGTACCCTTTAGATTTTTATTTTTATATAGGTAGGTATACATTTATTTTGCGAGTTTACGTAGCCGAGATTGTACTTTTCTAATCGATTTTAATATAATATCGATAATAAGTATTTCGAGGAAACAAGCGAACTATTTAAATCCTGAAGTCTAACCAAGGGCCCCTAGGCAGAATTTGCTACAGGCCCCGCGCTGGCTTTATCCGGCACTGATTTGGATACAAACTCGAGACAATTGTTTGGTAGTTTCTTATATATAGGCATTCACGCATTTTAGGAAGGTAAATATAATTGTAGATAAATGATGTTGACAGAAAGCTTCCATTGTCTGTGTTACGCAAAACTTATTTTTTATTGAATTGTTTCTTTTTAAATTAAAACTTGACTAGAACCTTTTCCTCTGAAGCTCATCGGTAAGAAAATCATGAACTATAAGATATATTATTTATTATGATTTTCACAATTTATTCCAATTGTTTTTAATAAATTGAAGAATTTGATGAACACTTTCTTTCCCGCCTGTGCCACCGAGGTACTCTATTGAGAGGGAACACAAATCTTCTTTCCAATTTATTTTTACAATTGCTTGTGATAGAGGGTTGGGCTTTGAAGTATTTTCTATTATCTTTATTTCAGATGTTATATTTGAGGCATTATCCACGGGTCTAGCATTTGGCCTTTTAATTGGATCTTCATCTGTGTTATTTTCAACAGTACCATACATGATGCATTTATTGCTTTCTTCAATTTTTTCTCTTAAAGAATCATTATTATAACAATCTCTAATGCTTTGAACATCATCTTTTTTGTGGTGCTCTAGGGACTGTTCAATTATTCCTTTATTTTCAATTGGTGTATTTATAATGCTACCAAACTTGGGTTTTTTCAATAATTCATTGTCTAATTGCTTTTGAAGCCTTCTTTTACGCCTTTGATTTGACCAAGTATTTGTGTAAGCTATTATATTTAAACATAGTTCATTTTTCCTCTTAGTTATAATTTTGTATTGTATTTTTAAATCATCCAAAACAAACTTCAATTTATTACTTACACCTTCCATAGTATAAGATTGGTCAGGTACTTTAGGAATTACAAAAGTTATTGGAGAATTCTTTTTCTTAGTTTTATCTTTAACAGTAACTAGAAGAAGAAAAAAAATCTAATAAGTGCCTTCTTGAGATACATATTAGAGAATGAGCTAACTAATTTGTTTTATAGACTTAATTATCTTTTATCAGGTCAAGTAATCAAGATTTTCTTAGTTAAGGAATATTTTAAAAACAAACAATCTTATTATGAGTGCAGAATCTGTACAAAAAATACAAACCTAATTTTAATAAATCACAACTATTGTGGTAGGACCAAGCCACACCCCATCTTGTGACTCTACCTTGACAAAACTCTGTAGTTGTGCATTTGATTCCTTCTGCTTTAAGGTCTAATAGAAACTCCTTCAAATTGTACTTATGTCCAATCATAGTAGTAAATATCCTGAAAATTATGGGAAATAAAAATCAATATCTAAATAACTGGATTTAATATTATATATATATATTACCACATTCATACAATTCTGAAATTGTAGTAATAATGGCTGTTTTAGATATACTTATTTATATATCTAATCGCAGGCAAAGTTTTATTATAGTTATGAATAAAACAACTTACAGTATGTTATCTTTTAACTCTTGGCTTTCCTCTAGAATCTGTCTACAAAATTGTAACTCACCACCCTCTGTAACTAATTCTTGTGGTGACCCCGTAAAACCATTTTTAGGTGGAGGTCTGTAAACATTTATAGTTCAGATTTAGAAAAAGAGACCAATTTTTTTAATGCATCATTTATCTACTGAAAAATGTGGAGACTTATAAATGACTTAGCTAAAAACAAAGTGCATGACAGACCTGGACCAGACAAACTTGAAACGGCAGCTGGTACTATTACGGACAAAAAAGAAATATGTGAAAGTTTTAACTCATATTTTTCGACTATTGGCTCAACCCTAGCAAATATGATTTCTAAAAAATCAAAAGTACCTCAGATTTTAGAAGAGTGTAGTCTAACTGATAGAACAGAATTGCGATTTCTGAAACCAGTAACCACGAAAGAAGTTATTACCATAATTAAAAATTTGGACTGTAACACTGCATCTGGCATTGATGGTATTAGTACAAAATCAATTAAATGCGTAAAAGACATTATTGCCACGGAACTAACAGTCTGCATTAACTATCATTTGGCACGAGGTATTTTTCCCAACGAGTTAAAGGTTGCAAAAGTTGTACCAATTCATAAAGCCGGAAGTAAGCTTGACCCGTGCAATTATCGCCCTATATCAGTTCTCCCAGTGCTTTCTAAGGTCTTTGAGAAGATTCTTTATAACCAATTAGAGTCATTCCTTAATTCAAAAGGTTTCTTTTACCGAAAACAATATGGCTTTAGAGCTCAATCAAATACTCTCGCTGCCACAATTGACCTCGTAACCAAAATTAAAAATAAAATTGATCAAAAACAAGTTGCCTTAGGTATATTTATCGATCTAAAAAAAGCCTTTGACACCATTAGTCATGAAAAATTATTACAAAAACTAAAACTTACCGGTGTTACAGGCAAAGCACTTGAAATTTTTAAATCATATATGGAGAACCGAAAACAAATAGTAAAAATAGGTGAATATGAAAGCAATTCCTGTATCCTGAATTTTGGCGTTCCCCAGGGATCAATATTAGGCCCCCTCATGTTCCTCATTTATATTAACAGTATCAGTGATTTGGGTCTCAAAGGTGACATCTCCCTTTATGCAGACGACACAAGTCTCTTTTACTTTGGAAACTCGATCGAAGCTCTAATAGCCGACGCTCAAAATGATCTTAATCTGTTAAATGAGTGGTTTCAATCAAATCTTTTAACTATTAATATTACAAAAACAAATTATGTTATTTTTGCAGCAAAAAATAAAAAAATAAATAATAATTTCGAACTTAAAATAGACGGAAAAATACTTGAACGAAAACCTAAAGAAAAATATCTCGGACTTATTTTGGATAGTAACCTAACTTGGAAGCCACATCTAGAAAAAAATAAACTTAAACTAACTCCGCTCACAGGGGCACTGCGAAACATAACAAATTGTCTCCCACAAAAAGTGCGGTATCTGATCTATAATTCTCTGGTTAAGCCTCATGTCGACTACCTCATCGAGGTCTGGGGTACTGCAGCAAAGAGTAATTTGGATCCTATCCAGAGAACTCTGAATAGACTGATTAAAAACTTATTTAACTATAAAACTTCGGACGCCTACTGAAAGGATATACGAGGAAACAAAATTAATGAATATTAAACAAACGTACACATACTACACTTGTATTCTAGTACGCAAAATATTAAATAGGGAAATTAATTCTAATATAAAATTTTTAACCAAACAACAAACACGAAATACTAACTTAAGACGTGCTAGTTACTTGGTGACCCGCCCTCCTAGAACTAACTATGGCAAAAGAAGTTTGGAGTATGAGGGTGGTACAATTTATAATAAGTTACCATCAGTTATAAAAGCAGAACAAAATTATGCCCGATTTAAAAAGCTTCTAAAAACTTACACATTAATTACATACAAATAAGTGATTAAAATATAATATGTATATATATATATTGACAGGAATGCGATAACACTTGAAATGTTTAATGTCTAAAGAACTTTAAACTAACACTCCTCACGGTGTTAAAGAATTGTATTTGATATTGACCAAAATCTGCCTAAAAGTGATTTTAGTCTGTAAAAATGTTTTATAAACCTGGTACATGCCCTAAATATATAAATATAGGAATAAACTAAAAATAAAATAGTGTTATGAAAAAAATTAAAATAATCAATGTAAACTTGTTATATCAGACTATGCCATCAATGCCACATCTAGTAAAAACTCAAATTCGTACATCCGTGTTTTGCTTGGTTGACTGATCAAGTTTATTATGTCTACCCACATTTTTGGTGCTGTTCTGTTTTGTTATTTTATATATGTACCTACATCTGTGCGCTCTAATTTCTAATTTTTAATCTTAGTTTAAATATGTGTTTCTCAGTAAGTGAATTTTGTATGCAATTCTTATGAGAAATAAAGTTATTCTTAAACCTAAACCTACTATGTTTTATTGATATTGAAAATTGTACCTTGCCGGGCTTCGAGATTCCCATACTTCTTGTAGACTCACATAGAATGGTGGATTGCACATACAAAAGTCATATTGTAAATTTTTCTCCAGAAACAAATACTTTAGAGTAAATTTTGATTGATTTTTCCTTACTGTAATAAGATTGTTTTTAAGAAAACTCTGAAACAATGCTTTCATTTCACAAAATTCATAATAGTGTCACAACAAACTATTTCTTCATAGACAGTTTCATAACTTCATAGAGGGGTATGTTCATATTTATTATATGTATGGATAATAATAGTTATAGATAACAATTTTACACTATTTACACAAAATTTCTTAATTAGCAGATCATATTTTAATGGTAAAAATAACATAAATATTAATACAATCCCAAGTTAACTTACATGCAATGAGATCTTCTAAATTATTTTGTTTTACATTTTTATTAGCTACTTTTAAACTTTCATCATCAGTTTCTGTACCAATCATATGCCAGTTATTTTTTTTTGCAGCCAGTAATGGATATATGGCACAGGCACCAGTACCTATATAAAACATGCACAATATTTTAATTTGACATACAATGGTGATGACAAAAACAGTAACTTAGATGGTTACCTATGTCAATGCCTTTAATATTATCGGTCCGGTCAAAGGTTTCAAGTAAATCTTCTATCCAAAGTATATAGTTTAATCTCAATGGAAGCGTTGGTACCAGCCGATCCTCAGGTATGGAAACATCTAGATCAAAATCTGATTTAAGCAAACAAGCTGTTAAAACTCTCAGAACTCGTGGATCTTTAAAATCAATTGTTATTTTGCCCGTTACATCCTGAAACACATAATATTTAGTTTGTACAAAAATTTTAAATGTCAAAAAGCTGTAACAGAAAAAAAAGATAAATTTAATTTTAATTATTGGACTAACCAAACGACAAATGCTGGAAAATTGTGGATAAATGTCGGCTAACTTTTTAAAGTCTGGAGGAATTCTATAAATATTACGAGGATGCATATATTTATTCATAGCCATATTAATTTCTGTTTTAGTTTCACTTCCAGGAATGGGCTAGAAAGTAGAAAATCAGAATTTTTTTAAGCAATAAGTATAAAAACATAAATATCCGTAAACCGAAAACGACAGACTAATTTAACTTACAAATAAGAACCACAGACTACGGAAGATGTTACATGATCTTAAAGCCGCAATACGGGAAGCCAGCGGAGTGGCTATTCGGGACCCGAATTGGCTCAAATACCTTGGACTGGTTCGAGACCCACGGTGAACTTTTAGATCATATTTCGTGGCACTTGGTCTCAAACTCACCGCCACGGCAAATAAATATGCTGTCGCGCATAATGACAATCCTCGGTGGGCCGAGTCGCTGCTTAAATACGCCAATGTGGTGCGGGCGAAAGCATTGTACGTACGGGTGCGGGGTGCCCCATATGGGCCAAACTGACTCGGCACAATGGCACAATTCTCAAGCAGTCGCTGTCAGGGTTGCTAGGATAAATGCACTATGTATCATGACGCAGTGTTGAATAATGAAGTTACGCTTAGCGAAGTATATTGGAGGAGGGCCGAAGATAGGGAAAGGGGGAGCAACCCGATTATGAAACACGAGAAGTAAACGCGTGCCTCCAAAAACCAAGAAATGCTAGTAGAGTGTGTGAGCGAGCTGGCGGGTGCGAGTGCCAGTCAATATACGATCGAAAAGCTCAGACCTCTGCTTCAACATTGTGTTGTAGGGTGTGAGGACCAACCTGCCACCACTAAGGACGGAGACATCCTGGACGATTTCCTGAATACGCTGAGGTGAAGGCCCAGCATGGGAGGCGGAAAGGAGGCCTAGGGCCTAAGAAGGAGTATATCGCTTTTACTACTTTTGGACAAGCCTACCAAAGTTAGTAAAAGCTACGAGGGTGGTCCGAATCGGACCGTTCGATTAGTACTTCGACTCTCCGTCCGATAGCACAACTATCGCAAGAGCAATTTTTCATTGTTAAGAACATTCTCGTAGACAGCTATTGCAAAAAGTCGTATTAGCAGACCGCTGAGACAGTGGCATCTCAAAAGACCGCGTGGGTCATATCCTGCATGAAGTTTTGGGCATGAGAAAGCTGTCGGCGCGATTGGTGCCGCGTGTTCTCACTCCGGACAACAAGCGCAATCGTGAGTCCTCTTAAGAGTAATGTTTGCCGAAAAACGCAATCGGAAGGAGTTTCTGTGTCGTTTTGTAACCGTGGACGAAACGTGGATATAGTGGTACACACCAGAGACCTAATAACAGTCAAAACAGTGGACTTCAACCGGCGAACGTGCTTCGAAGAAGGCGAAGACTGTCTCATCGGCCGGAAAGGTGATGGCCACCGTTTTTTGGGACTCAGAAGGTATGATCTACATCGACTACTTGTAGAAGGGCAAAACAATCACAGGGCTCTACTATGCTGGATTATTGGGCCGTTTTGAAGCCGAATTGAAGAAAAAACAGCCCTATTTGGCGAAGAAAAAAGTGCTCTTTCTTCAGGATAACACACCGGTTCACACCGCTACGACCAAATTGGTAGAATTAGGCTACGAACTGCTGCACCATCCACTGTATTCTTCGGATTACACCTCGTGGGACTTATTTTTGTTTCCAAATTTGATAAAGTCACTCGCCGGGCAGAAATTTGAGTCGAATGAGGCGGTTATCGCCCCCACGGAGGCCTACGTTAGAGACCTCCAGAAGACGTATTTTTCAGACAGGTTAAAGAAGTTAGAACATCGTTAGATCAAGTGTATCGAACTCAAAGAAGATTATGTTGAGAAATAAATCGCCATTTTAAAAAAAAAATCTTTTATAGGCTAAGTACTTATCGGACCACCCTCATGTATTAAGCGCGTACAGTGACTGCCCGTGAAAATTTTTCTACAATTTTTGCGAGGCTGTCATGAACGTGAAAGAATCCTCGCTCACCAAATGCTCGCCACCGGCCACCTAAAAAGTGCCCAAGCTGGAAAGCAAAGTCCAGGCGTTGAAAAGAAAGGATGCCGATCTATCCTTGCAAGTACTGGACTTGATCTTCCCTAGCTCTAACTACACAAGCGAATCGATCGGTATGGAAAGGATACTTGCGGATGCAGTGTCAAGTATCATCATACGCTAACAATGGGTGTGGAGAGGCGGACGCAACCATCGTATCGCGTGCCGGAAAGCAGATAAGTCTCTGTATGCACTAATAGCGAGTCCCACATAATCCTTCCGCACTTAGCAGCCGCGTCGCGAAGGGGTACAATGCAAGTTAAAAAAAAGCAATATGTGATAAGTCTGAAAATAAGTCTCTACAATTTATTTATTTCAAATTTATGGCCTGGTGACGAGACCTTAAAGCCAAGTCTTATTTTCAAAAAGCATGTAATTGCACTTTTTATTAAAATTATTCACTCGTTTATTTAAATCCTAAATTTATACTTTATTATTTTTGAGTTAAATCTGTGCAAATAAGTAGGCATTGGTGCCACCAATCACCATAGAGATGCCTTCCTCTCGAAGTCGATATGTCATATTGCCCATTGTTATTTGACATTTGTGAACTCGACGAAGTCTGAAAAGAATTAACAAGATTAATATAATATTTTATATTAATATTAAAAAGTATTTTAATTTCTCGATTATTTAATACAAAGTGAGATTATTGACGCAATAAATATGGTTGATAAAATTGATATGGCATTAGATGATATTATACAAGCTGGTAAAAAAGGCAGAGGCGGTGGGCCTGGACGAAAATTTGAAACGAAAAGATCAAATCGTGGTTTTCGGGGTAGCAATCGTAATGGGGGCGTCTTGCGTGGCAGTAATCGTGGTGGAGTATCCAAGCCCGCAAATTATAAAAGGGTAAATCTTAAAGTTTACTTTCGTTGTTGATTATTATACATAAATAAAAATGGCGGACAAGCGTGCTTTCGCGTCGTGTCCCCCTTGAGTTATGATGTTTTGTTGCTCCAAACATTATTTAATGGTTTTGCAACTCCCAAGATTTTTACTTCAAATTTTTCTTACATCGGTTGGACATATTAAAAACACGTTCTTCGCGTCCTGTATTGTATTTCTACGTCGCATATATCCACCATAGATTTAGGCCTTGTCAGTATCAAGGGTGTCACCATGATTGAAGAGCAGGTGTAGAAAGATACACAATACAAAAGGACTATTCAATGAAGATTTCATTTCTTTACCTAATATGAATATGTGGCTGGATATAACTGGGCTTTTACTAAGAGTACCTTATCAGTGTTAAGTGGAAAACAAGTGAACATATTTTTGTTACTCTGTTTAGTTACATGAATTATAACTTAATTTAATTATTAAAAGGTTTAGTTATGAAAATATTTTCAACAATATACAGAGGTTTTGAATTTCAACTTGATGCATATGAGAGCAGATGGCATGACAATTTAGGACAAACTATTTCAGGGTGATGTTAACAGCACATGGAAACATGATATGTTCAATGAATTCAGTGATCAGAAGATACAGAGAGGTGCACCAATAACAACTGGACCTACCAAACTGCTTGTTTCTAATTTAGACTTTGGAGTTTCTGACTCTGATATACAAGAACTGTTTTCGGAGTTTGGCATTTTAAAAAGTGCTGCTGTACACTATGACAGATCTGGTAGATCATTGGGTATGTTAATTTGATCATGTTAATATAAATTATATTTTTTACCTTTAACACTTGATTTTTTGACCATTTCATCTGATTTATTTAGGGACAGCTGATGTACTTTTTGAAAGAAGAGCAGATGCATTAAAAGCAATGAAACAGTACAATGGTGTTCCCCTTGATGGTCGAGCAATGAACATACAGCTAGCAACATCAGAAATAAGCACATTTAGAGCAGAACCCAGAAGTAGATCTGTAGGTGGAGGTGGTGGTCCTATTAGAAGAATGTCTGATAAAAGAGGTAATATTTTTCACTAATTAAAGGTAATTCGAACAAACTGTGCTTGCAATATAATTTCACAATCAAACTCGTAGGTTGCGAGGTTTGCAAGTTGTGTTATTATGATTTATACTCTCCTGTAACACCTATAATACAATACAGCTATCAATCAATATTTAACCAATGATCTCCTCTGGGAGGATGAGAATGTAAAACAAAAGATGTAACAATAATTGTTGTTCCATGCCTATCCACAGACTTGTTGACGAATTATATCTTAAAAATTAATCTACAAAATTATGTCCTAAATATCTTATCCTATACCTATAAAATTTTATGTACAATTTATACATTCTTGCATAATATTATTTACTATATCATATTATCAATATACAGGCATCAATGTCAGAAACTCAACTGGAAGAGGAAGTGGGAGACGTGGTGGGCGAGGAGGAGGAGGACCAAGAGGAAAGAAACCAGTTCCCACAGCTGAACAACTTGATGCAGAGTTAGATGCTTATGTTAAAGAAATAAAATGATGATTACTAGTTGAAATAGGTTTAGCTAATAGGCATCCTTTAAGATATATTTTTGTAATTATTAATGTGACAACCGCTAAGTTAAAAGAATAAAATAAAAGTAAGAAAATACAAGGTATAAGGAAAAATAAACAATAAATTACATAGTGAGTGAGTGTCAATAGTACGAAGACTAAATATTACATTAATATACCATAAGCACAAAAAAAACAACTCTTTCATTTATATAAAAATAATAATCTCTGGTATTGATTTTACCTTTTGTTCTAGCTTTTTGTTTTGGCAAAGTTTTCATTAAAGCTTTAATAATAATATTTAAACATAGTAAATGTAAGGTAGAAATCCAGTTTGTATGGTTGAAAAAGAAAAGCAAATTGGGGTGATACAATTTTTTTAATTTTCTTATTTATGGAGCCAGATATGTGGATAACATTTTTTAAAACTTGCAATATTACTAAAGAACAAAAACTATTTTAAAAGATTACAAATAAGGTTTTATGCTCTCCTTATTTTCATATACTATTCTTAAGAAATCTACATATCTTGCACATAAATGAATCCATTCAAGTTAACCTCTAGGTCTAGACAAAGCTTTCGTTAGGATATCGGCTGTGATTTTTGATATTTATAAATACTGTACCAGCAGAAATAATATAGCATTTCTTTCTAACAATTCTCTAACCAAATTATATATCAATTTGCTTTGTAGTTTGTACATTTGTTCAGCGTAAAATGTAATTGTATAAACAACAATTACAATTTAACAGAAAGAAACGAAGGTCGAAGACGAACGTTTTTAAAACGATAAACTAATGCGAAAAACATTAGACAGATTATATATTTTTTCTATTCATTAATAAGGGTTAATGAAGCCTCTAGACTTCTTAGCTGTGAACATAAAATACAAAGTCTTCCTTATCTGTGGTGAATATAATATTGTTATTTGTAAGCAGTAAGCGTAGGTTGTTTTCTAGTTAAATTAGTAAACACATTTAAGTGTGGTAAAATCCCAATTCAAGCAACGAAATGATTGCAATATAAGTCTAAGTAAAATTTTTTAAGCAATCTAGGTTTGTGGAAACAGCGTACCCTCTACGAACTATGAATTTATCAGGTGAGCCCAACTCTTGTAGTAATTTAAGTTAAGAACCTATTATTCTTCTTTAACTTAATGTTTTTCCTTATTAGATCCTTCAGATGGTGGGTCCAGCAGCGATGAGAGTTCCATCCCGGCAAAACGCCGACGATCAGATACCTTTGGTGCTTCCTCTACGACCTCTCACGGCTCTGGTATGTATCTAAAGCAATTGAAGTAGAACTGTATTGTACCGATATGGAAACAAATAAATATTTTAAATGATATGTTAATTTAATAACCACCCAAATCTCATTGTGTATTAATTTCACCCATTTACTTATAGTTGTTCAAGATGATTCAGATGATGAAAATAAAGCATATGGTGATCGTACCTCAGATGTTGGGGAAGACAACAGTAATACTGGACTCCCTGTGAAACCATTGCAAAGAAGTAGTAGGTTGAGTCAAAGTAGTTTGAGTGAAAATTGTTCTTCCCCCAATGACGGCTATATAGATGATTTTAGACCAGGATTTGATGACAATGATGAGGTTTCTATAAGACCTGGTTTCTGTGGCAGTGGAGAAAATTCATTTTATAATAAAGTACCAGAGGAGTTTACAAAAGATATTAATGATGCATTTAAAAGTGAATATTCAGAAAAATCGAAGAGAATAATGAGCAATATGGGTTATAAGCCTGGCAAAGGTTTAGGTAAATTTGAACATGGAAGAGTTGACCCCGTTCAGGCCTCAACACAAAAGGGTCGAAGGGGTTTAGGTTTGACTCCATCATTGGTAGGAGAAGTACCTACAGATTTTAAGTGGTCACCTGATGAAGCCAAAGCTGAAGCAAAAGAAGCAGTAGTAAGTATTTATCAATTTCAATAAGTGATTTTTTATTGTTGGCACAAAAAAGAAACTAAAGATAATAAAAGTAACAAAACTCACACAAGAAGAGTTACACTTTTTGTAAGAGCTTGCATTAGACAATTATTAAAAAAAAATAAGTGAATTGAAGATAGTGAAGGAAAAAGAGATTTAGAAATGATATGAGTATGAGTAACACTGAGTGAGGTCTGAAGAACACCTTTTCATGTAACTTTTATTTATTAGTCTTCTTTATTAAACCATCTTTGGTTCTTGGGCCTTTAAGTTTTTAGCTTTAGTGCCTTTAAGCTGACATAATTGTTTTACAAGGAAGCAGACATTGAACACTGAACCTGAGGAGAATCTCAGTATCTTAAAAAAACCCCGGCATTATAATTCAGTGTATAATGAAATGATTTCATAACTTTATATTGACAATGAGTGTTTTATTTTCATGTAAGAGTAATTATTTGCTTTTTAAAGATCTGGCTGCCGCCCCCTCCTATTGAAACCTTATCAGGAGATATTTTGGAGGAATGGTTAACAAAAGGGCCAAAAAAACTAAGCATAGATAATGAAACACAGTTTGTGGATCCAAACATTCTACAGGGTATTTTGAATGCTAAGGTAATCAACCATAAATAAGTCCCTATCAACTATCCAAATTGCTTTTATTTATTTTATATTGTTTAAGTTGCAAAATTTTTTTAGACAATATTTGACACTTTAGATGATGAAGATTTGAGAAATGCAAGGTTTCGAAGCAATCCATATGAAACGATTGGATCTGTTATATTTTTAAACAGAGCAGCTGTCAAAATGGCTAACATTGATGCTGTATTTGATTATATGTTCACCAATCCTAAAAAAGAAAATGGTGAACCAATGATTACTGAAAAGGATATATTATATTTTGCTGATGTCTGTGCTGGACCTGGTGGATTTTCTGAATATGTTTTATTTAGAAAGAGTTGGAAAGCCAAAGGTAATGTTCTTACCTTAATACATATTATACAGAATAAGTATTGTTCTATATCATTGAGGAAATACATATGTATAAATTGGAAAAAAAAGGTGCTAATTTATAATAAAAAGTAATATAAATTGCAACAAAGTTAGCATATAATCAAAAATATTTAATTGAATGTGTATTTAATTTCAGGATTTGGTTTTACTTTAAAAGGAGGTAATGATTTTAAACTCTTAGACTTCTATGCTGGTACTCCAGAGACATTCAATACATTTTATGGTGTGAAGGATGATGGCAACATTTTTGATCCTGCTAATTTGATGTCACTCAAAGATTATGTTTTAAATCAAACAGATGATAAGGGGGTGCACTTTCTAATGGCAGATGGGGTATGTTACATAATTTAAATTTTTAATTGTCAGAACAGCTAGTGACATCAAAACTACTTATTTTATACTAGCAGATCGGCCAAGCGTTGCTGTGGCTAAGGTTTTTGTTACATTACATAGTAGTAAACTATTCAAGGGAAACGGTAGGAGAACACCAGTCATGGGGACCACCATGCTTTATTGGTGGTTATGCTATTAAATTGTAGCTTATGTGAAACTTTGGTACTTTCAACACAGAGCCATCTGTTAGAATTGTGACTATTAAATAATAAACAAATATTTTGCAATAAAATAATATTGCGGGTATAAATTGAGATTTTAAGTAAGATCAAACTGCACACGGTGTGCAAATTTGATTGATATCGGTTCAGTAGTTTAGGAGTCCATAGCGGACAAACAACGTGACACGTAATTTATATATATTAAGATAAATAATGTGCAATCTGTATCTTTAGTATGGCTTCAAATATAGCTGTGACAATATTGTATGATATTTTCAGGGGTTTTCTGTGAGTGGTCAAGAAAATATTCAAGAAATATTATCAAAACAGTTATACCTATGCCAGTGTCTCGCTGCCTTGATGCTAGTGAGAACTGGTGGTCATTTTGTTGTAAAACTATTTGACGTTTTTACAAAATTTAGCGTTGGTCTTATTTATATTATGTACAGATGTTTTGAAAAAGGTAAGGCAATATACCTACATTTTTTTATTTGAAACATCCTTGAAGGTCATCTACCGATATATACCTCTTGGGTACTGAAGCTCTGAAAGTTTATTTGCTCTTATCAATGTCATAAGTTTACCTGTTATTCAGACAATTGATATCTAATTTATTCTAACCCAATTTAATATCAAATATTTTGGAAATACTCTCAAAATTATATGTTACATTTCAGTGTGTATATTTAAACCAGTGACATCTCGCCCGGCCAATTCCGAGAGGTATCTAGTATGTAAGTGGAAAAAGGTTGGCACAGAGTCGGCTGAGCGACATTTGCAGTCAGTCAACTCAATGTTGTGGAGTGAGCTCGATAGAGAGGATGATGTTACTGAATTGGTACCATTGTCTGTGCTCATGGATGATCAGCCCTTTTTTGAGTATATATACAAGAGCAATTGTGTGTAAGTATAAGTAATATTTTGCTTAAATTAAAACCTCACTCTATATATAGTATGAACAACGAAACTCTTTAAAATCGTATAAAGATTTTCAACCCTACTATCATTTATCAATATTACCAAAATTGTGGGCGATTAAAAAAGTAATATATATTATATGATATATAAGAAAATTTTTGTTTAAATCTGTTTAACTATATTTAACACACCACTGTGTACAGATTGATTGAGTAGGAAAAATTTAAAAAAAAAATTATAAACTTACTAGAATGCTAGATCTTGCCTCCAGAAACCACCTATCCCTTCATTCCTCTAATAACTGATCACTCCTGTTCCCTTCGTATAGATCCAGCTTTTTCAATACCTCCTTCATTGTTACTGCTATTTGGTTGTGAATGTACTGCCTGTAGCCGTGCAGACCTCGCGCAGTAGGAAATCATTAATATGTATGTATGTTTTTCCACAAATTTCTCGAAATCTAAGTCATATCGAGATGATCCTACACTTTTGTTTTAACCAGCTATATCCATCTTAGGGAACGGTCCAAGTTTCATTAATATTGGTTCAGTAACACTTTTTCCCCTTAGATTGTATTCAGGTATTTGAAGTCTGTTTAATTCTTGTTATTTATTTTTATGAATTAATGGCAAACTGGCCTGCCGCATCAGGTCGAGGTGAGAATTTAAGTCGGTAACTAAATATATTGTATTACAGACTTGGAGAGAAACAAATCAAAAATCTACTGAAACTAGCGGAATTTAGTAAAAACAAAGAATTAAATGAGACGTGTCAAGCTGAAATGAGAGAACAGTGTTTGCGGTTGTGGAAAGTAAGATTAATAGCATATGCACGATAATAATTTCATATGCATGCGAAAGTAAAAAAATATTTTTAGAGCAGCAGTCTAATATTGCCTATGGTTTAAACAGAAAACTTTAGTCTTAACAGATATAAAAAACTTCTAATTCTCTAGACTAATAATAATAATGTCGTTAAGAAATTGTATTGAAAAGGATACAGTATTCTATATGTTGTCTAGCTCTAACATTTACTCCTTTGGTCTGTGCCTCTTATCTGTATGAGATTACCATTTCCATGCCAACAAATATATTATTAAAACTATGCAGGAGTAGCAGAATAATTGAGACTGCAGTTTAATCATAGTAAATTGATTATTGCTGATTTAAAAAAAAATCTATAAAACTAAACTATATATATATGTATATAACATATTTTATAACACATCTCTTTTTTGATCATTTTTGATCAAGCGGTAAAATAAAATAGTTAATAATTCTGGTTATCAGATGTTCCCATTTCAATACTATAAACCTATTTGTGTGTGCTCTAGCTAAGTTCACCAAGAGCTGCATGTTTTAATATTAGTTATAAGATGTTGATATATATATTTATTTATTGTATTTTTAATTGTAGAATTATCTAGGTATTGCGTAGTTCTGTAGTATTAGTATTAACTATAAAAATAGAACATATATGTAAGAAAATAAAGAAACTTACAGGCAATGCAGGCATTGTAAAGCCTTAGCAAATTAAATTTGCATTTAGAGATAATTTTTACAGCTTCCTGACAAAGTGAGAACACAGCCTGAGCGTAAGGGACCAGATGAGACCATGTTAAGCATATTGGCTAAATTACCAAAGCCACCTGCGGACTCAAACAATGCATTTGCTTTTAAAAATGCAACCCTTAACAAACAGCCAATATATTTGGAGACCCCAGCGGATATGAAATTACTGAATAACGCATACGATTGGCAATTTACATTCCTCACGAGTAGTAAAGGCAGTACTGATTTGAGGATTTTTATTGGTAGGCTCAGTAATATTTTTGCTTTCCTTATTATAGCCAAATCGAATAAGCTCTAAATTAAATAAACACTTATAAAGATTATTGTTAAATTAATAATAAAAAGTTATTCTATGTTATACTTATCATTATCTTAACTTATGCTTAGGGCTCCGCAGTTGTTAAAGAAAAAAAATCCTAAATCTATAAATTGTTGAAGTGCCTATGTTATAAAATGTTAAATGTCTTCTAATCTAATAAAAAAATGCTTTGCAGGTTGTGGGGGCAAGCGTGTTTATCAATTAGACGGAACTAGCTGGAGAATTTTAGCTGACTTGCAAATAACACTACCTGCAAATACAATTTTGTATGGAGAGGTAAAATTTTTGTGAATTTCTATCTTATTTCTAAATATCTTTAACACAAAAATTTACCTACATCTTACTTATTTAAGGTAGAGATGGGTCTTTAACGATAAAAGAACTGTCTACAGTCGATTGATTCTATGTTGCCTTTTCACTTTTCAAGTAACCTGTTTTGTATTTATTGCAGATAGTGAAAGAATGCCGTGGCCAAAGCATGCGACAAATGCACACTAAGGCACTACACGTCATAGATGCTCTGATGTTAGGAGGGAAAGATATATCAAATCTACCACTATCAGCTCGGTAAGTATTTATTGATGTAATATTAAGATTTTATCTTAATATATATATTTCTTCTGTGCGTGTGTATGTGACTGGACTCCTCTCAAACGACTGGACCGATTTTGATGAAATTTTTTGTGTGTGTTCAAGGGGATCTGGGAATGGTTTAGATTCACAAATCAGCCCGGCAGATGGCACTGCAGTCGGTACTTTCATACTTTGCTTAATATCCTAATCGCTTTAAATATCATGCAGGACAACGTCTGTGGGGTCCACTAGTAAATGTATATATTGGAACCGACGGGTGGGATAATAGTTATTAAAACAAAATATTATATTATTTAAAAAAATGATAAAGTATTTTATTTACTGAAAAAAATATTTGAATATAATAACAACGATGTTCTGCCGTCGTTTTACTCTTGATATTTCACTTTAATTTAGTTGTTGCTGTATTCTATTTAATTATAAACAGACCTGCCTCCTAATTCTGGAAGTGTGGAATGTTTGAAACTGGTATTTAGTTCCTCTTTTTGTTTCAGAGTTAATCAATGCTCTCTATTTTGTACTGCATTGGAAAAACATTTGTGTACACCGGGCTTACCAATACGATGTAAACGTTTCTTCAATCTAGAGTTATTTTCAACAGCAATAGCCAATTTAGAGTATCGGTCAATGAAAAGAATACGAAAAGCTGTGACTATGGACATACCTAAGCGTAATAATAGAGATGATATGTTCTATGTTGTTGGCTCTTTGCTTTTTATAAGAGAAGTGAGAGGTACTAATGAACATATCCATTTTTTAATTGTGGAACACCATCCCCAAAGACGCATTTTTGTGTTCATTTTGATGCTTATATTGGCAGTTATAAACAAAGAAACCAAGTGATAGATTTTACGATCAGGCATACACATAAATCCAACTTGTAAAATATTACTGTTATAAAATGTGTTAAAAGCGAAGTTTAAATTTAATACACAATGTTATGACTGACACAAACATACTGTTAAAGGATTGAAGTCCATTATATTTTTTTGAATGATAAATCACTGTTATTTTTAATATATAATTATTTTTCTTTTTAGAACCATGGTCAGGTCAAATGTCGAAATCAAGAGGTTTAAAATATTATTTCCGCATGGACAAAGATGGTAAACGGTACAGTGAGTATGAAATTCCTGATGATGCTACATTGGATATGATATCTGCATACAAGAATCGGATTATGTGGTCCTGGGGTGATGCTGCCAATGCCATTTTCGATGGACAGGTACAAAATGGGGTGTCCAGAACGGATATGGAAGTATATGTCGCTCGTAATATTGACAGATAACTTACTATGAGTGTATAGTTGCATAAGTGAAAGTAAATGATTTTTTATTTTAAATAATCAAAGTTTAATAATAAATGTGTATAATTAACAAACATATTTATTTTTTTAATGCCGCCCATTCCCAATGCTGTTTAATGAATAGGGGTAAGGAATGCAAAGATATTTTAAATATGTATATTAAGAAAACTAATTTAACACAAAGAAAAAGAGAGTCATATGGCCAGGATGTTTCATGTTGCGTGGGAAATTTATCCATAGTTTTTTTTTAAATTTAAAAGTAATCGTTATTTAATCAAGACAAATAAACTTTTTATACAAACATCAATAAGGATTTAGATCAAAATCTAATACATTATCAGCTACAATTATTCTAATTACAAAAATTAAAACTAATTTAGACCAAAAGAAAATGGTCCTTGTAGTATTCATTGATATAATGAAAGCTTTCGACACAGCTTTCCACTCGCTTCTCGTAGAAAAGCTAGAAACGATAGGATAAACCGGCAATGCCTTAAAAATGTTCAAATCATATTTAAACAATAGATTCCTAGTTAAAATTAATGATTGTCTAAGTAAACTCTTACCTAACCCTTGTGGAGTACCCCAGGGATCAATATTGGGCCCATTATTGTTATTAATTTATTTAAATGACATACAACACCTTAACTTGCATGGACAGATAACCTTGTATGCGGATGATACCTGTCTCCTAGACACTGGTTCATCTGTGCATGATAATATAATTTCTCGAGTGCAAAAAGACCTTGACCATGTATACTTGTGGTTTCAGTCGAAATTGCTAACTATCAACATTGCTAAAACATCGTACTTAATTTTTTGTTTAGTGGGAGTGCCATGCTGTTGCCTTCGGGCTTCAGCCAAATGGGCCACTGTCTCTTAGAAAACCGGCGTGAAGTGATGCAATAGGTTCGCCTTATTGTACTCGCGTTTCGTACGGTGAGGGACTCCCGGAGCCCATCCCCCCCCATATGAAATATGAAGGTGCAGAACAAACAGAATCTACCCCAGGGGGGTACCACACGCGCTCGCGGTGGAGAATCCCCCTCTGGGCGTCCAACACCGGGACACTCAGCACCCGGTGGTGGACGCACAGGCTGCCCTTCATATTCTGGGGAGGGCAATTCTGCGCTCAACAAAAACAGTTATCGTTCTCGGGGCAAACGGAGCAATTCAACAAAGGCACCCCCGTCCACGCTCGCCGTGGACTTCACAAATGTTAGGGGGCTCAATTCCAATATCAACGCAGTCCACTACCATTTAGAGACTGCGAAGCCGGCCTTGCTCTTTCTTACCGAGACTCAGATTTCCTCCCCGGCTGATACTTCCTACCTCTCCTACCCGGGGTACAAATTGGAACATTCATTTGTGCCGCGGGCTTTGCGTGTACGTCAGAGAGGATATCTGTTCTCGTCGCCTCGGGACGCTTGAAGGAAGGGACCTATCTAACCTCTGGCTGCGCGTAGACTGCAATGACCATCCGCGATTCTACGCATGCCTGTATAGGTCCCATAGCGGAAATACCGAAACTGACCGACTCATTGAGCACATCCAAATGGCTACAGATTCCCTGCTCGAAAGGGTTCCTACCGCTGAAATCGTGATACTTGGCGATTTTAACGCCCACCATGCCGATTGGCTCGGCTCTGAAACCACCGATCACCCAGGAAGATCCTTTCACGACTTTGCTTTAGCCTACGACCTGACACAAATGGTCCCTGCGATTACGCGAATACCAGATGTGGATGGTCATAAACCCTCTTTGTTGGACCTTCTGCTGACTTCACATCCGGAGAACTATCAAGTCTCTGTTGACCCGCCATTGGGTTCATCGGATCATTGTGTGGTCCGAAGTACTGTGCCATCTACGCACCCTTCACGGCCCCGCTTTATGGGTTGTCGCCGTATTTGGCACTATAACGCCTTTAGTACACCTACGCGTTCGTATGCGGCTGCGAATCTTTGCGAAATAATTGCGGTAGCGAAATATCTGCGGAACGTTAGTACACTGCAGGTTTTTCGCAAGGATATGTCATTGTAGCTTTCGTGGGCTGTAGGTGCAGACGTCGTTTCAGAATGTCATCTGAGTCGTCCCAGTCGTCGCTTTCAGATTCTGAAGAGGATTTTGTAATCAACATGCCCAACTAAATATAATTCGGGATAATTTCGAATCAAATTCAATATTTTCGGCTTCCATTGTGCGAAATTCTGTCCTCACTGACAGAACGCGTGGTGACGCCTTGCGATGCGAAACTTCACTAGCGAAACGTCTGCGTCTGTGTAACAGCCATTTCGCAGTTACTTGCGAAACAATATCGACAAGGACGCAACTATTTCATCTAGCTATATATTAGAGCGAGACAAAACACATGCGAAACGTTGCCATACAACTTACAGTTTTTTCGTCGTTTCGCTGCCGCATGCGATTGCGTAGGTGTACTAAAGGCGTAAGTCAGCAGATTGGGACGGGATGCGGTCTTTCTTTGCGTCCTACCCTTGGGGGCTTATGTGCTTTTCGCCGGAAGCTCCAGATTCCGTCGCCGCCTCTGTCGCCGAAGTGGTTCTGCAGGGCATGGAACTCTTTATTCCATTTTCTGCGGTGCCGATCGGTGGCAAGTCTCAGCCCTGGTTTAAACGTTCTTGCAAGGCGGCCTCGCGTCGAAAGCGAGAATGCTTTAAGGCATGGGCGGAAGCGGCGAAATCTCGTGATGCCAATACCAGCGAACTTAAAACAGCATATAACTCAGCCTCCAGGTTCTTCAAACGGGAAATCACTAAGGCAAAGTTAGAGCATATTGCCAGATTTGGCGAGAGATTGGCCAAGCTCCCTTCAGGGACTCGAGCCTTCTGGTCTCTCGCCAAAGCTGTCCAAGGGAATTTTTGTCAGCCCGCCATTCCGCCACTGCACAGGGAGGATGACTCTTTGGCCCACACTGCGAAAGAGAAGGCCGACCTTTTGGGCGGTCTCTTCGCGTCCAACTCGACTTTGGATGACCAAGGAAGATCACCACCGACCATTTCGCGGTGTGATTCTTCGATGCCGGAAATCACATTCCGGCAACGTGCTGTCCGCAAAGCACTATCTTCCTTGGACATTCATAAGTCGAGCGGGCCGGATGGTATCCCCCCAATTGTGCTGCGTACTTGTGCTCCTGAGTTGGCTCCGGTCTTAACGCGCCTTTTCCGGTACCTGTACTCGCTCGGCACTGTCCCGAATTACTGGAAGACCGCTTCGATACATCCGATCCCTAAAAAAGGCGATCGCTCTGATCCGTCCAACTATCGCCCAATAGCTATAACCTCCTTGTTCTCCAAAATAATGGAAACCATTATTAATTGCCAGCTCTTGTGGTATCTAGAGGGCCACCAGTTGATTAGCAATTCTCAGTACGGCTTTCGTCGTGGTCGCTCAGCTGGTGACCTTGTATACCTTACCCATAGGTGGGCAGAGGCAATTGAGTCCAAGGGGGAGGCGCTGGCGGTAAGTTTGGACATAGCGAAAGCCTTCGATCGGGTGTGGCACAGAGCACTGCTCTCGAAGCTTCCATCCTATGGGCTTCCCGAGAAATTATGCGATTGGATCTCCAGCTTTCTGGCCGATCGGAGCATCAAGGTCGTCATCGACGGAGCATGTTCCGACCTTAAACCTGTGAACGCTGGGGTCCCACAAGGCTGTGTTCTATCCCCGACCCTATTTCTTTTGCATATCAATGATATGTTGCAACTTAGCAACATTCATTGCTATGCGGATGACAGCACTGGGGATACTTTTTACACTGGCCGGGCAGGTATTTCTCGGGCAGTTGTTGATGAGTACCGGAACAAACTTGTGTCTGAAGTCGAAACTCTACTACGTGGAGTCTCAGACTGGGGCAGACAAAACCTAGTCCAATTTAACCCCAAGAAGACACAAGTTTGCGCGTTTTCCGCTAAAAAAACACCCTTTGTCGCTACTCCTCTTTTCGAAAACACTCTTCTTAAAGCCACAGCCAGCATTGGAATGCTTGGCGTTGACATATCGAACGACGTTCAGTTTTGCGGTCACTTGGAGGGAAAGGCTAAATTAGCCTCCAAAAAGCTTGGTGTGCTCAGCAAGGCGAGGCGGTACTTCACTCCGGGCCACCGCATGCAACTATATAAAGCGCAAATTCGGCCCCACATGGAGTACTGCTCTCACCTCTGGGCGGGGGCTCCCCAGTACCAGGTCCTTCCACTTGACCGTATACAACGCAGAGCGGTTCGAATCGTCGACGACAAATCCCTCTCCGAGCGGCTTGATCCTTTGGCGTTGCGTAGAGATGTGGGGTCACTCTGCATCTTCTACCGCATTTACCATGGAGAGTGTTCAGAGGAGTTGTTCAGATTAATACCTGCAGCTGAGTTTCATCATCGGACGTCGAGACAGAATACGAAATTCCACCCGTATCACCTCGACGTCCGCCGTTCCACAACTGAGCGTTTTTCAAGGCAGTTTTATTAATTATGGATTATATGGATTATATATTGACAATAACTACAACGCACATAAATCTTTTAATGGAACTGGAACCTCTTACAGAAGATAATTTAGATCTTTTGTAAGAGGTTCCCTTAGGGCTGAGACACATAGTTCGAAGCCTTCCTCGTAAAGTCTTCATAATATTTATAATTCTTTTGCAAAATCACACCTTTACCTTATTGAAATTTGGGGAGCCGGAACTAACATTTTTGATTTTCCATCTTCAAATTGCTCAAAATAAAGTAATTAAATTGCTTTTTCATTACCCATACTTAATTCTACACAAAAAATATACAGTGAAACAATACTCATGAATATAAAACAATTATTTCAATACAATACCAGCTTATTAATCTACAAATTTTTTTTGACTATAATATACACACTAACATTACTTTCACTAAAATAAATCAAATTCAGGAGCGCAGTTCACGAAGCCCTCATCTAATTCTACCTAAGTATAGAACCAAGTTCTACTTCGCTAATTCATCCTTGAAGCTCTTGAGACTTGAATGACCCACGATGTGATAAATTGTATCTTTTGTATATAACTTCTCATGTAAGTGAGTAGTGACTATTGTCTGTTATGAGAATAAATGTCTTTAAACCTTTTATATACTGCTCAAAACAATTAGCGGAACAAGATTTTTCTCCTTTCTATTGCTTAAACTAAAATTAGATTTAAATTAACTTGTACGCTATTTTTTACCTTGTTAATTTGTTAATTACTACAATTAATAAAAAAAATCAATTTGTATTTTTTTTATTAAAAAAAAAATTAAAATGTGCATTGTAGACGAAAAACTAATTGGTGATAAAAAAGGTCCATCAAAGAAATATTCTTATATCGTTTGAATATTCGTCTTTAGTGACTTTCAGTAACGTGTGTGGCCTCCATGAGCCCTAATCACGGCTTGACAACGACGCGGCATGCTTCGTATCATCCTCCGAATATCTTCTTGTGGAATTCGCTCCTATTCTTCAATCAACGCTTCAGTGAGCTGCTGCAGTGTTTGAGGTGAAATCGGACGCTTCCGGATTATCGGTGCGCCTGTCAAGCAAGTCCCAAATGTGTTCAATTGTATTTAGGTCAGGGCTCATGGAAGGCCACTCTATTACACGGATTTCCTGCTGTCGTAAGTAATCTGACGTGATGGCTGCAGTATGCGGCCTGGCATTATCTTGCATTAAAAGAAAATCTGGGCCCATACCATATGCTGCGGGCCAAACATGATCTTCGAGCACATTTTCAATGTAAGTTTGAGCACACAAGCGCCCGGGAACAACGACGAGATCTGTGCGCTCGTCCAAACTAACTCCGCCCCAAACCATCACAGAGCCACATCCAAATTTGTCATATTCCTGGACTGCTGCTGCACTGTATCGCTCGCCTGGGCGTCTGTAAACACGGAGACGACCATCGCAACGTGTTAGACGGAATCGTGATTCGTCTGGTCGGAAATTTCTACACCAGTAGCCGTCCTTAGTGTATTTTGTAGATCTCTTGCAGTTGTGGTGCGGTTACGTAAAGCACAGTTGACGATGTAGCGATCTTGCAAACGTGTAGTTTTTCTCTTTCGACCTTGACCACGCCTTCGTGAGTATTCTCCCGTCTCACGGTATCGCTTCCAAAGTCTGTAGATAACAGAAGGGGCTACTCCTAGATCATTTCCTACATAACGCATAGTTCGACCCTCTTCAAGCAAAGCGATAGCTCGGGAGGCATGCAATTCAGTCAGATCTGGCATTATGACCTAAACTCACTCGCTTCAATGAATAACAATACTCAAAAGGCTCACTTCAATTTCTATTAATACTCAAAAGATTGAAAAAAACTACTTAAAATGTGTTTTCGGTGATTAGAAAGTAATGAAAATTCAAAGACGTCACTTTGTTTTTAGGAGAACAGAATTGGAGAAAAAGAAGAAAGGGATAAAAAAAAAAAAAAAAAAAAAAAAAAAAAAAAAAAAAAAAAAAAAAAAAAAAAAAAAAAAAAAAAAAAAAAAAAAAAAAAAAAAAAAAAAAAAAAAAAAAAAAAAAAAAAAAAAAAAAAAAAAAAAAAAAAAAAAAAAGAGGGAAAAAGAGAAAAAAAAAAAGAAAAAAAAAAATCAAAAAAAAAAAAAAAAAAAAAAGAAAAAAAAAAAAAGGGGGAAAAAGGGGGGGGGGAAAGGGGGAGAAAAAAAAAAAAAAAAAACCCCCCCCCCCCCAATTTATAAATAATTTATTTTAAAAAAAAAAAAAAAAAAAAAAAAAAAAAAAAAAAAAAAAAAAAAAAAAAAAAAAAAAAAAAAAAAAAAAAAAAAAAAATAGGGGGAGGGGGGGCCCCCCCCCCCCCCCCCAAAACCAAAAAACCCAAAAACACACGCAACCAACCACCCACCAAAAAAAAAACAAAAAAAAAAAAAAAGAAAAAAAAAAAAAAAAAAAAAAAAAAAAAGAAAAAAAAAAAAAAAAAAAAAAAAAAAAAAAAAAAAAAAATTTTTTTAAAAAAATTTTTTAAAAACCCAACCAAAAAAAAAAAACAAAACAACCAAAAACCCAAAAAACCAACAAAAAAGGGGGGAAAGAGGGGGGGGAAGGGAAGAAGGGAAAAAAAGAAAAGGGAAAAAAGGGGGGGGAAAAACGAGGAATTTGGGGGAAAAAAAAAAAAAGAAAAAAAAAAAAAAAAAAAAAAAAAAGGGGAAGAAGACCGGAGCCCGCCAACCCCCCCCAAGAAAGGCAACCACCAGAAAGAAAAAAGGGAAAGAAAAAAAAAAAAAAAAAAAAAAAAAAAACAAATAAGGGAATGTAGGAGGGGGGGGGGAGAAAAAAAAAAGAAAAGGAAAAAAAAAAAAAAAAAAAAAAAAAAAAAAAAAAAAAGAAAAAGGGGGGGGGGGGGGGGGGGGGGGGGGGGGGGGTGGGGGGGGGTGTTCGTTTTTTTGATTTTTTTTTTCCATTTGGGGGGCCGTGAGAAGGGGGAAAAGAAGGAGAGGAAAAAAGAGAAGGAGAAAAAAAAAAAAAAAAAAACCAAAAATAACGTAAAAAGAAGTTTTTTTTTTTTAGAAATTTGGTTTTTTGGGTTGGGGGTTTGGGGGTTTGGGGTGGGTTCCCGGGGGTGGGGGGGGGGGGGGTTTGTGGTTGTGTTTTTTTCCTCACTAAAACATTACGAAGGCGAAAAAAATTTTTTTTTTTTTTTTTTTTTCTTTTTACACCCACACCCACAACCACCCCCAAAAGCAAAAGAAAAAAAAAAAAAATAAAAAAAATTAAAAGGGGGGGGGGGGTAGGGATTTTTTCCTGTCGGGGGGGGGGGGGCCCAGCAATGTTTTTTTTTTTTTTTTTTTTTTTTCTTTCCCCGCCCCCCACCGGAAAGGAGGAAATTAAAAAAAAAAATTTTTTTTTTTTTTTTTTTTTTTCGTCCCCCCAAAGGTCTCCCCCCCCGGAAACCCCCCTTTAAGGCCACCATTAGGTGTGTCTGACACACTGCCGTCCAGTGTTGCCAACTTAATTTTAACGAACCCACCAATTTTGCCGTCGCAACCCACCAGAAAACCACTAAAATCCACACTAACTAATAAAATAAATGTAAGTGTGTTTGTTTATTTATCCTTTTTTCACGCCGAAAGGAAATATAGGATCGATGTGATTTTTATGTCCGCAGATAGGAGGGGGTTAGGCAAGCAGCCGGCGAGCACTATTTTTTTGTTTTTACCGCGGGAAACACATGTTTTACTGAAGTAAACAGTAGTCTATGGACTATGTCACTCTTTACTTTAGATGGATAGCATACAGCTAGGATATATTTTTTGACAATAAAAGAACAATATTGTAAATTGAATTATAAAATTCGTTTATTTTCATTACAAAAAAACTTATAGAAGACATACAAAATCGTTAAAAATCATCTTCAGCAGAGTCGGATTCCTCTGCACCTTATGATTTTAAGTACATTTCTTTCGTTCCTATTTTCTGGACTACATAATTTGGCAAGATGTAATTATTGCAACACTTTCCTTCGCGTTTTAAACCTGCGCGGATTGTCATAATAGATGACAGTAGATCTAGCTTCATTCGGTTTCTGTGTTTTGTCTTCACGATATTCATAATGCTGAATAATCGCTCTACGCATTAGAGTGCGGTAAAACTAATAAAGATATAGCAAACGTGGCTAAATCTTCAAATCGGTTTTCTCCTGCAATGTCTTCGAAATCCAGCACCTCGTACCAAAATTCCACCAGCTGTACTTTCCACCACTTCCAGCCAGTCCTTTAATTGGGAGTCCCGTAACCAACAATCCCGGAACTTTTGCGTATATTGCGGTTTTGGCATTTTGTTTTAAAAATAAACTAAACATTTGCAAACAAACAAGGTCGCTCCGATGCATAGCATAACCAAAACTACTAAGTATCTGTGTTGTGTATTTCTATTTTTGTGCATGCATACGAAACGAACACATACAAATCTCATTAATTCAAATCAAATTTGACCCATTAGTCATACGAATAAAGCCCATAATCAAAATAATTTAAGAAATTGATAAACTTGTTTCGGAAAATTCCCGAAAATAACGAACGTAATTTTACAGAGTTGCCTACATAATGACAAAATATTCCTTGATAAGGTAAACGTTTTCGTCTTTTCCTGTAAAGATATCACTCGTGCTAGTGGTTAAATGTCGTAGCATACCACTGAATGAAACAAACTAAACCACTAGAAAAATCCACTAGCCACTAAAACCAAAATTCGCCCGCTAAAACGTATATCTAAACCACCAGATCTAGTGGAATATCCACTAAGTTGGCAACACTGCTGCCGTCTGCCACTTTATTATAGGAGTTAGGACTACTAACCAAAACGCCGATGCTCTTTTGTTTTTTATTTTCTTCGACAATGCCTTAACATTATCTAGTGGCCAGTAATAATTAAAACCTTAAGTAAAAAGTTTAGTTCTACTTTAAAGTTTTGTTCGCGTAATTGTTTTGAGTAGTATATAACGTAGCTTTTCTACATTTAGTTTTTTTATAGTCTGTGGCGTCAAAAATTACTAGCTGTGAATAATTTAATGCTATGGTCAATATTGTCATCAATTTCGCGCGAATTTTTGTTTACTGACAGTTAAAAACAATTAAATACGCACGAGTCACTCACACACTTTTATTTTACATAAAATTAAATATTACTAAATTTTCCATTTATGAATGTGGTCTAGTAGTAAATGTAATTAAAAAGGATAAAACGTTTAACATAACAAAATTGTCGTATAAGTACCATCATATTTTTTATTGAATAGGAATTCTTAATAAAAATCATGACTGTGGGACAGACGGCAATAAATTTACCATGGTTCGTATTAAGTTATTCCAAAGTAACTAACTAAATTTATAACATGTGCCATTTTTGTTATATAGAAATTATAATGATACTAACTATTTACAGGGTAGAAAAGTATCGACCATCAAAACTAGACGATTTGGTTTCGCACGATGATATTGTAAAAACTAGTAAGCATTTTTATTTTTTAAATACTTTGTTGGAACTAAATACCAAATTAAATTTAAACATGTAAATTTTTAGTTAACCAGTTTATGAAGGAAAATCAACTACCTCATTTATTGTTCTATGGCCCTCCAGGCACAGGAAAGACATCTACAATACTAGCTTGTGCTAAACAGATGTACACACCCCAACAATTCAATTCAATGGTAAGATACTTTTTAACTTAAATATTCTTGTGTTTATTCTATAAAACTGTTACTTGGCATTAAGTTTTGCTATAAAAATATTGAATTTAGTAATATTCATTTAGTAAATATTCAAAGAATATTTGAATATATGAAGTCTTTGAGAAACAGAATTTCTTGTTAAATACTTTCTTAATTGACTATAAAATTACTGAAGCTAATAATAGCTACTAGTTTGTTTTATAATAATAAAACTTTAAATAACAACATTGATTTCATTTGAGTGAATTAGCTTAATGTAAATTTTTATAGGTTTTAGAATTAAATGCTTCTGATGATCGAGGTATTGGTATAGTTAGAGGGCAAATATTAAGCTTTGCTTCAACAAGAACAATCTTTAAAGCAGGACCCAAACTTATAATTCTTGACGAAGCTGATGCCATGACCAATGATGCTCAAAATGCTTTGAGAAGAAGTAAGTTGATGATAATGTTATATGAATATTAGTAACTTTTTGTACCATAGTGATTAAATGTGATCCATTTTTAAAACATTGTTATATAAATTGTTATATCTTAAAAGTGAAACAAAAGGAATTAAATTTTTTGATTAGTAATCCCATTACATTACATTGAAAAATGAGAGATAATTTATTGTATATACTTTCACGTTGGTTATTTGGATATGGAACTAAAAATGTATTAAGATGTATTATGTAACTAAGATATATAAACTCAGCATGAAGGGTTTTATGGTTACTATGGAGATTAGTAGGTACAACAAATGTTAAAATAGAATATTAAAAACTAGACATGTGATACAAGAAATGAAATTAGGGTTAATAATACTCTGTAATGTCTGATAATGAAGATGACATGCAAGGTAAAACTATAAAAATTACTCTTGTTGGTGATCCTGGGACTGGTAAAGTAAGTAAAAAATAAAAATATTTTTATTTGCATATAGCTGAACTAGCTTTTTATTTGTGACCGCTTTTAGTGTTTACTATCCTCGAAAATAAGGTTTATTGTTAGGATTCAATATTATTGTTATGTTGTGTTTAAAGTTAAATATAATCAACAGACAAGCCTATGCAATAGATATCTTGGTGGTACTGGTACTACTAGCAGCACTCATGGAGCAGAGGTGACGGCAGGGCAGTGCCTAGGCCTTCGCCCTCCTATCCCATTACAACTATGTGACGTTGCGGGGAATGCTTTAAATACACCTATGCTTACTAATTACCTTTATGCTTCAGATGTGAGTAATTTTTGGTCTTATGTACATTTAATTGTATTTTACTTTAATATGCTTTTAAAAGTGTTTTGAGTAATATCTATTCTGTTAGTGTAAAGACAGCCTAAGTTTTTACATTAATGTATACAAATAGCTTTTATTTTTTACAGATAATAATATTTGTTTATGATTTAACCAATTTACAAAGTTTTGAGAACTTGGACACATGGATTACATCTGTTAATGAGATTAACAAAGATGAAGTTAAGAAACCATTGATGGCTCTTTTCGGTAACAAATCAGATTTAGAGCACCAGAGGGCAGTGAGATTGTCCAGTGTACAGAAGTTTTCTTCCCAACATTTGCTTGACCATTTCAAGGGTTCCTCTAGGACTGGAGAAATGGTATTTATTAATTTGATCGTTTTTTGCAAGCTTTGAGAAAATTAAACATTGTTGAGCATACACATACACATACACATTACTCTATTCTACAATTTATATTTTATTTAATACTATCTAAACATGGCTATAACTTTTAGTTGTACACACATATATTATTAATAAAAAATGAAATACGGCTAGAGGGGGGGATACTTTAAAAAAAAAAAACTCTTTTTAATTAAATCTTATATTAAGTAACTTAATTAGGAATTGATAGGCAACGTAACCTTATCGCCTTATTATATAGTAGAGGTTTAGTTTAGAAATAAATAAATAGTAGTAAAACTTATAACTTTTATCTACCACGAAAGCAAATATAAAAATTATTCTATTTTAGGTAAACGATGCCTTTACGACTGTAGTGGCTCGTGTCCAAGGCACAAAAGCCAGGTTGATATTGGCGCCAGATAGAAAATCCCCGTTTATATACGAAAGTCCAAAGTCCAACGATCAAGCTGGCTTCCCTCTCATAATGAACAGAAAAGCATTGCGGAAACATCAAAGGAAGGAGTCTTCTGTCTGCGTATTGCAATAATAAAAACTAATACATATAGATTTGTTTTTTTTTTCAACCAACTAAAAAGTGTATACACTTCAGTGATTGAATTTTTATTTTTATTATGTTTTGCTACTTAAGAAATGTAACATGACTTTTCGGGTTTCAAATGTTCATGTTCATTACAATATCATGCATAGTCCTATGAAACGATTTAAGTACCGTGGTAACACACGGTTGGGAAGTTCTTGCCATACAAAGTGAAAGTTAATGCTAAGAGATTGATAGGAATGTGCTTCTAAGTTTTAAGTGACAGTCAAGAACGATGTAATTGATGCACACCAGGGTTATGAATAACATCTTAGAAAATATTACAGTACTGTAATAATAATTATATAAAACTGTTTTATATATGAAATGTATAGTCGCCATATACAGTTATGATATTTTTATGTATGTTTACAGTTATCGAGAAGTACACGGAAAATGTGAGATTTTGCATAATTTGCAATTACTTAGGTAAAATAATACCAGCGCTACAGTCGCGATGCACACGTTTTCGTTTCGCACCACTTCAGCAGAGTCAGATAGTCCCTCGATTACAGGAAATTGTTGAAAAAGAGGGGTGAGTTTTATTAAATATATATGTTACTCGTAAAAGTTCGAACTATGGTTAATCTTAAGATTTAAGTGTAAGTCTTAGGATTTACCTACATGAGTTGGTAAATGTAAGTATTTCTGAAAATACGACGATTTTTTCGAGCTTTTACCATTCGAATTCAGTATACTAGGTTTACCACTGTCAGCTGAAGATTTGGTTTTAGGAATAAAACAATGAGTAATTCTTAATTATTTACTTTAATGTACTATAGACAAAACAGGTACATAGTATTATAAAGGTATCATATTGTTACGAAGACGGGTCGACTGCAATGTTTTTAGATTTTTCCACTACTTAGAGAACTTTTCAGCAGGCTGAAATGTGATTTCTGACCGTTTCAGGGAGGGTCAATCACATATTAGAAAATCGCAGTTTACATAATGTCCCTAGTTTTCAGGAGCCTTTGAAACACTTTTTCAGGTCGTTTCAGAACACGTGTAGTCGAATGGTACACTTTTCAGGAAACCCGTTTTCAGGCGTTTTCAGGCCTGGTTATACCCCTTTGACGAAGGAATGTTCTAGAACGAATTTTCTAGGTGTGGGACAAGGACGGAACGATACGCGAGAGAGAGGGAAGATCGGAACCTTCTCGAAGCTAGACCGAGGCACTCTAGAACGCCGTACGACAAGGACGGAGCAATGTCCGAAAGAGATAGCTAGTACGCACGTTCTAGAATTGTGCGATCGCTACTCAGTTGCGCCGCCGCCTAGAGAGTTCTCGAACATCGCTCCCAGGGATATATAAGCGAGCCGAAACGCGACCGATTAGTTCAGTTTTGAATGCGATACCAAGCGATAAACACCGGAGTGACAAAGTGCGAATATAGTGAAGAAAAGTGAATACAAGTACTGTGTGAAGTGCGTGATATTAGAGTAATTAGTGACAGTATTTTGTGTGTGTATTTAGTGAATTTTTGTGCGTAATTTCAAGTTTATAGTGTTAACAAATTCCTCGTAGATTTAATTGAAAATAAACCCTTGAAGAGATTTACGGCGTTTCTATCCGATCCCCTAGCTCGTAACATTTTGGTGTCAGAAGTGGGATAGAAAAATGCCAATTACTCCGAGGGAGAATCAAGAGGAGTTTGTGGCCGAGTCTCCAGCTGCGGAGGGAGTGCAGACAAGGGCACAATCAGCACGCGACGCCGCCCGGCGACAAAGTTTCGATGCGAACCGCGGGATGGGCGAAAGCAACGATAGCAACATCCTCCTTGCCCTGCGCCAAATGATGGAAGAACAGGCTCAGACACGTCGTATGATGGATGAACAGGCACGTCGTCAAGAGGAACAGGCACGACAAATGATGGAAGAACAGGCACGACGTCAAGAGGAACAGGCACGACGTCAAGAGGAACAGGCACGACGTCAAGAGGAACAGGCACGACGTAAGAGGAACAGGCCCGTCATCAGGAGGAACAGGTTCGGCGATTGATGGAGGAACAGGCTCGCCGTCAAGAGGAACAGGCACGCCAAATCGTGGAAGAGCAGGCTCAGACACGTCGTTTGATGGAGGAACAGGCTTGCCGTATCGGAGAAAGATTAGGAGATCTAAAACAAGAAGTAGATAAAAAAATCGAGAACTTGGAATCTGATATGGACTGCAAATTTTCGAAACAGGACAAACGTATTCTCGGATTAGAACAAGAGATGCAGTGCCTGAAGACCAAAGGTGTCATAACGACTGTAGCACCATCTGGAAATCTGAAAGTACCTCCCTTTGACGGTACATCTTCCTGGGGCGCCTACAAAAATACAGTTTGAGACTGTGGCAGAGTCAAACGGGTGGAATGACGATCAGGCTGTCACCGCCCTTATTATGGGACTGCGAGATGAAGCCCTCACCATATTAGATACCAAGACAGGTAAAGTGACGTTGAAGCAACTGCTGGATGCCCTAGAATCACGGTACGGAGACGCACATTTAGAGCACGTCTATAGGGCTCAATTAAAGGATAGAATACAGCAGACAAATGAAAGTTTGCAAAAATGGGGATGTGAAATAGAGAAGCTGGTTAGGAAAGCCTATGCATCCTCACCAGACGTTGCAGACAAGATGTTGGTTCAAGCCTTCGTCGACGGTATTCGAGACCGTGAAATTCGAATGGCTGTGAACCTAGGTCACCATAAGGACCTCAAGAATGCTCTTGCTCATGCGTTGGAAGTGGAAGCATTTTGCAAGGATTCTCGACCTAACCGCATTAGGGCTGTCTCGGAAAAACGTAGTTCCCAACGTGGACCCACCTGTTACCTCTGCGGGGAAGTAGGGCATATGAGGTTTTCATGCCCTAAGAGAGATCTCCGAGGTGAAATGAAGACAAGACGTGGGGAGCCCGATGACGTGGATGTGACTGCCGCTGAACAGCGGCAGGGAAACGAATAGAAGCCAGGACCACGGGGCGGGTGCTGGCCGGTTCTGTAAGGAAGGCCCCAAAAGTTATGATCTCTCAAACTCAGGATGGGAATACCATTGTCATCGACGGAGAAGTTAACGGCACTAGGTGTGAGTTAACCCTTGATACTGGAGCTTCCCGGACAGTAATCAGATACCAACTTCTGAAGTCATTTTACAAGAGCCTTTCTGGTGGAAATGTACAGCTCCTTACAGCCACTGGTCAGCACATAACCGTTCGAGGAGAAGGTATCGCTACCTTCAAGATTGGTGGAAGAACATACAGACATGAGGTGGTTATTGCTGACATCGTGGATGACTGTATTATCGGTTTAGACTTCATGAAGCATTACAACTGTAAGATTGACCTGAAGAACGGCACATTCAAGTGTAGAGATGAAGTAGTTTCCCTAAAAGATAACACATTGAAGAACGGGTACGACGTGTATAGAGCTATCATTGAAGATGGTACAGTTAGTAAACAACGAGATATAGTTCAAGCAATACTTGAGGACTGTAAGGAAACCTTGACGAGAGAAGAAATGTCGAAAGCAAAGGGACTATTAAAAACATTTTCTGACATGTTTGCTACACACGATGGAGATCTAGGAAGGACAGGTGTAGTTAAACATCGAATTGAGACTGGAACCGAAGCACCTATACGTTTAAGACCGCGACGAGTACCTGTCGCATATGAAAAGAATATAGACAAGATGATTGCAGAAATGTCAAACCATAATGTTATTGAAGCATCTTCCAGCCCTTGGTGCTCTCCAGTAGTTTTAGTCAAGAAAAAGGATAACAGTTTAAGGTTCTGCGTCGACTACCGTCGTCTTAACGATATCACGAAGAAGGACAGTTATCCGTTACCTAGAATAGATGACACCTTGGATACCTTAAGTGGGGCAAAATGGTTTACAACTTTAGACTTGAAAAGTGGGTACTGGCAAGTGGAAATAGACTCAAGTCATAAAGAGAAAACAGCGTTCTCAACTGGTAAAGGACTATGGCAGTTTAAAGTTATGCCGTTTGGGCTTTGCAATGCACCTGCCACCTTTGAAAGACTAATGGAAAAAGTACTGTCAGGACTGATAGGAGAAGCCTGCTTAGTGTACTTGGATGATGTAGTCATCATTGGGAAGGATTTTGATGATCACATACGAAATCTGCAACGGGTGCTCTCAGACTGCATAAAGCCAACCTGAAACTAAGTGCAAAGAAATGTTTATTTTTCAAGAGAGCAGTGAGCTACTTGGGGCACATTATATCAGAGGATGGAGTTCGAACAGACCCTGAGAAGATAGTTGCGGTGAAGGATTGGCCAGTACCTAAAGATAAAACTGAAGTCCGCGCTTTCTTAGGCTTATGTTCTTACTACCGAAGATTTGTGAGAAATTTCGCGGATATTGCAAAACCACTTCACAGACTCACCGAACAGAAGAGGAAATTCACATGGGATGGAGAGTGTGAAGATGCGTTTAATGAGCTCAAGAACCGACTGTGTGAGACTCCAATACTAGGCTACCCGGATCAAGATGGTGAATATGTGGTAGATACAGATGCCAGTGGAATTGGCATTGGAGGTGTACTATCACAAGTAAAAGGTGAGCATGAGCAAGTAATAGCCTACTTCAGCAAGTCATTGTCGAAACCAGAACGGAACTACTGTGTCACTCGGAGGGAACTACTGGCTGTTGTGAAGACGCTGCAGCACTTCAGTAAATACTTGCTAGGTCGCAAGTTCCGTCTTAGGACAGATCATGCTGCATTAAAATGGCTACTTCAGTTCAAGAATCCGGAAGGACAAGTGGCTCGATGGATCGAACAACTGCAAGAGTATGACTTTGCTACTGAACATCGCAAGGGGCAGAGCCCACGGGAACGCAGATGCATTGTCTCGAAGGCCATGTGAGGAGGATTGCAAACATTGTACAAGACACGAAGGTAGAGAGGTAGCCCATGTAAGGATACTAAGGACAGACACCATTAGTCCAGATTGGTGTGGGAAATTAATTCAGGAAGAGCAACAACAAGATTCTGACATTAAACCAATTCTGGACTGGATGAAATCTTCAGCTATCAAGCCGCGGTGGAATGATGTTGCATCTACTAGCACCACGACCAAGAGTTACTGGGCTCAATGGGATAGCTTAGTTCTTCATAATGGAGTGTTATGTCGCAAATGGGAAAACACTCGAGGGGATGCTTCTCATCTACAGTTAGTTGTGCCAAGATCCAAGGTTCGCAACATCTTGGAGATGTTTCATGATGGCTCATCGGGCGGACACTTAGGAGTAAAAAGGACTCTTCTGAAAATTAAAGAGAGATTTTATTGGATACATTGCCGTGAAGATGTGGAAGACTGGATTCGGAAATGTAAGGCTTGTGCAGCAGTCAAAGGCCCACAGACGAGAACTAGAGCTGGTATGAAGCAATACAATGTCGGAGCTCCATGGGAGAGGATAGCCGTTGACATAGCTGGACCATTTCCGTTAACAGAAAAAGGAAATAAGTACATCATGGTTGTTATGGATTACTTTACGAAGTGGCCCGAAGTGTTCGCTATTCCCAATCAAGAGGCAGTTACAGTAGCTGAGATACTTGTAAATGACGTATTCTCTAGATTCGGAGTACCCTTGGAGATTCACAGTGATCAGGGGAGAAATTTTGAGTCTTTATTGTTTCAAGAAGTATGCCGACTAATGGGAATTCATAAGACGCGGACTACTCCATATCACCCACAGTCAGATGGAATGGTGGAACGCTTTAATCAAACCTTGGAAAGGCACTTGGCAAAACTGGTGGACAGCCATCAAAAAGACTGGGACAAGTATATTCCATTATTTTTAATGTCATACCGGTCTGCGGTTCATGAAACCACGAATGTTACACCTGCTTTAGCCATGTTTGGGAGACAACTTAGATTACCAGCAGACATTGTAACGGGACGACCACCTGACACCCCGGAGAGTGTTACAGAATATGCTGCGGATTTGCGTAATAAACTGCATGAAATCCATGAACACGTACGAGCATCACAAAGCAAAATAAGTGAGACTACGAAGATTAGGTATGACAGAAAGACGAATCACATAGAATTTAAAGAAGGCTCGCAAGTATGGCTCCATAATCCAACAAAACGCAAAGGCAAATCACCAAAGCTTCAAGCTGACTGGGATGGTCCATACACGATAATCACGAAGATTAATGACGTTACTTACCGGATAAAGAAAATGAGTGGTTTAAGAAGCAAACCGAAAGTCGTTCACATAAATCGATTGGCTCCCTATAAAGGAAGTAATGATGCTCGGGACGAGCATGTCTAAGGAGGGGTAGTGTTACGAAGACGGGTCGACTGCAATGTTTTTAGATTTTTCCACTACTTAGAGAACTTTTCAGCAGGCTGAAATGTGATTTCTGACCGTTTCAGGGGAGGGTCAATCACATATTAGAAAATCGCAATTTACATAATGTTACCCTAGTTTTCAGGAGCCTGAAACACTTTTTCAGGCCGTTTCAGAACACGTGTAGTCGAATGGTACACTTTTCAGGAAACCCGTTTTCAGGCGTTTTCAGGCCTGGTTATACCCCTTTGACGAAGGAATGTTCTAGAACGAATTTTCTAGGTGTGGGACAAGGACGGAACGATACGCGAGAGAGAGGGAAGATCGGAACCTTCTCGAAGCTAGACCGAGCACTCTAGAACGCCGTACGACAAGGACGGAGCAATGTCCGAAAGAGATAGCTAGTACGCACGTTCTAGAATTGTGCGATCGCTACTCAGTTGCGCCGCCGCCTAGAGAGTTCTCGAACATCGCTCCCAGGGATATATAAGCGAGCCGAAACGCGACCGATTAGTTCAGTTTTGAATGCGATACCAAGCGATAAACACCGGAGTGACAAAGTGCGAATATAGTGAAGAAAAGTGAATACAAGTACTGTGTGAAGTGCGTGATATTAGAGTAATTAGTGACAGTATTTTGTGTGTGTATTTAGTGAATTTTTGTGCGTAATTTCAAGTTTATAGTGTTAACAAATTCCTCGTAGATTTAATTGAAAATAAACCCTTGAAGAGATTTACGGCGTTTCTATCCGATCCCCTAGCTCGTAACAATATGATAGTAATAAGTACAAACTAATACCAACTTATTTAAATTATTTTGAAAAAACACATAACGTATCTCTGAAATCTCAATCTCTACAATCTATCTAACTGATCAGAAGTTCTCTATTTGGAATTAAACAACGAAATACAAACAAGCTTACATAAGCTAGTCTAACTTAATAATTATTTTTTTTTTCAAATTTCGTGCCATTAATGTAAATCCTAAGATTACCAGGAAGGTCGGGTCGAATCGCAAACCTTTTGGGACATTTACCATTAGGAATTGGAGATTAGGTTTTACTGGAATATTTAGTTATAAGTTCGAGCTTTTACAGTAACATATACATTATTCGTAAATGTATACTATTTATGTACAATGTTATAGTAATATACTATTAGTACAATCTTAAAATTTTGTGTGCGTGGTGTGACTGAACTCCTCCTCCCGTTTTGATGAAATTTTTTTTGTTCAAGGGATTGGGAATGGTTTAGATTCACAAATCAGCCCGGAGGTGCAGTCGGTATTTCATACTTTGCTTAATTCCTACGCTTTAATAGAGGAAGTTGTGGGTCCACTGTGTTATAGTAATTCCAATAAATGTCAACTAAATTCAAATTTAATTATTTTTCCCTTACGCAGTTTGGTATTTTACGCGAATGTTTAGCAGTTAGTCTTAGGGTCCTCCAAGAAAAGAGTGTACCAATTCTTTAAAGGCCGGCAACGCACTCGCGAGCCCTCTGGCATTGAGAGTGTCCATGGGCGGCGGTATGACTTAACATTGGATGAAGCTCCAGCCCGTTGGCTCCCTGCAGTTTTTAAAATAGTTTAAAGTACAATATGATACTAAAGTGAATCATTTTACAATATATTTGTTTTACAATTTCTGCTATATAAAATCTGCGAAAGATGAGTTTTTTCAGCGTATCTATAAGAATATATATCCTTTAAGAAGTCTATTTTGTTGTCAAATATTAAGTATGTACCAGCCCACCCAGGCTGTACATTTGGCTTTTTTTATTAACGTGGCGATTACAGAAATCGTCGAAGTTACGCCCAGAGAGTATAGCCAGACTCATGCACACTCTTCAGCATTTTATAAGCATAGCACTCATTTAGCATTAAATTATTTTAAATCCTCTGTTTAACGCGGATTGTTAATAAATAGTCTGTATTATATTGTATTGTATACATTGTCATTATTAATTTTATGTTGTCATAATTTTAGGGTAAAAATTTCAGAAGACGGCATTAAGGCGTTATTGACACTCTCAGGTGGGGATATGCGAAAAGTACTAAACACATTACAAAGCACTTGGCTAGCGTATCGTGACGTCACGGAGGATAATGTGTACACTTGTGTTGGTCATCCTCTCCGTTCGGACATAAATAGCATACTCAATTGGCTACTTAATGAGAATGATTTCGCTACCTCATTTCAACGTATCCTTTGAATTAACCATTGGTTTAACCAACTATCTAGGATCGTTTGATAGTCTATAGATTTTTTGATTAATATATTCACAAAGTGTGGTCTTGAAGGAACAAAGACATAGATTTTGGTTACGTTTAAAGTTTGCATGGCACGAATTGTTTACAGAGATGTTTTTTTTTATTTTTCCTTTCTTTCCTATGTATGTATGTAAAATTACAGTATCCAAAATTACCAAATTACAATACTCCTAGCTAAAGTCTTTAACTGTGAATAGCATTTTTGTAACGACAGGATGTGCACATACTTGGTTGTAAAATATAAAATACTTTTCTATTTCATTTCTACTATTTTTTTAATATTTTAAGAATCGTTCGTAGCGAGTTTCTAAAAAATTCAATTTTCGAAATTAGTTACGAAATTGGTCCTAGTATATAGTAGTATTTATATAATCTTATTCGGTAATATTCTGATTATGAAATGAAATACAGACTTTTATTGGCAAATTTTATTTACATACTTCTTTAAGAAAGCTTTTGGCGCTATTTCGTACATACGAATTTGAGTAATATTTTGTTGGATAAAACTTTAGTAGCAAAAATGTCAAGCAACACCGATGATACTGATGGAAATTTAACTCCACCTGACTTTCTAGAAACATCTACGAAACTGACGAATAGTGTTTTGCCAGAAAAATCAAACTCGCCTGCGGCTCGTTTCAGAAAACTACACTCATGTTTTAATACCCTCTATTATATGACAGTTGCATAAACTACTATTAAAACAGCATATTTAATGCTTTGTATTTTTAATAAGTGGAGTTAAGACTACCAGTTCTTTATTTTATAATTTTGTTTTCTTATAAATAAAACAGATATCCAGGATTTGAAAATAGCGAAAGGTTTAGCTCTAGGCGATATATTGACGGAGATACACACCATAATTACAAGATGTAAGTTGATTAATTCCAAGTTTAAATAATATCTACTGCGACTTCATGCACATTTATTAAAAAAATTTAAATTCCATTCAACATGTAATACAAAATTCTTTGAGCTTGTTATTAAGGTTTCGAATGACTAGAGTATGTATAAAATATCGTAACATTTATATGATGACGAAAATTTTGCGGGAAACAGCGTTATGTTATAATTATTTATTTGTGTCAATATATCTCTTTCGATGTTAACGTTAAAAACTATAGTAATGCAATATTATTTTAAAAATATTTGAATATAAGTTTTAGTATATTTTTTTTGTATTATAACTTTAGTACAGGTTCAATCGAATAGAATAAAAAAAAATACAATAGTTGAGTAAAAATATGTAAAAAATTGCCTCTATTATGTCCCTAGTAATTACACTGATTTTTAATGAGCCCGTAGTCACGGTTATTGAGGTGGTGGAGCTGCTCCAATATGCATACATACCTTAGATAAATAAATTCCTCCGGGAATATAACCCACTATGTCTATAAACGTATCAAAATGCTTAACCGACACAGCTGTATAATATTTTCAATGCGATATATAAATACGTATTATTCTCTTTTTTAGTAAAACTACCCCCAGAGGTGTTCATATCTTTGTTAATAAAGATGGCGGACTCCGAAGCGCGTCTTGCAAGCGGGTGTAGTGAGCGAATAGAACTGGCAGCTCTTATCGCTGCTTTTCAGCAGGCCAGAGAACAAGTCAATATAGACGACTTACTCTAAATAGGGCCACAAACTGACCCAAGGTTGAGAAGTGAAGCATCGGGAATCACTGTATTAATGTTAAGGGTGTCGCTGTATTAATATTAAGATTTGTATTAAAACTAGTTTTTTGATAATATTGTGTAATTATTACCTACTTCAGACTACCTTAGAATGCCAACGAAATAAGTTTCGAACATACGAACAGAAGTGTAAAAATTACGTGAAACGCTTTGGGCGTTGGGCTTACAGTTTAATTTTTAATATCTTATGCGAGTTCTTTCTTAGTTCTTCTCTTCAGGCTGCCATAATTTGACATGCTTGCTTACGACACGCTGTCACGTTTTTATTCTAGTATGCATAATCCGCAATTAAAATATATTTGCATGCATCCGTTTCTTTGATAATTAAGTATGTTTAATAGCCTTCTGTGCCTGTAGATTTGTTGAGTTAAAACTCATGCCGGTTTCCTTACAATGTTTGCCTTCGTAGAAGAAAGTGTTTATTGAGCACATAGAAAAACTCCATATTGCACACCCTTGATTCGAAGACACGACCTCAGTATTCAGACGCTTAAGCTTAAGCTAGGCCAACACTGCTTCATTAACATTCATATTCATTTAGGAAACACAATTTACACTTTAAACGACTCGACAAGCAAGGACCAGTTTGTACGAAAACGTTAATGTACAATGTACATGGAAGACTTCTAATAACTAATTTTTGTTTTGTTTTCCGTTTTTTATTCTCACCTACGTGGTGTTATTCTGCTCTGTTTTGTCTACTTTTCTTTTTAGTTTCATATAATAAACGGTATTGTCATAATGAAATTAATAAAAATTAGGGTACACTTTCTTTTCCAGTCTACCACCCCATTTGACGTAATTAAAGTAACTCTTTTATACTTCGTCATAGAAATTCATACAGCAACAGCTTGCTGCATTAGCCCGCTTCATAACTCGAAGTTTGTCATTTATTTAAAAAAAAATTTGTTCTGTGCCATTTTCGGTCCATATGATATGGTTTTTCTCGTGTAGGATTCCTAGAAGTGAATTATTTTTTTAAGTGTTACGTTTTTTTCACAGGCTGTTCTTACACACCTTAATTAAAGTACAAAATATATAATATTTGTTAAAGTAAACAAATTAAAAATACTTCACCTTACCGAAAAACACCTAAATCATTTCAACCCAAACAGCATTTTAATATTTTTTTCACCTTTAAACAAATCTCAAAATTAAAAACAACCTCGGAACCTGTTGACAGTCACGATGGTGGATCAGCTATGTAGTTATTATTTTTAAATTAATAGTACTTTGAATTGGAATGGATATACATAATTAAAAAATAATGGATGTCAGAGACAATTTTTACATTTACGTTAGCAACTGGCCATTTGAAAAAAAAATGTATTTGTTGATTGAAACGTCAACAATACAATTTTATAGGTAAGAATTTTGTTAAACATAGGAGGACAGAGCTCTCAAGCTTAGTTGAAGGCCCTTCAACTAGTTATTTAACGGTAAGGGATTATTCATTACAATTTAATTGGTATAATAAAAAGTTCAATAACTTTATGAATAATTTATTCATTTGATCTATGATTTGCTAACATACTGTTACGAAGACGGGTCGACTACAATGTTTCTAGATTTTTCCACTATTTAGAGAACTTTTCAGCAGGCTGAAATGTGATTTCTGACCGTTTCAGGGAAGGGTCAATCACATATTAGAAAATCGCAATTTACATAATGTTACCCTAGTTTTCAGGAGCCTGAAACATTTTTTCAGGCCGTTTCAGAACACGGGTAGTCGAATGGTACACTTTTCAGGAAACCCGTTTTCAGGCGTTTTCAGGCCTGGTTATACCCCTTTGACGAAGGAATGTTCTAGAACGAATTTTCTAGGTGTGGGACAAGGATGGAACGATACGCGAGAGAGAGGGAAGATCGGAACCTTCTCGAAGCTAGACCGAGCACTCTAGAACGACAAGGACGGAGCAATGTGCGAAAGAGATAGCTAGTACGCACGTTCTAGAATTGTGCGATCGCTACTCAGTTGCACTGCCGCCTAGAGAGTTCTCGAACATCGCTCCCAGGGATATATAAGCGAGCCGAAACGCGACCGATTAGTTAAAAAAAAAAAAAAACAGTTTTGAATGCGATATCAAGCGATAAACACCGGAGTGACAAAGTGCGAATATAGTGAAGAAAAGTGAATACAAGTACTGTGTGAAGTGCGTGATATTAGTCTGTAGTGACAGTATTTTGTGTGTGTATTTAGTGAATTTTTGTGCGTAATTTCAAGTTTATAGTGTTAACAAATTCCTCGTAGATTTAATTGAAAATATACCCTTGAAGAGATTTACGGCGTTTCTATCCGATCCCCTAGCTCGTAACAATACTTTATGGTCCCTTAATAAATAGGCATGAACCTATCCTTACTCTAGCTCTACTTAGAAAATATAGAGACGAACTATAGGGCTATGTAAGTTGAAGTAAACTTATCGAATTATTATTTTATAGAAGTAAAGCGTCAATACTATTCGACAAATAACCAACAAATCTATGCGTTTAACTTTTCTTTACTATTATGGTACATGCCGTAGATTATCTATCTACGGTAGATACCTTATACTATCTAGCCATAATAAATAATAACCTAGGAACCTTAAGCAGTTGATTCAACTTTATATACAACGATTATTATTATCAAAACTGTTTTAAAATTTTCTTATTTATTTGTAAAATGTTTAATCGTTTTAAAATAAATTTTCTCATAGGACTAATTATGTCTAAACATCATCTTACAAGCAAACATCGAGATCAAAGGTATTTTTTGTTATTTTTGTGGATAATGTGTATACACAGATTTTTATAATTATTTTTTTTAAATTTAAACATGCGCTAAAAGTGACAAAAGGATTTGAGTTTACTTTAAATACGTATTATACATTATGCAAATAGTTGAGAGTACCAAATATTGTTTATTCTGTGTTTGTAACAAAAAATAAACAATAAAATACATTAAATTCATGAAATACCAAACGTCTTATTTAAATTAACATGTAAATTATTTTAAGTCTATTCTAGTCGGTAGGTAATACAAGAATGCTTTTCTATTATTTACTATCCAAATATGCTTGAGACAAAGTTATTAATTGAAGAAGTAAAAGTAGAGAAGAGTCCAGGGGACTGGGTAGGAGCAGGTGGCGGTCTTGGTGGTCCAGCAGGTCGGTAATATGGACCTCCATCGATTCGCTAAGGAAAGTATGAATATTAAAAAAAATCTTTATATAGGTGTAAGTAAGTATTCTATATTCAAAACACCAATTATAATATCTATCAGCCGCTCTTTGTTGTAGCCCATTGGCTGCGCCATTTTCTTCTCTGACTTCATAAACCTGAAGAGTTTACAAATAGCACTAGTCTCAATTACAACTGAAATTTTAAATATAGAATTTGTAATTCAGATTAAAATTACTTGAACTAATTGCGAATCCGGGCGTTAATATGAATCAAATAGAATTTATGATGATGTGATGGATTTTTTACGCCTTACCTTTTATAGATGCTAAGTGAATAATATAATCCAAGATGATTAATAAAGTAAGCTTTGGACATTCCAACTTCAGCGTATGGGATACCATATGTTAGTAGTGCAAATCTAAAACCATGCAAACTATAGCGCAAGCCCCAAGTGGCTTTTTGTACCAAAATCACATAGAATGAATAAACATTTCATCAAGGAAATATGACAAGAGCAACGATAGTGTAACAAGATTCTAAAACAAAATACAAAATGAAAGTAAGACGTTTGTCTTTATATAAGATATAAATTATAATGTTTTATTATTTAACTTTATACAAAAGCATTTAATTTCCATTTATTAATTTTTAAAATCGTGTTACACGTTTTTTAATGTAATCATAAAGCGTGTTTTTACCACAAACAGATAAGCCAAAAAACTATATATACAAATAACATACGTCTAAAACTAATCGAAGGCTTTATTGTTGTGGAAGTTGGATCGTCCCATCTACCTTCGAAGTTGTCGTTTTAGTATTGTTTGGTCTCCTTGTAATCTGTTTAGCCATTGCACCAGAAGGCGGGTAATCCTAGAGTGCATTATATACAAACATAATAATCTTAATGCTATTATATAATTAAACGTATAATTATTTTAATCGGCAGCCATATTTACGCATCTATTACACAGTAAATTAGTCCTTATAGAAGTTAGTTGATTAGCTTTCAGCACCTTCAATGATAAAAAAAAATCTTCAATTTTTAGTCTTTAATGTGCCGGTTTCGGCATGTTACTCCTCCACCGTATTATAGTGGGTAAATTACGCACATATATGATTCCATTGGTGCATAGCGGTTCGAACACATGATTCAAGTTCGTAGGCTAACATGTTTCTCTATTTGAAAGTATTATCATTAATTATATTTACTTTCCTACTTAAGTTTCTCATTAAAGTCATACATTGATATAATACAACCGCCACCATTAAGAGCACAACGAGTTATAGGGTATCTAATCTAAAAGTCGTATATCTACCTATATAAAATTTAGATGTTTATCAAAATAATGGATTGGTACGTACTTTCGCCGAATGAAGGGTAACATTTAAAAGTGTTGGGTGAGTTTCAATCACAAAGAACTCTACTTCTTGTGGTAAATATCCTTCCGCAGAGACCTGTAAAGAGTACATAAATTCAATACTACATTTGATATTTATACTTTAGAGAGTTTACTAATTTTTCGTACAAGAAATAAAAGCACTTGAACGAGTGCCGCAATTAAATAGAGATACTAGATTAGCTTGTTCAAAACAGTAATTAATATCTGTTAGGGCTCAAATTATGCAAAAAAGTGTGGTCCGTATTATTTAATTTTTCGTCAAGTCGTGGCCTGTTTATAATCGTATCGTGGATGGATCGTCAACCTCATGAATTGGTCAGCTGAATCTGGGAATATAGTTGAATTATAAACGTTGAATAATATTTCATACAACGTTTGGCCATACTCTGGCAGTGGCCAATTGTGTAGGCGTATCTTTAAAAAAACAATTACCTCCAATTTGTATGTTCCTGGTAGTAGAATGCGCCAGAACTCTCCGTATTTAGTTGTGTGGTATGTGACCTCACGTCCTTTAACGCGAATGGCGGCACTTTCCACGGGGTTACCGCTATCATCCATTACGAACCCGTGGGCACCGCGGTGAGCCTCCGCCAAGTATTTTATAAGGGACTGTGGATAAATAGTTTAAAAATATAAATTTTGCTCTCTCTTCTAAACTTCTAAAGAGTTTATCCTTTTTTAAAGATTTTTTTCAGAATTGTTTGTTCAATTATTTCTAATGTTACTATAAATAATAATGTTACATGAACTTTGGGCGCGACGATCATAACCGGTTCTGTTATGAAATGTAATTACTAATGAAAATGTTTGTTTACATACCTGTCTATTATCCTGCCAATACTTCGCTAATTCATGTGCAGGTGGATATTTACAACAAGATATCTCCAATGTGATTTCCATGCAGCCGTGCCACAAATAGTTATAATCTTGCATTCCTCCTGCATAATTTTTACAAAAATATAATTTTAATGACTCCACTAACTAGCAGATTATGGTTATAAGTTAGGAGTTTATTAATTATGGTAAAAACTTACCGGTCAGGGGATACCATGCAGCTCCATTAGTGATGCCCTTTTCGAACCTCGGTATCTCGCTCCTGCATGAAACTCCACGTGACATCTTGGCGTGGTTGTTGGAGTAGACGAGCGCCAGATGACGGAATACATCATCGTCGGGAGCGATTGAGGGAGAGTGAGCGTAGCTTTGGAACACTGCGTTTAAGGGATATGTAGGACGAAACACAAGGTTAATCAATTTAACAATGTCTTGATAAAGGAACTTTCATAAATGATTTCCTTACTTATTTTTATACGAGGGTTCTATAGTCAAGATATTTACAACTATTTTAGGCTACTGGGTTTTAAATTATGGAGGGTAATGAAGGATATAGGAAGGTACACCATTAATTTATAAAGTTTAAGTTATACTAATACTACTATCGCTAGGCTTTCTAAACGGGAAGATTCTATAGTTGAGTATTCTATGATACCATGTAGGTTTGTATAAATTCACCTACATCACTCACCATGGGACCAATATATGCCTAAATTTAAGTTATCCTTGGAAAACAACGATGTTTAACGTTTCTTAATACAATTAACACAATCAAAAATTGGAATTCCCCATTTAGCAATACATTACCTGAACACAATACGGAGGACCTGCATATCCCTATGAGGCAGCATGGAAAACAGGAAGCTACAGATCCATAACGATAAAAGTACAAAGTAAAAAGCCTAATATACCTATTTAGGCTTTTATTACATTCTAAAACGCCTTTAAATATATTTAATAACTACCTCTTGCTATAAGTACAATGTACATACTCAAATCATCTTTAAAATCATAATATAATTTCTTTTTAAACTGAACTAATGAACTTTTATGAAATATTAAAAAATCCAAATTGACATTTAGTCTTACAGGCGTAGAACGGACGATAATAATAAGTCCCTTCACGGCACAGGAAGTAACAGGAAAGATTTTGCGTTTTGAGAATGTTTGCGCTTGTTTATTCATTAGGGAAAAACTTGCGCATCTAAGGACTCTTGCCACATTATTTATTGAAAATTACACTAACTTTTCTCGACGATATCTCTAAATAATTTGTAAATGAAACATTAGAAAAAAACTTGATTTTATTTTCGATTTAGCTATGTAATTATTTAACTAATTATTCTATTCAAGAATATAAATTTCGTATTTTCCCAATACTTGAGACTGAAATGTGTTAAGGTATTGCAATATGATCATAAGTGTGATTTCAAGAGACGTGATAAAGTATTCCTTTCGAATTATGTTTACCACGATAAAAAATTGCCACATATATTCTGTCATTATACTTACTAGAGCTGGGCGTGTTATCGAATGGATAGGAGGCAACCAGGGCTCCTCCGTGTAGAGATCCGGAAAGCACAAACTGTATCTTACTAATCCATTCCTTTACTGCTTCAGTTTCAGGCTGGGGTTGCTTAGTATTTGCTTTAAAGAAGTCAGGGAAATTTCTGTTCAAATCATATCGACGAGCGTTGTGCCTGTAATTAAAATGGAGTTAATTAATTTAATAATAAACCTAATTTAAGCATCAATTATTTATTGAAATGTTTTTTAGCACTTTCGTGCCTCTTTGCAAATTCATAAACATACTCGTATATATTCTTCAAATAATACGTATAGCTAAGTAAATCATTCAACAGTGCAAGGACCGGTATAGACCTCTTCGTGTGGCTAAAACTTTAGAAAATCTCTCGTCAATTAAAAAATTCGAGTGATTTCTTATTTGGTGACAAAATTGTCATGGAAAAAATAGCTTAATAGTGTTAAATTATAACGGTTATTTGATTGGTCTCGCTCTGATTCCTCAATAATTTTGTATGATGTCAGGTGTAATTTCATGTGCAACATGTGATTCTTTTACAATTACCATGGAAATGTTTATTCAAACGATTTAAATAACGAGTCAGGGTTGCAATACACAAATATGGCATAGTGCATAAAATATTGATTTTGTGTTTTACATTAAAGTTTCGTGAATCTCTCTGTCACAAATTTCTGCAATTTGCATGATTGGCTTTTTGTACGTATATAATTATCTATTGTTTTTCCATAATTTCAAACTAAACGATCCATAAAAAATATGGTATAAATTTATTCTGTTTATTGAAACTAAAAATAATATTAAATTGATTGATAGTGAAATAAAAATAATAAATTAATGTAATAATATGAATTAATTATTTAGCCTATCTTTTAAATAGCTACACACCAACATAGAACATTTTCCTATGCTACTCCATATAGACTATGGTTTTTAGGCGTTTCCGTGAAAATATTTTTCTCATAAAAATTTACTCAGAGTTCAAGGAAATATCTAATATATAAAATTCTCGTGTCACAGTTTTCGTTGCCATACTCCTCCAAAACGGCTCGACCGATTCTCATGAAATTTTGTGTGCATATTGGGTATGTTTGAGAATCGGACAACATCTATTTTTCATCCCCCTAAATGTTAAGGGTAGTCCACCCCTAAATATATATTTTTTATTTTTACATATTTTTTCTGTTTTTATTTTTTTATGATACAGCATTAAAAATACATACAAACCCCTAACTTTCACCTCTCTACGATCAACCCCTATTTTTTTATTATAAATGATATATATGGCAAAACGACGTTTGCCCGGTCAGATAGTAATTTAAAAAAATCTCGAATTGATCCAGCAGTATCCGAGTTTTATACAGACCCGTTGCCGATAAGGCAATTAGCCTTCCGTCTTTTTTACATTAAAGACACAGCAACTGGTCCTGTGAGTTAAGTTAAGGTCCTTCACCTACCCACCACTAACCCACACACTAGAAATTACCAAATAAAGCCACGAAGTATTTACCTGCCATGAATGGTGTCGCATTGTCCCTCTCGCGAGATTGAGTACCCGTCCGGATTCATTGATGGCATAAGGTGAATACGTGTGTTGTCTAATAACCATTTTATGTATGAATCGCTCTCGTAGGACGTTACTAGGTACTGAAATTTTAGAACAAGAAGTATGTAGGAAGTTATAACATTAAAAATACCTCTTTTTCGTTTAAACACATATATATATATATATATATGTACCATAAACATCTGAGTACGATATGCATAAATAAACTGTTCTATTAGGTTAGCAAATAATACTAAACAAATTTACCTGAATTAAATGCAAAAGTAACTCCCTTCCAACAACTTCGTTTCCGTGTATGTTTGCTACGTACTTGACGTCGGGCTTGCCAATCATGTGCTCATATGGTGAAGCTGATACTACCATCACCCACAGTTCACGTCCTAAAAGTAAGTAAGTATGTAAAATAACTTATTTAAAACGCCTTCTTTTAACTGCGTAACTGATCATACTATTCTCAAAGTATCGCGCACGAACATTCGTAAAGGTAAAGGATGAAAACGTGGGAAATGCATGTCTTAGATCCAATATAGACAAAATGAAAAAAGTCTTAATAGCTTCTTTCTTTTTCGAAGTTTCACGATAGAATTTACTAGCTTTCTGTACCATTAACCTTTAGTTAGTATAATGAGACCAGAAGTAGTTTTATGTGATTAACAACAAATGTTTTTTTTAAATACCTGCTACGAAACAAGGATATTTTCGTCAATTCAAATAAAGAACCAGTTTTATTCGTTTACCTTGCACAGATTTTCCGATAGAGTAGAGCGCTGTAAGAGAAGGATGACGAGTAGATACTGCTCGTAGATATCGTGTCATCTGGTCATGGTCATGGTAGCTGAACTCCAGCTCGGTACCAGCATCACGAGACTCTTGCTCACCTTCATTAGGTTGATCTTGTCCTGCTATTATTATGAGTATATAAATATGTTAATCAAATGAATATGAATTATAATAGGTTGGGGAAAAAGTTGCTTCGCATTTTTTAAGAAAATTGAAAACATTTTTGAAGTTATACTTCTTTAGGCGCGTTATGAAAAATTTATGAGAGTGAAATTTTACGATGCGCGCGCACCTGTGACACAAAATTAGGAGTGTGATTATAGCGTGCGCGAGCGAGATAGGAATAAGACAATCTACAAGTAAAAAGAAATAGAATATGCGTGAAGTTCGTATGCCAAGAATTTTGAATGACCATAATGACATTTGTCATTTACCTTTTAAACAAATAAAGGAGTTTTAATTATTTTTTCAAAGAAATTTAGCAATGCTTTTTGAATTATATATAATCAGAAGTGATTTAAATTGAATATTTAAACCAATACTAATTAATATTTGTGAAAAAACTGTGCTCATCAAGCTTCCTAAGTGCTTCATTACAATTGAGGTTAAGTTTGTATTATTATTATCGAGTAATGTTTTGATTAAAAAAATTACCACATTGTTTAATCAAAACATGTAATTTTTCTCTAGCAAATATAAGGACAAGAGACAAAAAACAATTGATGAATCAGTGTAAGTGCACTAAATTGAATACAAAAAAAGAGTTGTCATCTTATCGCTGTGAAACATCAAAAACTGGAGGTGGAACAAAGCCAAACTATTTTTAATAATGCCAAAGAAGTATAACTTCTTACGCGCGTACATAAGTACACGCACCCTTTTTTTTTAATATAGTTTATTTACATTTAACTAAAGTACGTAGGTACCATTTTGTCCGATAACTTTTTGCCATCATTTAGGTAGGGACATGATCTCATTGCTATAGAAATTTTGGGGCTTCTGATCAAAATACCGCGACAATTGGTTTTGGGAGTCCTCTCGTGATGTTAACCTGACACTGCCTAAAGAATTCTAAAGAGACTGAAAAGGTGGAAATCTGAAGGTCAGGACTATACGTCGGATGCATTATCACCTCCCAGCCAAGCTCTCTTAGTTTTTGCTGAGTGGCTAAAGACGTGTGAGGTCTAGCGTTATCATGATGACAAACCACACCTCTTCTGGTGATTAATTCCGGCCGCTTTCTCTCAAATTCTTGCTTTAATCTCATCAGTTGTTCGCAGTAGAGTTCAAAATCGATGGTCCTGCCTGGTGGTAACAGCTCATAATGAATAATTCCCTTCCAATCCCACCACAGACACAGCATCACCTTGTTGCGAGTTATCCCGGGTTTCGCTACAGTCTGTAAAGCCTGACCGGCCTTTGACCACGACCTATTTCGCACATTCTTGTCGTACGTGATCCACTTTTCATCATCAGTTATTAGCTTCTTCAAAAATGGTTCGGTTCCATTAAGTCGTAATAAAGAATCAAAAATGAATACACGGGTCATTAGGTTTCTAACAGTGAGCCCGTGAGGTACCCAAATATTGAGCTTTTTTGTGTAGGTACCCAGTTTTTTTCAAATGCGCCAAAACTGTTTTGTGGTCAATTCCCCGTTCTTCAGCTACGTCGTAACTACTAATATGCCGATCTTGCTCCACTTTTTCCAAAACCAAATTTGTGCTACTGTCACAGACACTGCGCTAGGGCCATATTAACATCGCAAATTTTTTTTCGCGGCTTGTGTTGCATTTTGACCTTTTTTGTAGTAAAATTTTAAAATGTATCGAATTTCTTCTTTCGATTTACTCATCTTGACGGTACGAAAAATAAATAAAAAACAGACATTATCCTAATTTGATTTTGGAATTATCTTCTTTAAAATCTCAACTTTCCTTGATAATAAAACCAGCCAGATACATATAGTATAGCCAAAGAGATTTTATTACAAGTTTGTACATACTATAATACGAAGACTTTTTCCCCAACCTAATATTTATGAGTAATTGATGTAAATTACGACAATAAATTAATCTTAGAAAGGGTGCGGGTTTCTTATTAAGTGCAAAGGAGGTATTTAAAGACTTAAGTTTGCGTCTGGTAGATAGTACCGGTGACCTCAGTGCTGGTGCATTCCTCGCTCAACAACACAACAACGAGGAAATACCAGCCATAAAAGCTTGCTACACGGACCAAACTTGTTAAATTGTTTTAAGTTTTTTATTTACAATTTTAAATTATTATGTAGATTAAGATTGTCTAATCTTATTCAAGCTATATGTCGTTATTGTTTGTTGTTTTATCCTATATATTGTTTTTTTCGTGACTGATATTAAACAAACTTTGTTAAATACTTAGAGCCACTTAATTGTCGTAGGGATTTGCTGGATCGTATGTTTTTAATGAACCGCGCAACAGTATGCTAGACTTACTCATACTTTGTTTAAATTGAACATTTCTATTTCTAGGGGTTTGAGACGTTGCAAAAGAGCGGATACATTTTTTACCACTAAGCGCTTTAATTTAGGGTTTTACGCTATTCTAAACAAAATGGCTAGAATGTGCAATAAAAAATAATAAAATAAAATAATAGCTAAAGCCTGCAAATACTGGGGTCTAGGCTCCTAATATGATTTTGTCCCATTCGGTGTCGAGACCCTTGGTCTGTGGGGTCCTAGTGCTTTAAGGATTTTTAAGGAAATATAAAAAAGGTTAGTCGATATCACAGGAGACCGAAGAGCTGGCAGCTACTTCGGACAAAGAATTAGTCTAGCGATTCAAAGGGGGAACGCTGCCAGTATCTTCGGAACCTTGCCTAAAGGGACTCCTTTTAATAATATATTTTAGTTATTATATTTTAAGGTTAGTTATTGTTTTTATTATTCATCTTTTTTGGGCATTTGTGTGTTGGAAACAAATGATAAGATATGAGATAGGATTTGATCGCCAATAGGAAGGGCATTCTTTTATCACTCTTTTAGGTTCTTTTGATATTCTTTGTATTATAAGGTCTTTTTTGTAATATTTATCTTAATAAACTTGTTAATTATAAGCCTTATTACATTATAAGTACTATGTTGGTGCACATATATATCGAGACCACACATTGGTTCTAATTTGTATAACTTGTTCCCTTTTTTTTCTTATGTTGATTTGGTGCGGCTATAAATAAATATTTACAAAAATAAAAGGATGCTTCTTTTATTTTATCATCTGTTTGTAAGGTTTAAGCATCAAATCATAACTGCAATAGTTCAAAAAAGACGAAATATAGTTTGACTTAAGTATGACGCGACTATGCGTTGTTGATTCCGTCTTTTAGGTTGTTTATATTTTTAAAAACATTAAGATTAAAGAAGCTCAGTGAAAACATAACCGTTTAATTCTTTATTATAAAATATAAAGCCTCCATATATACTTTATTTCACTCTAGCCCTGATATTATTCAAAAGCGTAGATAAGCTTAAAATATCATGCCTCAAATATCGAATGAATATTTCCTCGTCCTGTTACTTTGAAAGTTATAATCTCAAAAATTCATAATAGAAGACAGTAATTGTTTCTGTTAGAATCTTAAGTATAGGTTCTGGTTGCGTGGCAGAGATCGCTATTGCCCCCCTTATTTTTTTTACTTTTATATTTGTACTGATTGTTGCAACAAGAAGAGAGAGAAGAGAAGAATCAAATAGATATGTACTTACCAGGTAAATTGATATCCGCGTGCTGCGCCCACGTCGTTCCTACTATGCTCAGCAATAAGAGTATTCGACAAATCCCTTTCTTCCAACCCATCTGAAATAATTACTTCTATTATAATGATATTATAAATTATAACATGAATTAATCGTAAACCTCCGTAAGTTTACGTCTTTATTATTAATTATATATATGAAACAGATAACTAAATAAATGTCATATTTTCCGTCTTATTATATTATCTATTCACTCATATTATTATTATTGAGTAATAACTATAGAAATTTAGTCTTTTTCGTCACAATTGCTTGATTACTTGATAGTAATAATCTATGCCCCAAGTTGTATTAATACATAATATTTTTTTTATTTACTATTTTTTAACAATGCACCCATTTAAACCACGTTAACGTCAATAACTTTTTCCGCTTTGTACGAACATTATAATTATTGGTGGTCGCTGGTCCACTAGGCAAGTGGGCAAGGCACTATCACGACCGGTCTATTTGAGGGTCACTGGGTTAGCTGGTATATTAATTATACTGTGTGAACAATTTATAGAGAGTTTATATAAAACCTTATGAAGTACGTACTCATCACTATGTTTTATTCACATTAGGTTCCGTTGTTTATTTATCCTAGCCGGTCGATTAAATTAGACGATGGTGTTAAAACTGGTTATATACTATTTACTTTTAAGTTTTTAAATGTGTAACTTTACATAACGGTAAATTGCTTAAAAAATTCAATTCCTTGTCTTTTATTAGGTCAAATAACTTCCTGCCAGATTCGTGCTGGTTTTCGTATAGAGAAAAGAAAGTAATAGCGGTATCACAAACCATTGCTGAGGATTTATTGAAGTGGCCTAAGATTTAAATGTTCTACTTATTACTTTTTTTTCCCAAGAGCCAACTAAACGTATTATAAATTACACGTTTTCGTAACTATACAAAAAAACCTACACAGGGGAGCGTATATATCTACACTTATAATTAATTAACAATAATTATATAGTTTGCTTATTGTGGTTTGGTGATTTGGTGGTTTGGTGATTACTATATACCTATATAGTAATCACCAGTGTGGGAATCCCATTTTGAAGGTACAATAACAATATTAGATACGGTATTAAATTATATTTTATTAAAACAGTAGCTGTACTAATATTGCTCTAAGAAGAGTAAGTCACACAATACAATGACATTCTAAATCCTTAGCCTAACTTGTTTTTACCTATATTTAGGTTTACACAATGACTTAAATATATACAATTAGTATGAAAAACTAATAAAATACAATTAGTATTCTCTTGATTGAGTATAACTCTTGATTTTCACATCGTGACGATCAACAAACAATGCAACACACTTTTTGCTCAGTGAAAGTTTTAAACAAATGCGATTTGAATTGCTAAGCATGAATTCTGCAAGTAGTACATAACTTCACATACGCCTTACTTAACGAGATTCATTTTGAACACTTGAACTTGAATATTATTTTCGAAATGACACAGTAACTTTACAAACTTTGTGAAGCGACACACAACTTTGTAAAACAGTTGTTTTACTTCTAAAATATGCCTATGCTTCTCACCGAATTGTGACCTATAAAGTGATACATTTTTTAATATATTTTTTAGCCAGTGTTTAACATTAAATGTTTAAAATCAAAGGCGAGAACAGCCTTGAAAACGCGAAAAGAGGTCAATAGCAATTATTAATATTAAATATGTGAACTGGTATATAATCGCTATGCACCAGCGTGACACAAACATCTATATTAAGGTAATTGCACGATATCAAAACTTTGAATGCGGTATTTTGTTAGATTCGTGCTAATCATCAAAATATTAGATTAGTAATAATTTCTTATAAAAATTATAGCTAAACATAAAAATCTGACGCCTTCCGTAACCTGCAATCATAGCATTCTCATCATATCCAAAATACAGTTCAAAGTGAACACTTTTAAAAAAGAAATCTTAAATAAGTAAAGAATCTTTGTAAGCTTAAAAGTTTTAAAACAAAAACAACGTACCTTGTACCGAAATTATTTTCGGTTTTCTAAACACTAAAAGTTTTTTGTTCTCATTTGTTAGTCACGTATTTTATAAATAACTCGCGTTTGGAATGTGGTCGCGTAAGTCAAAACAGGGACAAATCAGTCCTTGTGACCGAACGACTGAAGCTCAACTGGCGACTGAGACCGCTCTGCTAAGTGCTAACCACGGGTACCGCATCATCTGCGTCGACGTACACAGACACATGATCGGAAAGCACTTTCTCTTGAAACAAGCCTCTATAAGCCCCTAACTCAAAGGAATAAGGTTTACTTTATGGTTGTTCTACTTGGTAATTTTCTTCTCTAGTCGCGGCATAGAAGTGACGGTACAAAGTTATTCATAGACTATGGCCGTGACGTTGGAGTCTCAAATGCTTTTCCCGAAGATAAAATTACATTGATGCCTACTTGATATTTTATATTAATAGGTAATTTGAAGCAACTTCCTCGTTTAATCTGTTTACTCCCACGTTACATTTCTGATACCTTCTAAAATAATTATGTTTCTTAAAAAAATACAATGTAAGGTAAGGTTTCTTATATAATAGGAGTATATATCTATCTATTAAAGAAAAGAAAAAGGGCACTTAGCCAATATTCTACAATTTCCTGCATCCGCCTGCCAATACTGTTTCATTCTGATAAAGTTGGATTTTTTATTTATTTAATAAATATATTCAGTATATAAGAAAACTTATTTGCCTACGAGTTAATCCATATTATATGATAATAATAACTAAACACTTTACATCACAATAACACAAAATAAGAAAAAACAGAACACATAGCTTGGGCGTTCTTGGGCCCACATTGTTCCTCATTTACATTAATTATGTGGGATGAACCTAAGAAATGGAAAAATTGTGGCCTTTGCTGATGACGCAGCCTTAGTGTTCCATGGTCAAGATTGGGTTGAGGCCTTTCGACATGCTCAGCGGGGTCTGAATTTGGTATCGGATTGGCTACATCGCAGATGTACATCGCAGAGAAAGATAAGATATTTAACCAATGTAGAAACTGCGCGTTTGGTCTATTTTAGCTACTTTCACAGCATAATGTCTTACGGCATTTTACTGTGGGGTCGGGCTGCTGACATAGAATCCATTTTTATTTTGCAAAAGAGAGCGGTCAGAGCCATTTATAATCTACGTCGCGTCGTTGCGAATCTCTCAGGGAACTATTTAAAAAGATTAATATTATGACAGTACCTTGCCAATTCATTTATGAAAATATTATGTATGTAAGAAAGAATCTACATCTTTTTAGTAAAATAAATGAAAGACATAATTTTAGTATAGAAATAAAGATAAAATAGCTCAACCATCTTTCAGATTAGCCAAAGTTCAAAATTCATTTATGGGGTACTGTGTGAAATGTTACAATAAAATACCTTGTGACATTTTAAAACTAAATGAACGAAAATTTAAATGTTTTATTAAAAGTAATTTGTAAACAAGCATATTACAAATTAGATGATTATATTCAAGATAAGAATGCTTGGAAACATGTGGTCCTGCTCCATAGGACAATCCTATGATTGGCTCTAAGCCTGAAAAATCAAATTGGTTGTGATTTTTGTAAAAAAAATATAATTTTTGTTATTATTATTATTATTATTATTTTTTTAATTTATATAATGCTACAAATGTAATTATTTTTTTGTATCTAACTTTTTGTTGTGTTTTTTAATATTTTTATTACTCTTTAATGTTAATATTCTAAGGTTTGATATTTGTAAATATGTGAGGAACATGTATACTAACTTTTTTAGTATAGTAGTTTATTCTAAGAGTACATTGTCTTCACATATAATTATTTAACAAATGTAACAAAATATTGTAAACCTATTTTAAAAGAGTAGTGTGGAGTTTTTGCCCATTCTTCTAAGAAACTACCTTTTGGAAGGGGCAACTAGAATCATCTTTATATTTTTTTTTTTGACTTAAAATATTTTAATGGTTAATTGAAATATTTGACTTTGACTTTGACTTTGATGTACTGGCCCTTAACACCGAAAAGACCAAATTCATGACCTTCGGAATGTCGAATCGTGACATTCCTTCTGGTCTGGCACTTGTGTCACATGCTGGTTCATGTCTGACCGGGGAGCACTGCGGTTGTCCAAAGCTTAACTCCGCAGGCACAGTGAAGTACTTGGGAGTCATGCTAGATACCTATCTAACTTTCCAAGCTCATATTGACCTACTGGCAGGTAGAATTAGAAAACTGATTTATGTATTCAAAATTTTGAGGCACAATGCTAATAACACAATTATAAAAACTGTCTACCTGTCGCTAGGTCAATCCATTCTGAGCTATTGCATCTCTTCTTGGGGTGGCTCAGCAAAAACCCACCTTCTGAAAATAGGGAGAGCTCAGAGGGCAATACTCAAGGTTAGTGCCTCCCTTCCCTTCATTTGTCCCACCACAACCTCTGTGGAATATATACAGACATTGGAAGGTACTCTCTGTGCGTCAAATGTTCATTCTTGCCACAATTTTACGCAAGCACTCACTTATCAATTATGACCAACACCTTAAAGATAACAAGCGTAGAAAAGGCATAGTGTGCACTACAAAGCCCTTTCGCACAAGTTTTGCCCAGAAATTCTTCTGTTTTTTGGGGGATTACTTGTATAATAAGGTCAACACTTCCGTTTCCACATATCCCCTAACAAAACATAAGTGCAAGAAGACGGTTGCACTGTGGCTACTGGACCTCAACTATGAGGAAACAGAAAAAATGCTGACAATAATTAAATAGTTGAGTTTAAAGTTGATTCTAATCTTTGTTAATAATAGGGAATAAATTTTTAGTATAATAGTTTTAGCTTTATTAGATTAACACTTAAGTAATAAAATATAAAACATACACAGACACACACCCCACACACATACACATAATTTACACATAGACACATACCCCGTGTGGTTTCCTCTATATATTGTAATGTATTGTATTGTATAAGATCTTCTGTCGATCCGAAGTGGTGGAGGCCTGATGACCTGTAACACAGGTACTCTTACCTCTAGCAGGTATCAGTCTCACACAAACTAGCTTTTTCCATAAACAGAAGTAAGAATATAACTGTCACTTGCTTATGTCCTAAGTTTAAGTTTTTGTGAGAAAATAAATAAATAAATAAATAAAAAATACAGTAAGACAGTTTATTCCAAAGTCAAATCAAATAAAAACACAATAAATCTAAGGCATGCCGGTTTCCTCACAATATTTTCCTTCACTGTACGAGCAAGTGTTGACGCACGTGGATAGAAAATTCCATTGAGGCACAACCGTGGTTCGAACCTACGACCTCAAACTAACGAACACATATGGGTTAAATTAATAACAATAGCACGATTGGGGTGTTCCCGAATTCGACACTACCGTATTTTGTAATCATAAGTATTTTTTTTTACTAATATTATTTGTTATACACAATTATTATAAGTATTAATCAAACCTTACAATAAATGTGTGATGTTTATCTCAATTGAATACCGTTTTATGTTTTAACGTAGAGTGATCGATAGACGAAGATCACGGCATATTTAATTTGGTTAAGGTTTTTTCTTTAGTATTTTTTCTTTATTAAGATGTACAATCTTATAAATTCGTTTAGTTAGTTACTTGAACTTATACTCAAAGGTTTTGCCTCTTCCTTTAATTCTGCTTTGAATAATTGAGTTAATATTCCCTTAGTGAATATTTCATTGCCACGTTCTAGAGATACTTTAAAATTAAAATAACAATACGACAAGGCCTTTGCAGTACTTTTTCTTGTTCTGATAGTTTTGCATTCAGCAACTGGGTCAAGGTCGCAGAGAACTGATAAAACTACCCTCATATGAGAGCTCTTTGGTAATTCTTGTTTGAGTTGCAAAACTGTCATCTTTTTGTGTTATAAGTGTGCAGATTATAATCTAGCGAAGAGATTATGAATTTGTGCTCGTCTATCCTGTGATTATCTTTTATAGATTTCCAATTGAAGTATATTGAAAAGGATTAATTTAAATGTTATATTAATCAAAAGTAAAAATTGATTCAATTTAATATACATTTAAGTAAATTATGTTATTACCACCCCGGAGAAAAAAAAAAAAAAAAAAAAAAAAAAAAAAGAAGGGGAAAGGGGGGGGGGGGGGGGGGGGGGGGGGGGGGGAGGGGGGGGGGGGGGGGGGGGAAGAAGAGAAAAGAGAGAAAGAAAAAAAGAGAAAGGAAGAAAAATTTTTTTTTTTTGGGGTTTGGGGTTGTTGGGGGGGGGGGGGGGGGGGGGGGTTTTTTTTTTTTTTTTTTGTGTTTTGTTTGGGTTGGGGTTGTGTGGGGGGGGTTGGTGGGGGGGGGGGGGGGGGGGGGGGGGGGGGGGGGGGGGGGGGGGGGGGGGGGGGGGGGGGGGGGGGGGGGGGGGGGGGGGGGGGGGGGGGGGGGGGGGGGGGGGGGGGGGGGGGGGGGGGGGGGGGGGGGGGGGGGGGGGGGGGGGGGGGGGGGGGGGGGGGGGGGGGGGGGGGGGGGGGGGGGGGGGGGGGGGGGGGGGGGGGGGGGGGGGGGGGGGGGGGGGGGGGGGGGGGGGGGGGGGGGGGGGGGGGGGGGGGGGGGGGGGGGGGGGGGGGGGGGGGGGGGGGGGGGGGGGGGGGGGGGGGGGGGGGGGGGGGGGGGGGGGGGGGGGGGGGGGGGGGGGGGGGGGGGGGGGGGGGGGGGGGGGGGGGGGGGGGGGGGGGGGGGGGGGGGGGGGGGGGGGGGGGGGGGGGGGGGGGGGGGGGGGGGGGGGGGGGGGGGGGGGGGGGGGGGGGGGGGGGGGGGGGGGGGGGGGGGGGGGGGGGGGGGGGGGGGGGGGGGGGGGGGGGGGGGGGGGGGGGGGGGGGGGGGGAAAAAAAGGGAGAAAAAAAAAGGGGGGGGGGGGGAGAAGAAAACCACCCCCCCCCCCCCCCCCAAAAAAAAAAAGAAGGGGGGAGGGGGGAAAGGGAAGACAAAACCCCCCCCCCCCAAAAAAAAAAAAAAAAAAAAGGGAAGGGGAGGAGGGGAGACACCCCCCCCCCCCCCCCCAAAAAAAAAAAAAAAAAAAAGGAAAGAGAAAAAAGAAAAACCCCCCCCCCCCCCCCCCCCACAAAAAAAAGAAGGAGGGGGGGGGGGGGAGAGGAGAGACCCCCCCCCCCCCCCCCCCCCCAAGGGAGAGGGGGGGGGGGGGGGGGGGGGGGGGGGGAGGAGAAAGAAAGCGCCCCCCAGGGGGGGGGGGGGGGGGGGGGGGGGGGGGGGGGGGAAAGGCCCCAAACCCCCCCCCCAAAAAAAAAAAAAAAAAGAAGAGGAAAGGAGAAGAAAAAAAACCCACACCCCCCCCCAAAAAAAGAAAAAAAAAAAAAAAAAAAAAAAAAAAAGAAAAAAAAAAAAAAAAAAAAAAAAAAAAAAAAAAAAAAAAAGGGGGGGGGGGGGGGGGGGGGGGGGGGGGGGGGGGAAAAAAAAAAAAAAAAACCCCCCGGGGGGGGGGGGAAAAAAAAAAAAAACCCCCCCAATAAAAAAAATATGGGGGGGAAAAAAAAAAAAAAAAAAAAAGAGGGGAAAAAAAAAAAAAAAAACACCCCCCCCCCCCCCCAAAGGGGAGAAAAAAAAAAAAAAACACCCCCAAAAAAAAAAAGAAGGGGGGGGGGGAAAAAAAACCCCCGGGGGGGGGGGGGGGGGGGGGGGGGGGGGGGGGGGGGGAAAAAAAAAAAAAAAAAAAAAAAAAAAAAAAAAAAAGAGGGCCCCCCCCCCCCCCCCCCCCTTTTTTTAAAAAAAGGGGGGGGGGGGGGGGGAAAAAAACCCCCCCCCCCAAAAAAAAAAAAAAAAAAAAAAACCCCCCCCTTCTAATCTTTTGTGTTTCCTAATATTATTATAATTAGCAAGATATCTTCGATCGATATCTTAGCACGAAAGAAAGTCCATTGGTGCACAGCCGGGTAACCTACGATCTCAGGGATGAGAGTTGCACACTGAAACCACTTGGCCAACACTGCTCTTAAAAGTAATTAAATATAATGAAAAAATATATATGTTATAAGGATACTGACTATATATTTATTATTACTACAATAAATTTATATTGCTGTGACTATATAACCATTTGATCATGAGAAATATAGATTTTGATTTCTGTAAATCGACACTTCGATACATAACTTAGGAAGTTGTAAGATAAACCATTTCCTTCATTCCGACGCTTCCGAGTTCCGATAGCGCTTCGATTCATGTTCCCGTGGGTGGCATTTTGAAATAAGGTTAGTAGATTGAACGTAGAATTGCGTATTAAAAATTTAATAAAAATACTAACTCGTTTGACATTTTTGTCTCGTAATGTTTTTGTTGCGAAGTTTTAAGTTTTCATGTCTGTTAAATTTTTTTTATATGAAAAATCATAATTTTTTCGCATTACCCAGGAAGGTGACTATTTATACAAATATTTTACGCATTATTATTGACTCACGGTAGATGATCATTCGGTGGAGAATATTTACTAATTTTGCAAGAAATTATTGGTTATATTTTCTCTGTAATTTTTATAAGGCGTACTACATATAGACATAGTTCACACTATAATACACGTAAATTCTATCTAAAAATATTTATTAACTAACACTTCGATACATTAATATTACGGCAGCGTTTTCACTAAGAAGTGATCCTTTCCAGGCAACCCTACTTTCTAAGGATAATGCGCAGAAGTGCATAAGTAAATTAATACAAATAAAATGACAATGTTGAGTTACTAAACAAACCAGAAAATTAAAAAATACTTAAAGTTTAAGAATCACGATTAATAATTAAGGCTGATGACAAATGCTCGATTATGGTACCTGGGTCGAATATGGCCACCTTAAGGTTTGATATAAATTTTTGGACATATTTTATGGTACTGGGCTAAGGATTGGTACTTATTAGTAAAGTGTACAAACAACAAAGAAAAATATAACAAATATATTTAAAATTTTGAGTTACATGCATTTTTATATGCCCACACTTGTGGCCATATTATTAACAGTAGGTACGCTGAGTACTGTTAATATGTTTTATTAGAGATATTTAATTTATATTGAATTAAAATACTTAGTAATTATTAGGATATAGTGAGTAAAAATTTCATTTAGGTACTTGAAATCAATAAATCTAATTTATCAGACTTCTTATTATTAAATCTTAAACTTTAAATAAAAGCAAAAATGGTATCAACTATGTATTGAGGTATCAATGAGATCAAGAGACATGGTCTGCTAGCTTAAATTTTCCGAAGTGGTGAATCCAATTCACAAAAGTTTCGGTATTCATACTCCCCTTTTTGAGTCATCTGAGCTATTGCACCAGCAGGTAATGAGTGGATTTTCAGCTCCGACCTTTTTTCTACAATTCACTTTAATTAATTAAACACATCAATAGTTTAAATAGTGGCCACAGAAATATGAAATATGATTTTCAATTATTTAGAAAATAATATTATTATAACAATACATCAATAAAATATCGAAATATAGGATAATAACTTACGTGTAATTTTTATAACAGTGACACGTCATTCCCTTTTTGATGAATTTTGTCCGACTGGTCAGGTGCGGGGGCAACGGCGGGTATGCCGCTTAAATACCTACCGTATTGCCGAACGTTTCGGGACTTGTTCAGTTTGTCGCGATGTTTTAATTTAGAGATAAGAACGTGTGGCCATATTTTACGGCTGGCCATATTCGACCCAGGTACCTTACTTTAATAAGTTTAAAGACTGAGCTCATCTGATTTCTAGAGATGAGGATATCCAAAGAATACTTTGCACCGTAAGGAGGAGTAAGAGTTTCAAGGATCGGAATCCAAATCAAAATTACCACCCGAGTCCCGATAGGAACATAAAATTATCTTTTAAATAACTGGATATTTAAAATCAAGAAAATAAAATTGTAACAAGTTGACTCCTTTTAATAATAATTTTAGTTATTATATTTTAAGGTTATTGTTATTTTTATTATTAATGTATTAATTGTTTTCATTTATAGAATGATCATTGAAATACAATATTAAAATACAGTTAAAATATATGTAAAATGACTTTTGTAGGTAACTACTTTTAATTGGTACGTTTTCAAAACGTACATGCATTAAACTTAGGTAGGTACACGACGTCGTTTTGTTTTACGTAAGTCGAAATGTACTCGTAGGTAATAAGCAAACTAACATTTATTCACCATTCACAATAGTACTGTACGAACCTGGAATTTTGTGAAAAAGTATTAGTTAGAAGACATTTTATCAAATATTCAAACAGCTTAATTAACGAAATGCCAATACATAACCTCGACATTTTAAGTCTGTAGTAAAGTCTACAACGCTAATCAAATAGATTAGCGACAGCGAGTACAATGTATTTTAATTTACTTTCGCCACTTTCAACCTTCGATTTAGATATTATAAATATGGACTTACAAAAACAGGAGACCAGTAATCATGTGGAGCATTAATTTTTTCCAAACCTGGAAATATTAGTTTTACGCTTTATATGTTAGAACGAACGCTAGAATTGATTATACCCATTTCTTTCATAGTGTCTCTACCCTTAACAGATTGTGTATAGTTGTCAGTTGTGGTGTACAAAGATGTTTCATTATGTACTAGCTTTAAAATTGTTACATAACATACAATTTTAAAACGGATACGTGTTATAATACTCTACAGGGAGAAATAAATTATACCTAATGAATCTCGGGTATCGTCGGCAACTGTTTCGTCTCATGAGATTTTATGGGCTATTTATAGTGAGAGTCATGGATCAAAAAATATTATAGCAATTCCATAATTAGAGAATGAATAGAATTGATATAAAATTTGATTTTTTTCTAAAAATTAATTAAAAATGTGAAGTATAATTGTTTTTTATAGCCAGATAAATTGAAATACCATAAAAGTTACAAGAAAAAAAATATAAATATAAAATAAAACATTTCACAATTAAAAATAAAACTGGCTCGCTATAACAAAACACAGTTCGTAACTGTAGCGTACTTTACTTAAATAAATTTTATCATTAATTGAGACTATTTATTTTTATGATCAAAGATTAAGCTTTGCTAATAATTACTTTTCACTATAAAATGATGACGCGTGCTCAATTTAACAAGTTCGTAACAAGCTATTTCCTTCCATGTGAAATAAATATATGTTGAGGTCCTAGATGTATGTATGTGTATGTTTTGTTTCATATCCCGTGTTTTACTTAATGTAAATATTTGCTTGGTAAATTATTATGAATATTTTTCCGACCCAAATATCGACCAATAGAATTGCACCATTGACTACGTGGTACAACCTACATGGTATTATACTGATAATTTTTTGAAAATTTTCTCTGGTATTTTAAAAAAGTATTAAGTAGTTGTTTTATTCATTATGAAATTCTTATTTGTTAACTGTACATTTCGTCTATGTGAATTCTATTGGGACATTTGTGGAAAAATAATCCCCGAATACCACAGACTTCAAAATTATCTGGCATTTCTCAAGGTTCCTCAAACAAATAAAGTCTCAATTTTTCAGTATATATAAAAAGGAATATTCTGAATATTTAGACTACATATAAATTAACTCCGAAAGTGCATTAAGGTCTTATTCATTAGCATTGATTTTTTTTCAATTATTTTTAAACCACCGGCCTTGAAGGTTGCACACCTTGAATGCATCTGGGCCATTGCAGAATGCGTTTGTGTGTAACGGTAAGAGTGCGCAGGCGTGGAGCTTTATGCTGTATCGACCCATGCCTTCTTCGAATAATTGCGCGGTTGTGGGTCTTAAATTGAGGGGGTGCCTCTCGCGCAGAAAGCTCGAGGCCAGCGGGGTCAGGGGAGAGAGGGGAACGGTCCTCTGAGGGCGCGGGCTCCCGGACCCTCGCATTACGTAACCCACACGCACAGCACGGCGCACAAACAATGTGATTTTATTTTTCTTTTTCGATTTTTCTACTGTTTTTGATTATACAACTTTTAGGATTAGTATCGTGATATTAACTAAGATCGCGCGACTTTTATTTCGCTCTAGCTTCTAGTATTTAGATGTAATGTCGACATTTCAAACTGCCCAAAGATTCTCTAAATAAATTGTTTGGTGTTTTGTATTGTGTTTTGAAAATGAGAACTCGGTTTAATGTGAAAATGTTAATTTTTTTTCTAAGTTAAATCTATTATCCGGGTTAGTGAAAATCATTGCCATATTTAGAATTCTTAATGAATATTAAAATGAAAATTTCATAGTAATTTTCATAATATTCCTAAAAATATTCTAAATTGTTATTTTATCTGAATTTATAATATATTAAGCGAAGAAAAATGATGGCGACTGGTAAGTACCAATTTTTGTAATTTATGTATATATTAACATCTGGTATTATTAATTGTGTCTGAATGTGTCTTTTCAATATTTATATTATTCATTGTAATAATTAAAACAGTCTTAAAAAATTACTAACGTATTACTAACTTCTTATAATTTTTATGTTTTATTCTTAGATCGAGTTTTGCGCTCACCTATTCTCATTTGAATGCATATTAGAGACAATGTCTACTATCAAACAATTTCTATTGCTTATGAGATAGGCTACAAGATTTATAAAGAACTAAGAAGCGATTTGCATACCGGAAGCGTCGTATTCAATTGAACACAAAAGCAATCAAAGCTATCACCAACAATATGTAGTCAAAAATAGATGAAATGCTTTACATTGTAGCTATATATATTAGCTAATACGTTATAGTGTTAAAACCGTAACGGGTTCATGGTCAGGGTGTGTCTTAGCCGACCCACTAGGTCTATTTAAGTGTCAAATTCTCACGGCTCATAGGTTAAATAGACAAGCAGATATTAATTTCAATTGTAGGGTCAATGCATTTATTAAATTGAATTTAACCGTGATTAACGAGTGACGTAATTTAACGCCTGCGAATCTAACAAGTCCGCGCAGTAGCAACGCAACCGGTGCGCCAACAAAGCGCGCGAATCGTTGACATTTTCCGCGAACATTTTATTTACATTACCATAAAACACGTTTTTATCTTCGATATATTTAGAACAAATATTTCCTCAAAAACTAAATGTTATTAGTTATTCAGTTACATTTGAGTTTGGATTAAATATAAAATTGATCCGGAAGAGGAAAGCATTCATTGGTATATCCAAGTGATGATGGAAAGTGATGCGTTTGCGATTGTTGATATAAACATAAGTGATAAGAATACAAATAAATCAAACAAAAATGACGTAGTAAACATCAATAAGAAGACGTTAGTTCCCACCGTTATAAAAATACGTGAGTTTTTTTATTTAAAATTTATTTATTTATTATATTTACCACAAATTGTAAAATATCGGTCTTTGGATCGTTAAATAGTATTATTATAAATAACAATTAGGTATTTTGCGTACATAACTTGCTAGGTTCAATGGAATCTCTCCAACTTCACATCTACCATGAGTGTGGGAGTCAATAATTGAGATCATTTCTTTACCATCATTGTTGTCAGAGTTATGTGATAACTGCCATTTCTTTTGGATTTCAAAATGAGGTCTTTGTTAACACATAGTTTCCCTAATAAAAGCGACAAGACAATTAGGTGTTGCTTGATGAGCACGTTTGTCGCTTCCGCTGTCCTCATTATATTAGCTAGAGGTACCGCTGGACGTCCCTGGGCTAGTAGCACTACTTACCATAGATTAAACTTCCGACTGTGAGGTACGTTATGTAAAACGGAACCTGTTACGTCACACTTCGCTGCCCCTCTTGCAATCATTGTACTATGCAAGTCAACTATAATAAGGTTTTATGTAATTTTCAATTCACTTCTATCTCTATAATTCATCATAAACATCTCTATGACCCATTTAATTTGGTAAACAATGACCGCTTTTATCTAAAGTTTATCGTTAATTCTGAACATAGACGATAATACCCATTAACCTGAATTATGAATTACATTTTAAATAGTCCGTTACAAAGAACTATTTCAGTACACAATGGTTGTATTTTCAATCCTATTTAGTATTATGTTGATCCCATTATGCGTTAGCGACTACGGCGTTCTAGTTTCAAAATACCTAGGGACCAACTTAAATTTAGTTATTCTAAATACGAATAGTGCAAATAAAATATACACTAACAGAATAATAATTAAAATATATAGGTAACCTACCTAATTGTAACCTTCCATTTAATATCTGAATCCGAGTTAATAATCAAATATATAAAACTCTGATGTCAATGTTCGTTCCCATACTCCCCCCGAAACGGCTCGACCGATTCTTATGAATTTTTTTATGCATATTCAGTAAGTCGGCTACTATCAATCTTTCAAACCCGTAAATTTTTATTTTTTAGATAAAAAAAAATGTTTTTATTTTTTTATGTTACAGCATACAAAAATACATACTACCCTTTATTTTCACACCTCTACGATCAATCCCTATTTTTTATTATTGTTGATAGTTATTTTTATTGAACTAAAAAAGTGTTTCCTAGAAAACATATCGATACATGGCAAAACAAACGTTTGCTGGGTCAGCTAGATTCTTTAAATTAATGAAAGATCGCAACTGTCTTAATTAAGATTTTTATAGGCCACGATACCCACATTTAAATATAAAGTATTATTTGCCACAGGCATTCAAGTCAACATTTATTGAAATTTGAAACAATTAATAATATCAAGATTTTGTTTTAGAGAGAGATCGCGGTGAACGCGATTATATAGGTTTTGCAACTTTGCCAGAGCAAGTTCATCGGAAATCTGTTAAACGGGGGTTCGATTTCACACTTATGGTTGTAGGAGAATCAGGTCTAGGAAAATCGACCCTTATCAATAGCTTATTTCTTGGAGACCTCTACAAAAGTAGAAAAATAGCTGATGTCCAAGGTAATTCTTACTACTAATGTACTAGTATGTAACGCAATTATTAAATCCATTTTATAATGTGATAATTTTTATATAAGTAATCGTATTGTTACTAATTACTTAATAAGTAACTATAATAGTTAAAACTACTTTTATAATTATAAGAATTATAAACGCTAAAAACATACAAAACAACTCATAGTACTATATCTATTGTTAGGTATTATTATTATTTCTCAGTAAACAATTCAATCAACATTTCTTGTTATAATAACAAATCACTCGTAATTCCAAACAGATAGAGTTGAGAAAACAACAACAATAGAAAAGAAGACTATGGAAATCGAGGAACGGGGTGTGAAACTCCGTCTTACAATTGTCGATACGCCTGGCTTTGGAGATGCAATCAACTGCGAAGATTCATGGAGGGTTTGCTCAGCTTACGTTGATGAGCAATTCCGACAGTACTTTACCGATGAAAGCGGGCTCAATAGAAGGCATATGCAGGACAATAGAGTGCATTGCTGCCTTTACTTTGTACCACCATGGGCACATAGGTAACATATATTTTTCGTATCTATTTCAGTCAGAGGGGAAAATATACAAATAAGTCGCACAAGATGCACATTAACAAAAAACATTTTATAGTATGGCAATATAATAATTAAAGCAAATTACGGTATGCATAATAAATAGGTTATCTGACTGGCATCATGTCATATAAAACTAAGGTACTTTGACATGGCATTAGATCGATAGACATTAACTTATATTCCCTTCTTAGATTTCCTATTGCGTCTTATTGAATTGCATGGAATATTTATGTTACAAATCCTATATTATATATTAAATAATACTTCGAGGCTAGCTTCGAACATATAATATATGTATTATATACTTTCTTGTACGAATACATTACTGATATAGCGTTATTTTTATTACGTGTTGATAGTATGGTTTGTAAATGGTTAGACGTAAGAATTGTAATGATAACTTCAGAAGGACGTGTTGTGATACGGACTCAGAGGGAACTTTTCAAAGATTAATTACAATAAGTATTGTATTGTTTAATTTGATAACATTTTCTTAGAATGCTGATTGACCGCAATTTAGTGTAATCTCAGTGTATTAATAAAAACATCGGGACGTACCTATATTGAGGAATGCAAATAATATCGTAAATAAATTAAACTGTAATTATCTTGCAATTGCACTTTATGGGATGGCGCTTTATTTTAGAATTATTACAGTGATAGTCAATAAAATCTTGTTGCGCTGATAGTTTTTATAGCAATTGAATTGAATAATAGTGTCATTTAGTGATTAACATTTCATGTTGTGTTTTATTAGTGTTAATAATTTATATTAGAAATATAAATTAAATTTAGGGTTCATAAAGGCATTATTATCTATATTGCTTTTATAAAGTACGTAACCTTCGAGATTTGTATATCGAATTTTTGCGGTTACATTAGATAATCTCTGTGATTGCAATTATTATAATATTTTACTACATAATTCATACCCACCATAATTGATAGTCTACTAGCTGAAAAACCCAACATGTCAAAATAAAAATATTTCTTTTTCGTATACCTAAATAAGATGTATTTAAGGAAATCTGATATATAAAATTCTCGTGTCACGGTGTTTGTAATTCCACTCCTCCGAAATGTCTCCAACGATTTTCGTAATATTTTGTGTATATCGGTTAGGTCTGCGAATCGGACAATGTAGTCGGACAGTGGTCAGTCAACCCCTAAATTTTTATTTTTTAGATTTTTTTTTTAGTTTTTATTTTATGATACAGCATACCAACATACATACAACCCTTAATTTTCACCCCTCTACGATTAACCGCTATTTTTATTATCGTACATAGTTATTTTGATTGAACTAAAAAATTTTTTCCTAGAAATAATATGCATGGCAGAACAACGTTTGCCGGGTAAGCTAGTATTTAATAAAAATAAACATTTCAGTCTTCGGCAAGTAGATTTGGAGATGATGAAACGCCTACACCGCAAAGTCAACATTGTTGTAGTTATAGCAAAAGCAGATTCGCTAACTGCTGCTGAAGTGAAGCGACTCAAATCGCGCATATTGGACGATTTGGATGAGTATCAGATTCAGGTAAGGAATGAAATACATTTTAAGAAATTAATATATTATTATTGATTCGATTACCTAATAGGTTAGTCGACGTCACAGGAGACCGAAGATCTGGCAGCTACCTCGGACAATGAATTAGTCTAGCTATTCAAAGGGGTACGCTGCCAGTATCTTCGGAACCTTGCCTAAAGGGACTCCTTTTAATAATATATTTTAGTTATTATATTATATTTTTTAAGGTTATTAAGTATTACTTTTAAATTCTGTAATTTGGTTGTTGTATGTTTAGTTGTAAGTTAATGCATAAATGTTACTCATAAATTCGATTATGAATACGAGATTAAGAAAATATAAACTTAAATAAAATGAAAATGTAACGAATTGGTAAAAAAGTTAATCTGTAAAATCTTTGACATTTCTTAACCTCCATAATTCATATCTATACACAGGTATATCAATTTCCTGAATGTGACAGCGACGAAGACGAAGAGTTCAAGCAGCAGGACCGCGACTTGAAAGCAGCAGCACCATTTGCCGTTGTTGCTGCTGACACCGTGCTAGAAGTTGGGGGGAAGAGAATACGCGGGAGACAGTATCCTTGGGGAATTGTCGATGGTATATATAGTTTCACTCGGTTCTGTAGCCTTCTTGGTCTTGTTCGACACACATACAGCGCTGTCCGTAGTAGATCGATAAACTCGGATCGTAGTAGTCTCTTTCGGTGGATTGTCTGCTCTCCTGCCAAGAAATTTGTCTAAAAAACAATATCTGGAATTGATTATATTATATTTATTTAAAAAGTATTTTTTTTAAATGCGTACAAAACATAGTAAAGCAACATTAATTAATGAATATAATTTATCGTATATAGGTGTTTATTTTAGTTTATCGTTTATAATATTCAAATCTTGCTATTCTATTAATGCTCTATTTTGGTATACAATTTACTGTAACAGTAACAATATAATTTCAGTGGAAAACCCTAGACACTCGGACTTCACAAAGCTCCGTACGATGCTTATATCAACACACATGCAGGACCTGAAAGATGTGACCCAAGATGTTCACTACGAGAACTTCAGGGCCCAGTGCATTTCGCAAATATCACAGCACGCTATGAGGGAACGAGGGTAAATAAACTTAGAACCCTTTATTAAAATTATCATTTGTCTAAGGTACTTTCGGGAATTTTGCTTATTCTTTGACATCAATGATGGCAATAATAAATATTTACATGTTTGATTAAAGTTACAAAATAATTGGATTTATCTGCCACAGTTTATATGTGGCCATAAAAAAACTACCGACTTATTCAATTTTTTTTACTAGGAAACTTAAGAGAGACTCTATGGGCAACAACCATGACGTAGTAATAACCGACACTGATAGACTCCTGCTGCAGAAAGATGAAGAAGTAAGGCATAAAACATTTGAATTTAAAAAAAAACAATGACTAGAAATGAAGCTCAATTACTTAGACATACAGGCTGTTAAATATTTGAATTACAACTAATAAATGTCTTTTATTGACATTTTTATCGGAATAAAAGGTGTAAATTTGCAACACTCCGTTATCTTACAGGTGTAGGCTAACGCAAAGCGTTGGGAACTGTTGATTATTTAAATTCTAAAAAAATAGTTGTTAAAATGAAAAATACCTACGTTAAATTCTAGTAAGTGTATTTTACGTCCAGAATATTATATGTTCATTTTAAAAAGGTAGTCAGGAGCATCATTTAAGCACTCTATTTATTAAATGAAAGTAACTAGAAATATACTGTTAAACAACACAAGTTTCGGATTGGAACCGAAGAATATTTCATTTGAAAATACATTTATCTGCCACAAGCTCTATTGCCGAAAGGAATCGTCATACACATTATACAGCAGATTTTCAGTTAGTTAACTTTTAGTAATTAGTACATGTATTTTTTGCAGATAAGACGAATGCAGGACATGTTAACACAAATGCAAGAAAAGCTTAAAGCCACTGATAAAAAACACGACAGTATTATCGACGTATAGACTGCAATATAATGTAGTATAGTTCAATTGTCACTTATACCTAGTAGTTTAAAATGTATCTAGAAAGATTAAAAACCTCTTTAGAAAAATCAAATGAATTTAGACATAACATAAGGTCTAATTGTAGTTTGTTGAAATATTTAAATAGGTAAGGGTCACATTCAAGTCGAATACACTAGTAGAAGTGTAGCTTATCTTTCGTCGTTTTATATAAATACTACTCTGTCAAGGAAGTACCAGAAACGATTAGTAATACAAAGTAATAATAATAAGGTTGCTCGATGGTATTTCATGAGTTTTTGACAAACATTCCTTCATAATAATAGCCCTCAGCCCTCTGCGAAAACAGTTATCGTGGTGCGAAGTATCATGTGAGGACGAAATTCTGAGATGTGCAATAACGAGATTCACAGTGGAGCGCTTGGATGAAGTTTGGAAAGACAGCTGAATAACAAAAAAGAAAAATGTTCGTTTGATGTATAATGTTGTCTTTCATATTTTCCTACACGGCGCGGAAACTTGGTCGTTAAAATTATAAGACAGTGAAAAGCTTGATCGCTAGAGATGTGGCGTTGGAGATGGCTCCTAAAAATACCATAGACGGCTTTCCAGATCAATAGTTCCATCTTCAAAGAATCTTACAATACAGAAAAGACTTTCGTTGCTATACGAAATATCTTTTGGGCATATCTCAAGGAATGAAAATGAAGAATTTGAAGATGCTTGTCATACAGGACCATATCCCGCATATGTGCACTTCGCTGTTCTCCAACGCGTTGGACTGATATAATTAGTGCAACAACTGGATCCACTCTGCAACAGTGCTGTCAAGATACGGAGAATAGACAAAAGTGTAGATCTATAGTAATCCAAGCAACGATGCCAGGACGAAGTAAGATGTGGACCAGAAACCGACCACGACTACTCTGGTAAGAGTGGACGACTAAAAGATTATATAAGATGGTAAGGATTGACTCCTGAGATACGGAAAGTTCACCGGCTAACTCATTCAAACTTAAGTGAGGATTTTTAGTTACTATTTTATTTAACACCAGTTGAAGACGTGACCAGTCTCCATCGTTTAAAAAAATAAATGGAATTTGCATCTATAACCAATTCATCCATCCCAATACTTTTTTGACAGAATACCTTTCAGATAAAACTAAAAGTATACCTTCAATTTCATTTGGTATTTAATAAGTTTATGTCTTAAGGTGCGCTTACACGGGCAACTAAAATTGCTCAATTCCAGTCAATACTCGTCAACTATGACGTCACGACTACATCAATCAATTTACGGCAACGGCAACAAGCATCAATACTGCGCAATACAATATTGAGCGATATGGCGCAACTTCATCAACTAGGCAATATTGTCCTACACGAGCATTTCAGTATTCGCTCGCTTTGGATGACATTGTTCTTGCTGCGGGTTGTAGTTTTTTTATTATTAATCAAAAACATTAAAGAAAGAAAAGGGAATAGGCGTATTGGTGATCGTTTTTGGCAAAATGGCTGCAATTTTCATTGTGTAAAGAATTAGATGATATATTATTCAAAAACTTTACTAGAATGTCACGAACAGACTTTGAATTACTTTTAATAAAAGTAATTAGAAATTATTATTATTTAGACCTCTCGCTCTCCCGCAAGAAGCAAGCAGGAAGCAAGACGGCAAGCCGCCAAAACAAACAAGTGCGAATGAGATATATACAAAAATTGCTAGGAATTTCCAAGTCCATTGATATTCGTCAATTCGTTTCTGCGACATTGACGATATGAAATATCTGGAGCAATTGAGAAGCAATATCGCCGAAATAATTTATTGAAATTTATTGAATTTATTGAAATTGCTCCATTAATTGCTCCAGATCGGTCCATACGTGTCGCCGAGCAATTATTGCCCTGTAAAGCGCACTTAACAATGTGAATCGGTAGGTGGTATGTAGAGTACATAAAATGAGTCTTAGATAATCATTCATATAAATCATATTTCTAGTCTCAGATTTCAATTTGGAGACAGCTCAAATTCGTGATAAGAAAAACTAATTATTATGAAAATAGAATCAAGCCTTTGAACGTACCACGTACAAAACATGTATTGAATGCTAGGCAGTTACGACACGGTTTCGGTTTTATTTATGAATTCACCTGTGAAACTGTGTAATTTATAGGAACCTCTAACTGTGAGGGAGTGACAATTCACGCGTTGTCATGACAATTCATATGAGAGTTGTCATAGAAATTCGATTGGCGATCCATAATAGCTCACGCTTGCTGTAAAATGTATTTGGCTAGGGTTAGTAAAAGTATTTCGTCATTCGAAAAATTATCAGAAGAATTAATATATAGATACGGAGTCATTCTTGATCTTTTCGTTTAAGAAGCACAAAAAATAGAGAAAGTAGACGTAGGTCAGGAAGTATTACAATTCATGTACATATTGAAATATTTTTATTTGAATACCTTATTAAGGTTTATCAAAACCAGTTATATAGCGTATTTATATTTATTGTTAAGTAATATGATTTTTCCATAAAGTTTTTTTTAATAGTTACTTTAAGTATTATTTCCAAATCAAAGTTCCAAGTAATTTAAAGCAAAGAGGTGGACAAGAGAATGGTAAATATTAATAACATCACGCATCGTTCTACATAATATTCCTATTGAAACATACATTTTTTAAAGCAAAAATAATGTCAATCTCTTTGTATGAAAATGTATGAATATAATGACAAATAGTTGTGTTTAACAAGGATTCAACTTTCTCAAGTCAGATAGTAGATTTCATGTCAATCATAGGTCAGGGCCTGATTAACCCTTAGGCTAATTAGGCTGCAGCCTAGGGCGACGATCTAGGGGGCGGGCGCCCTGAAGTCATATCTTCGCTAGTATCATTCCCTGCATATTTCAACTAGACCAACTAGACAACACTAAATGAACTGTGAACTGGGTCTACAAGCAGATGGCAAATTTTAGTATTAAATTAGATGAAGAATAATGGTACTTAAAAATCTTTGTTGTGCCTTTGGAACCCTGTGCTGTAAAGTTTCTAATGTTATACAGCTACAAGCAAGTTTTGTTGATTTATCTGACTTTGTTACTCTTTATGAGACATTGCTTATCTTAGTTGGTGACGAAAAGAGTTAAATTTTTTTGAATCAGAGCAATCAAGAGATGGATTGACAAAAAAAAGATTAAGAAGAAGAAAGAACCAAAATTTTGATTAGAAGGAGGCGATCTTTTATCTTTAAAAATATTATGAGCTATTATTGCCTTAAACACAACGTTTGGTTTCTTATGGTAATGTATAAACTAGACGATAGTGATTTATAAGAAGCAAAGCAGGAGGAGTAAAACAACGACATTCCACTGATTTAGGAAAACCTTTGAGAAGAATGTCCATTTGGAAGTTTTAAAACCTGAAAGAGGCCGAGCATTATATTTCTGCCAGAACCCCAAAGCGTTTGTTGCAGTAATAATAAGTTTTAATATTTGATGCATGTTCCCGAATGTGGAATAATATTTTTTGGACAATGAGTGTTACCAACTGCAGGGCGAAAGGCTTTTAAAGCACTTAAAAGAGTAAAGAATACTTGCGTCCACACTCAAAACTTGCAGCGCTCTCGCTAATGTACACAGAATGTGATTTTTAAAGACTATTAAATTTGGATAAATTGTGGAAAAAATTTGCTTTTCAATAGAAGTAATGCAGCCAAATACGACATGGATTTGGTTTTCTACTTGGTAGCCTGTCATGATTTTGGTCGTATAATGTGAGGTGTTTGCCTTTGTGTAGGTCAGCTAAAAATGGTTACAAGTCGGCTGCAAATTAAAGGAAGTTGTTTCGTTGCAGATCGATCTTAAACTCTTATAGATAGTAAAATTTTTCACACTAGTAAACAAAGTCAAAACTAATATACTACTTTTTAGACTGACTGTACACACCTGTCACCTGGCGGGGGGCATCCTGATAAATAGCCTAGAGCGGTCAGAACTCTTGATCAGTCTCTGTCATAGGTACCTAATACATATGTATATTAATTTTCTAATAATTATCCAGGATCACTATTAACCTTAAAGTTAAGATGAAACCGTTATTTATTGCAAAATAATACAACCAAAGTTTTTTACACTGTATGTTTCATATTTTTTTTATCAAGTATAAAATAAATTGATACTTTACATATACAATATTGTTTTATTTTTATGTAAAACTGACGCTTGTTGTCGACTTTCTTTACACGTGTATATTTTATGTACAAAAAATCGGTTGTCTGTAACGTCGGTTTACTGAAGTAGAACGTGACAACGTCATAAGAAAATACTGATGGAATGGTTGCATTTTTCAAAAGAAAATTTTAATTTTATTTGTTTGATAGATATTTATAGAGGTCAATGGAAATCACAATTGAATTGATCAAGTTACATTTATTTGTACGCATAAATACAATTATGTCAATTTTTAACAAACGAACGCTGCCAAACGTGGAGTCCGATTGTGCCTCTTTGTCACTCGTTCCGCGCTCTCGCTTGCACCTCAAGCCTTAAATGGAACGCCTCAGAGCGAGGTAACGCCGCATGCGTCATGTTTTTTCGTGCGTGCAGCCGGCCCCATCGAATTATAACACGTTGTCACGTCAAAATCGGAACGTTAACACGTCATAACACTGTTATTGTAACGGTAAATTAATGAAAAGGTAGCGTAAAGAAACGACCATAATATTAGATGGCTATTAGTATTTAGGTTTTAGTTTCAAACCCACAAATAATTTAGTTAAAAAATAGAGTTTTAGATAAATATGAGTATAGACATAGACAAAACATTTTTTAACTAACAAAACACACACACACAGAAACACACAAAATAACAATAATCATAAAAATATAAAAAATTATAGATTTTTTTTTCTTTGAAATAACAAGTTACGTTTTAATTTTGTAATGCGTGTGTGCTGTGGTTGTAATTTAATTGGTCCTGGCTCAGCATTATGCTGAGGAGCAGACTGCTCCACAGTTCTGGTTTGGTATACAATATTTGTTGGTTTATGCAAAGCATATATTAATGCTCTAGGCCTGCAACACGATGCGCTGGGCCGCAGACAGCCCGCTTGATGGCGGTGTATGGGTTTAGGGGCCACATTACCTATGAATTAGGGGGAAAAGTCAGGTGCCGAAAACAAAGAAGGAGATTCCTGTGAAATGTTTTCAAATTCTTAGCCCAATAATTTCCGCTCTCAGCTTCTTTGCGTGGAGGCATGTATGTACCTAACTGATACATCGAAAGGCGGGCTCGGAAGACAGACTGATTTATTATTATTACTTATAGCTGGTAGGCGATAGATGCAACATGTATCCCCTACAAACCACGAAATACCTTCTAAAGCACTACACTAGGATAGAGGAAATATTACAAAATTTACATAAACTAGGACTTAATAAAATAAACCTAATCGTTTCCTTACACGTACCCAACTTATTACAAAAAACTAAAATTTGCCACACAATCAAAGGAGTTAAGTGTTCCAAGACAAATAAAAACACGTCTCGTTTAGTAATCGAGGATTGGTAATGGCGGAGATTAGTAGAGCTCGAATATCTAGTAATTCGACGCGTGTTTGTTTAGTCGATTAAAAATGGAGATGAATGGGTGAATTAACTTAAAACGAAAGGATCATTTTTGGACAAAAAATCATTCTCATTGACCTGACCGGACCTGTTCTCCTAAAATTTTATTTTAAAATAAATAATTTAGAATCGAAAGTATAAAAAAAAAAAAAAAAAAAAAAAAGAGAGAGGGGGGGGGGGGGGGGGGGGGGGGGGGGGGGGGGGGGGAGGGGGGGGGGAAAAAAAAAAAAAAAAAAAGGGGGGGGGGGGGGAGAAGGGGGGGGGGGGGGGGGGGGGGAAAAAAAAAAAAAAAAAAAAAAAAAAAAAAAAAAAAAAAAAAAAAAAAAAAAAAAAAAAAAGGGGGGGGGGGGGGGGGGGGGGGGGGGGGGGGGGGGGGGGGGGGGGGGCCCCCCCCCCCCCCGGGCGGGGGGGGGGGGGGGGGCCCCCCCCCCCCCCCCCCCCCCCCCGGGGGGGGGGGGGGGGGGGGCCGGGCCCCCCCCCCCCCCCCGGGGGGGGGATGGGGGGGCGCGGGGGGGGGGGGGGGGGGGGGGGGGGGGGGGGGGGGGGGGGGGGGGGGGGGGGGGGGGGGGGGGGGGGGGGGGGGGGGGGGGGGGGGGGGGGGGGGGGGGGGGGGGGGATTTTCCGAGGTTTTATATATATGTAGATACTTATAAAAGAAACATAACAAGACAAGAGAAACACCTTAAACTTAATGTCTAATATAAAAAATAAAAAAGACTTGTGGAGAAATAAGAAAGGTTGTTGCACAAATTTTATACAAATTGAGCACAAGAGAAAATTAATAATATGTAGAAAAACTGTCAACTTAAGCTTACTGAAAATCAATGAATTTGACTAAGAATTTGTGTTCTGTAACTGTCAGATTTCATTATGACATCTGTGAACCGACAAGCGCAAAGAAATGTCAAATAACAAGACGTCCGTCCCGATTACCGATAGTAGATTCGGATTACGCTGAGTGCAAATGTAATTTTTATTATTCGGAACGTAGGAATATTAATAATTTATACATTTCTGTTGATCTCAAACCTTAATTACACTTATAGTCTAATATGCAATAATCTTTTCTGTTTGTTTTATTGACTAATTTGCTATGGCGGACAGAGATCTTTCCTTGGGTCCTAGAGAAGGTGTTTCTTACCCTATCAAAGTACTTTATTGCGGAAATTGTTCCATGCCAATAGAGTATTGCGAAAATTATCCTGAGTATGATAAGTGCAAACAGTGGCTAGAAAAAAATTTACCAACTGAATTTGAAAAGGTTAAAATAGGTAAGACTTGCTCAATCAAAGTGAGGTTAAGCTTTTATAACAATCTGATATGTGTATTTTGTTAATAAATCAGATGACGAAGATAACGGAGGTGAAGGTGAAGAAAAGAAACGGCAGAAACGGGGTGGTAAAGGCATGTTGAAATCAAAGAAAAAAGAAGATGTCCCTAAACTAGTTCAAGTTTCAAGAGCCCCTCGGGGCAAGAAAAAGTCTGTTACAGTAGTATCAGGATTAAGTACTTTCGGTGAGTTACGATTAAACTAACTTATTTTGATGTGTTTGATTATAGTTAAACTATAACTGAAAGACCATTTAGTTTGTAACTTACTAATTTAAACAAAATAAATTTAATGCTTTTCAGATATTGACTTGAAAGTTGCAGCAAAATTTTTTGGTACAAAATTTGCATGTGGGTCATCAGTTACAGGAGATGATGAAATTGTGATACAAGGTGATGTAAAGGATGACTTATTTGATGTTATCCCAGAGAAATGGCCTGAGGTAAGTTCATAATTAAATTTGATTTTAAACATTAGAATTTATTAATTAATCCAATAACTTTTTCAGATTGATGAAGATAGTATTGAAGATTTAGGAGATCAAAAGAGATAGTCTATTTGTAATCTCATATAAATACACTCTTTGGTTTAATGGACTGGTGTCCTACCTGCCAACAGCATATAAATCAAGAAAATAATAAAACAAACATTAAATTATTATTGATTGTTCATATGAGTAAAGTCTGTTAATAATTACATTTGAAATTTTGTGAATAGTTGTTTTAATCTTTATCCGTGAGAGCTTTGAACCTTTTGATAACAAATTTTTCTTTTATATATTTGATTTAGTAAAAGAAAGTACCTTATTGCCTGTTTATGATATTTGTGGCATTTGTTGGTATAAAGAGTAAAAATCTAACAATAAATTCAGTTCCTTAGTTATAGTATGATATGGTTGGTGGACTCAGTTTCCGCACTTATACTCTCACTAGGTCTGTTGTGCATAAAGACCTGGCTTACTAAGCCAGCCTAGCTACTTCTATAAACACAAGTCTCCTGGGCACTTTCGCAGGCTTCACGGAGCGACCTCACTGCCCCGAGGATTTCTGCACGTTGTTTAGCCACAGCCTCGCTTTCCAGGACTTTGTGGGTGACTGATTCCTCTGCGCTGAAACAGCCTCTGCACACAAGGACACAATAGCCCGTAATTGTCCCTTTTTTAAAGACGCTTCGCGACTATCGTTGGAGTTCTGCAGACTCTTTGGCTAATCCAGGTTCGCACTTGCGAGAAGAGCAAGGGAAGGAGCGGATACGGGACAGCGGGCATCATTCACGAGCCTCTCCTCGCAAGCTCGGCAGTCGGCAGCATCATTGCCGAGAGATACACTGTAGGATAACTCTGTTTGTCAGGGTTATTGCCTTTAGTGCATTGTGACACTCCAGTATCAGTTTGCTGTTTGTCTTTTTATTTACTAGCTCCATCAGTACAGACCCACTGTCGGATAAGCTGCACGGCCCTGGCGGCTTTGGTTAGAGCGACACATTCACATTGAAAAATCGAGCTGTGTGTGCCTAGGGATAGGTGTACGATGATGATAAGGTTAAGAGAGAATATGCCAGCGCCGGAGCCCATTTTTTTTTTAAGCCATCGGTATATATGCTCATTCAGATTCGATTGATCACGTTCCTCTTCTCTCATTTGTACCTGGTATTTCCTGTTGAATATGTGTTGATTAGCTAGATGATCCTATCACATACGCGGCTATGAGAGGTTGATACTCTATCGCCCTGTTGAGAATCGCTGTGTGTGTATTGTAGTGATTTTTTCCCCATAGATGAAGTACCATAAGCCTGATGGCAGCTAGTGCTCCCTCCTGCCGTATGTAGAGGTCTAGGGGTACAATTTGCAGAGCTTTCTCCATTGCTGCAGTTGGCGTTGTTTTCATGTAACCGCTAGCAGCGCACAAGGCAAGCCTCTGGAAGCGTCCAAGTTTTGTTATTGCCATTCGAATTTCCGATGTCGGCCACTTAACTAGGGCTCCATAAGCTAGCATTGGCCTGATTACGGCAGAGTAAAGCTATAATGTTATCTTAGACATTAAACCCCATTTAACGCCTGGCGTCTTTTTGCATTGATAAAAGGCGATCGTTGCTTTGTTTAGTTTATGTTCAAGGTGTGTGTTTCAGAGCAGTTTACCTAGGTACTGTCTAAAATCACACCTAAGTACTTTATTTCTTCCTTGAGTTTTAGTTCAGCGTTGAAGAGTTTTAGAAGTCTGTACAGTCCTAGAACTGTTCGGTTTGTAAGTAGAATTAGTTCTGTTTTTGATGGGTTGACAGAAAGCTCGTGTTCATTGCACCATCTCTCAATTACTCTGAAAGCCCTTCCCATGAGATCACATAACGTGCTTTAAAAGTTCCCCGATACTAAGATAGCTATGCCATCCGAATACCCAGTGGTACCCTAGCAATCTACACCACTGTGTAGCGTTGAGTTCTCGTTGAGCTCGTTAGTAGACCTGGGCAAATGCCATCCAAACCAGCCGCTTTGAATAGTAGGAAAGAGTTGAAGTACCTAACATGTGCCAGTCTGAGTTGACGGTGGCTCTTTTTGAATAGGGTTGCCATGTCTGCTCGTTAGCAATTATACCTACAACCTGGAAAGTGAGTTGAGTAGTAGTTCACAAGTTTCTACATCAGTTTTTGTAAATGAGTTGTCAGGTTTTTTTTTTTATTTGTCAGAGAGCCGATCGAGTCATAAGGCTCTCTAGAGGCATGATTTCACCCTGGTTGCCTGATTATTGTTATCAATATTGGGGCAGAAGCGTCTCCAGCACTCTTGCTTCCTAATACGACGAAGTTTTTTATACTGTGTACTTGTTCTATTCGGTGGGTATCAGTGTTTTTCCGGCTCTATTAAACAGTTTCCTGACCTTCCGACGGTATCTCTCCAATTCGGGACATCACCAGTTCTGTTTGCCCAATCTTGGTATGGTATGGTGAGGGGACACGACTGTTCATAGCTTGTCAGGAGTAGGGTTAGATTATTTACATATTTGTCTATATCGTTTACATCAATGTTGTTGTTGGTATCGTTAGTTTGTCTACTTCAGAGCTGATTACTCTGTAATTACGGAATTCAACTAAATTAGTTGAATTCCGTTCAACCAATCAGCGCGAGAGGTGCGTACCGTTTCACATTTTGACGGTTTCACTTTGATAGATTACAATCTACCGAATAATAATACGTTAAATTGTAAGCAATGCGTTGCGGTTCACAATCTTTCGACAGTTCATAATCTCGCGAGATAGATTACAATCTAACGGTGTTTACAATTTTACGATGACATATACTAACCTAGAAAAAACAAACCCTTATCAAAGGTAAAAGCCTAAAGGATAGCGAATCAATGTATAAATTACAGACGTTTTAATCTGTAATTACGACTTCAGTAGTCTCTGGGTTCCGCATTTATTATTTTATGTATAGCAACAAAGATAATTTAAGTACCGTCATTGGTTGATAATATGTCAAAAATTAACCTTTTAGTCAGAATAGTTCTCCAGTTTCTCTTAACTATTATTATTTTTTTAAAGTTTTAATAATTCCTTTTATTTAGGATAGGTTCAATTTAACTAGTCATATAGGTATATATTGACACAAGATTTAATAAGTTGAATAACTCCACAATAGGTGTAAAATGTTTTTGAAACTGGCAAACTAAACTTTACACTATTTGTGTGATCTGTGGATTTGTTCAATGGCAACTTCGGTTTGCCAATCTCAAACACAAAATAAAATCACTTTTCTACATTTTACGTTCATTGCAGTTCATTGTATGTTGTGATTTGGTAGATAAACAATGACTTGTTAGTGTTTAACTGATTGCAGTGAATTACTCGCAATGTGCACGGAGACTTTGCGGAAGTGATTAGGAGCTACCACCATAATGTAGCACTTATTCAAGTTCCTTTAGAAAAGTAGTCCAAAATTATCGTATCGATCTTTTGTCTTTTGCTGAGCAGTGAATTTAAGAACTCAAAATGTCTGTGGTTAAAGGAAAGGCATTAGTAAAAATGGATGTTATCCAAGTTGGTGAATACGAATTTACTAAACAAGACATAATAGGCCATGGTGCCTTTGCAATGGTGTACAAAGGAAGAAAGAGAAAGGTACGTCATTACTCATCTAATCTTGTTTAGAGTTTAGATACAAACAAAAACAATAAACCCCTTAATATCTGAGTGCTAATATTTATATATTAATACACTTATTAATTTTCTCAACATTATTCAATAACACATAAAAATTAAAACAAAATATTTGTTTGTTGACAAAACTAGACCAATTCATACTATCCAATTATCAGTTTAATTAAATTATATCTTATTGCACACTTGACATATTTTGTGACCATCAGACTGAAGTTGTTACATATTGCCACAAATATTATTATGTATCTTATGATTAATATTGAATAATATAATTTTTAATTACTAATGTGCTAGTGTTACTGTTGTATATTTTATGTAATGTATATAACTGTATTACAATTTTGTTTAACTGTAAATATATCTACAACAAATAAATTCTATAGACAAAAAAGTCCACATAAATGTCTAAAATTTTTAATTACGCAGATATGGCTAAAGTGGATTTCACAAATGTACCTATCCTTGCCCTACTTATAATAGTTGTTTCTCACATTTATATCTCAAGTGCTAAGATTATACTATAGTATACAAAATAAAAGTGAATTATTAATAACATTGATTTCTTCTGTTAATAATTTTTAGGAGTAAATAAGTCATAACAATAGAATATACATATATTGAATTACTTTATTTAACTGCCTCATTGCTCTTGTTTGAATTATGCGGCTTCTTGCAATATTGTGGTTGTATCAGACATCTGTCCTATTGTTGAATGAGAGACAGATGGTATGGTATGGTATGGTTTGTGGACTCGTTTTCCGCAGTTCTTAGACGCTCACTAGGTCCGTTGTACGTGAGCCCTGGCTAACTAAGCCAGCCTAACTCCTTCCAGAAGCACAGAAGCTTCCTGGGCACTTTGCAGGCTTCACGGAGCGACCTCACTGTTCCGAGGATTTCTGTACGTTGTTTAGCCACAGCCTCGCACTCCAGGACTACGTGGGTGACTGTTTCGTCTGCGTTGAAACAGCCTCTGCACATGGGGCTGTCTGTCGCGCCTAGGACATAAAGGTGTTTATTAAGGAGGCAATGGCCCGTGATTGTCCCTATCATTATTTTGAGGTTATTTCTGGTTAGATTTAAAAGTTGTTTAGTCATTCTTGTGTTAGCCACTGGCAGAACCAATTTGGATTGCCTGCAGTCCACACTTGATGACCAACGTTGGTGCTGGAGTTCCTCAGATCTCTGGCGAATCCATGTTCGCACTTGCGAGAAGGGCAAGGGTAGGAGCGGATACGGGCCTGCCGGCAACATTTCCGAGCCTTTCCTCGCAAGCTCATCGGCCGCGTCATTGCCGAGAGATCCACTGTGTCCCTTAATCCACTGTAGGGTGACCCTGTTCGTCAGGGCTAATGCCTCCAGTGCATTGTGGCACTCCAGCACCAGTGTGCTGTTTGTCGTGTTACCCCCTAACGCCATCAGCACAGACGCGCCGTCGGATACGAGCTTAATACAAAAGTTATTAACTCCCAACCGCTTTACGCCTCTGGCTGCTTCGGTTAGGGCAACACACTCGCATTGAAAAATCGAACTGTGTATGCCTAGAGGTAGGTGTGTTTTGATGTTGAGATCTTGAGAGAATATGCCAGCACCGGAGCCGCTCCCTGTTTTTGAGCCATCGGTGTATATGCGTAGCTCGTTCGCGGTCGATTGATTACATTCCTATTGCTGAATGAGAGACAGATATTGTGAATGTCACAATTACTCCTTACAATGTGTAAGATTAGATGCCATGGCCCAATCAGTCTGGAGAATATTAAAGCAAAATATTTAAATAGTGTTATAATAGTAACATGTACTTTAATAGAACCATGTATAGTGTTTGTGAATTCAACAATTATATTTTTCTTGTCTAGGGTGTCAACTACCATGTTAATTTATCTAAACTTGCAGTAAGTTAAAAAGTAGGTGTTAAAAACCGAAAACTAAGCAAGGGCATATAAAGATGGCTTTTTATCATGACATTTTAAAGTGATGTGATGTATTGTGTGTTTTGTAATATATTCTAGGGATATTTCATAAATAGTATTCAGGAAAGTAGGAATCAAGAATTTGCTGATGTCGTAAGTGTCCCTGCAAGCCTAGATTTCATTGTTCTTAAAGGTATATTAAGTTTCATTACATTTGTAAGAAACTAGTACAACCAGCAATATGAAACAAGATCTTTTTTCTTATAATTATTGCTTATGTTTATAAACTTATGTCCTTAATTTGTTATCTTAAATGAAATAGAATATTTTCCTATCATTTAATCTATGTACCTAATCACCCACTTAATAAATTGGATGCTTTTAATTGAAACCTGATTATAATGATAGTAATATGATTTTCAAGAATGTTGTTTCTTGAAAATGAAATAAAACTCCCAAATGCCCAAATCAGATTATTCATTAGGTAATCAGCTATTTCATGACAAATTTATCTGATTAGAATCCTAGAAAAATAATAGGATTGAGGTAACAACAATATTTACTTATTTGTTAATAACACAAACACATTACTTTATTTATAATACTAATAATTTATAAGAATAATTCGGAGGAGCCTAATACTAAGCCTGAGACTTATAAACTTATGTTGTGGTCAAGATTTATTATACAGCATATGGCAACATTCTGGAGTAAAATGACAAACTTCAAGTAAAACCTTGTCACTGTCTTATTTCATTAACAGAAGTACAAAAGGTAGTTAGCTATCCTTAAAAACTACTATGTTGAAATCAGGTCAGTTGAACTTATGGAATGTAGGGCGGGATAATCTTAGCCCAGCGTCTGCGCAGCCCTGAAACTTCTTCCGTTGCCGTATCGTAATGGAATATAACTATCTAAATGGTTACTAGCTAACTAAACTGTTTTTAAGTAACTTCGTTTGGTTTTGTTGTAAGTGTACATAACCAAATCATACAGAAAACGACGATCGAAAATGCGATATAGATATACAAAGTTTTATTATATTGCAATGGAGCTTTCACATGTTTCCGTTCATGCCAATGCAGTTCACATAATTTATTTTTAATCAAGAATACGGGTTCCGGTATGTCGACTGCAAAAATCATTTCACACGCAGTCACTTACGCAATTGTATTCTGCAATACCTAACTGTTTTTATGCGTTAATGCACACGCTTTGCCGTTATTCTGAACACTCCATATTGTTAGAAGAAAATTATTTGGGTAATGTATGTTGATGGTGGTTTAGAATGGTATTTTCTGTTTGGACGCGATTCTAACAAACACCCACACGTTTTCTTCAATGTGTTAAATGGTTGTCTCACAAAAATAGTACGACTTTTACCTATAAGATTTCTACATAACATTTTTAAGCTGTGACTTCTATTTATTTTTGTTTTACAGAATCCATCGCAAGCGGTTGCCGTTAAAGTCGTGACGAAGAAAGGTTTACAAAAGGCTTCAGAGATCCTCGTGAAAGAAATAAAGATTCTGCGCGAACTGACTGCCCTTCATCATACAAACCTTGTCGCTATGCATGACTGCATGGACAGCACTGCCTATGTTTACGTTGTTATGGAGGTAAGTTTATATACTTCGTGAATAAGTCTATTCCAAACAGTCTTCTAATAACAAAGCGAAATTGTAATAAAGCTTCTCAACACTCGTATAAGTACAGTAGGTGTTCCGTGTTAATACATAAAAACATCGAATACTGAATAAATTTTTAGTTTATTTAAATTAGCATGAATATTTTAAGTGTTCCGGTTTATGCAAATAAAACAGTTTAAATGTAGTTAAAACGAACTGAATAAACCGCGCATTATGTTCAGTATAGGGATGAAATTAACACACAATATGAATTAAACGCAATCGCATTGTTAATTTGCTGGTCTGTTTGAGTTCAACAATAACCAGGAAGTCGTGAAGTGGTTAGCTAGTGTTAGGTGCCGTCCGTAACCCACTGGCCTTGCCCTTAATCCGTTTGCCGATAACGAATAACGACACGCTATCGTACGCATTAAGCAATCGTCATTTGCCTATATAGGCCTTTATGCATTTTGTTTCCAGTTTAAAAGCGATGTATTCACACTTAATGTTGTATTATAACCATTGACTCAAGCAAATACATCTTGCAACGATGTTTACTACCCTATCGTATAGGCACTGCGTGTTTTCAAACGCGTTGTCGGTTATTTGTTAAACCGGGTTTCCGGTGGTTACTCATATTCCGAGATAGTGCTTCACTGTTTTCTAGCTAGGTTTTGTTTAATATGTTGCAAGGGGACGTAAGTAATCGTAATCCTATAACAATGCCATACACACAAACATAATATTTATTATAAAATGATATAATCATAAATTATAGTTTGCTTGCAATTTGTCGCAATCAATACATAACCAAAAGCTTACATTACACAACGAGGCAAAAGTAGCATTAAATAATTAGCAGTTATTCTTAATTCCTATCATACATAGATACAGAACATAATGTTCTTCCGTGTCGCCTCGCGTTGTCTGTTTTAAAACAAGGTCAAACCATCGTTGGCTCACCTCTTCATTTCGTTATAAAGTGGCAAAAATCTAGTTTTTATTTTCATTTCACCTTTATGCTCAGATAATTTATGCATCCGTACATCTTAAAAAAACTTGTAAACAACTTTGTTTACTATTATGTTTATCGGTCATTTCAACTTATTGTGCAAAAACAGCACGTTATAAGTCGATGTCCGGAAGTCTGAAATATTGAACTGCGCATTTTGTGTAAGTAAACGAAAACGCGATAATTTTTATATATATCTACTGTTTTGATAAGAAATATTTTACGCGTGCAAATCCACGCGCGTAAAACGTGGTGTCTAGTCAGTAGTGTCTACTCTAGGTCACGCCATCAATCAGCCTAAATTGATACAACTTGGGTCTCGAGATAAAACACGTTTGGCGAATTATAATTTTAACTGCGTATTTTGTTGTCTGCATATGTCGCCAAAGATATGTATTCTACAGTTTTTTAAGTACCTACACAGAAAATAAACGATTACGCGCTTTTGCGTTGCAAGTTACAATGAATGTGATTCAGACGACGAATATTTAAAACAACATCCATTTATTAAAATGGATCAGATCATGGTACATCCTCACTTCGGTTAGGTTTATTATTAATCTGATTAATGTTACTTCATTCATATTATTTATGTTAACATAGATACAAAATATTATTGTAAGAATCAATCAATTTATCCAAATATTCTGTGGCTGTAGATACTGCAATATTGTTGATATAGTATACTGGCCCACTAACCTTTATATCACTGATGACTAGTCAACCCGTTTCTCGTGACTACAAGTTTTACATCATAATGAAATGTTGAAAATGTAAGAAATACAGAGTACTATCTGATAGGAGCTTATTAGACTCGCTGAAGTGGTAGACAAATAAACCGTAATACTTCATCAAACCCGTACTTGATTAGTGAGGATAAAAATAAGACCGATCTTTATTTAACATAAAGAAATCTAATTCAGGGTATTTATAAGTAACGGACATTAAAAGCTGTATTTATGTTGAACTAAGGTTCACTCGTGTAGAAACTTGCCGTGCCACGTTTCTCTGGATCACCGTCATTGCACGTGCAGCATGCGTCTGCGCCTCGTGGATGTTAGATCGGCGCGATAGAGATAATTGCGCATAAAGTGACTGTACCCGCAATATCTGGGACTAATGAATTCATTATAGGCCACGGAGACGCCCTCTTATCGTCTTTGTTTATAAGCGCTTGACTTGTGTAATGAAGCATTAAATATTATGAACAAAATTCTTAGCGATAAAATAATCATAAATCGGTATTAATAAAATTACTTAGTCTATTATAATTTTTAGAACAAAATAAAATGTATTAAATGCGTTTAGTTATAACCAACTCTTTAGTTAAACTAATTAGTTAACATTTTAATTTTTAATCGTTTCGGACGGTGATAAGACAGTTAAATTGATAATTAATTTTTCACGCTCGCCTGTTTTCGTTCACTCATCAAAGATGCTAAAGAATTCCAGTTATGTTGATCTACTGTTAATTTCGACATAATCACATACCTGTGTGATGAAGTATATATGTAAAACGCTACGATACGTTTTTCGTTTATTTTTATTTACATACCGCCTACCTATAATAGAATGTCAAGGGTAAACATATATTTGGTTCCAAGACTCGTGTTGCTGCGTAATAGCCGTATGTACCTACGGCTTAGTATAGAAAGTTCATTAGCCTGTATTTTTTACCTGTCATACCTGCAACAGACCATGACTCGTTCCTCCCTACTAATTCACTGAAGTACAAAGACCCTATTTGTCTTATCTAGTTTTGTTACAGCTAAAAAGTGACCCGGAACGATTTTTGTTACCTGACGATTGGGATTGCACTTTTTCTGGTATTGGAAAACATAAAAGTTAGATTATTTTGTTTCATTCACTGATCACAGATTCTTTGTATTGAAATATTATTGTATGATATATTAAATGTGGCCAAAAAAATTACAATTGTTACAAATGCACCGCATATACTACGACGGCTCAAGTTTGCGTTAGAAGGATAACTACAAAGACTGTAAAATAAAGAAAAGTAAATAGCAGAACTATAAGTTTACATTTTCTCTATTTAAAAAATACTTGTATTTTCAGCATAACAGGCCTTTAAAGCATAATAAATCATTTAATACAATTTAGAAAAGAAAGGTCAAATTAGAGATTTACCGTTTTAAAGTACACAACAAAACACGTACTTTTTACGTAAATGGAGTGTCGAGTTATCAAGGCAATCTCCGCGAATTACGCAATAACAGACAGTCAGTCTGTCAGAGCCCACGTGCCAACATAATAACATATATAACACATAATGACAATACATGAATATTAATGACGGTAAAATATATATGAATACGGCCATTGAGATGATAATTCAGTATTGCCTCATATCTTGATTATTAATGTTTAAAATATATTTTGATGAATATTGACCTTTTTAAAAAACAAAAACTTGATTCTTTCAAGGTAGTCGTTCTTTTTTACAAATTTTTAGAGCGTTTATCGGAATTTTCCAAATTAAGAAAAAAAATTTACATTTTTATAAGTTTTTCTGCAATTATTACAAACGTAGGATACTCTTTATATGGCACACAAGAGGTTATACATGTAATAGATAGTCATTATTGCCAGACTGATTGTTGAAATACCCTATTGCACGTGGCAATATTAAAAGGTCCTTGGATACACTCAATAGGGCTTCATAGGCACTCGTTACGTTCGCAACGACTACAAATTCGTTTCAACAATAGATACATTACGTCAACTCTAAGCTTCCGTCCAATTAAAGTATTTTTGAGGGAAAGTTTTAGTCAAGAAACTTAATGAGAAAAATCTTATGACTGTTTCGTTTGCCTAATATTTGTTTTACATATTAATACATAGTAATAATTTTAGCTGGTTGAACTATAATATACCTACGTAAATTATATGTACGAGTAATAAGCACGAATGATTGCGTCAACCAAGCCAGTTTCTCTGATATTACTCGAAGTAAGAAAGTGAGGCCCGGAACTTAATTAATTTGAAATGAATAGATTTTTATGCTTTCTTTTTTAATGTATTTTCTATTTAAGTTTTTTGTCCAACTTAAAATTATTACTTTATTTATTATGATATTATTATACCTTTAACACACGTGAGCCGACAGTGGTATATGGTGATTATATATAAAAGCGTGACCTACACGAAACCCGACTGTATCGTTTTACGTACGATTAAGAATTTAAGAATGATGAATTGTAGAATACTCAATATGGTGTCAGATCGCCTGAGGTGTTCCGAAGATTAAAAATTTTGTACCAACGTAAACCCTTGACAAAATTACAAAAAATCAGCTTACAAGGTTTTTATCAAACGTTTATTCTATAAATCATTTCCTTTTGCGTCGTGTTGGTGACTACAAATATACGAATACTTCTTGTATTGCATTAGCATTCTTATTATAGATGTAAGATCACTTGTACGAATAAAATCTATGTATTAAAATTTTATTATATTCTGTGGAACTATGTTTGTTTATATCTCTATAACAATTATCTCAAGCACATTAATGAGTTCTCATGCGCATAGACTATGATTATCTTGAATCGGTGCCAGCTTTGTATACCTACTTATAGTTAAGTGTGGTACAAATATAAAATGGTTACTTTAGTATTAGAGGAAGTTATATAATTGATCTATTAAACTATTAATTCAGGTCCAGAATTAAGATCATAACTTTTATGTTGTATCGCTCTATTTTCTCAAACGCTCGCAGTTTTGTGTAAAACGCGTCGCCCACGTTATAGGGATCAGAATTCCACTAATTACTCATACGAGTACAGACTCACTATTTTCATAAATATGTGAGAAATTTAATTATTTTATACATTTACTAACTGGATTGCTTACGGTACCGTCGAACGAAGAAAACATATTTTTGCTTATTGTTGCTGTTTTCCTGACCCCCTTTTATTGACAAACGCCACTTATTACTTTCTCTTCTTTTGGGCAATCATAATTTTTAGCATATTTATTTTAATACATATTGATGATAAAAATAATGTTAATGTGTAGAGTAATTTATTGACTTATGTTTATTCCATCTGAATTAATAGAAGCAAAGAAAATAATGAATAAAAAAACATTACAAGGAATAAAAAAACCTAATTTATTTATACAAATAATTACATATTATGTATTGTATAACAATTATTTACACGATAAGTTCTAAACTCCTATACCCATAAAGCTGTCCGTAGGTTCTAAATAATTAAATAAATATAATTAGGGTAACATTGACACTACATATTGCCATCATAAAAAAGATTGATCAAGTTGATTACAAAGATCATAGATATTTTAAATATTAGTAACAATCTTTTTCATTACATGTCATTTCCTTGTTCAGATCACGCACATATACAACACTTTAATATATAAATCCATTAAAACAACAACTTCCATATCTAGGTCCATGGTGATTACACAATAAGTTATTAAACTGGTAATTTATCGTTGGTTTTTTCCTGTAACGGTATTTCTTCAGGTGTTGTGCCGTTAATGGTAGGTGTACGGTCATTTGGTCGAGGTGCGGAACCAAACCTCTTTTTGATAGAAGTCCAATTCTTCTTAATCGCTATTACGGCTACAACAACAATCATACTAGCAATGACAATTCCTATCACGCTTCGGTCAACACCACCTCCGGCCTTTGTTATTTCCGAAGTTTTCGCACCTATTTTCACTTCTGTCTCTTCTTCATGCGTGTCCGTTGGTGCTTCGACAAGAGTGTTAAGAGTTTTATGACTAATAGGTGCTTCATTAACAGCAGCGCGTAGCGAAAACTCGGTCGCGCTTGAACTATTTTCCGGTATTGTGGTGGTAGTTAACACCGTGGTTGTGTCTGGTGTCGTTGATGGGCTTGAAGTTGTTTCTTTAGTGCCCTTGTTAAGGCTCGCTTCTTCGTTGTTATCAAAAGATATCATTCCTGGTAATGCTGCGCCAAATAGGTCCGTCACATCAGGACAGTCGTAACTCTGTTTTTTACATGTTTCTGTACAAACAGTCTCCAAAGATGCCTTAAAAGATCTACATAGATCTTCAACAAGATCCGATGATGTACTGGGAAGAGTTACCTTGCGCAGGGATTTAAGTGACGAAAATAGTTGTGGTGTTAAAGTCTGTAACGTAAATATATATTTATTATACTTTATTGAGCACACTTTCAATATTTTACTTTTTACTAACGAACTTTTGTGCCAATGCCAATACAAATTAGAATAAGATATACCTATAATAAGTGTTATGTATTATAATTATAAATAGACTATGAGAAAGAACACTTTATTTAATAACATACTCATATGCTGAATTTCAGTTAATATTGGTTTTCTTCTTTCTACACCTAAAGGTATTCTACTAGATTTATAAAGTCTACGTTATTACATATATATGTATTTGAAAATATAATAAAGAGGAAACGTACCGTGCGTATATCATTTCCTCCTAAATCGAGTTCTTCCAATTTATTTAAAGAAATACTGTTTTTTAAATCTTGAGGATATTCAATTAAACGGTTGCCTGCTAGCTTCAATGTTATTAATTCAGGTAGCTCACTGATTGACTGCAATGTAAAAGTCGGTTAAGAAAATATCACAACGATCCATAATAATATGACAGAACAATAGTACAACTATACTTACACCTGCTGCTAACTCCATTATTGAGTTATCATTGGCATTTAAAATTTTCAAATTTTTCAACGATGAAATATCTCTCGGTATCTCAGTGAGTTTATTATTGTTTAAATTTAATGTTGTGGTTCTTGTATCAATAGGTGATGGAAACTCCGTTAAAGAATACCCAGCGCAATTGACAACTAAGTTGTTTTCTTCACCTTCAATGCTACAAAGACAAGGTTTTGGACATGGTATTTCCTGGGATGAGTTTTCTTCCTGCTTTTCTTCATCAATGATTGGGGGATTAGTATGAGACAAACTTTCGTTATTCTCTAAATTTACTCTGCCAGATGAAGAATTATTTTCTTGTTCATCTTGACCGATCAGGGTAGGGCTTTCATTTTTCCTCATTTCTTCTTCATCCTCGCTATCTACCGGTGCTATAATGGGTTCCATTTGTGGCATGATCAGCATTTTTGTACTATCATGTTTTTCTTCGATGCCAGCATTACCACTTCCCTCAATTACATCTTCAATTCTGGCCTCAATCTCAGATGGAATTTCTGTTACGTCGTTTTCTTGTGCTACTAATCCTTGTCTGAAATTTAGGAATTACAAAAATTTAACATGTGACTAAGTAAAAAGCAATAGGTATCTTTTATCATAACGAACTGACGTACTAGTGCTAAGTACAGAGATAAGATTTCTGATAACTGCAAGGGCGTAACTACATTAGATCTTAAGACAGGCTTTTTGAAGATTTTACGTAATTTCTTGCAAAAACGTAGTAAGGAAAATTACAGTTTTTACTCTATATTTCGAATGCTGATATTACTACCGATGGTTTGTTTACACACGTGTTTTCTAATTTAATAAGTCGCGTTATAACTTATTTTACAAATTCAAGTAGTATTTGTATTGTACTACAGTATTATACTATACGGAATTTTAATTAAATACTTTTTTTTCTTATTAAGTGATCTACTGTGATACAACATTATCTAATGATTATAATGAAAAAGTATTACTTACACAAAACACGACGCAACGAAAAAGAACCATATAAACTTCAACTCCATGATCACCACAAGTCACTATAGCCTATACCACTTTGTATATTATAGTGAAGTATCTTACCAACGCTAGTAGCATTGGGTCGCAGTGCCCGTAACTCACTGACACTTATTAACTATTATCAGTTTACGATAAGGTTACCTGCTGCATGTGAGGCTTATCGCGAATCAAACCCGATAACAACTGTCCTCGTCAACAGCGAAAACCTATTTCCTTTTTTCATTAACACTGGGAGGCAAGTTTATTCAAAGCAAATTAACTACAATAAACTTACTAATGCTTAAATCAGATATTGTAATTTGATCACCTTTGATCTTAAAATGTTGACATGTCATAATTGTTTCCGAACACTTATCAATTCATATTTATCAGTTATGATGCACAATATATATTTTTGTCACCTGTTACTAGAAATGTCTCAATCAGAAGGAAACACAATAAAACAACGTAACACGCTCACAATTCCGATTATAGTTTATCTATTTTAGTTACACATTGAATATTCCAAGAGTTGATTTTCTTCTCGTACTTTCCATCTTTCCATTTCTGGATCTTTTCTGATCTATAATTTTGTTCCCAGTATTGCAATGGCGGCGACCTCGCAGACTATTTACAAACGAATAGACTGCTCAGCGAGGCTACCATACGAACCTTCCTGCGGCAGCTAGCTGAGGCCATGCGAGCTATTCACGCCAAGGGGATCGTCCACAGAGATTTGAAGCCGCAAAACATTTTACTGACACACAACGTGGCTCCTCCACGCACACCACATCCCGAAGAAATCACACTCAAGATTGGTAAATTTTGTTTTAATCTTCCACGGAGCAATTAAGAATTCACACCTGCGGTTGGGCTATCGTAATGTTTTTTTTATTTAAGGTTGTTAAGGCAGTTATCATATTGTTACAGTATCAATAAAATATGCATAATACCCAATTTAATATAATATGTACTTTAATATTTTTAACAGCGGATTTCGGTTTCGCACGATTCCTAGAAGAGGGGAACATGGCCGTCACACTCTGTGGATCACCTATGTATATGGTAATAGTGTTATGATAACTAGTTGCTTTCATTTGATTTTTATCGTACATTTATTTTGTATTAAATTATTTTCGGGAATGAAAAGATCATATTGGAAAATAATGCTCAGTGAGTGAACTTATCTGAAATCATATTTGATGGCGATCATAATAACTAAAACTGTTTTACAGGCACCTGAAGTAATTATGTCCCTAAAGTATGATGCAAAAGCGGATCTTTGGAGCTTGGGCACGATCGTCTATCAGTGCCTAACGGGCAAAGCGCCTTTCCAAGCGACTACGCCACATGAACTCAAAGCTTTCTACGAAAAAAGCATCGATTTACAACCCAAGTAAGGAAATCTTTTACTGTTTGAGATTTCTGAATATATGAAATCATTAGTAACATCTAATAGTTGTGACCACGTGTTCATAAATATCTTCTAAAGTTACGATAAATATTGCCCCAGTAATTTGACTTACACCTATGGACAATTATCTTGTATAAAACACCACCAATGCGTATCGGTAACGCACAACACTAGTCCTGGGTAGTTATGACCACCCCATAAATCACATTTACATTTATTCTACACAGACGGAACAGACAAAAGAAGATCTAGTTAAGATACACGAGTTTAATGAGATATGATTATAAAGTATTCAAGAAGTTTTTCTGGCCTTTTTTATCGTCAGGTACACCTCAAGGTCTACGGTTAGACGAATTTATAACACTTCCTTATAGTGGAACAAATTGAGCTATTTCTCTTAATTGATATCGCGCGTGAAACAAGCACGAATGAAACACACGGGTCATTGTACACCACCATTTACGTACAGTTCAGTTATTTTAGATATTCTTAGCTTTAAACGGATATATTTTGACTTCGTCAACAACGGTAGAATTAATAATAATAATGTTTATGTCACTTTTCGACACTTTAAAATATTTGTTTTGTAAAAAGTTTATTAGACACAAATTAAAATGAATTAACACAACATTTTAATAAATTAATTGAGGATTTTACTGACGCTTAGCAAGTTTGTTCTAAAATAAATTATATAAAAAGTAGAATTTTGTGTCCCTTTCTACTTACTAGCGTCTAAAGGAATTCAAACAAATTTCAATCACTCTACCCCTACGTATATAATTATGTATTAATGAAGTTTTTTTCTTACATATTATTAGTTTCTTTCTTATATTTAGTTGGTTTAAACATAAAAATGGGTATAAAATCTAAAGTTTTATACAATACATTTAATGTAAATTTCTAAAATAAAATATTTTAAAATCGAATTCTTCGCCTTACCAAGCGTTTCAAAACTGTATATGCTTAATGATTATTTTTAAAATAATAGCTTATATAAATTTAATAATAAGTTATTCAATTTTCTTTATTTATTTTTATATTCTATAATATATGGCTGGGTAATGAACAGATGTAAGACAGCTGATGAGACACTAGCAGCTGCTTGCATTACTGTTTTTAATTTGCTGCCTACAATTCCTAGAAAAGTCCAGTTGCAAAAGTCACTTTAACCTTAATTAATTTCAATACTTTAGTAAAAAATTACGAAGACTAATAATCTTAACAAGCCTCTCAAGTCCTGTATACCAGAAGTACATAGGCATTATTGTCTTAATTACAGCTAGGTAATTATAGGTACAGACAAGTATTTTATAAACGTCTTTGATGAAATGCTTACGTACGCAGCGACGACACAATTATGGCTTCATAATCCCATTCATTAAGAGCAATTAAAACTTTTGAATTATGACTTGTCTCTTATATATACTTTTGTATGAAATGCGCAAATCAAGTGTAAAAACATATACTTTCGCGTCAATCATAGATCGGACTTTCACGTCATTATTGCGCACATATAACGTCATTATTCTCGCACGTCTACTTGTGAGTATTATTTAATGACAGCATAATATCAGATTATGCTTCGATGGATTCATTAGAAAACGTATCCGGTGATTTTCCTAACCTTGTGGTAAGTAATGATTAGTTTTGTGACATATACGTAATCCTTTTGTAATTTTTAGCTATTTTTATAAATTCTATAGTTTGTCGGATTATATGAAATTTGCTATAGATGCGCTGAAATCCCCCATTTCTGTGTTTTAAGTGTGTTTTACACTTGCGAGCCATTTAAACAATTTTTGTTTCCGCGGATTTCAGTTCTAATCTAAACCACAGAGGAGACAGAGATTCACCAACGCGAACAAATTCGTTAAGTTTTATGGAATGACAAATAACAACATATATTGTTGTGTCTTGTTATTTTTATAATGACAATTTTAGATATAATGTTCTTCTATTATTTGGGGCTTCTGGCATTTGTAGTCTGCTAGTGCTAAGTGTCATTAAACCTAAAGTGTAACGTCAAATCCTATTATGACTTATGTCAATTTTAAATAAACAACTATTATGGCGTAACTATAATGTATACAAGGTTTTGCAACGCCTCATGTAAATATAGTGTATATTTTTAAGTTTCGTTACACAGAACGTTTTATATATGGGATATTAGTTAGAGCCAAACGGTAGGATCAAAGTGTCCTATCAGAGACAGAGAGGTCCTGTTTGCATCCCCGCATATAGTGCAGGCTCTTTGGGACATCATAATATGCTATGAACCGTGTTGAATGAATTAAATATGAATTTCAGAATGCCAGCCGGAACGAGCCCCGAACTTTGTAACTTGCTGATCGGTCTGCTTCGGCGCAATGCCCGCGAACGCATGCCCTTCGAAGTCTTCTTTAACCATCAATTCTTACAAAGACCCAGGACAACGTCCATCACAAGTAAGCTATTTATAAATGTTTATCGCCTTCAGGTTTTTTTTGTTTCGCAAATCACGTCATTTCTATATCATTAATCGAACGTTGAATTTATAAGTGACTTTGTAATAACAATTTTTTATACTAACTCTGTACAAAAAATCGTCTATTTATAAAGTTATAAAGATTTTTTGACGGTAGTGTGTCGCTTATATTTTCAAAATTATTTCTTCCATTACATTACTTACATTAAATTACTTCCAATGTCAAATTAGTCAATTATGCAGTAAAATCGATTTGCTTATTCAAAATCAACACGTATCGTATCGTGAAACTTCGATGCATAATGATTAAAGAATGAATCATACTGACACAAATAAATCTTATTATTTCAAAATGTGTTACACTATCCTATATTCCGAGTTTTAATCAGACCTTGAATGATAAATAACTATTCAGTTATTTCTAGTCGTTTGTGTTCTCCAATGTTTTTGATAAGTATCTATGGGATATGAATAGGTTTCTGCAAATCATTGCGATCGTTGACCTGACATGCTTTAATGAAATGTCAAGAGGTCACCACTCTTTGTATAAATCAATGTTTTGATAATTTAATATATGTAGTGATTTTTAAGACATATATATAAAATTATCTGAACAAACCCAAGCCGATAAAAAATGACGTAAGTTAAATCGATTTCTTATCTCCATTCTCTCAAGATCGTGCGTGTTAGAAAGTTGTTGAACATTTTCGTTTCATTGTGCATTTATTCAAGCGCTCCTCAAATGGTAAAGAACTAATTTGATTAGAAGTTCATTGAGGCAGATCAATTTATATGTCGCTGAATATCAGACCTCCAGCGATAAATGTATGGTTTATTTTTGCATTGAGCTACGGCATTTCGGTTACGATTACGGTATATTGTTCAGGTTTGGACTCTGATCTACCCGATATATTGGAGAGTGATAACGAAGTTCGTCCCGAAACTAACTATATCCTAGAGGAGTCGTGGGAGAGCCAGGGTATAACATTGATTTAATTCGCTTTGCATGGGGCGGGTGATAACAATTTTACGCATCATTCATCTCAAAGCGTTACCCGCATGGCTTTGTGATTTTATTTCTGTTCCATAATTTTCATGAAACTTGCTAATGTCTTGGAATAATATACTCCTTTACGTTGTATGTTTTGCCTTCATTTCAGACGACGAGCTTTTTCGGTAGCATTTTTTTGTACAATGCTTGCAAGATGCTAATAAAAGATTTCTGCGTTGTATGAATATAAGAACCGTGAAGATATTGGGAGTTCACGTACGGTACTATAGCCGAGTTGTGATGTTATTTACTTGAATGATAAATTATTTGCCGATTATAAGTATGTTGCACGTTATTGACACTACCGGGAGTTTCAAAGTTAATTTCTTACTTTTATGTAAAATTTATTTATATTATTTTGATCGCTTAATTGAAGAAAAATATATGCATTTTAATTTTAATGACGTCAATAATAGTATTCGACTTGCCTATAATTGGAGCATGAAGATTGAAGATATACATACAAGTGCGCCCGCTATCAGATAACATAGCGGGGCTCAATCAATTTATATGTGCGTGATGGCTTCGGCAGCACAGAAATCCATTGTTATGTTTTGCCTTGTGGTAATTATCTGTGGCATTTGGGATAGTTATCATTATTTTCTCTTTAGGGACAGCATCGCACACTACTATACCGAGTGGGCTGAGTCGTGCGTCGGCGCAGGTGCCACACCCCACGCCGCAGGCCCAACCCTTACCCGTTGCACAACCCACTAGGAAGTCTCAACCTGTCTCATCTGGTAAGTATTTTTAACACACCTGGTAAATGCAGAAATTGGAAAAATATGTTGTTGACTTATACATTTATTATTGTTAACAATTAGGATGGACATAAAATTGTATTGTTCTGCTGGTATGAAAGACAAATAAGTGTCGGCAACAATCTTTGGTTCCTATTGATTTTGGTTTGCAAGTATCGCAACTCCCAAATAGCAACGTCTGCCCCGAAGTCGGGGTTTGGTGCAGATACATTACAGCGTAAGATCCTTGATCACATGAATTTGTTTAGTTTAATATATTAGCTATTGAGTTTTTTCTTAAAGAATTAACTTGTCAGCGTAACGAGCTTATGAAATAGACTTCTCAAGAATTATTCACTCTGCTTCTGAAGTTCTTGTTCTATATAAAAAGCTATATTATAATAATGATTGCAAATTTAACTCGGACAGAATAATGGCAGTGCCCGCAGATAACCCTTTTTGTTGGAAACTGAGCGTGCTATATCAATTTTATTATAGTAATAATTCATTCGGCTGCACTATTTTGCAATATCTATATAATTTTCCTGTCAAGTGTAACTAGCCTTCATCGCAAAAATAATGATAATAATGTATTATTTACAGCTTGTAATGTATGACACATTGATATGAAAATACAGTTTTACTATATTTGATTAGCATTTTTTTAAATAATTATATTGGATTGTCTAGACTAGTCTCACTTTTAAGCAATAACTTGTGAGTAAAATTAAGTTTTAATTAAAATTATTTATCGACGAAATCTTTAAAAATAAAGTTAAAAGCGAGCCTTGTTTCTTTAACGTTTGAATATTTGTTATTATAGTCGTGTATAATAATTATTTTTGTACTTAAGAGTAAACTATTTATAAACAAATTTCTTGACGTTTCGCAATTTGGCGCGGGAACAATACAAATGTCGACTCAGTTCGACCTTCGTGTCAGCTGAATTATGTATTCAGTGCTCAGGAAATCTATCGACATCTCAGATAATATGTGTGACTAGCTGCCCCCGTGACTACATTTCACTTTAATATGATATTTTACTTAGCCTTTTTAGTAGCTACCTGCCAAAATATGAAACATTTTACTAAGCTATCCCATAGAGTTTGCCGTTCCGGTATAAAAATATTTTTTTCAATTTTTCTGTCCATAAAATCTTCGTCAGAGTTCAAGGAATGAATAAATAAAAATAAATTGAATTGGTCCAGCCATCTTTAAGTTTTGCGCTTTGCAATATATTGTGCAATTAATTTTTATTTATATAGATACGGTATTTTGTAAACAAGGAAATATCATTTCAGCGCTGAAATGTTGAACCTTAAACCTTTATGGCTCTATTACTAATACACTGATGTATTTCTTTTAAAAATAAAATATATATAATTAATAAAAACAAAAAAAATACGGGTTCATTGATTTGTGCCTTTTATACCGTAACATTTTTTGTTTTAGTCCAGGAAACGAACTGAATATAGCTTTTCATACACATTACATTCGATAAACTAATAAAATAAAAATTTGTTAGACGATTCATCGGAAGCAGTGTGGGCAGGCGCTGAGGACTTTGTAGTGGTACATCCAGAAAGTGGTTCGGGCGAATATTCTGGCTCATCATCTTCTGAGGCAGCGTCCAGGCCGCGATCTCTGGCCCTACAAGCCACATCCCCCCATACGCGACATTCGCCCCACTCGCCCCATTCTCCCCATTCGCCTACTCACACTATTGACCAAGTCGGGCCGTTAAGGGTAAGTACTATAACGTGTTTCTTTTGGATATAAAATTTAGTAGTAACATCAAATTATATTTTACATACAGCAAAGATATAATTTGCCTAAGTATATTATATTAATTTGCTTTTTAATAAAAACTAGGCGTGAATCATGTTCCTTAAAGTTTTCTTCTTGGCAGTTATCGAAAAAAATTACTGCTAAAATTCTTAAACACGTTTTTACACATAAACCTAAAATCTATTTTACAATAAGTTCTTACTTGATTTCTAGCAAACTGGTTATATCGTGAAATTCTATAGTAGGTATTTGTATCTTGTAGTAGTTTTGCGGCAACTTTTTTCCTTTAAAATGTTGTGTTACATAAGTTTCATATAACTCTTGCGCTATTATTCTTTATAACACCTCGTTTATTTTTATAATTAATGCATTATAATTACATTAAACAGACGTTAAATAAAATGTTTATTAATTATGTAATTACTGTACACGAGTACTGCGTCGCGATGAATCAGTTTATATAAATGAATTAACATAACCAATCTTGATAATTCATTGGTAATTTATTTTCCTTATACACAAAAATAGTGTGAGTAAGACATGCAAATGTTCTAATACGTTTATAGACTGTTATTTTTTAGTTATCGTTTATCAATACTTTTTTATGGTGTCAGTGCCTAACAACCCGAAACAATTCTTCTAGACCTTTCCATGTTATAATTACAAAGATAAATAGGCGTTACGTTTTACGTTTTTTAGCTAATGATATAATTTGATTTATTAATAAACTAGCGCACCCGACAGACGTTGCCCTGTACATAGAATCTAAATTATTTTAGAAATTATCTTGATTACACTCAAATTTAATCAAAATCGGTCCAGCCGTTTAGGGGTTTAATAACACACGCGCAGAAGATTTATGTATGTAATAGTTTATTCATTCAGTCAAATCTATACTCCATAGTAGTAACTAAGAAATTTTGTAATATATACCCAAGAATATTTGTTACATTGAACATTTACATACTACATAAATTACAATATTGTGAATATATAAATTGATTTATTTACTTATCAAAATAAATACATTTTCAGAATCCACTTGCTTCTAACACAAATGTACCTCGCTCGCAGCCAATAGACGTCTTGCGATCAAATCACAACCGAAATGCGACCAACATTGGTTCACTTTCTCCGCCTACCGTAAGTTTTATAGTTTTATTACAGCTTTATATTTTTGGAAAGATTTATTTTGTTAAAAATATATATTATTATACGATGCCGTTTAATGTTTATACTAATATTATTAAGAGGAAATATTAGTGTGTTGTGTGCCATTAGAACGCTTAAATGTTGATATGTAACAATTCTAATCTGAAAAAAAATGTCCAGTGAATTCGCTCGAAAGAGATAAAAACTACGCTTTAATATGTGCAAACATGTATAGAGGCTCGCATATAACGTTTTATCAAAAGTTGTTCGATATTAAAACTAACCCGATTAAAAATAAATGAATCCAATGTTAGCACCCAAGTTTTTGCTACGCAATTTTTCATCATAAAATAATATATACGTTTAAAACCTATTAAAGCTTAACACAATTTGAACATAGGTTCCATTCACAATGGGTACTCCGCCGTCCACACGACGTCGTCGCAGCGCGTCTGGGAGTTCCCCACCGCCCTCGCTTTGGCAGGTTTCGCCTACGAACGCTAGCCGTGAGTATAAAAATTCCATTAAATGGGAAAAGGGACAAAGCATTCAATAGCTATTTCATAAGAGGCAAACTTTATGCAGTCTCCGTATTAAACGAAGCGCGATTTTTTTTATGGTTAAGTACATTCAAACATAAATAGTTCTGTAGTTTCTCCACTTGTGATTTGTGTGTGAAATTGCCTAAATCAAGGAAATCTTCGGAATTTCGGAATGTAAAATCATCCAGTGGATGAAGTAGGTTTTAATTGATGGAAATAATTGGGCTAGGAGTCTTATTATTATTCATAACTATTAAATATTATAATTTTAATTAAAATATATATTAAATGTAAAAAATATATTTTTCCGTTACCAATTAACCTTTCTATTTATTTAACCTTGTATGATATCGTTTTTCTTTTTTTATATTGTGCCACGCATCATATCCGTAAAAGGCTGCAAATTATCAATCTATTTAAAATAACTTTTTCCTTTAGTAGTAAAATAAATACTGTTATTTACATCACAAACACAAAAATAAAAATAAAAAACCTAATAATAATAAATATTACAAGATGTAATTTACTTATAGTTAAAAGAGTATCTTAATACATATAGCCAATAGTAAAAATCCATCATATCATCAATAATTAAAACTTTTTTTTAGTATATTAATTTTAAAATATATTATAAAACTTTAGCATCAAAAAATCATGGTACTAAAATATTAATAGAAATAAAGAAACACTATATATTATATCTAAATATCATAAATCAAAGAAAAAATACGAAATGATGGTTTACTATTTAAATTTCATAATATTTGTTTCATATAATGTCAAGCATTCACAACCCGGGTTGTCCTAATAATACGTGCATGTATTCTCACACCTACCATCATGGAACTGGTCGGTTTTTCTTAAATGCTTTTTATTCATATAAGGCTCATCCCCGCCAGTCCCGCTGGCGTTGAAAGCAAGCGGTGAAGCATCTTCGCCAAAGCGTGCGTTACCGGACGCCTTACTACGGGCGCTGAAAATGCCACACGACCCGCCCGTTTATATCCCCAACTTGCAGGAGGAGACCATACTTGCCGTAAGTATATTGTCCCTTAGTAATCAGAGTACCTTACCTAACTCGATCGTGTAATGCTGCGATTAGATTCTTAAAGACAAGGTGCTTCTATTATGAGTTCTTGATAAGTTTTGAGATACTAACATAGAAATTGACAATTAATGATTTAATTACTTTTAATCATTATCTTACATTTGCATGCTAGTTTAATATGGCTGAATAATAAATACCACTTTAAGGAAAAAAATACATTTATTTATTTATATTATTAGGACGGCATTTATGCTTATATCAGCATAATTTTTCAGGAACATTATTTTGTAAACCTAATTTCTTTAGGTTTTTATTAATATATAACTTATTAAATAATTTTACTTTTGTACTAAGTTTGATAAATTTTTCATATTTTAATCTACTTTATATTCATAAATCATCTGTGTTAGATATGTTTTTTTAACTTCTGTAAACGCTTTGGTCTCATAATTCACACACACTCCCCATAAATTTTCATTAATATTTTCGCTCCTTAAAGTTTATTATAATGAAATGAAATAATGTTAACAGGAGGAGCACAGCAAGGTATTCTCTCAGCTGAACTTTGTGCTGATGCTGTCAGAGCTGCTCTCCGACCTCGCTGTATCTTGCGGCGCACCCATCGCCGCTCTTATGGACGCTTCCGATGGTACTGTACTTTAATATTTTAATTTAAATAAAAATTAACTTATTCTCGTTTTGTGAGTTTTGAGGGTAGTTGCAAATAATATTTTTAAGATACCCTCTTTTTATAAGAACTAAATCAGTGAGTTGTTCATCTTTATAATATATAGAACTCGTTCACCTGTTTTCTTTATACTATCATGGAAAAAGACCTACTTTAAATTATATAAATAATTTATTTAATTATAGACAATTGCCGCTAGATTGTTATTGGTCGCAATCAATGCGACCAATAACAATCGACCGAGCTATTGATCGTTAAATTTTCAGAAATTACTCTAACCCGCCGATTATTCTTTTTTTTTCAGAGCGTTGCAACGAGAGCGTCCGACTGGGTCTTCTGGTACAAGCAATGCAGGCGTTAGCGGCTGGCTTAAGGCTCGCGGCCGAGTGCTACCGCTCACGCAGTCTTCAGCCCACGCCACAAGTGCGGAGCGGTAAGTTTATTGATTAATTTAAAATGAATAGTAAAGCTATGTTAGTTTAGTGGTTTTTTTATTCAATAAACAAGAAAATAATAATGCCTTTTGAATACCTTTAACTAAAATACACTTTTATCTGATCAAAACGTGCTCATTTATGACTAGCAATTTATAATAATTTTGACGTTCATCTTCAAATTCGCTTACGTTCACCCATTTAAATGGCTATATATTTGGTTCAAAATAAGTTATTCCTAAATACCGTCATAACTTTTTAATGAGGCATAAGTGTATATTTGCAATAATTTCACATGATAGTTCATATTATTGTAAATTTCCTAAAAATATATAATTTTTATATACATTTAATTTTATATTGTCTTTCAGTGGTCTCGCTAATGAACGGCAAATACAAATGGATTGTGAATGAGTCGAGGCGTCTCCACGATGCGGGCGTGACGCCGGCAGTCTGTGATAAAATACTTTACGAACATGCTATAGAACTGGTAAGTAAGACTTAAGTGTGCCCATTTTGGTAATATTTTCGGTTGTTCAGGCAAATAGATGATTGATTTTTGAAAATGAGCTAATAACATTGAATAAGGAAGTGCAAAAAAATAGTAATCATAAAAAAAAATCAATGTTCTGTCAAAGTGAATTCAAAATTATTATAAAAACAATACTAGCAGACTCGGCCAAGCGTTGCTATGGCTAAGGTTTTTGTTATATTACATAGAAGTTAACTATTCATGGGAAACGGTAGGAGAACACTAGTCATGGGGACCACTATGCTTTTTTGGTGGTAATGCCATTAAATTGTAGCTTATGTGAAACGTTGGTACTTTCAACACAGCGCCATCTGTTAGAATTGTGACTATAAAATAATAAACAAATATTTTGCAATAAAATAATATTGCGGGTATAAATTAAGATATAAGCTATGCTATCTGTTAAGTTAGATCAAACTGCACACGGTGTGCAAATTTGATAGAAATCGGGTAAGTAGTTTAGGAGTGCATAGCGGCAAAAAGCGTGACGCGTAATTTATATATAATAACAATATATAGCCTAAATTTACGTCACATTTCGATTAAAAGAACACAAACTTTCACAAATCAAATAAAAATTTATTCAATCATATCGGTAATTATGTACATTTATGAATAGTAATATTAAAAAAAGAAGGATCGAAATTTACATTTACTACTAATTCCATAATCAAGGGCGTTGAGTGGGCGAGAAAAACTGGCAAGAAACTCTTCAATATTCTTTTTAATCGCCAAGTTTGTGACTTGACATAAAGCAACAAAACGTCATAATATCAAAGTAGCAAACGCTTATTATCAGAGGGAAAATAGAAGCACGCACTCAGTATACTATATATAGTGAGAACACCAACACGTTGTCGATCAAGGTTAAAACGTGTAAATGTTTGAAGTTATTAATCATACCACATACACGAGTTCAAGCGTCACCAGTAGCACTCGTATTAATATAGTTACTCCCTTATTCATATCTTAAACTAATTGACAGACAAATACTTAATACAGATTCTTTTTGAAACAGACTATAATTAAAATTGTGCTATTAAAATGTATATATATTTACTAGCCGACTCGGCAAACATCGTTTTGCCATGTAGATTATTTCTAGGAAACATTTTTTTAGTTCAAATAACTATCAATTATAATAAAAAATGGAGGTTGATCGTAGAGGAGTGAAAATTAGGGGTTGTATCTATTTATGTATGCTGTATCATAAAAGAATAAAAACAAAAAAATTGTCTAAGAAATTTTAAAAAAAATTGGGTGGACACCCCTTATCACTTAAGGGTTTGAAAAATAGATAGTAGTAGTAGATAGTAGTCCGATTCTCAGACTTACTAAACATGCATAAAACATTTCATAAGAATCGGTCGAGCCGTTTCGGAGGAGCATAGGAACGAACATTGTGACACAAGAATTTTATATATTAGATGAAAATGGTAAACTAACCTATTTCGTTAAGATAACAACACTGCCATGTCATATAGTAATCTTAACACTTAACATGAAAAAATTCAAAGTATAAAAGAAAATCTCTTAATAAATACATCAAATAACGCAATAATAGTTATATTAGTTTGCATCGCCAACGGGTATGGCGCTCTTTCCGCAGAGAATAACATTTATAAATGTTTCAGTGCCAAATGGCAGCTATCGAAGAACTATTCGGCGATGTGAAGGAGTGCGAGCGACGATACATGTCTGCACAAGTGTTGCTACACTCGCTGGTACAACGCCAGCCACTGCATCCACACCATCGGAACACGCTCTCAAAATGTAAGATCCATTTCAACACGAAATTAATGAATAAAATAACAGTTTCCTAACTTCAAAAGAAATGTTAAAATGGCATTAGTAAACAAACCCTATTTTTAAATATAAATTTTAGGTTTATCACGAATTGGGTTTACTTAATACATATTTTGAGCAGATTAAAAATATGACTAGGTGGATGGTTTCCTATATAGTTTGATACTGTATACTTTTGGAATATGGGTATGGGTATACACGCATACTTTATCATTTGACAGATATTTGAAGTTGGTTTGTTTTGTTTAATAGATCGAGATGCTGTACAAAGGCGGCTCAACTGCCTCAAGGGGCCGCGCAAACAAATAATGGACGTGAAATTAGAGGCTGGGATCTCATAATGCAATAAGATATCAACCTGTAGGGATAAGTACACTATACAAGATGAGAAGTGATTTTATTTTGTCCTTGAAACTGACTCGAAGTGATAAATATTATAAAAAAATAAAAAAGTGAAAGATATCAACAAAACAAATGTTGTAGTAAAGAGTACCAGAGATTGCAATAGTAAGTTATATATTTTTTTATGAGTATGTAGTTTTTTTTTTTAAGTAGCGACTGTAGTGGAACATTTTAGTGCAAATGAATACAGCTTTTCATAGATAAGTAGAAAAATTTATGTGTCGTACTCTTCAATTAATGGTTATACTTGGAAATCTGGTTTGGAACGATAGTACAAGGCACTTACATGTCCATTCAGTTCCGCTAACAAGAAACACTTTGCCAATATGTTAAATTTTTTTTATATATAAGTTTTAGAAATCAACTAAAAGATATGAAGAGGTAAATGTAGGTTAAAAATGTAGTATTGTTTTTAAAAACGCATGTCATAATTACTGTATTAACATATTAATAATACCTTTTATGTAGTGATATGAAAAATTTAATTACGAAGAATAAATCTCGATATGGACAAGATGGTATAGATCTCATTATCGACCAATAACAATATGGCATTTTTAGGTTAAGATATCAATAATGTTTTCAAAGTATTTTTAGGAAATTTTTCAGTATGTATTCGCACCTGTAATAGCCAATTGTGAAACTACTGTATGTTTATTTTTCTTTCCAAAAATGATCAATGCTTTATTGAAATAAGAATAAATAAAGACTGTTGTATTATAAAATTTTCGTTTTGTTTCAATAAATAGATATTTCTAACATCTATAAATTGTTATATTATTTAAAATGACATCCCATCCATTGACATTGTTTTCATGTGCATAGCTATCTATAGCTATTAACAATATACTCTTATATTGCAACAATACAGAAAGTCTGCAAAATAAAAAATTGTTTCATGAAATATGTACCTTTAGTATTAAGTCGTTGAATGCGCATGCGCAAATGCGTGTTATTGATGAAAGCTCCAGATCTAGGTATTTGTGATCATGTCTGTGTCTATTTAAATTCAGATGTTAAAAATAAATAATGTTTAAAAATAATAATTTGATTCATATGTATACATATATTCATAGGTTTTAAATCTTAGCTCAGCTATAGCTCTGTTTAATACAACACTTTTCACTCAAATTGTACAAAAATGCCAGATCCTTGTTTCAAAAATTTATATGGCTTCATTCTGTTCTTTCCTCGAACTGGTTGCAACATTACTTTATCTGGAGGAAACTCTTGTGTTCCCATTGTCTCTAACAATATGTCTAAACATGTTAACAGTTTGGTTATTTGATTTGATAGATTGGGCTTCAAATTATCACCTTGCCAATTGGTGTTTACATATCTCTCAATATCTCTTATATCATCATTTGTACCACTATGGTGGGTCCCATTGTAATGCAATGTTAAGGAGAACAATGGTGCTTTCTTTGGATAATCACTACTCAGTGCTACAAGAGCGACAAGTTTCGCTGATTGACGAGTAATTATAGCTCTGTATAACATATTATCAGGGTTCACTAAGCCTTCAGATACTAGAAATGCCGTTGATGGTGCTTGAACATATTCAGACCAACTCACTGATTGCCACTGAGTCATAGATCCAGATAATCTTACGGTGGCCATTTCTTTGGATGGTATTATTTTACCACATTCAAGATCTTGAAGCTCTTTCATTAGTTCTACCCTTGCTTTTAATCTTTTTTGTAAAGTAAATATAAAGTTTTCAACAGTTGCTACGCTCAAACTGGGACATAACTGAACATTTTTAAGATCTTTATGTTCATTTCCAATGGCAGCCATAAAATCTAAACCGCACATTCTCTGCGCCCAAATATAGGGTTTACCAATTTCAGGTATAATATGCTGAAATTCTTCAGAAATTCCTGCTGATTTGAGTAAAAATGAAGTAGCAGGATGAGGTGAATCAGAGCCAGTATCTCCAATATACAACTCATTTAGTACACAATTTCCATCTAAAACATCAGCAGCAGATATACCAGTGATAGGTTTTGGATGGTTCATAGTAAAATTAACAACAATGATTTTGAGATGCATTAAATATGAAAAGGTTAAATTTAAACCAGTGCCATCTGGTATTTTTACTGTTACAAGTACATGTAGTGGATGTTTTCTCAAAGCTTCCCTTTTCTTTGCATCTGCTTTTTCTTCTTTAGATATTTTTGCTGATCTATGATGCCTTTTCTTTTTCTCTCTTTGATCTTCATCATTTCCATCCTGGTCTGAGTCAGAATCGTTTGACACAACAAATTCATTGTCTATATTGTATGTTTGTTCTAATCGTCGGGCCTCATCTTCATCCCCAGATATTCCTGTAATAAAGATTCCTTTATTATTAATTTTTATGATTAGTACATGGCTAAGTAAGAATTTTGCATTGAGGTCAAACAATGAAAAATTCTTACATTTTTGTAATGTCCAAATAACAGTTTCATAAGACTCAACAAGTCAGTCTTATGAAATATTCACTTTATTATCATACTCATTAGTAATTATTTTTAATTTTTTACAATAATATTAATAATAATTTGCAAAACTTACCAACAATTACATTCTTTGCACCCAGAACATCAGCATAAGCGCTTCCATTAGCATATAGCAAAAACAATGGTCGTGGTAATAAGGTTGCCAGTTTAGATTCCTCCCTCTTGTCATCAAGCCTTAAAGCCAAGCATTCTTGAAGTGGTCTTGTTGCCTTAAGGACATCTCTTAAATGTGGTGCAAGAGCGTCCAAGCGAGACCTGGCAGCAGCTATTGCAGCAGCAACTCTTTCTTTTGAAGAAACCAACTCATTGCAAGCTCCAGCCAGTTCCCTTCGCTGGCGAAGCTCCCATTCTAATCTTGCTAGTTGCAATTGATGCTCATCTGTCTTTGTTACTTCCTGAAAAATACCGGTTTATATGTAATAAGATAGTATATAATAAATTATTTACTTATACATATATTATCTACATAATTATGTAATATATTATATATATACTTACAGGACGACACACTTCAGGGGGTGCAGTTTTATAAAAATCATCAACAGGTACAAGCTCAATCTCTTCATCCTTTGATTTAAATTGTAAACACTTTGTGACTTCCTTATTTAGATGGTCGGCTTCATACAAGAGGTTTTGAAGAAGTAAATGTGTTGAATCTACTCTCTGTTTTTCCTTGTGCAGAGCATCTCGGCCAGTACGAGTACGCACTTTTTCTAAACGGTTTAATTTTTTTAGTGCAACTAACTGCAGTGAAGCTTCAACCCTTTTAGCATTTAACTTTTCTTTTGCCTAAAAAAACGTAGATGTGCATTAAAGCATATTTGATTTGATTTGTAAATTACATGCAAAAGTGAAAACTTACTTCTTCAGTTCCTTTCGCTTTAAGCTCTGCAATATCTGTAAAAAGTTGTCGGATGTCTTGGCAAATCTTCTTGAACAAAACAGCATCTTTTTCAGCAGGTCTTAGCTTAGATTCTGATTCTTCGAAATCGACAACTTTCTGCAATGCGATATTGCAAGTGACTTTACTTAAATTATAACAAAAAGTAATTATTTAAAACAAAGCATTATTCACATCCTAACCTTGTAAACTTCACCGGGAGATAGCTTCGTACTTTCGCTGCTAGAACTTGTATTAAATTTTCGCCGTTTCTTAGTTGTAGTGTCATCTTTACCCATGTTATTAATTATTTAATATAAAACGGTGTAGACGTGTATTTATAGACGAGTTTTATTTACTATTTCGGAAACGAGCTCACATTCACAAACAAAGACCACAGAGTACAAGACCACCAGCTCAGGGATGCCAATTGCCAACTCCTACAAAATTGTTCCCCCTAGTACCAACTTCAAATACCCCTAAAGTTTTTGTTGTACTCTTGGTTTGAGAGGTAATTTCAAATGTGAATTAAAAATACGTTGAAGTAGTAAAAAATTGCTGTTGTATTTATGTGAGTACATTTTACATATTCATATATTTTAATCAATGACCGAATAATATTAATTATAATAACAATGAGATATTAATGAGACGTATTTTTTATTTCTTAACTTTTTTTTCTTCGAATTCAGTTTTTCTTAACGTTTCTTGGCAGAATTTTTTTGCGTTTTCGTAATTTTTTCATATTTTATTTTTAAAGCTTTTTGTACTTTTCTTTTTTATCTGTTCTGTTACAGTTAAACGAGACAGAATTAAAATAAAAAACGAATTACGTCTCCTTTTTTTCCTTCTAACACATATTATTACTTAAATGTCATTGGGATAAGCTTCTAATATTTCGTCAAAGGCATCGGCCTGGATATGGCGCTGCGTTTTTCTGTTGCTGATATTTTTGAAATCTTACATATTGACGTTAAATGATTTGATCATACGGTCAGAAGAACAAATTTGTCCCATGAAATTATTGTTTTTCGATATTTAAGCTGTAGCCAGGCTTGAAGTGTATATTTGGTTTAGTTTGTTGATTGCATTCGAAGCCTAATATAAATTGTATAGAATCGTGTGTTTGTAGAGAAAAAAAATTCTTGAATAAAGTACTGCCTAAAAATCCCCCTAAATAAATGTACCCTATAAAAACCCCCTGGACATCTTGATTACCCCTAAATTTGGGGGGAAACCCCCAAGTTGGCAACGCTGCACCAGCTATAAAGACTACTATAGTCTATACTAGACAGGGTTACTAGCCTAACGACTTATTAAAAACAAAAAATCGAGTAGATTTTTAAATAATAATAATTTTACTTAATATTAAAACTTGAACTGGCGACATGTGGTCTACACATTCTCAATGGAGGAGAAAACTGCCAAACTTGGCCAATAGTAGCGCTGGTATCGCTTGACCCATAACAAATGCCAACAAACGTCAAATCCCCTACTTTATTATTATAACATAAGGTATAGGTCTACCAGGATCTGGGGGCCTACCATGAACTCTTATTGCGAGCCTATTGACTACCTACAACTGAGATGCATCGCTAATTCGTACCATGACATCGAAAAAACGAGACAGTTTATGTTCCCACGTGACCTTAGCGGTTATCAGATTTCGTTCGTTCAATTTGTATGAAAATCCGTACCATGACCGCTCGGCTGAACCGAAATTTGACAGTCGCGCCTTCCAACTATGACAGAATAAGCGATTCTAAAAAAGTTACTTTTTGTTCAACTTTTTTGTATCGAAATGTCCAAATAATAGTTTAGAACCTATAAAATTCAATATTTGTATTAAAACTTGTTAATAAAGTTAAAATAATAAGATTTATCTACTATGGCTAATATAGGAAAAAAAATATAATTTTTATATTTACGATATTTTGAGTTTAGAGTGTGATTATAAATAAATTATTAATATATAGACGGAGATGAGAAACAAGACGGCAATGCCCTTCCGACTACCGACTTCGTAGATATTGAGTTTATAATTTACTATAGATTATTGACTTTGATTCACTGAAGATTTCAGTGTACCTACAAATAATTGCACATTGTTCAATAATATTCAATTAATTATTTATGCATGTCTAACAAAAACATAATCCCCCAATATAATATCATATTTTACAATAAATAAGAATGCCATATTACTAGCAGATAGTTATTATAATTAAATTTTTCCTCACTATGTTCATGAATTGTATTATTCTCCTCTGCTTTTTGTTGTTTAAAAAAACATAGGTATTTTTAAATTTATAATGTGTAAATAATAAGCCATTTAAAAATATTATAATAACAGTATTTATTTAGTTAGGATGACTCCATCAAGATAGAAAAAGATGTCTTCAGGCAATGTTCAATTGGTTATAAACATTCATAGTCTCAATTTAGCGATTTTGTCAGGTTAAGCTGTAAAGAAAATTATTATTATTATTATAGCCTCTTTATTTCCATAATGAATAACATATTAAACAAGTATATCATATGATTAATTATTACATAATATGGGCATGCATTAAAAAATACAATATTATTATTAATAATCTTTAAATTATATTCCAATCATAATTAATAATTTCAATGTATATAAGTTTGAAATGATAAATAAATTAATAAGAATCAAAAACAAAATTCATTTTTATAAATCATTATAAAGTATCATTAAATCGTTATGGACCCCTCTACGGGTAAAGGCCTCCTCCATTTTGCTCCACATCTGTCTGTCTTTTGCTTCGGTCCAGTTTTCACCAGCTTTTCTTTTTATTTTATCAATCCAGTTTTACTTTGGTCTACCTCTTAATCTTTTTGTTGGTTCTCGCCAGGTTACCCTTGGTGTCCATTTTTCCTTGTCCATGCGAGCAGTAAGACCCGCCCAATTACATTTTTGTCTAAAGCATCTATTATTTTTGTTGTTTTTCTTATTTCTCTTCCGATGTTGTCTTTGTATGTTTAGTAGACTCCTTTCCATCATTCTCTGGCACACTTGTATTTTGTTTTTGGTGTAGTTATTGTAAATCCATGTCTGGAAGCCATATGCAAGACAAGGTATTAAATATTAGTCCATAATTTTTTTCTTAAGTTTTGAAATTCTGATTTAAGGGTTTCTTTATTGCTCCAGGATTTATTCCAGGTTATGTTGACTCGTCTTTTAACCTAATCGTCGTGTCTTGTCTTTGAGAAAGATACTTGTTGACCCAGGTAAACATAGTTTTAAACATATTGTAATGTACTGTTATTAACCTTTATTGGAATAGTTTGGTGGTTCGTCATAATAATAATCTTTCATTTGATAGAAAAGATTTTGCATTGTAAGTCGAAGTTTTGTAGTGGAGATGGAAGGTTGTAGTCATTATCCACCGCGGTGACCAGCCGTATTGGGAGATGAAGAGGGGCTTTCCTGTAAAGAAAGTATAATTATTTATATTATATGAATTAGTTAACGTATAAATTGAGTTTGTACAATTTGAAGGAATTATTTTTTATTATAGTTACTTATGATTTCAGAGTAATAAGTTGATTTGTAATATCTTTTGCAAAGGGTTTTATATCAGTAATTCACTTCGTTATAGGTATTAATTTTTAATAAACAAATTTGTGAACAATACTTACCCCATACCATTATTTTATAAGTTAAACAATTTGTAAATATATTTATAAAACCGAAATTTTGTAAACACCAAAATATTGAAAGCTCCTATCAAAATTTGAAAGAAACGTTTAAAAATAATAAGTGTCAACTGTCATAGCACCAGATAACTTTCCGTTTAAAATATATCAAAAGATTAGTTTTATATAAAATAAATATATATATTAAGACATAATAGCTTATTGTGATTGATGAATTATTTAAAATAATTTTATATTTTATTTATTTTCATAGAAACATCTGTCGAAGTAAGTTTGACAGTTAAATTTCTAAACGTACTCAGAAACCACAAACAAAATTATCGTTCTTTCATTCGGTCTTGCGATGCTAATACGTTTCAGCTTATAGGCGGTCATGGTACGAAAAAATGCTTTTGACTTTAGGTACCTAAACTCCGCTGCATCTCAACTGGATTGTTTTAAGAAAGTTCATGGTAGGCCCCCCTGATGGCAAAAAGGGAAAAAAAGAAATTGACGCTAGCAATACTGGGGAAATTGGAGTAAAACGTTTTGATACTTTTTTTTCCTTATAGCGGCTGATTATGTGTGTGATACATGCAAATATAAAAATGTATCCAATGAACAAGGATAATTTTTGAAAATGTGGCGAATGTGGGTTTGAAATTTAGATGAAAACTCCAATTACTCTGTTCATGAGTTTATTAATTAATTAAGAACTTGAAAATGGTTCCAAATACTGCACATCCATAAAAAAGTCTTCAACGCCGTATTTATAATAAACTTTTCCTCCTGCATCTCAATTAACCGATCTTGTTCTATGAATTGATTTTCAATTTTTATTACATGTTCACAATATTTTCACCATTCATCGATCCCTATTTGAGAGAAAGAAACAGTGTACAACTCATTTATCTTGTTTCTGATCAATTCTAAATCAAAACTATCCAAGTTTATTTGTAGTATAAGAAACCCCTGAAATAAACCTAAGTTTAGTATAAGTACATAATATAATACACACGAAAAATCCCATAAACCAAAGTATCAAGACGTGTCATTCCTACTAACCAGTCAACGCTTGCACGTGGCTCAATATCGATGATTGTGTATGATCTGCATCTTGTTGACCAAGTATTCTTTGGTAAACATTGAAAACTAGTGGTGCGTTCCACTAAGCGCTCACGACGATCACGCTCACGACCGCTGATTTCCCCATTCCACTTGATTGTGAATGTTACTGTCGTTAACTCAAGTGGAATGGATTATGGAGCGTTTCGGGCGTTCATGTAAATATTACAAATGTCAAGTTTGAAAATAGTAGAATTTTAAGGAGGTTAGGTAATCATAAACAATAAGTTTTGATATTTGTGACTTAAATTTATTTATGTTAAAAGTGAAGAATAATTGAATATTTTATAAATAATTTTGGTGAAGTTATCAAACAACTTAAGTTTAAATATAATCGAAATGGCTTTACAATTTCTCTTTCTGTCAAATGTCGCCATCTTTAAGCTTTGAATATAATAATATTATTATTTGTCATATTTCAAAAATTGCGCCAAATTATTCTCAACGTTCACAACGACCCACCTCTTTAGATGGGTCGTTGTGAGCGTTGCGTGAGCATTTGTCATGACGTCATGAGTGACGTTTTCGCCGTGACCACAACGACCGCGGTCGGTATGTGGAATGGCTAAAGGAGCATTTTGATCGTCGTGAGCGCTTAGTGGAACGCACCAAATATGTCTTGCTTGCGGTCGAAGAGGTTTCTTCGACATTTTCATCACTTTTTAAAAGAAATTTGAAGCCAAACCAAAAACAATTCCTCGAAATTTCACTTGACAGATGAATTTTTTCTTTTATTGCCATATGCAAATCGCTAATTTTTAAATTTCTTTTTTGCCATCAGATTCTGGTAGACCTATAAAAGATTTTTTTTCTCCAAAAATACCTCGCTGCGCAGCAATCGGTTGCAATAACAATGGCAATCACAGTTTTCCTAAGGATTTACGCATAAGATGACTGGGAAAAAGCTCTAAAAAGACGTAATTTCAAAGTCTCTTCGAGGTTATGTTCGGAAGCGGAACATTTTATTGAATCCGATTATAAAGGCGTAAACTCCTCTACAGGTTTGCATAAACTACTTTTAAATTATGATGTATATGGTATAGGTACTAAGGAGGCATAATAATTAGTACTTATTACATAAATTAGTACTAATTATTATGCATTCGTTTTAGGTTTACCTCAAGTTCATAGATATTTGAAAAAAAAATTCTATCCCAACTGTTTTCGCATGGAGGAAACCCACTACCACAGCAAGTATCGTAATTATATAATTATAGGGTCAGCCAAGTCATTAACATCAGTGGAATGTATCAATTTCTTTTGATATTAGTTTAATTAAGAAGAAATAAACCTGATTTTGAGATGTAATTTTTTTTTGGCATTAGTACTACTGCTGTTGGGAATATATTTGTTACGTAAATTTTGTTTATCAATTATGGGAAAAATATGATTATTATATATAATCTAATTAATATATATATAATAATAGATTTTTGGCCTAGTCGCTCACTGGTTGTTAATATGCTATATTTATTTAAGCAATATCATCCAGCTACCAGAGTGATAATAGATGGTACAGAAATAGCCATATCAAAATCAAAAACCCTACTGCGCAATAAACAACATTTAGTAGCTACAAACACCTAAACACTAAAATTATTGGTGGGCGCTACATCTGGTGGCGTTTGTTCAGTTCATCTCGTATCGTTTAACGTTTTGTTCAGATGGATATGCAGGCTCTAAAAGTTCCCTTTTAGCTGTTATTGGTGAAAAATATGCAATAATGGCTGACCGTGGATTCAATTGTGTTATGCTATGTAATTTTAAATAAGGAATTGTAAAATAAAAGTCAAAAGTCATTAGTGGGTTTTATCGTTTCTTAGTAATTCTTATAAATATATTTATTAAGTAGGGCCTTTGTAAAATATTCCACATAAAATTTGTTCAATTCTTTTAACATATGATTGAGGAAATTCTTCATCCCTACCCTCATAAAAAAATTTCAATGAATTTTGAAAAATATCCAATGTGATTACTTCGTGACAAGATCTGCCTTTCTTCCTTTTAAAGAACCGCCCCGGTCTACAATTCTATTTTTAATTATGGAACAGTCCATGTTGAATACATTATTCAGCAGTTTTCACTTGTAAACACCTTTTAAGATTTACTAAATCGTACCTTAGATTTACGTAAAAATTGCTGAAAACTGACAGCGTATTGTTATGGGTCAAGCTATGATAGCGACATCTGCAATTAGCTTTGCGTTTTCTCCTCCATTCATCTGCTTTAACGGTGATTATAATTTAGTAGCGACATTGTTACCCTATTGCTTATAACTTTATTTTTACTGATATATCTTTTAACATGACTTTTAAAAATAGGATACGCAATTTTATATTTACTAATAAAGGCATATATTAAAATAATTCGATAGTTATAGCTATGTTTGAAGTGATAACTTCTTATGGGAGGGCAAACCGCTCGTTCTCTGTCTAGCGGCCCTATTGCCTTGATCACACGTACCGAGCAAACCGGCGAGACAGTACTCTCGGTCGAGTACTCTGTACGTATAAACATAGCGCCGAGAGCACGACCGAGCGCTCGGCCGAAAGAAGTGGCGAGACAATAGCTCGGCTGAAGTTCTACTTACTACCCTCCCGCTTCCCCGCACTGTCTCGCTCACTCACTCGGCAGGTTTGAACGTTCAACGTACACTGTCTCGCCGCTCGCCACCCGGCCACATGATTGTCGCGACGCCGCACGTGGTTTTTTTGAGTGCAGTTGTTTAAAACAAGTTAAAATGTCTGCAAATATCAAATGGGACGTCGAAACAACTATTAAATTTATACATTTATATAAACTACATCCGTGTCTGTGGAACTTTAAATCTCCTGAATACAAGATTAAGCAAAAACGGGATGTAGCATATAATTCCATAATTAAAGGAATGAATATAACGGGATTCGGTACGCTAGATGTTAAAAATAAAATTAAAAATTTACGGTCGACGTACCAACAAGAAAATAAAAAAATTCAAGAATCGAAGAAATCCAGAGCGGGTCTCAGTAATGTGTACACTTCTAATATTAAATGGCTGAAAGAGATGTAAGAGGTGTTTTCCAAAGATTTAAACAATAGTAGTAGTAGTAGATATAGCAGACTGGGGACACTTGATCCCCTATTTTTATTGTTAATTTTTTTATATTTTTTGCCGTCGTTGAATGTATTATACTTCTCAGTTTAGAATTTCAATATTTATCAAACATTCGAAAGAGGCCAATTCATTTTTATATTTCCGGTCATAAATTAATAAATAATCAACTCTTCCTGATATAATATCAGGGAGAGTAGTTTTCGGCCCAAATATGAAAAATACCAGTTCACCATACATTTGGGAGATTTCTACTGTTGGTATCGATTAAAATATCTGTGCGTTTTCCAATTACAGCACTAGAGCGCATTATGCGGCATAATGCTCAACGTTGAGTGTTCCAACTACAGCATCGCTTCGCACAATTGAGCACTCTCAAAACGAATGCTCTCGCGTGCTTCTCGCAATCAATACCAACACAGTGACAGAAAATTGACCAGTGTTTTTCTTTAAGTTGGCATTTATCGAAATTTTCGTTAGTAAATATTATTTATTGTTGAAAAATTTGTAAGGCTTTCGTTTCGTCGTAGATTTTGAAAATAATTAAAATTATTTCAAACTGCTAAAAAAAAAATATAAGTATGGATGAAGGTATAAATAGTTACTTTTTTTTTATATTCCACATTTAAAATATGAATACAATTTCATTTTAAAATTCGGATCTGTAAACAAATTTATTTTACAGGATTATACTTTTGTAAACATTGCAATGGTTTTGAAAAAGTATATAATTTTTTTAGAAATCATTAAAAAAAAATTACTCAAAACGTAAATGATGTAAGCATCTTACATGAAACTAAATATTTTACTGTTAATTTAGCTTGTTAAAACCTTATATTCTTCAAAGGTTTTCTCTTATTTCAGTAAAAAAATGTTAATGAAATAATTTGATTATTAAAATAAGCGTAAAAAGTTTTCAACCAATTATTATTGTTTACTACATTATACATTAATGAGGTTGCTAACTCTATTCAGAACATTTTTTTTTTTCAACACTGACTTAGCGCACTCTGCTGATGCATTTGAAAACTAATTCACGTTCCAATTAAGCTTCAGCATTATGCGGCATTGTGCGGCACTGAGTCGCAAAATGCTCTGTAATTGGAAAACGCACTCTATAACATTGTTAAAATATGTCCCCTAGAGATCAAGTGTCCCTAGTTTTCCCTATTTCTTAGATAAAATTATGAAATCATTCTGTTTTGCCACGATACGGCACCTGCCCCACTGAAGAACTCTGCATATTTATCTCGAAGCTCCCTTGCTGTACGTGCTGCATTGTTGGTGCTATGATCAGTGATAGTTGACAAAGTAGCTATAAGTTATTGCCTCCAACTCCCCTCAGAAACGGATCCCGAATCTATATCTTCTTCATCAACACAACCCCTTGGAAAGTAATGGCCGGGACTTGTGAGACGTAACCAATTGTGCAGCGCACATGAGGCGCGAATAATAATTTTATCGGTGGTTTCGTCATTAGTTGATATGGGTTTTTGAAAAATTCTAAACCTACTTGCCAGAATACCAAATGCATTTTCGACGATTCTCCGTGCTCTAGAGACTCTGTAATTGAATATTTTTTGTTTCGTTGAAAGATTTGTGACACTGTATGGTTTTAATAAATATGTTTTTAGTGGAAACGCATCATCTCCAACTAAAAATCCTCCTTTTGGAAGCAAATTATTCTCAAGATCACTATGAAATTTGCTGTTTTTGAAAACAATCGTTATGATCAACAACAGCCATCAAAACCACACTGTTGGAACCCTTGTAATTAAAATATTTACTTCCACAATTAGGTGGTGCTTGAATTATCACATGCTTCCCGTCTATAGCGCTGTGGCAACCAGGGAAATTCCACCTTGTTCTGGAGCCTAATTCTATTTCTTTCCATTCTTCATTGTTCTGCGGTACCTGAAAAAATAATTTATTTTCATTTCATTTCACAGATTCCTGGTCCTACTAATGAAGACACAGTTTCTCAGGACCGTAGCTCTGCTACATCTTCGTAAGCTAATACAAGCAACGACAAGCAAGTACTTACTGTAGCTACGCCTACCACTGGAAACACTTCGAGAGGTAAAAAGAGAACTAGATAAATTTTTCAAGCTGTTTCTGATCTCAAAAAGTTAAATGATGGGATAAATTCTGAGAGTGAAACCGTATAAAGGAGTGTCGCATTTCAACTAAAGAATTTATCGGCGGAAAATGGTTTATTGGCACAAAGTAGAATCCAGAATATTCTGACAGAATTTGGGATAAAAGAACTTAGACAAAGAACTACTTCGTCATTTTCTAATCACAGCTATCAAACGCCGATCTCAAAAAGTTAAATGATGGGATAAATTCTGAGAGTGAAACCGTATAAAGGAGTGTCGCATTACAACTAAAGAATTTATCGGCGGAAAATGGTTTATTGGCACAAAGTAGAATCCAGAATATTCTGACAGAATTTGGGATAAAAGAACTTAGACAAAGAACTACTTCGTCATTTTCTAATCACAGCTATCAAACGCCGTCTTCTCTATATTCAGACGCGACCAATGACCACTATCAGTTTGATGAAACTTATGTGGATTCTCCGCCACAACTACCAACACCAGCTCCAGCAAACAATCTTTGCTGCAACATCTACTCCACTACCTAATTGTCAACGCTACGCCAGATTCTGTGAGCACTAATGACATTGTAGCAGCTGCGATGTTTGCAGCTATGAAAACAGAACAGACAGACAACAAGACAACAACAACAATTAATAAAAAAGTAATAAATTCACTCAAGTTTTATTTTTAGAATGTAAAAAAGTACGTACCTTTAAAATTGTTTCCAAATAAGTAAATATTGCATCCATGACTTCCGGTATGAGTGATGATATTGCAGCCCGAGATACTCTGTAAAAAGCCTGCAAATAACGGTAGCTCGCGCCAGTCACCAAATAGCATAACGCTACTTGTAGTTTAGTCTTTGCAGTTATAGCTTCCCTCATGACTGTATCTTGCCTTTGTATCAATGGAGTAATATTTTCTAACAATGTGTCAAAATGTTGTACATCCATTCTTAAAAGCATTCTGAATTCATCGGGATCTTCTACCTCTAATTCATTAAAAACAGTGTTTGTGATCTTCTCAACATCCATGGCCTTGTCCAAATGTGACGTTGCTCCTTTTCCAGCAGTTCATTTAATTCTTCTACTAATAGTGGAATGAGTAACTTTGTATATTTTCTAATTATCTTTTTACGATCCATCTTGTCCGAATTGTAGTCTCAATAGAACTGAATTATTTCAAAATGTGTGTGAACAGCTACTCGCTTACTACACTGTCTCGGCCGAGAAACATTTTACTGTCTCGCCGGTTTGCTCGGTACGTGTGATCAAGGCATATCTCTAACCCGCAGCGCTAGCTGTATTTCAGACAGACGCTTTCCTCTCAGTAGTATAAAATATATTTCATAATCAATAAAATATTTTATTAATAAATAACCTTTCCTTATATATTATCATATAAATATACATAAAATATAAGTACATAATAGTTAATTAGTTTTTCTCAAATTAAACAATTTCTATATTAAAAAGTTAAATAATTCAACTTAGATTAGTTTAAGTTATCACTTCTGTCGGGCGCCCCGAGACGCATTGTTATTTATTTATTTCAGTGTTCACTTATTCATTTATAATTTATAGTGAATATATATTTATAATGCGACCCACATGATGAATGATGATGATAACCTTCATTAATCGTATTCTAAGATGAAAAAACTAAATCTGACGTCGAGACCCTATATATAATAAACAGATTATGTGATGTTTTAGTTCACATTTATTAATATAAAATAGGTGAAAAGGTGGCTCAGGTCATTGACAACAAATATCGACGCTTGTTAACGATAAGACAATTGGACTACATTTTTTTAAGTATAGCATAGTATCATGTCTTCATATTTAAAAATACAACCACTGAATCGAGAATTCGAAAAAGTGCATGCAATTTTTTAATTCTTTGTAAAATATATCTTTCTTAATAGATCATAAAAGTTTAACCATGACAAATTTAACCTTTCGTTAAGTATTTTATTCATTAAATAAACATGCGTCTGCCGCGTGCAAGCTCCGACGACATTAAAACAAGCGGTATTATGTAGCTACTATACAGAGAGTTCGTGAACGCAACGTGTTTATCTTGCTAACGATAGTGCAAATAATAACAATATCGACGGTAATTATTGAACAACTTAATTTTACTGTTGACTACTTTCTTTTGTGGACGTTTGTAACGTATCTAATAAACGAAAAATGTCCGAGAATAAACTTCAACTACGTTTAGTTACTCATATGTGTCCAACTCATCCCGTTGAGCTATACGAGTTAATTGCAGAATTGTTAGAAGAAGCGTTGAATTGCTTTACAGTTTTGCAATATGAAAGCCGCAGCCCCGGTCCAGTACCCAGTCGACCAGACCCATTTCAACAAAACTATATTGATATTGGTAAATATAACAACCTACCCGCGTTTTTAAATTATGCGAAATTACAATTTTACTGCATATAAAAGAAATAAAGAATACGGATGGATTTTGTAGAAAACATGTATTGAATAATTAATGAACCTTTAAAAAATATTGGAAGGTGTCGACCTTAGGTGCAACCTACGCGTTAGTTACCTGTAAAAACCTGCTCTAGTTATATGCATTTCTATGAAAATAATAAAGTAGAAAAGTATTGATATTTCTATCCAAATTGGCATAAAAAAATGGTTTTCTTTTTCCAATAATTTTGTGTTTCAGGGTTCATGACGGCCGCTGCCTATATGAACATAAAGAAGAAGGACAACAAGTTTATTGAACTGCTGCCAGTAACGCCAGTGTTCGCTCATCAAATGAATGTGGAAAATAAGCCCGGGTACTTCTCAGATATCATTATACATATCGATAAGAAGTAAGTCTTTTTTATATGAAAATAATTTTATGCGTTGAAATCTATAAGAATGTGTGGTACAACTTCTTACATTTCATGTCTACGATGTATGTGTGTACACCCGGCAAAATTGTACGGAAGGCATGGGGTTCGATGTGGCGCAGTATGTGTGTACGCACGGCATATGTACGGTAGTCATGGGGTTCGATGTGGCGCTATATGTATGGTCATATGGTATATGGGCACAGGGCATATAAAGATTAAATTTTATACTTCTTACAAGTATTTTTTTGTGCACAATACTACTATATTTAGTAGATAGAGAGCACGATAATGTCCTCGTTGAAATAATTAATAAATATCTCTATAACAGAGACAATTAATATTTATAACAATAAATTCATTGAACTGGTGTTATTTAAAACAACAACTAAATACATTGAACATTCACGATAGTCCAAAAACAAATAGAAGTACTTAGGTAGATAAATTAATTGTTATCAGCAGTCTGTTGATAACGGCCAGTGCTTCTATTATTTCTCAATCAATTTCGGTTTCTGGTGTCACTGATTCCTAAGACAATATCATTCTGATTACAGGGCCCACAACGTAAATACCTTGCTCGATCTACGCGGTTGTACGTTTGCGTATAGCAACGAAGATTCACTGAGTGGAAGCAAAATAGTTCTTAAAACTCTGAGAGAAAAAGGCGAAAATGCATCTTTCTTTGGCTCATTACTAAGTAGTTACATTAAATAACATTAATTCATGAGATAAAAAATTAGAACTTGTTTATGATAACTTTTATGATTACAGAATCTGGATCACATTTGGCCTCTGCTCGAATGGTATTATCTAAGCAAGCGGAGTGGGCGGCAGTTGATTCAACCACTCTTCTCAATTGTAAAAGAGATATGCATGAAGGCGGAAAGGATATAATAACTTTGGAAACCCTGGGTCGTCTTCCGCCCTATCCAATTGTAGTTAATTCTAGGCTATCAGGTATGAATATGTAACTAAGTATTATTTTTTGTATGTTATTATATGAATACAATATTATTTATTATATATAATTATTTTCAGAAACTATTAAGGATTCAATTACCAAAGCATTATTAAACATAACAAAAATTCCTGTGTGGAAAAATAGATTTGCTAAATTTGGAATAATAAAATTTGAGAACAGTAGTGACAAATGCTATGATGGGCCGGCTGCACAGATGTGGTCCATCCAGAAAGAGACGCTCAACGTTAGATATTATTAGGCTTCTTCTTGTAATTAGTTTAATATATGTCCTGTATATTTTATATGTTGATTACACACCAAGGAACTAAGAAATATCTTGCTTACAAATTAAAAGATTTCATAATCATTATTTATATATTTTTTTGGGTCTAGAAAGTCAGTATAAGACTACATTAGTCGCTTTTAATTTAAACAGATATTTATTTTCCAGCTAAGCCACTTTTACTTTCTAACTTCTGTAACAACATTTTGAAAACAATTACGTCACCCTTTTTTCCATATTGTAACATTATGGCTCGTGGGACCATCATGCCTGGGGCTGCTTCTTTAGTTGTAGTTGTTTGCCCATTTATCTGAAATATTAATAAAATAACCAAATCTGCAGGAAAGAAATTTTTTGTAAAACAATTCTTGTTCTGAAACAATGATTCCTAATGCTGACAAAATTTCAAAGTATGATTTGTTAACTATTTAAGCTAAAACTGCCTGTTTTGTAATTTATAATTTTAAATTAATATGCAATGTATTGCAGTCAGGCCCACCTAATAAGAAACACCTCTTAATTAATAATATTTAATCAAAACACAACATAGATGTATCATAGAATCATGTATGACAATAACAAAAACACTAAATAATGTTACCTAATGGAGTCAAAGTGAAGTTAAAAAAACAAATTTTAAATGCCTCTCATAACATTAAAAACACAGACTACTTATACTACTTTTAAAAATATGTTCTACAACTAAAATATCGAAATATTACTTCTATTAAGAAAAAAGTAACTAAGTCTAAGAAGTAACTGTGCACTAAACAACTCCGCCGCCGTTGATGTGATCAATCTCTTCTTGGGAAAGTGGCAGACGTCTGTAGCGAGCAGGAAGATCTATGTCTGATATAGATGCAGTACTCATTGCGGCACTCGGTTGAGCTTGAGGAGACTGAATTAAAAAAAACAATATTTTATTAATTTTGAAGAGGATTGTCTGATTATGAAATAAAGGTCGCGATACTGACCGCCTGAGGCGCTGCAGCTGCAGGAGCTGCTGTGGCGGCTGCAGGTGGTGCGTGGGATCCACCGCCACCTTTGCGGAATTTAATAACGGGAACCCTAGATAGAATTGTGGTTATCCGAACCATCTTTTACTATGAATTTTATTTCTTTATTGCAGATTTTAGACCAATTGTTTTCTAAATGACACAGATAATTGTCAATGTCAATATTGTCATTTCAAGGCACGTGACGTTGACAATTTAAAAACTTTATTAAAATAAGACGACGCATTAGACGCTTTTAAGCCATTGCGCATGCGTCGAATGTAAGTGTTCTCAAACTGAAGCCAGGCAGTTATCGTCCGAAAATTATCGTATATGTGACCCATATACGATAAATTATCGTACAGTCAGGAAAATGGCTAAAAATACTTTAAAAAATCATATGAAACGTGAAAATAAAATGTTGCAAACGATTTATATTTAAACTGTAACTTGTGTTTTTCAAATTGAAAAAATAATAATAATTCAATCTCTTCCGTAAAGAGGAACAAAAATACGCAATATTTTCTCGTTCATTTTACATCGCATATTATTTTTATCACTTAAAATTCGTTCGGTATTAAAATGTTATCGAAGACTTCCAAATCGGTACCATACAAAGAATTGGTGTGATTGGGTTGTTTGTAATAACGCTTTGTTATTGCTGTAGTTGCTTGTGAAGATAAGTTTAATAGAAAAATAAGCCAATAGATGGATGACACTAAAAACTGTAATTGTTATTGGGTATTGTGTAATATAAATTTTATAGATGGAAATTATGTACAATTCTACGAAGTATGTACCATCGTAATCGTAGTAGTTATGAAATTATCGAAATGTAGATAATTATGTACGGGGGGTAAGTGTTCTCAAACTGAATAGATGCGGCATTTTTATTATATTTTATAAAAAGCATGCTGTTTTAGAGTCCGTAATAAACGACGTTTTATATATATATAAAACGTCGTTATATCGTATAATGTCTATAAGACATTGTTGTTTTATTTGTGCATCTAAAAATTATTAAATTAATTAAAAGAAAAACAGCGTCGTTTTTATGTTACAATAAAAATGCCGCATCTATTCAGTATTCGCACAGGCGGCATTCGCTATACTCGTCTGACAAATGATGTTATGCATTAACTCTCTTTCACTCTACCTTAAATATTTATCATCATTAACAGTAGGTAACCCTTATTTGCGGCTAGATTTAACTAGGCACCCATATACGATAATTATTATAAATAGAAACAAATTGGCTTCAATTTGATATATAATTAATAAATGTACGTTATGAACGTAAAAACGTATCGAAATCATACCTGGCTACGAAGAAGTGCGGCCAGGGGGGTCTAGACAAGATGGCTTAACAGTAGTGTATGTAGAAAGTCGAAAACTAAATTTGTATGAAAATGGCAGGTCGTTTCGACAGTCGGTAGCCTAGGACCTAAAGACCGAAGACGTGAGTCGGGACACAATAAGCGACGCCATGGGTTGGGTGTGAGAGTGATACATCCGAATCTGATGATACTGATTATGCAGGAGTCTCGGGGACCTTGATTGGAACACCTCCAAGTAATTTTAGCTGCCGGAAATGCGTCAAAGTATTTTAAAAAAAATTTAAAGTTTTGTGAAATGTATTGAAATTTTTAAACAATCCACCATTATCTACTTCTTTTCTATTGGTAATAAGAGATGTGACATTCTCGTTTTCTATTGGTTATAAGTGATGTGACATTTTCGGTAAATTAATCGGATTGATTATTATTTTCTCATTTGTTATTTTTAAAGTTGAACCTAATCAAATCGATTATTCCCTCATTTGTTAATTTTAAAGTTGAACCTAATTTAACCATTAGTTGTCAAATGTACATTACATTAACTTCATGTTTCAATTAGTGTATGGTTCCGAAAATTTTTAAATTATTCAAAAAGTACCTAAAACCGAATCAGAGCACCCCATTCTCCACGTGGTCTTGTCTGCCTTACCCCTAGAGTGTATATAAATAATCGGAGGAAGAGCAGCCCCCACCCGCTGTAACAAAGCACAGGCTTATTGTTCGCCTTCGGCGACCAGCCTTAGCTGCTACGGCTTGCAAAAAAAAAACCATGTTTTTTCGTATCCACGGATTGATAATGAACCGAATGGGCGCAGTAAGAACCGTGTGCGAATTACTTAGTAGAGCTTTTTTTTTTTAAATTTTTACTACTCCGTCACATGACAATGCAGAGCCCTGAATGTCTGCCTCTTCGATTTTCTTCATTTCCAAGACGTTTGTGACCATGAACCCTAGAGGCATACGTGCAAATGATTTAATATCCCCCTTTTTTTAAGCAACTTCAATCGGCTGTAACGCGAAAACGCAGCGACGTAGGACCTTACTTGACTGGACCAAATCAATTCGTACTGACGTAAACTGCAATCTACCTCGATGTGCAACTTGTGCTAATCATATAGCTAAATGCTCACCATTTCCCTAACTATTAGGCGAACCCCCTAAATTTGATTGAAAACATATTTTTTAATCAAAAACACTTAAAAACAATAATATATTTTTTTATATATCAAGACTTATTTGATTATAAAAAGCTATTTCTAAGATTCTTTTAGCTTTTTTCTTTTATTAGTTTTCAGGACTGAAGCCCAATTTCGTATTGTTATGGGGTAATTTGCCAATTATTTATTTATTTATTAACACTGCGTAGCAAACAGAAATATAATACTACTAGTAGACTCGGCCAAGCGTTGCTGTGGCTAATAGACCACAAGCCCATGAACAAAAAATACCTGTGAAATGACCCAACCTGAATTACGCTTAGAAGGCTGTTACTATATCTGAAAATAGTTCTGAGCACTATGCCGTCATTTCTGAGCGGTACATGTGAGTACGTGAGTGAATGGACTTTCTCATGTACAATGGGGGAATTTCGACTAATTATTAATGTACGGCTTTAATATAAGTGTATAGATGATTAAAAATAAATGTCGAAGTGATGGTGCCGGAAGTCGGTGCAAATTTTTAATTCGACGACAGTTGCAGAAGCAATATAGGTCATTTATTACTGTACGGCATTTGTGTCATTCCTTTTGGACACATATACAGATACTTTACCCGTAAACGCCGTACATATTTCCAACGGAGCGGTCGAAAGCCAAGGGTCGGAAACCTACCCCTACACCCATATACCCTAAGGTCATTGTAAAATGTACGGCAACATGTTCAAAATATTATTTAACACGGACAATAATGTTTTATAATTATGCCGTCCAAATATTATAGTTAATATTTGTGTAATTAAATATTTATCGAAATTTCAGGATTTATCAAGTTCTTACTGCTGTAAGATCAGAGAATAATGTACGGCAACTTGTTTTTTTACATAATGTTACTAAATATTACCGTTGTACATTATAGCCGTTCATTATAAATGGTAACAAATAAAAATATTATGATAAAAAATATATGAAATTTCCGAAATTTAGATGACTTTTCAAATGCTCCTAGAGTAATATGGGGAGTAATATTTTCAAAGATTATTGTTATTTTATATGTAGCAAATATAAATAAACAAAAAAAACCAGATGCCTTACATTTTACTTCAGATTATTCTTTACAGCTGATAAAAACTTCGACGACGTTTGAGGTGTCCCTTAAGGTCATTAATAACTGTATATTATATCTGAGTATACTACCATAAGGCTGTAAAGTATATTTACAGCCTTATCGTACCAGCAGAGAGAGGTAAAGGAAAAATATTTTTAACAAAAATATATATTTTAAAGTAACAGACTCGTAGGGGATTTTTTTAGGCCGAATACGATAGATAATGTTTTTAATTTGATTAAAAAGATATATTCACGCTGTTCCTTTCTTTTAAAATACTATGTTACTTAAGAAGAGTTATTAGTTTTTGGCCATTCTTTCGATTGGCATCATAAAAGTAGGGGTGTTTTTTTTACATTTAAGTCAGTTAGATTCCCAGACGAGGCAAGTAATTTTTAAAAAATCTTTAAATGCAGAATTAATAACTTTTAAAAATAACATAAAGTCTTCTTTTAGTAAAATACCCTATCTACGATATTTAAGGTACTTTCCCTTCATTTCCCATAACTTTGGGACGCCCTGTATTGGTAGGCGGTGGTAGCGGACTATCGAAAGTGTACGGAATTTATCTTTTATTGAAGATTGTCTAAAGTATTAATAACCTGTGTTATTGCCGTACAGATAAAAGTCACCGGAAAATGACTCTTTTCTGAGAAAAGTAATTTACCCCATACACCTATGTGTTCCACAAAAAATGTACGGCATGCTGGAAAATGTTATCTATTTGTGAAGTACTCTCAAGATCATTTAATTTTATGTTGATTCATATCATCATCACCTATATGCTAATCAGACATATGTTGCGACCCTTGGCTTTCGACCGCTCCGCTGGGAATATGTACGGCGTTTACTGGTAAAGTATCTGTATATGTGTCCAAAAGGAATGACACAAATGCCGTACAGTAATAAATGACCTATATTGCTTCTGCGACTGTCGTCGAATTAAAAATTTGCACCGACTTCCGGCACCATCACTTTTGTACGGCACTAGGTTTTTCGACATTTATTTTTAATCATCTATACACTTATAACAAAGCCGTACATTAATAATTAGTCGAAATTCCCCCATTGTACCTGAGAAAGTCCATTCACTCACGTACTCACATGTACCGCTCAGAAATGACGGCATAGTGCTCAGAGCTATTTTCAGATATAGTAACAGCCTTCTAAGCGTAATTCACGTTGGGTCATTTCACAGGTATTTTTTGTTCATGGGCTTGTGGTCTATAAGGTTTTTGTTACAGATGTTAAATAGTATCTTATGTGAAACGTTGGTACTTTCAACACCACAGCGCGGCGCCATCTGTTAGAATTGTGATTTGTGACTGTCAAATAATAACAGACAAATAATTAGCAATAAATTAAAATTGCGACTATAATTTGAGATTTAAACTATCCTATCTCTCAAGTTGGATCGAACTGCACATGGTGTGCAAATTTGATTGATATCGGTTCGGTAGTTTAGGAGTCCATTGAGGACAAACATTGTGACACGAGATTTATATATATTAAGATTGATATAATTAAAGAAGCAGAAGAGCTATTAAATGGGATGTCAATCCGGTTAGGGGATTTATTTAATGCTATAAATTCGTTCATACCTTCGGCGGATTGACAAACCGCGCGGCTACCGCCACTATAAAAATAATTGGGGTTCCGCTCGGATCTATTTACTTGACGTACCTAAGCGGTTAGTTGCTCTGCGGAAGCCGGCGTATGGAGGTGACAATGGATCGCTTGACACCGAGCTATTATGATGAGGTGGAAAAGAGACCTCTTTGTGGGACATCCAATGTGCAGAATATTCCAATAAAATTATTAGAAAGGAGCTTGGAGGAGTGGTGGATATTTTTGGAGAAAATGAGGATTCTTTGGAAAAAAGGTTCTTTTTGGTCAGTATGTATTTAATTTTACATTTATAGGGTAGTTTACATATTTTGTAATTGAAGTCCACCCCAAATAACTAAACTATATAAAAATGTTGTTATTGTGATTGGAGGTAAGTATGGGGCGGGAAAAATATCACGTTAGCATAGTAAGGAGTAGCTAGTGACTATGTGCAACCGACGCGACGCCATCTTGAGTTTAGTTATTTGGCGCGAACTGTAACAAATTTTAATTTTGGAACGAAGTTCCTTATGGCGTTGTGAAAGGGGGCTAGACGGAAAAAATCTCACGATTCTCACGCACGCAAACACCACGCCTCGCTACTCGCCTCTAGTACTCGCCTAGTGAGGTCAACTTCGTTCTATCCGGGTGTCCCTTGACACCTCTCAAGTTTTTATATTTTTGTGTCTTGCCATTCTACAGACCCTCATTTACAAAGTAATTAGCATATTTGTCTCTAATATTTAATGATGACGGTGTACCCCTTCCTGATGTAATGTATTAAGATTACTCATTGGCCAGTATATAAAGTATCTTCAAACTGTATACCATCTCTAGTTCTAACAAAATTGTGTAGCACAAAAGGCCTTTATTATGTCTTGGAAAGTCTATATTAACGTTTATAGGCTATGAAAAATGCGACTTGTTTGCCAGAATTCAAAAGTGCATTCAATATAAGTGAGTCTTGATAACCTGTAATTAAATATATTTTTTTCGTATGATAGCCCTCTACCTGCATAGGGTCGATTAAGTTTCGGATAAACCAAACGCTTCATCGCCAACTATGACGTATGGAATGGGTAGGATCTGTGTTAGATATTGGTTTAGGTTTTGGTATGTGTAATGACTTTTCTATTAATCTTTTATAAAATACGAATTTTTAAAAATTGCAGAATCACTACTTTTTCATATGATCAATATTATGAAAGAAAAACAATAGTTACTATCACAAAGTGCCAAAGCACTATGGAAAAAAAAGTTTTGTAATTATAATACAAAGATCCAGAATATTGGGTTTTGTAATCCTTATATGCTTGCCATCTATGGGAATGAATTGGGGAAATTTGATATTTTTCAAAATCTGTAGCTATTTTCTTCCATATATTTGTGGGTTAGGATGACATTTTTGGACTTTTTCCCAAGAGTTCACATACTTACGGACAATTCCTGTAATTGTAGATGAAGACGAAAGTTGTAATGAGTTCTCCAAAGGAACAACAGTACCCAGATATCTGAAACAATATAATCTTGATCTGTATGTTTTGTTAAAAAGTTGAAACTTTTCATTTATTAATTATAAGTGGGGAAGTAGTTTAAAATAATGAGTGTAATTATTTTATTTTAAATTTTTAAATTTTGAGTGTCTTCAATTATTTGACCGCTTGTATTTATAAGTTACAATTTTGTTAAAAATATGATTTTGTTAGGTGTAATTTAAAAAAAGTGGAAGAATATAGGGATGTTATAATAAGGAATTAAGAAAGGCAAATCAATTCCTTTGGTTTGGGATGTAAAGGTTAAAATAATGTATTTTGACCGGCTTTTTTTCTTAGAAGACAGTAGAAAACAAAGAAACGACATCAAACATACATGAAGCCAAAAATGAAGGAATTCAAAACATTGACCAAAACCAAGATAATTTTGTTAATGAGTGAAATACAACCAGTACCCAATAAAAGGAAGAAGACTAAAATTACTTCAGAAGAGCGATTGGTGACATATTAGAAAATAGCATTGAATCAAGGGATAAAATACAGAGACAATTACAAGAAAGTATGTAAAGCAAGATGATGATGATAAGCTTTTTTGTATGTATTGTATAAAGAGTTAAAAAAGTTCAGAAAATAAGGTTTGGCTACTAAAATTGAATTACTCAGGTAATAAGAAAGGGAGAAATTACCAGCGCCTATTCATATCACGAGCCAGCAGAACACGCCTAATGAAGTATTTTGGCAAAACCAACAATATTCAAACCCACAAGGATATTTTACAGGATATTCTACAATCGTACCAGGAGAGTCTCCATGCCTTTATCATGCAATAGATGACGACTACAGTCTTTATAGTACAAAACATATATTTGATGTATAAAATAAATATCTTACCTTAATGTAATCACGAGTTTTTTTTGGGGACGTTGACCTCATATGGGTATATTAGATGAATTTGTTATGATCATTTTAATAATTATAAATGAATTTATCGACATTCTAAATAATTAAAGAATGGTAAAATTTAATTTTGGATATAAAGTAGAAAAGGGAGCGATAGTAATATGATGCACAATATCGTCTTTTTTAGGAGAAAAGTACACAATATTGTTTTGATTATGATGGATAGAACGCTGTCACTCAGGGATAGGATGATTAATGGTGTGAAAGGGAGGGATGATGAGGAGGGTGTTTAAGCGAGTAGGGACGGGAAGTAAATTCCATAGCCTCACTGCAGAGACCTTAAACGATACGAACGAGATAGGAAGGAGTTTTAGGATTTAACAGTACATAATATATAGAGTGATGGAGAACGTGAGCATCACGTCGCTGATGAATGGGTAACCAGCCTAGCCGCTTACGGAACGTAGAGATATGGTCGTACTTTATTAAACCGAATAGAAAACGGATACAGAAATTATGTAGACGATCCAGTTTATTAAGCAATTCCTCGTTTAGATCGGAAGAACAAGAATCGTCATCTAGTAATGGCAGGAGAGATTGTGCACTATATAGTCGTACTTTTTTAGACTGATTATAAAATGGATACAGAAATTTTAGAGACAATGTTTTCTTATTGGGATTGATTAGTAGACCAATATCTTTACTCCAGATTTACTATTTAACAAAATATGGAGCACGCCATGCGTTGCAAATTTTCGACCAGACTATTTTGCGGTGCTGGTAGCAGTGATAGCGCTTCTTCTAGTAGTTAATGTTTTTAATCTGTCGCAATAATTGAAATTAAAATTATGAAGTAAATTATTAGAAAATTGCAAGCTGACCGGGTTAACATTGTTAATTTTAAATTATCTCTATTCGAGAGAACAATATAATATAAATTATATTATATGATACAGAGATGGCCCTAGGTTGTGAGTGTTAATATGCTGTTGAATTTTTTTTTATATATCTTGTATTTGCATCATTATTGTAAAATACCTTTATAATTAAAGAATTTAAAATGGGCATAAATAATACAGACTTTATTGACTTTTGAAAACGCCTTAAACTTATAAATAAATAATCATACATACATCACATACTCTACACAATCAAAAATTAGAGAAGCAATTTTTTCCTATATAATATACAATCTAAGTCTGTTATAATGCAGAAACAGGAATACACATGTTGGTACTTAAAGTACCACTATTGTGCCACACTAATATTCAATGATAAAACAATGTAAGGGAGTTTAGACCGGTCTGCGGAAGTTCTTGCCAGCATACTTGGCTGCTGCACCAAGTTCCTCCTCAATACGGAGAATTTGGTTATACTTGGCCAAACGCTCAGATCTGCATGGAGCACCTGTCTTGATCTGGCCAGTAGAAAGACCCACAACAAGATCAGCAATAAAAGTGTCTTCAGTCTCTCCGGACCTGTAAATTTTTATTATATTTAGTTTTTCCTTTAAAAAAAGAAAATCAATTCTAAAAAAGAAACTAGCAGGTAACATCTCACCTATGAGAAACCATTGTGCCCCATCCATTAGTCTTGGCCAGCAAGTGAGCATCAATGGATTCAGTGACACTACCAATTTGATTGACCTTCAGGAGAAGACAGTTACAGGCTTTCTTTTCTACAGCAGTTGCAATGCGTTTTGGGTTTGTTACCTACAAATACATTGTTAAATATAATCATTTTCATTTTAAATGGGATTCAAAGCTTTCAAAAAGATCTTACTGTAAGATCGTCTCCAACAATCTGGATTGATGTGCGGGCAGTGAAGTTACTCCATGCCGACCAGTCATCTTGGTCAAAGGGGTCTTCAATAGAGACCATGGGAAAGTCCTTGATGAAGTCAAGGTAGACATCGGCTAATTTTTCTGATGAGAGGTAGTCAGTAGGGTTTGACTTGGGATTCTTGAAATCAAGATCATATGTTGCATTCTTGAAAAATTCTGATGCTGCTACATCCATACCAATTTCAATCTGGAAACAGTAAATAGGTAAAACAAAAATAAAACAGATTTTTTGGGTTTGAGACCAATGCCAATTTTTCAAATGCACAACTTCAGGATTTAGCGTTGTTAACTCAAGCCATAAGCCAACACCATTCAATTATGTATAATGTGAACTCCATTTTCAACCCATGATTGTTTCTCATTGTTTTGTTAAGGAAAAAAATATAATTTATAATGTAATGTAATTGTAGTGTGAAAAATATACCTTTCCAGTGTAGCCCGCCTGCTGAATAGCATCTTGAATAAGGTACAAAGCGTCCTTGTTGTTCTGAATGTTAGGGGCAAAACCACCCTCATCACCCACAGCAGTTGAGTCTAAGCCAAATTTTTCTTTGATGATTTTCTTCAGATGGTGGTAGATTTCTGAGCCCATGCGCATAGCCTCACTAAATGATGATGCACCTGCAAAATTTGATAATAAGTAAAGTAAATCATGAAAAAATATTGAAGAAATACAGATAAGTTGTTTATTATTTACAAGTGATAAGGATATATGATGTCAGTATGTATTTATATTGTTTGGGATATACAACTGATAAACATATATGATGTCAGCTTTTCAGTATTTTAATTATGAGATAAAATACAAACCAGTGGGCAAAATCATGAACTCCTGCATGGCAAGTTTGTTTCCAGCATGTGATCCACCATTAATGACATTAAAGGCAGGAACTGGAAGAACAATGTCTTTGTTTCCAGCCAAATCAGCTATGTGCTTGTAAAGAGGAACACCCTTTTTAGCAGCACCAGCCTTAGCTACAGCCAGAGACACACCCAAGATGGCATTTGCACCAAATTTTGACTTATTCTCAGTGCCATCAAGCTTGATCATGAACTGATCAATCTATAAAAAATGTTATAAGTATTAACCTTTACTAACAGTGTAAAGCCTTAATAACTTTAAATCTCAAAAACTAACGAATATTCTGTCTTTATCACTCTTAGGACATTTTAAGTAATATTGTCTTATGTGTTTATATATAAAAAACATCTTAACCGGGAATTATTAGAAATAGTTTGTTTTTAACATAAGTATATTTAGATAATTGCATTAGTATATTTAGTTACCTCCTTTTGCTGGGTTTCATTAAAGCTTTGTTTAAGCAATTCAGGTGCAATTATGTCATTGATGTTCTTAATTGCAGTCAGAACCCCTTTCCCATGGTATTCACCCTTCACATTGTCTCTTAATTCAAGGGCTTCATGGACACCCGTTGATGCACCAGACGGTACAGCCGCTCGGAAAAGCCCCAGCTCAGTCACCTTTCGAATTTAACTTATATTTAGTAAGCTGTTGTATATTAAAACAAACTTCAATTTAGACAAGGTCAAATTCTATACATACTAGGTCAACCTCCACTGTGGGGTTGCCGCGAGAGTCGAAGATCTGACGAGCTTTAATCGAAGTGATTGGCATCTTGGAAGTGTAAATTCGGAGACCTGCTTAAAAAAAATTGCTTCGATTGTTAGGTAATACTTAAAGTTAATTTATAATAATTTTAGAATTAATTAATACTTTATAATTATAAATTCTATGTGACCGATATTAAATTTCACCTAAGAAAACTTACCTAATAAAATCAGTTGCTTCTAATTAATTTGACTTCTTTAACCTTTGCAGAAGATGTGCAATACCCACTGAAATTCGCCGGCTACTGTCCTTTGACCTTCACAAGGTGAAGTTAGAGACGTTCATCTGTACCATCGAAAAAAGTACAGATACTAGTACAACTACAATAGTCTATATATAAAATGTATACTAAAACGTTAAGCAATGTATCCCATATAAATGTAGCGTTATTAAAATACATCCACCTTATTTTGTAGGTAAAAGTGCACCAAATTTCAATCGCAACATTCAGTAATTTTTATCGGTTTTTAATTACCTGTGAATCTGTATAAAAGTATATTTTGACGTATGATATTTTAACGATCGATGAGTCAAGTGTCAACCAGTGTCACTGTCAAGAACGATTTCTTTTATAGGAATCAGGTCACTGGTCAGTCGTCACGATTATTTTGTAAATTGTGTAAATAATTAGTCTTCGAATATAAGTGTAAAGTGTGTTTTATAAAATAATGGATGTCAAAGACGGCGATAAAGAGGAAAAGAAACCAATTGTTGTTAAAGATGCTACAGATTTACAACGACTTCGCCTTGAAAAACTAATGAAAAACCCAGTATGTATAATTGTTTGTCTTTTCTTATGCTAGGGTCGCAGTCTAATTCTTTTTTTATAATTTTAGGAGAAGCCAGTTTTGATACCAGAGAGACGTAAAGATAAATCACTTGCTCCACCACCTGACTTTGTTCGTAATGTAATGGGTTCTAGTGCCGGCGCGGGTTCGGGAGAATTTCATGTATATAGGCACCTTAGACGAAAGGAGTATGCACGTCAAAAATTCATACAGGAAAAAAGTGAAAAGGTATACTACTACTAAATACTAACGTCATATAAACGAACACAAATAATTTTTAAGTAATTAAAATAATAAGTTTTTATTGTAGACCCCATTTTTGTTTTAGGAAAAGCTTGATGATGCATATCACAATAGAATAGAGGAAAATAAACGTAAAGCAGAAGAAAGAACTGCCAAAAAGAGAGCTAAAAGGTTAAAAAGGAAACAAAAAACTAAAATAAAAGCTACTCAACCAAAAACAAATATTGCTGACGACAAATCTTCCCAATCTAATAGTGATAGTAATAATTCAGAAGAAGAACTTGGACTTGACTCGAAACAAAAGACTGATAATACTACAGAACCTAATATTAATAATGTGAAAAGTGATTGTGAAAGTGGCAATGATCATTCTTTGTAAACTTTTATTAATAATAATATTTTTTACAATTACCATTAAACTCTATTAATATAAGTGATATAAGTAATATAAGTGGTAAAAATTACCAAAATTATATCGTTTCACTTGTATTCTTTTACTTATTAAAAAAAATGGAAAAATATATAGGCCTACCAAAAATACCAAAACTTTTATTTGGTTTTATCCTTGTATGGACAAGGCAAAGTAACAAAGAAAAGAAAGTTAAGTGTGTTTGACATTAAATCAAATGACATAGACTTTATACTATTTTAATATCCATTTGTAAACATAATCAACAACTGCCTGAATTTCTTTCCTGATACCACAAATATGTAGAACTTATTTAAATATTTTTTCAAAAATATACAAAATTGATACAAACAACTAAATTACTTCATAATACACTGAATGTGTAACTAACTAATGTAGGCCACATTGGGAAGAACTGACAGGTGAAAGAATAAAATCAAATAGAATCATTAATATTTTAATTATTTTTAATTAGAAAGGACATTTAATTAATTATAATTAGAAACTAAATGTGCATTACTGAACTGAAGCCATTATGCTATCCTCATTTTTCTTCAAGATTACAAAACCTTCCATAACCGGTGATAGTGGTATGTACTCATCAGTTGCGAGCTCTGCTCTCTCCCCAAAGGATAAAAGAACAGGTGTAGTATGAGTGTGTGATCCTGCTATTGTTTTGGGTGTACCAGCTTTTCCAATAACATCAACAGCCTGTAATCAAATTTAAATTCAATAATGCTAAGTTAATTAATTAACTTACTTTTGAATTTTGATAGGTTAAGTAAATTTATTTAATTCAAATTACCTGTCCAACACGAACACTGACATTCAAGGGTTGAAGATTCTCATCCAGTGTAACTAACCACCTGGGCTGCATTGCAGTAGCCAGAACAAAGAGCAAGTAATGTGACTTGCCAAGGATAACTAAAATAAATTATATAATTCAATTTAGTATGAATAAATTTACTAAATTGTAAGTATATACTATAGTGTAAGGAACTAAAAAAATGCTGGTCAAATTTCAAAAAAAATTAAGACTGAAAAAAGGCTAAAGGCTTCGTTCTTAAGATAAATATTTATTATCCTAAATTAAAATTTGAACAAAGTTATGGGAAACATTAAGTATATCGAGATGCTCCTTTTTAATTAACCTAGGGAACAGTCCAAGTTAACACGCATTCCTTATGTATAAAAAATCTTACTATTTTTGCAGTCGAGAAGCGCTGTTAGCACAACAAGAAGACCAGCAAGAGCTGGCTGGTTGACTAGACGGCGATCCGCATGTGCTGGACTCAATGTCACTGTACCTTTGCCTGCGTGGCACAGACCTTGAGCAAGTCGCACCATGAATAAATGCACGGGCGACTTGCTGTGGTATAAAGCCAGGGCACGGAGCATTGTTGCCAGTCTGCAAAAGACACATAAATACAATGTTTCTTTCCATATAACGACAACTATCTATAACGCCAGAAATAGGCAGACCGTTTAGCATCAATATAAACAAAAATATTTTAATAGTTCCCAAGACACATTCTTTATTAACTTCTAAACCGTCGGAAATGTTGTCTATGTATCTTGTTTAAAAAACCCACTTTTGACTGCATATAAATTAAACAGAAATAAAATATATTTGGACCTAACGAAGGAGGTAGGAATTCTCAAATTAATGTCTATACACACCTGGCATTGTTGGTACCAGCTCCAACAAGCCCCATTGCGAATATCGCGTTATAGGCGACGTCATTGTCAGAGTCGTGTGAGTACTTGTTAAGTACATCGATCACCGCCAACTGTGGGTTTGACACAGAGCACAAGGCAATAGCGAGTGGCACTGCGCGTCGAACTGCTGGCTCTCCGTAACGACCCTGCATTTAGAAAATGATTTTATAATTAAAGATTTTACAACTACTATTTTAAAGTACACTTTTATCGCATCAAAGACCGTTTAATTATTTATACAATCTCATTCGGTAATATCCTAATTATGAAATGAAATACAGACTTTTATTGGCATATTTTATTTACATACATACTTACTTCTTTAAGAAAATTAAAAAAGTAAATGAAAGCAATATTCTCCTAACAAAACAATGCTTTACAAATTTTTTTTAATTATTAAAGTACAATGTGTCTCAACCAAGGAGGTTTCAATTCAATTTAAGATCACATTATCTGTGGTGAGCGCGCTGGTTCCGAGCCAATAGACAAATAACAGACTTATAATAAATAATTTGTTTCTTTTATATTGCATTTTATTTAATGTAGCTACCTATAGCCATGAGATTAAATAAAGTAGTGTATGCAACTGCATATAATTAGGTATTAAAACACTCATGTAATCTTATTTTGAAACTCTAATACTAAACTATGTTTTAATACCCTCTATTATGACAGTTGCTTAAACTACTATAAACGTACCAGTTTTATTAAAATTTAATCGCATTTAAACTGATGCCACTTCATAATAGTATTTTAGGTGTATGAACAAATTCATGAAAAGGTTTCAAAATAATCGTATTAATTCCTTTTTGTACTCAAATCAGATAGTTTAGGATCACAAGTTGCAATTGTTTCTCTTATGATATTTTACACAATTTTTGATATGTCAAAATATTTGCGTTATATAAATATAGTCCCTTATCTGTTTACCGTAATATATCGTATTTAAATATTTATTAACGGACTTTAAGATAGTTTGTCCCTCTAGTTGCAGGAACAAAAACTGTCAAGTCAGCCCGAATTGACAGCTTCCTTAATGTAACTTGTGTAAAAATAAAATCACAAACATAATAAATAATACCTATAGTATACAACTTACCAGCTGTCCAAATATCCTAGTGCACATTTCAGCGCCAGTTTCTTCCGCGAAAGCGATAACTGCCACTCCCAGGGTAGCAACCGCCTGAACTGACGACAACTCCTTGTTTGCTTCACGCTCCTTCTCTTTCTCTTTGCTCTTACTGTCTTTTGACTTGCCTGGAAAATATGGCAAATAAGAAATCTAGAGTTAATCGTGGTATATATAGATGGAATATATGGATAAAAATACAATTACTCTATTTGCAGCGTAATAACTAAGCTTCTGTCTCTTTTTATCACAGCGTAAACACAATTTGACAGAATGGTCCAAGTTTTAATTAATAATAATAATAATAAATAATCTTTATTTCTTCTCTGAGATATACATACAAGGTTATTATGATTAAACTAAGATGATAACAAGTGTATGTGAGAGACTGGTCTCTGTAACAGGAGACCTGAGTGACAGATAGCCAGCCTCTCCACCACCGGACCGAAACACGTACAATCAAGTCATTATCATAAGATAAAATAGAAAAAAATAAGAAAGTGCTAAAAGAAAACATTGCAAACGGAGTCGTAAAAATAAATTTGGTGTGTGTGCGCGCGCGCGTGTGTGTCTCTGTGTGCGTGCGTGTGTGTATGTGTGGGCGAGTGGGTGTATTACAGAGTAACAGTTATTAAATCTTCTGTTTCATAATAACTCAACGTCTTCATTAATCTTGTCCTGTTTCTCTTTATTTTTATGATAAACTTACTGACACCAATTAATTTTTTTTTTACTTCAAGCGCTTTAAGCAGTCACTGATGAAAGTAATTAATATAATTTCCCATTTAAATTTGGACAGATATTTATTTGTACCAAAATCAAGTACAAAGCTATACTTACTCTTGTTCTTATCATCCTTGGAGCTACTTGCAGAAGCGCTACCACTGCTAGTGCTTTCTTTGTTCTCTTTTTTATCTTGCTTCTTAAAGGCTGTATCTTCAGTGGATGCTTGTTCATTCTATGACATGTGTAACTTTAATATCACATTCAAACGATCTATAATCAGTATACACATCAAATCTATGTACCGACGCAGAAGAGACAATTCTTGACGTTAGGGACGTTAGGGAGCGTTCAAGTATTACGTAACGAGTTTTTATGGGGTGTCCTTTTGTAAAACGTTACGATGCGGGGCGGAGATTGAATTACGCGTTATTGCTAATATTATTTTCGACTTACACCACATAATAGTTACTAAAGAGACACAAGGTGGTCACGAAACGTTTTACTATACTTGAGTACAGTACTGTACAAGGGTACTGAAAAACGTTACGGCGAGTTACATGCCCCCCCCAATCAATAATCTCCAAAAATTGCGTTACGTAATACATAAACGCTCCCTTATACAGTTCTCGTTATATAGAACAAAACATTGTACGAACAAGGGAAACCAACTTAATTGAAGTTAGAAATAAAAACATTAAAATTAATTAATTATTATACAATTTAAGAAACTATGCTTGACTTCGTCATAAACACGTTTTAATCAATTATTTTAAAAAATCCGCTTTTTTGCATTTTTACATTTATGGTATTAACTTTTTTTTTTTTCTAGTATTGGTCATCGAATATTCAATTGTATTGTATAACTAGTCTAAGGAAGGAATCGTTACATACATCAGTCTCGTAATGTTTGGAGCAGATGTGCAGCATCTGTTGTACGACGAGCACGTCACCGGTGCCTGCGTACGCGCACATTGACAGTGTTGTCTGACATAACGACTGCTGTGGTTCTGGTAGGACCTCTAACGCCGCCATTGTGGCTTCTGTACGCTCTTTGCAACCTATAAACAAGAAATATTGGATACTTATACCCTTATACGTGAAACAATACTCAGGTTATTGACAGGCAATATTGACGGTTTTCTATTATGATCAGTATTCTGTCTACACTGTCAACAGAACCAGCTAGACCACTCTATGGGTAAGTAGATAATTCATCGTATACCAAGCTCATCATTATTATAACTTGTTATAAATATAAGAATCTATACAACATACTTTTCTGCTTACATTTTTATTTTTTTACTTTTATTAAATAAGGCTTCTTACCCAAAAAGCATAGGCCGAGACCTAAATGCAGGAAGCGCGCATAGGTCGACGAGTGAAGATCTTTATTGTCATCGATTAGACGTTGAATGATTGCACAGGTTACCTATAAAACACGAAATAGTATTTATATAATATTTGAATAATTAAGACAACACTTTACATCTCAAAATCAATGATGTATATGGTGTTACCAGGTTGACACATTTTTAAACTAAATACTGTTAACAAATTGGAATGGAAGGTACGAAAGAAAACATACAATACATACATACACAAACAAGTCTTAACTTATTTTTGAGTGACGTCAGATTATTAAATAAAATGCCTTATAAAATACGCCTTAACACAAACCCACAATATCTATCTAATATATCTAGGCTTTGGACATAATTTAAAAATAACATTCGAATAATAATAGAATTTATGTTACACTTAATGTAAGAGAATAATAATAAATATTTATTTATTTAATTTTTCAAATGTAAACTGAACTTTATAGACTACTAGCTGGCCTGGCGAACATCGTACCGCCTAACAGTCGATTCTTTATTTTTTTTAAATACTTATTCTGCTATTCGGAACACCCGTCTAGCTAGTAAGATAAAAAAAAGTTGATAAGACAACAAATACATTATGTCAAAAAATAAAAATGTACCTTCCCGGAACCCCTCCACTAACACTTGAACTTTATGATATGGTATTAAAGTTCAAATTGACTTTTTAAGTATTATTACGAATATTTTGTATGGGAATATAGAAAAGTTGTTAGACTTTTTCACTCAATTTTTTTTAATTTTTCTCTCCGTAAGAACCATCCTCGTACTTCAAGGAATATTATAAAAAAAGAATTGGCCAAATTGGTCCAGGCGTTGTTGAGTTATGCGCTTACCAACACATTTTGCGATTCATTTTTATATTATAGATAATGACTCCTTTTCCAGTCTTTGATTATTTAATTGTAATTAATTATTTACATGCAATCAAAAACTACATATTTTTAATAATGCCAAATAACTATAACTTCTTTCGCGCGTACATAAGTACACGCACCCTTTTTTTTTTATTGTATAGAGATGTTCAATTATTTATTTTGTTTCCCAAATAAATAAATAAATCAATGAACGACTTTTTATTTAACAAAAAAATTAAAATAAATAACCCAAGAGATTTAAGGAGAAATAACGAATATATAATATACTTACATCGCCATTACACGACCCAACAGCGATGAGACCACAAGAAACCGCTGCCAGTGCACAGATCTCAGGCGGCGCCGCGGAATCGCTTAGAACTGGCAATAAATGAGACAAGACGTCCTCGCGCTGAGTTCCAGCGTACGCTATGCCCAGACCTATTGGAAATATTTATTATTTAATCGGTTTTCTGAATTAAATCGCGTTTCAGAATCACAGGATTAAAAGCTAACTAGACAGCATATTTTACAATTATTTCTTAGAATTGTGCTATTGTTACCTACTTCATTGACTTTGATGCTTCAAAATTATGCTAGGAAATTGTTCTCTGTAAGATAAATTTTATAATGTAGTTGTTTTTTTTAAAACAGGTATTATCAAAGATACCTGCCACAATTTTAAATCTAAATAAATAATACATCATTATTTCTTTGAAAAAAATCTTTTAAAAAATTTCAATAAAAATTCTTGACATAGATTAAATAGCATTTCATTTGAAAAATAGTAGGATATGCCTCGTTTTTCGACTAGATTTGTCTTGAGTCGTTTGTCGACTAGATTACACTAGAGGTAAACACAAAGTTTATCTTTGAAACCTGATTTTTTTGTTAAGAATGATGATCTGTGTTATGTTTACCTAGATAGTATAAACCATTTGGTTACTCACCTAAAACACTGCCGATTCTCAAGTTAGCACTAGAGTGGAGGACATAGTCCGACAACAGAGCTAGTGCTGGATCACACTCATTCCTGACTCCGCAATTTACTAAGCCAAGAGCGAGAAGAGCTCCGGCTTTAATGTGTTCATCAGCTGTGTATAGGTATTTGTCAATTGGAGTTAGACCTCCATCTACATCCCATAAATGGATCATGCCTAGAGATGCTGCGGCTGATAACATTCCTATTCAAAAACAAAAAAATATTATTGTCAATTATATTAAATAGATACTTAAAAGAAATCAAAGATGAATTGAATATATAATTTAAATACACAATAAAGTTTTATAACAACTTTATTTATAGCACATGGGTCAATGACCCCTGTATTTAATTTTTTTTTCTACTATCAACAAATTTTATTTCATTATTGATCTTACCATGGTCTTTGTTCTTGTACATCCATTTATTACCATCTTCAGTCGTAACCAACTTATCTCTGCCAAACCCAGCATTAACAAATGCATTGACAAATGTTGCAGATAAGTTCTGACGAGCTGAGTCAACAGGGTGATCAGCTAGTAGTGATGGTCTGAGAGCAGATCCAGCTGATTCCAACCAGGTTTTGTATACCTCTTCTGGTGTTTTTGGTTCCATGATATCAAGCTGAAATAAATATAGATTACATTAAAAACTGCAACATACTAATAAAATTATACTTTTAATGTTTTGTTTTCTGTGAGCATGCTTTCTTTTTATTGTATAGAAAAAAAAATTTACTAGGTACCAGTTGATAAAACTCTTCTTGCCTTTGGGTTTACATTTATTTTTATGCCAATTGTGCTATACAAAATTATTAATATTAATTAATTATATTTGAGTTAATTACTCTCCATTTAACCACCACTTAAATATTTTTCAAATTAAACTGCCATATTATTGTAATAAAATATTTGTAAGTACTTCAAACTTGACTACTATTTACTAAGTTTAATACAATGTTTTAAATTAATTTTTATTTATCAAAATATTAAATTTATTTTATAAAGTACTCAAAATTTTGTTACATGTCATTAAAATAGACCTTAACTGGCCCCAAAGTGCATATAATCAATTTCACGATCTATATTTTAATTATAATATTACCTCTCTTCCCAAACTCAGAAAGTGATCATTGATGTGGGCATTGAGTAGGATTGTTCTTAGATCTTCATCATCCAAGTCTAAAGGTACATACTGTCGAGCAAGCATGTAGCATAATTGTTTTTTGACCAACCTAAAACATTAAATTAGAATAGTTTGGAGTAGGTCATGCACAGGTTATGTTCAAAATACCTTTATCATATAAAATATGGTGTTGAATTGTAGAAATATGTATTGTAAATAATGATATCAATGTTAAAATTACTTACAGGTCATTACAGGAATTAAAAACTTCCTCACATTTAGCCTTATCATGCAATTGCATAGCAACCAATAAGGCTCTTGGGTACTCTCCAAACTTCAAATATGTTTCCAGCACTCCTTGGAGTATTTGAGTTGACTCAGGTTCAACCACATAACTTGCACATCTACAAAAAATTAATAAGTATAATATATGGATCACTAAAACCTGGCCATGAGGATAATTTTTCTTAGTAGAAGTAGGTTTTCAGCCTAATGTGCGTGACAAGATGCCTTTCCCACAGTGTTTTTAAATCATGTTACATACATGTATGTGTGGAATAAAAATTATATTATCTAATACCATCAATTACTGACTTTATAAAGTATAACTTTTGACAGGACTTTTGAATTTTTGGTAAAGATGCGAAACAGACGTACCCAAATTTAGGGTTGCGGGGGGTGAGGAGGGAGGGGAAGGGTGTAGTAATCACCCCCCACAAATTTTGCGCTTAGGAAACCAAAAAAAATTTTTTTTTTTACAGTACTTAATCTGAAAATGAGCGCAAGAAATCAGTGTCTAGTATGTATGTAAAGCCAAGTTTTAAAAAATGGTAATAAAATAACGCACATTCACGCAAAAATAAAAAAACCTAAAAAGTAACGGCTTTTTAACTTATAATTTGCACTTGATCACTGTGAACACACACTGTTCTGGCAAAATCCACATTCGAAATGGCCGATTGCGTTTATACTTTATAAAATGAATAGGGATGTGAAAAATAATCTATTCTGTGAAAGTGAAAATCGATTTTAGTATTCGATTTTGAATCCGATTTTGTATTCGATTTCGAGTTTCAGTTAAACAGTTATTTAAAAAAAATATTAATATACGGTTAGTATATTAATATAATCTTATATTTATATAACTTAACCGATCTAAATAATATTTGTTTATTTGGACAGCTCCGATCTAAATAGTAATTGTTTATTCAAGCCTCGGCTTCTCGGCGACCAAATATTCATATACTTTTTTTTTTTTTTTTTATATTGTTGGGAAATCAATTTACTGACCCCCGCGCGGGGCAACGATTTAAAAGTGGCGCAGGGAGTGTGGGAGTCAGTCCGTATGGTGCAATGGACACCTACCCACTAAAACCCAACAGCCCCATCTGTTCGCTATGGACGGGAGGCGCGGTAACAGTTTCCCTTAATCCGTGCCTCCGTCACGAGCGTCTGCTGTGTGAGCACATATTCTGCGTTGCCCAATCCTGTCCTAAGGTCCCAGTGGAGTACGTGCGTAATCGCGAGTCTCCTTCCAGGCCTTTTTTGCGTTGAGGGTCGGCGTCTGGGTTACACTCCCGAACCCTCTCCGCATTCTCTTTAAGTGTAATGACGGCTTCACAGAACGCTTTGAAAGTGTTCCATGGGCCGTCACTGTCAGCCTCCATCATAGCTTTAACTATGACTGGAAGCGACAGGTCCAATCCGAAGGTGGCGGTTAATAGGCTACGTTCAGAGCTCCACGCCGGACAAACCTCTAAAGTGTGTTGCGCTGTGTCGTCTGCGAAACCACACTCGTGACAAATGGGGGATGCCTCCTCCTGGCAACCCTGTGAAGGTATCCACCGAAACATCCATGGCCTGTGAGGACCTGAACGAGTCGGTACGAGAGTGCCCCCATCTTCTATTTACCCAAAGTTGAGCACTGGACGTATAGAGTAATTGTCCAGACTCCTGCCCTGTGATCTTGTAACTCATCCATCCATTTCTGAAGGACGGTCACTTGGGCTTCCCGTCTCCAGCTGTTTATGGGCTCAGGAAGGGGGTCGAAACCCCTACTTCTACTATCTGCCCTAGCCAATAGATCTTGGCTAGGGCAGCCGCTTCGAGGTGCCAGGGGCAGTTCCTGCAATATTCATATACTAACCTAACCTAACCAATCTAAATAATATTTGTTATTGTGGACAGCTCCGATCTAAATAGGTATTATTTATTCAAGCCTCGGCTTCTCGGCGTCCTGGTCGCCTTCGGCGACCAAATATTCATATACTAACCTAACCAATCTAAATAATATTTGTTTTTGTGGACAGCTCCGATCTAAATAGTAATTGTTTATTCAAGCCTCGGCTTTTCGGCGTCCTGGTCGCCTTCGGCGACCAAATATTCATATACTAACCTAACCTAACCCATCTAAAAAATATTTGTTTTTGTGGACAGCTCCGATCTAAATAGTAATTGTTTATTCAAGCCTCGGCTTCTCGGCGTCCTGGTCGCCTTCGGCGACCATTTATTCATATACTAACCTAACCTAACCCATCTAAATAATATTTGTTTTTGTGGACAGCTCCGATCTAAATAGTAATTGTTTATTCAAGCCTCGGCTTTTCGGCGTCCTGGTCGCCTTCGGCGACCAAATATTCATATACTAACCTAACCTAACCCATCTAAAAAATATTTGTTTTTGTGGACAGCTCCGATCTAAATAGTAATTGTTTATTCAAGCCTCGGCTTCTCGGCGTCCTGGTCGCCTTCGGCGACCATTTATTCATATACTAACCTAACCTAACCCATCTAAATAATATTTGTTTTTGTGGACAGCTCCGATCTAAATAGTAATTGTTTATTCAAGCCTCGGCTTCTCGGCGTCCTGGTCGCCTTCGGCGACCAAATATTCATATACTAACCTAACCTAACCCATCTAAATAATATTTGTTTTTTTGGACAGCTCTTTCTCGCTACGGGAAATGCAGCCCCTCCACCCTTGCGTACCAAAGCACAGGCATTTTATGCAAGCCTCAGCCGCTACAGCTTTCATAATGCCTGTGCTTTGTTACAGCGGGTGGGGGCTGCTCTTCCTCCGCGCCTCCGATTATTTATATACACTCTAGGGGTAAGGCAGACAAGACCACGTGGATAGTGGGGTGCTCTGATTCGGTTTTGGGTACTTTTTGAATAATTTTCGGAACCATACATTAATTAAAACATGAAGTTAATGTAATGTATGTACATTTGACAAGTAATGCTTAAATTAGGTTCAACTATAAAATTAACAAATGAGGAAATAATCGATTCGATTAGGTTCAACTTTAAAAACAACAAATGAGAAAATAATTGATCCGATTAATTTACCGAAAATGTCACATCACTTATAACCAATAGAAAACGACAATGACACATCACTTATAACCAATAGAAATCGAGAATGTCACTTCTCTTATAACCAATAGAAAAGTAGTTAGATAATGGCGGATTGTTTACAAATTTCAATACAATTCACAAAAGTTAAAAAAATTTTTTTAAATACTTTGACGCTTATCCTAAAGCTAAAATCACTTGGAGGTGTTCCAATCAAGGGTCCCCGAGACTCCTGCACAATCAGTATCATCAAATTCAGGTGCGTTTGACTCACACCCAACCCCATAAATGTAATGCTCCTGAATAAATCCGTTTTTTAAAGTCACATATTTTATAACATTTGCCATTAAACTATTACACGTATCTAAAACAGCTTACCCAATCAAATATAAGCAAACTCGAGGATAGTTGCTTTGATCCATGTGTTGTGTGAGAAGATCTAAACGATCAATTTCCATAAGTAAGTCACAGGCCTGAATTTCAGCTGAGTGTTTCATATCAAAAGCAATTACATCTCGGACCAGAGGTAACAAACTGTCCATATTTTCTACATTCCATTCCTCAGATATTTCCCCTTCAAGTTGCCTATTGAAACAACATGTAATTAATGTATATGTAATTTTTTTGTAACATTTCTGTTTTGTATGGCTCATATTACTTACCTAACATATTCATGCCCCCATTCGCCAACATTAGCCATTGTTCCTAGTAAACAATACTTAAGACATTCCCTCTTCTCTGCAACATCCTACAAAATTTTATTGGGGTTAGAATTTTTAATATGTTATCCAAAAACCTAACAATGAATGATAACTTACAAGAGTTCCACTGACACCCATTGCTAATACTGATACCACATCAGCACAAAATTTTTTAGTTTTAGGATCCTGTATCTTTTCATAGATTTCTTTTAATGCTGGATAGTGTTCTCTCAAAAACTTTAGGGGTTTAGGTACAGAAGTCATTGAAGTAGTTGATGTACGTATTAGATTAGTTAACATTTGTAAAGCAGGAAAGTATAAGTCAACTTCATTTCCCTAGAATCAGAAATTGTTATTAGCTTAAATAAAGGTTTTGGAACCTTAATCATGATTATATTTCCAGAAATATTTTAACATACCACAAGTTTTTCCACAAGCATATTGAGTTCCTCTTGGAGGCGTTTGTCTTCTTCCGACTATAATAAATACAAAACAAGATCAGAATTAAAGTGAACTTAAAAATGTTGAGTGAAATTAAAATTTTTTAAATATTTACTTACCAAATCATCATTAGGAGCAGCTACTGGTTCAGTCTTTTCCTTTTTTGCTTCTTCTTGTTTATTCTTAGCAGTCATTTTTATTTTAGTATTAAACCCACTGGTATGTTAAGGATAAATTAAAGTAATCAAGTTGTATAGCAAAAATTTAATTCACAAAGCACAAATCGTGAGTCTTACAATTTTGACAAGTCACCGCCGGACCAAAGAGTATATAATAAATAATAATATAGTCTGGCACAGACAAACAATATTCCACATATAGCACAGAGGATAATTAGTTTATTGATTACAAAATATTATGTAATGTAAAAAACAGAATTAAATATATCGGTTTATAAGTAGGTATTGTATTGTCACATATTATGGAAAGGTAATTGAAGATCTTTAAACATCTTCAATTACCTTTCTTCGCATTACACACTTACTCTATTATTTAGAATAATTCGATCTTGGATTGACGTTTAAATTCATAATTAATGGTAATTAAAATAAATTGATATATTATTGGAATTGCGAAGTAAACATAACCAATTTATTAAATTTTCGTTATGGCCTGTATATAAGGCCTACAAAGTTATATGACCCGGTGGCGAAAACGGGAACTAAAGTCGCCATCTTGAATACGTCATTCTGTATGTCATTGCAAAGCAGTCCGTCAGCTCGTGTGTTTTTTCTTAGTAGTTTGTGATAAAAGTGATAGAAAAAATGCCGAAAGCATTAAATTTAAGGAGTGACGCAAGAAACATGATTTCAAAAATGTTGGCCTTTATGAAGGAAGAGAAACGTCTCAAAGCCCCAATAATACCATTTAAATAGTATATGAACGAATAACTGCTGCAAAAAAAGATTTATACGTTTTGAAGGGAAACCAGAGTAAGAATAACTGGGGGTCTAGCCATATTGGTGTCGAAAAGTATTCTACATACACTACCGCTTTTGCGTAATTGTACTGTCGAAAACGCTTCGTTCGTAGCCAAGAGGCATGTCGATACATTACCGCAAAGTCGACAGCGTAGATGCGAGCTGCTGTTCGTAGCACCAGATTCCGTCATATTGTCTCTGGATTAAATGTATTCCTAATGTCACTTTTATAAACAAATAAAAGTTAAAACTGCAATATTATTGTTAATTTGCAATAATTGCAAATTCCAATTATTGGAAGCTGCAAAAGGGACATTAGAATGTCAGCAAGGTCGTAACAATTTTCGATTTAAGTGGAATTTACGGAAGGTGTAAAGTGAATATATGAATTTTAATTGCATGTTTAAATTACTTATGGTTTGTTTCATGTTTTCTCAGAAATTTAAGGCTACAAATAAATACAATATTTTGAAATTGCATAATCGCGATATATAATAATTAGTAGTACTCATACTTTGATATTTTTAGGATTTGACTTGATTCACAACTAATCTGCAAAATGAAGAAGCAACATATTTTGTTACCGCTAAGAAGAAACAATAGAAATAGTACTGTGGATTGATAAATAAAGAGTGAAAATAAGGTTGACTAGAAGTTGATAAGGAATAGAAGGATAGTCCAAGAAATTAAAAAACAATAGAAAAAAAACGTAAACTAGTGTGAACACTGAAATTAGAGTTTGATTTAAGCTTTAATTAGGTTTGGTGTTTGTGCTTGAACATTTTTAATGTCAATTTGAAAGCAGATTTAAATATGTGTAGATTTTATTATTGATTTGCTACTAGTTGGAATTATCTCTGTTTATGTCCAACAAACAATTTTAGTTTAAGTTAGAGTCATAAAGATTGATTGTTTATAATAAATGTATACTGATTTTAAGTTAATATTTATGTCAATTAACTTTTGGTTATATCAGTGATTTGCTACTAGTTAATATGTAAATGCAAAATCTGTATAAATGAGAAGTGAATAAACATTGTATGTTATGTATTTGTCAGTTTTATTTTTGGTAATTTACCTATGTCTTCTTTAGTAGGAAAAGCCATTAAAGTGGTTAACAACATTAGTTTATTTTACAAGAATATACAGATAATGCATATATGAATGACCCGTACCTACTAATAGTTAGGAATATTAAACAAATAGGTAGCAAAATAAAAATGTTTCAGTTATGGTTATTTTTTATTAAAATAAGGCACCAAATATCTTCCTTAACATAATGCAGTCTACATAGAAAAATAAGCATATGTAACAACTTATTAAACAATACAGACATTACTACTGAACACACACAGGTGTACCAAATTCAATGCATAACTACCTAATGTAGATGTATTCAATTATTCATATTTATATATGTAGATAATTAACTAATAAATGTAAGTGTTAATTTGCAGCAAAGTCAATATCTTGTTTGCACACAAACATATACAAAAAATAGTTCAATTCATAAAACCTAACGTTAGATGTTGTGATGATTTCATAAAATTACTATGATACCTACAGTTACTATGAATACATCCTGGGCGATTAAAAAAACAGTGATTGTTTCCTTAACACAACAATTGTAAATAATAATAGTTATTTTAAAGATATAATTCTTCCCAAAATCTACAAATCCAGTTTGTTTATAATAATATCTCATTAACATTCAAACTGCTGAACTTATTAAGATTAAATGTGGAAGAACATAGTTTCAGTTCCTGTTTCCTGTTCATGAGGTAATGTTACTTAACCAACCATTATTTCATAATCTACTTGTCTTATTTTTTACATTATTCATAAAATGCTTCATTCCCCATTATCAAATTCATTTTCAGGTACATAATATAACACTTAAATTAATTAAAAGATAAGACTTTAATAAATCTTGTCCATTTGTGGTTTATTTAAATATTTTTAGTTGTCTTATTAGCTTCTCTTTTTCTGAAAAGAAAATATTTTAGTTAGTACATTGATCAAATAGAAAACTGACAAACTAAACTAAGATCGGTCCAAGGTTTGTTCAATAGGTAACTTTAATATTAAAACTCTTTACTTAATTCTAAACTTAAAAATATACTTAATTTGCCACTTTGCTGCTTATTGTCAATTAAAGTTTTTAATAACCAAACAATGTCAGTAACTCCCAAGGGACTTGAAATCAAACTTCTCATTCATTAACAATATTATAATAACTTCTCTAGTATATTGACTTAGTAAATAATTAAAGAAAATATCTGCTTACCATTACTTAGTATTGCTCACTAGATTTTATATTTCCAAAGTTCATAAAGTATAAATCCACTTTATTTGATTAATTTAAATCAATATTATATCATTATCAGCTTCTATTATAATTACAATAAAATATATTTAGAACTTCTAATTATGTTAATTAGTGACTGCTTTCTCATCTGAAATATACAAATAAAATGTACAATCATTTTACTTTGTGATTACATAATATTATATGCAATATTAAATGGTATATGTATTTTTCAAATTAAAGAACAATTTCATGAACTTACATGCAATATAAATATCAATAAAAGATATCCAATATAACTAGGATTTACCTCTACTAATTTGCTGATTTTCTTGATATTTTCATATTTATCTGTGTCTATTATGTTATCCTCGCATTGATTCATAGAAAAACTAAAACTCTTAACTTAAAAATATTAACTCTAGTTTAAATTATTATAATTACACGAGAACGTAAAAAAAGACAGATAACAAATTAAAACCATTTCGTTAAAACGTCCAAAATATGACATGTTTTTAAAACGGTAGCCATTAAAGATGGCAATAGTTGTACTGAATTATTGCAAACAGCAGCTTTTGAGATCACGCTAAAACATGGCGGAGAAACGCCGTTTTTTCTACACTGCCGAAACATTGATTGGCCGTTGGCTACCGAATAGCGTAAGCGTTAATGTGTGTCTTTTCGTAGCACTGTCATGGCGTCGCTTATTGTATCCCAACTCACGCCTTTAGGGCCTAGGCTACCGACTGTCGACACGAGCTGTCATTTTCATACAAATTTAGTTTTCGACTTTCTACATACACTACTGTTAAGCCATTTTGGCTAGACCCCCTGCTGCCACAGGTTAGTGCTGCCAGATTTTGTAATTTGAATTTCCCCATACCCAATGATTTATATTTTATTATCATAGTATGCTTTATTTTACAGGTGTTGGTGAGTAAATTAGTTAATATAAGTTATTATTAGAAAAGGTGATATGCAAAAGTAGCTCACTGAAAACAATGTGGAATGCCATGAGGGTTTCACAAAACCCCAGTTGTATGAAATAATAAAGGTGCAAAAACCAGCACCAGAGTTCGAAATCGATAATTTACTCATAACCTATATATTGTTTACTTGATTATAATTATAATATTAAAGTATAATTGCTAAAATTTGTGTTTATTTTTTTTCTTCATGGTAAAAGACTTACGGTCATATGTATAAAAACACGATTCCTCTAAACACCCCTTTAATCAATCTCTACCATAATATTTCAATCGACGTATATCGAGTGTTTTAAGGAATCTTGTTTTTATAAACAAGACTGAATGAATTTTACCCTAAAAACCGGTATCTTTCAGATGAGGGCAACACTAGGTTCGACTCTAGCGACGCCGTCACCGGGTCAGATAAGTTTGTACTTTTGTAGGCCTATACAATTATACATTCATGTCACGATAATAACGTAAAGGGAAGCTACAGCAAACAAAAAATATGTCTCAATTTTGAAATCTTACGCGTGTTAAGCGATGATTACAGTTTGTCTAACGTATATGAAACTTACTAGAGGTAGATAGAGCTCTTATACTTTTATGTTTAGTGCTCTATGATTTTGACCCATATTTGTTTATCTGTGCAGCGACAGTGCAAGAGCCAACATCTACAATGAACAATCAGAGGACCGAGGCTACCCGCTACAATTACAATCACTGCGAATTGTGGAAGCGCCATACTCTAAAATGCGTTAACAACTTATTCTTACCGCTAAGAATATATAACATTTCTTGACCTTAGACACTGGGGCCGTCGGACCGGTCAGTCAGGGGGTAGACTGGTCGTAGATCCTTCTTTAATACGTCGGTGCAGTCCGTTCCTTCCTCTATAAATATTTATTTCTCTTCGACGAATCGAGATTTATAGAAGTAAATCAGATGAATCATAATACGAAAATCGAATCGTTATATCCGTCTGTTTCATGTTATGGAATAATTAAAGTTGACGAGCCTTACTAAATGTTAGGGACATGATAACGGTTTTAACTAGGGTTGCCAGATGTCCCGGATTTAAGGCTTAGTTTAAAATGTCCCGGTGGGACTGTATGTCCCGTATTCGAACCGTGTTCCGTTTTTTATTATTAAATCTTTAAATAATGTGTTGATCAACTGCTGACGCAAACGTGTAAAAAACGTGTTGATAATATATTTCATAAAATAAAACTCCAAGGTTCTCTCTTTTTATCTGAAATAAACTACAACAATTTCGAAGAAGCTGCGGAACAATTTAAGACGGACGAAATAAATATGGATTGCTAGTATCAAGAATTCTAAATAATCAGAAAGAACCTGAATATTGTTTATACAACTTCTGATTGCAAGAGTATGGGAGCGATTGAATCTTGGAAGAAAGTCATCAAAGGGTTTTCCCGTACCGAAATCTCTAACATTTTCCGAATTTTATCCTTCGTTTTTAGCATACCTAGCTCAAACTGTTCCTAATAAGTTGACTCACACACATTCCCAATAAGTTGACTGATGTGAGAAATAAATGTATCCCTAATTTAATAAAAAGCGAGTTGATAGCGGTTTTTAATTACGATTATAATTATATTGATTTTTATAAATATGTTAAACCAATAAAAATTCTTTGCTCTTCGGAAAAAATAAAAAAAACATATTGTGACTATATAATATTTTTTTTTTGTTGTCCCGGGTAAAAAACTAAATTCCCGTATTTTTTTGCCTATTTAAGCAATTGCCCCTTATAGGCTGAAAAAAAATCTGGCAGCCCTAGTTTTAACCCAACAAATATCTCGCTTGTTGTATAAATATTGTTTGGTTATATCTTTTACTGGTTACTGGAGTCCCATATGTCAAATCAAATGAACTCGAATCTTGCAATATATGCTTTACTACTACTTCAGACCATTATTTTAATAAGGACTATATCATGTTCACAAAAAATACATTAGTTGAGCTTGTATATGTACATCAGTTTATTAATGCATGATATTAATTTTTTAAGTAATAGCTACAATGATGAAAAGGTTTAAATAATATTAGAATATAAGCTTTATCAATAGATTTAAATATGATGAAATAAAACAATTTACTCTTAGGTCCGTCACTTTCTATTATTAAAAAGTTTTTAAATGTCAAAAAAAAATATTGAAATTGTAGTGATGAATTTCATCACAATGCGGTCATATTATAACTAATTATGCACAAGTATCACTTGATTTCTTTTACATATGCATCTAACTCTGCATCAAGTTGTTCAGCAGTTGGTACTGGCCGCTTTCCTCTTATTCCAGCTCCTCGTCCACCACGCTTTCCACCACGTCCACGAACATTTACTTTGTGAACATTGCCCTCTATAAATTAATAAATTATTAAGGCACTTTATTTATAAAAGTGAATTATTTGCAATACCATGCCAGAGAGTCAATAATTTACCTTTGTTCCCAGAATTTCTTCTCATTACTCTTCCTACTATAGGTTTGTTTCTAGGTTCTGCTCTCAATGAGCTAATTTCAGATGTTGCTAGTTGAATGTTCATTGCTCGACCATCAAGTGGAACACCATTGTACTGCTTCATTGCTTTTAATGCATCTGCTCTCCGGTTAAAGACTACATCAGCTGTACCTATAAAAAACAAATAATCTGATGAAAAAGAGTTCTAGAGACAGAAAGAACATTGACCAAGGTATTTTAGTATAATAACTTTATTCACATACCTAAAGATCTGCCAGATCTATCATAGTGCACTGCGGCACTTTTTAAAATACCGAACTCTGAAAACAATTCCTGGATATCCGAGTCTGAAACTGCAAAATCTAAATTGGAAACAAGCAGTTTGCTAGGTCCAGTCGATATTTGTGCACCTCTCTGAATTTTCATGGTACTGAATTCATTGAACATGTCATGTTTCCACGTACTGTTAACATCACCCTGAAATAGTTTCTCCTAAAATGCTATGCCAAATGCCCGCTGATGCCTCTGAGTTTGCACTCGTAACATGGCAAACATTGGTTGTACATAAATTGTTTTGAATATACATAAAGGTTTATTATTTACACATTGATAAGATATTAAACATTCTTCACTAGTAAATCACTTTTCACAGACACTGCATAACATGTTATTTTATAACACTCCAATTGTCGAAAAATTATTGCAGTCACATAGTATTTCCTTAGTTGAAATGTCCTCTCCAGTAAAGCACTTTTGCACTAACAATTTGCATCAAGGTCTTTCATAATGTAGCACTATGTAACTGCTAGCTGCTACTGAGGCGGATTGTTTTAAGGGGAAACTGCAGTAAAGTATGTACGTTAATATGAAGTACCAACGTAAAATAACATATACAATAATTTACGAAAATCTGCCAAAGTCAAATGTCCTTTGTCTGGCAGAAACATATGGCTATATGACGTATTTTTAGATTTTCACCTAATCTCGCTATTAAATTGGTAGAAATAGCTTGTTAAGTATGGTAACTAATATACCAGATAACTTATTCATTAAAATGCGCGCACTCTCAGGGAGCCAATAGCTCGCTTGTTCGCCATATTTATTTTTGTCAAACCAACGTAGCTTTATAAAGTAGGTCGCTATAATTTACCCTTGAATAATTTGTTGGTTTGGACACCCCACCACGATTTCTGCCACGCAAAGTGCCACCCGAACGGTTGCCTCGAAAGCCACCTCCTGCACCACGATTTGATTTTTTTGTATCCATTTTTCTTCCAGCACCTCCTCCTCTTCCTCCTTTTTTTCCAGCTTTAATGATGTCGTCCAAAGCCATATCAATTTTATCAACCATCTCTATATTGAATAAAACGTTTATACTTTTATTTTATTTGGTAATCTCTTCAAATTAGGCTGATAGTGAGTGCACAACAGCTGCTGCTTTAAACTTTTAGAACAAAGAAAAACCATAGACACTGACATAAATTATATAGAATTATAGACTGTCTGGTACCACAGAATCGGTAATCAACTAATCAGTGTTCAGTGATGCACCTACAGAATGTTCCCCTTGGACCAACTTGAAATTCCCCTAAATAATTAAACCCCTAGGTTATTTAAAATATACATTCAATAGAGGAGGTAGCAACGTTTTCGAGAAAGAATTTTAGGTCAGCTGATTTTGTGATATGTCTTCCTTCTTGCACTTTCGGTTAGAGTCTTGGCAATCTGGCTGGCGGTAGCGGTTGCGTTCTTTAGTGCGCATCCTATCTGTCCAGGTAATATCCTGGATTTCAAAAGCATTTTAAGAAACGTAATTTTTAATTTTTTGTTTTTAAATAAGTCTACCTGACATACTTTTTTTATTGCCAGACATTTTTCACATTGCTAACTATGTGCCAGACGCGATTTTAAGTTTCTTTTTTATAAAAATTTCAAAGTATTTTAGAATGTCTGTAATTTTAATATTATGTTATTTAAATATAAGAAAAACTAAAAATGAATTTGCCAGACATTAATTCGATTGTTAAGCCTTGAATTAAAATGAAAAAGTCATGAAAATGTGACAGATAACAACATTTTCATTACTCTGCTTATTACACCCAACCGTTGGAATGATCAATGAGGACTCTTATTTTATTAGCCAGCTGTTTACGGGTGTTAAATGTTAATGATTGACGCTCTGTGCAGATACTTATGTAATTAGTAATATGTAGTTGATGATAAAAAAGTATCATTCCAATACAATCCACAGTTTTTTTAAATTATTCACACAAGGGATAAAGAGAATAATAGAAAAAGTTGTAATGTTATAATAACTCATAAAGCATGTCTAAGTAATAGTTTAAAACACTTAATCATAATGTTAGTCTTAAGTATCAACAAAATTTAAGAGAAAAGTTTTCGGTATAGTTGTTTAAAACGTATAATTATGAAAATGATAGTAGTAGAGTAATATTTAAATAAATTATTCAATGTAATTGAGGTATTTGAGAGCAATTAAGAATATTTATAGTTTTTTTAATAATCTAAGCTAATATTTAATAAACGTATATTATATTAAATTAACATTACGTATATTAAGCAATATTAGTAGCTTATCTAATAGACATACGTCATCAATTGTGCTGCATAATTCAACGACCCTAAAATCCTTATGCATTTATACAAAAAACAGTTAGGACGCGCACGGGTTGCGGCGCAAAAATTTATTTTGCTTTAATGTCTTAAGTAAAGGCTACTCTTTAGTTAGAATACGTTTATTTGTTAGGAAACACGTCTCATATATCACAAAGTATCAAGTTTCAAATAATTACTAAGCGGAAATGTTTATTAAATCTTTATTTTAATCAACTTCGTATCGCTTTATGCACAGACATACAAGTATAAGTGAATGTAAATTTGTTTAAAATGAATCAGATACTAAAATTAGGAAAAAAGTGTCTCAGGTTCCCAAAAAATTATGAAACAAATATCACCACAAAAAATACGACGAATAAGATTCCAAGAGCTAAATCCTTACCGTTAATTGGTACAAAAATAGACTTGATAAAAGGTGGATTAGGAACAAGGTTTGTACCTATTTATTTTGATTGGTTCTTTTTTAAATTTTTATTTATTGTGTGTATGGAAAAGGATCTTGACCGAAATGAAGGCTGTTTTATTTTTTATTTTTATAACAAAACTTTCTTTTTTGTCTGAAATAGTTATTTATGACACGAAATCAGTAGAACTTAGTAAAATCACCAAAATTGAGAAGCCACTTTAAAAAGATAAAGACTAGAAAGACGATACATAATGAGTTTGTTATCTTTTTACTTTGTTCATTTTTTTACGTAAGTCAAAAATATCTACAACGGTATAGTGTACCTATTCTAATCCTTTAACTTTCATGGTCAATGTTGTAACTTGTACGTATATATTCAATACTACCGCACCTTCCAGACTTCACACGACTGGTCATGTTAAAATATTTTGGAAATAAATATACCTAGCTTATATTACTCCGAGGTAATGTAGCATTCTAATGGTGAAGAATGTTTTAAATGGATGTAGAACTTTTTGAGTGTATTTGTTTCATATCCCTATCCTTCCTCTGTAATATTTTTATAGAAAAACACTCAGCTCTGGTACACACCGAAAAAACTTTAACTTTTATATTCTATGATTAAAATTAATAAACTGAATAATATGCTTTTCATAGGTTACATGAATTTATTGATTTGCGACACCAAGAATTGGGGAATATATTTATGGAAAATTTTGGAACGACAGATTTATTATTTGTCAGTGATGCCGAGCTCATAAGAAAACTTTTTATAAATCTCGAAGGAAAATATCCTGGTCATATTCTACCTGATCCATGGCTTTTATATGAAAAACTTTACGGACAAAAAAGAGGGCTGCTATTTATGGATGGCGAAGAATGGTGGCAAAATAGACGAATTATGAATAAACTTCTATTAAAAGATAATGCCAATTCTTGGATTCAAGATTCTGTTACAAAAACAATTACTATTTTTATTGAACATTGGAAAGAAAGGTCGAAACACGGCATCGTTATAAATGACGTTGCGTCGGAGTTATATAATCTCTCTACTAAGGGTAATTTATTTTTACACTGGATATACTCTAAAGAAAATGGTCTTTCTTTTTTTATAAATATTATACTTTAGAAATTTATAAATAGTGTTATATAACAAGTCCGATCGTCAACAACAACCAAATTATTTTTGTACCACCAAAAGTCACTGCGAATTCATTTAATTTTTTTTTAAACAAATAATTATTGTTTCAGTTATAATCCAAGTATTAATTGGAAATACTGACCCACCACAAGGAAAACATTACGATGAATTACTAACCATGTTCACAGAATCGGTAAAAAAGATATTTGAAACCACAACTAAACTTTATGGTATTCCTGTAAACTGGTGCCATCGTTTTAATTTAAAAGTGTGGCAGGATTTTAAGGAATGTGTCGATTTATCTCTGCTATTAGGTAATATTTTTTCCAGAAAAGGTATAAATTTCACTCAAAATTGTAACTTACTGTTTCATATACTAGTATAATTTCAGGAAATAAACTTCTCAAAGAAATATTGGCAGTTAAAAATTCTAGCGGTTTAATAAAAAAATTAGGTGACGAAAAAATGGATGAAATAACAATGTCTAGAATAATAATCGATTTTATCATTGCTGCTGGAGATACGGTACAAAGCAAATTAATAATTTCATAGAGTTTATTTAATATTTATATATCGGAATATTCCTTGTGTACCTACATATTTTTTTAGACCGCATATACGTCGTTATGGATTTTTTATTTACTATCTCAAAATAGAAATGAGATTACTGAAATACGTTCGAAAAAACATACGTATATTCCATTTGTTATAAAAGAAGCAATGCGATTGTATCCAGTAGCTCCATTTTTGACCCGTATACTACCCGAGGATAGTGTTGTAGGAGAGTACTCAGTCAAAAAAGGGGTAAGTTTTTTTAATTACTACATGAATTAAAGCTTTCGTCAAAAACTATTATTTTCCATGAATGTAATAAAAATAAGATCGCAGAAAATTATACAAGCACCATAACACAATTATCTAAGAGTAGTGGTGATCTTCTTTTTTTTCAATAATAATATGTATAAAATTATAAATAGCTTTAATATTACTATAATACTATATTATAAGTATTTAAACAGTATAACTGAAAGTGCTACAATATTGATTTGAGATATATGTGGTTGATTTTGTAGAAATTAAATAATAATATTGCTTCTGCACTGACATACGTGATGATAGAGTCTGGCTGATGAAAGAAGATAACGAAAAGCGCGGCAAATTTAAAAAAAATTGTATGGTTTCCCTAAAAGTTTTGATATATTTTGTGGATTAAACTTACTTGATACTTGATTTTATTTTATAATTTTTTAAATTGATAGTAACTGTATCTCTATGATATTAAATACTTTACGTATTTAGTCTTTTAGTATTTGTACTTAAAATGACTAGCATTGCATGGAAAACTAAAACTATACTTATTATAAAACACATTTTTATTCAAAATAATCAAATCCTGGGAAAGAAACCAAACATTCTATCAAATAAAACAAAGTTTAGGCTATTATACCTGTTAACTATTCGAAAATAAAATATAATAGAAATAAAAATGAGTAATTGCATGAAGTATCAAGACAATAAATCATAATCTAAGAAATAATCATATCATAACCTAAGAAATTCAATGACATTCTGTTGCCATCCGAAAGTTTTCATAAATTCAATTATATTCTTTCATTAGCCAGACTGGTTCTGGTTCTAGTTGCTGGTTGTAGTTTCGTGTAATATTTTTATTTTGATTAATAGTGACAGTTTCGTATAATAACATTTACTTGGTGTCAAAGTATATGTCTGCTGTTGTAATTTGTACATATTCTATCTCGCTGTCTATGCAGTCAGATCATTGGCACTTGGCAGATACATACCAAGTGTTGCCAAAAGATTGACAGTGTTGTGTTTATAAAGTATATAGCATGCACAAGTGACAAAATATCAAATATGTAATTTAGGCAGTAGCCACTAGCCAGTATGTGTATTGTGTATTTGTAATGCAAACTTACCATGGGTAGTCAAATAATTTGTAAATATTTAATTAAATTGAGAAGACCAAGCTATCACTCGTGTAGCGGGCTTCTTTCTATCCGAGAAGAAAAACTAAATAGACCTGATAAACTGATTAATGCTAACCTAAAAATTGTTTTCATAAACCAAAAAAGGAATTTTTCACTAGAACCTTTAATTAAATGGCAACAAGAAACTTATATGAATATTTCAAACAGTAATCTAGTAAATTTTATGCAAGATGGGTTACTTAGTTTTCATGAAGCATCTGGTCTCACTTGGTGGTCAACCATTGTAACTTCAACTTTATTAATTAGAGCATGTATGACTCTCCCACTATCAATTTACCAAAATTATATATTAGCCAAAGTAGAAAACATTGGTTTGGAGCTTAAAGACTTAGTTAATGAGTTAAAAAAAGAGACTGCAATGGCAAGAAAAGTTTACAATTTAAGTGATAAGCAGACAGTGATTTTATATAAAAGGTCACTTAAAAAGCAATGGAGAAAACTTATAGAGAGAGATAATTGTCATCCATTAAAATCAACAATAGTTATTTGGTTTCAAATCCCTCTTTGGGTGTGCATGTCATTTGCAATGAGAAATTTAGTTAACATGCATCCTCCAACTCCATCTGCATTGGTTACCTTTATGGAACTATCTACTGGTGGTATAGGGTGGATACCAAATTTAACAGAACCTGACCATTCATACATTTTGCCAGTTGTATTTGGTTTGACAAATTTGGCTGTAATTGAAATACAAAAAATGTCAAAATTGAGAGAGCCATCAAAATTACAGAACATATTTACAAATGTTTTTAGAGGATTTACATTAGTAATGATACCTGTTGCTGCAAATGTACCATCATGTCTATGTTTGTATTGGGTTACATCGAGTGTCTTTGGATTGATACAAAACCTATGTCTACTATCACCATCCCTAAGAAGAAAGTTGGGGATACCCTTGGTACCAAGTGAACTTGAAGATCCATACAGACATCTAAAACAAGAAATTAGCTTTAAATTAAAAAAGATACTGCCTAAAAATTCATAGTATTTTTCTTTAATAGATTAATTAGAAATCAAAAGTGAGTTTTTTTACCAATTTCAGACACCAATCATTGCATCAATATACACTTCTGGTAGAAATGAACAGTATTTCAGTAAACCTGAAGAATTCTTACCCTACCGTTGGGATAGATCAGATGAGAGAAAAGGGAAATTAAAGAATCATATTCCCTTTGCATCCTTACCATTTGCCCTTGGTGCTCGCTCTTGTGTAGGAAGGAAGATAGCTATGGCTCAACTTACAGAGCTTATTTGGCAGGTAATAGTTTTCTATGTTTAGATAAACATAATATATTTTTTATTGTCTTAAAACTTTAAACAAAAAGACTTGTCTATTATACTCTGATTTTTAATTCTTTATAGATTTGTTTCATTTGATGAAGAAGATTTATTATATATCAATACTATAAATTATTTCTTTGACTTACAATGTCTCCAAATTGTTGCAGAGATCTTGGGTTTAAATTGCACTACCATTAAACACTTTCTAGTTAAAGTAATATAAAATATTTTGTTACAGGTTGTGGATAACTTTGACTTTAGATGTATGAATGGTCCAAGTATAAAACCAATTACTTCACAAGCTTTAATTCCTAACAAAAACATTGAATTAAGTTTGAAAGTCAGAAATGCTTAATACAGTTATCATTCTGTTTTACAAATTAGTTATAGGAGATTAATATTAAAACTCTCATATATAATCCTAACTAGATTTTATTATATAACTTTCTGTACAAGTTTTGTATATTAGTTTATATACTCATTTAATTAATAATTGTCTTATAATCATGGCCTTAACATCTTCCAACCACTGGTCCTTGTAATCTAAATCAAGAATATTTTTAATACATTTATGTCTGTTTTGTTCATTCATAGTTCCTGTTAACAAGTATGCTAATGCCTCTACACAGAGAAAACCAACCCCATCTTGTAAGGACCAAATATAAATTTTATCTGCAGTATCAGATGTCAATTGGAACTGTATAATAGCACTACATAATAGGGTCTTTATTCTCTCAAACAAAAATCTATCAGCCAACAGAAGCACCTCCAAATTTGTTTCTAAATTCTCACAGAGAGGGAATACTTTAATATCACATTTAATTTTATTTAATCCACAATGTAAAAGTGTTAAAAGATATTCAAGTGCTTGTTTAGATACTTTTTTGAGGGTAACACATTTTTCTGAAGATTCTTTGAAAGATCCCGTAAGCATTACTTTGAATACTTCAGAATGTTGACACAAAAAGTTTTTATTTGCTTTAACTGTTGACTGATCATCTAAAACAAATACCACAATATCTTCTTGAGAAAGGTTGTCTAATATTGGATCATAACTAATTGGAACATTATCCTTGTAGCGATTCTCTAAAAGTTTAGGATCTCGTATTTGAAGATTTGTGGCTAACTTAGCTAAAGCTGTAATGCAATGTTGGATATCTTCTGTTAAAGTTTCGGATAACATGGAAAAAAGTACATCCAATGCTTCACAATCCAAAAAGTACTTCTTTAAGATTTTTTCTGACCTGTAAAAATAAAAAGCCTTATGCAAATTTTTGGTTAGATGCCGACGCATAATGACTGTTGAGAATCTGCTAGTAGTAATGCTGTCACAATCACGTCTAATTGTCAAATTTCATAAAGATAAATGGTTTAACAACGCCTAAAACATGACTTAAGTATGATGGACGTTTTAGAATACAGTCCTAAAAACAGATCCGGTAGATTCAGAAACTTCCTTAAAACAAAGGTGGAGTTAGTTGCTCAGTAAATTAAATATGACACTCAAAGTAATAAATTGAGTGTGTTAAAAATACAAATATTTTTAATTATCTTCATAAATTACATACCTTATTATGTATGGTAAAGTAAGAGATAATGTCTGTTTCATATCTGAAGTACCCTTTAGTAAATGATAACTAATTTCACCAATACCATGACTTGATTCTGCCACAATTGTTACTTGCTCCAGTAGTTTTGAACCTAGTTTCAAAAGCTGAAACAAGAAGTTGATATGATTATAAATTCATTGTAGTTTTTTAGTCTAGATAATTTGTATTTCACAATTTATTACACTACCATTGAAAGGTTAAAATAATATTTTTTACTCTTACTTGTTTACACTGACGACATTCAGTAGGTGGGTGTTTTGAATTAACTGACATATTATGTAATCTAATCACGAATCTATGCTTAAGTATGCTTATAAGACATAAAGAATTGCTGTAACAGAAAGTATTACAAATATTCAATCAATTAATTAAGTTATAATCTTATAATAATTAATGAAATTATCAAAATAGGTCACTATGGTTCATACTTTGTTAGTTAAGTTGTATAGTAATAGACTATTGTAAGCATCTTTAAAATAAAACGTAGGCTTATAAAGGGTGTCTCAGCGGCGATTTTAAACTTTAAATATTTATAAAAAAAAAATTGTATTTGTAATTTTATAATTGCAGTAAATTATAATGCATTAGTACGGATTTAATGTACGGAATATTACACCGTCACGATGTCTTCCATCACTGTGAATGCAGTCTTCAAAGCGAACTACCGAATTTATAGAGACACGCCGCAGGACGTCAACTGATAGGATTTTCACACACTTCTGTCGTTATTTAGTCTTCAACTGCTCAAAATTCGTAAAATATTATAAACTCTTGCTTTGAGCCCCATAAAAAAAGTCAGCTGGGGCTATTTCAGGAGATCTGGGTGACCACAATATGTCACCAACGCGGCTTTTTTCGGAAACACCGCTTTTAGTCTGTCTATGGAGACCTTAGCTGTGTGGGCTGTGGCCCCATCTTGCTGAAACCATACACCTGACGTGTCAATATCCTCTTCTTGCAGCTGCGGTACAAAAAATTATGAAGAATGTCATTATACCACTCGCTCGTCTCTGTAACCGTTGCAGCTCGGTCATTCTCGAAGAAAAATTGCACGATGATTTCTTTGCCGATATTGCACACCATACTTTGGGGCTGTGTAATGCTTTCTTTTTGATGTTTTTCTTTTGTATTGCTTGATGACCAGTAACGGGAATTTTGACGATGGACGTACCCTTCGAGGTGAAAGTGTGACTCATCACAAAAATAAACATAGTCCATCCCATTTTCCTCTGAAAAAATCTCTAACATCTCCTGACAATAAATTATTCGATGATTGTAGTCTTCTGGTTTCATTTTTTGGACTATTTGGATCTTATAAGGATGTAATCTTAAGTCTAAGGCCAAAATTCGTTGAAGACTTGAACGGTGGAGGCTCAAAGAGGCAGCATATTTTCTAACTGATCGTCGAGGGTGCTCCGCCGACCGCAGCGGCGACGCGGTCGATGGTTTCAAACGATTTCACAGGTTTATTTCGCTGGCAAATTGAATGATTTAGTAAACATCCTGTCGCTCTGAACTTTTCTATCCACGACTTAATTAACTGAATGCTAGGGGCGTCACTTAAACGGCGGATTTCAAAGCGAGTACAAAACTAGGGTTGGGCTTCACTCAACGAAAACTCATTGTAAAAGTACGCCTCTACTTCGTACGCGCGGTGCGTTCCAGACCACTGCGACAGAGCGATTAAAAAATCCGCACTCGTCACCTATCGAACGCTACCACTCCCCTCCCGCTAGCCCCGCGAGCTACCGCGAAATTCGTGTTTAAAGTTTAAAATCGGCGCTGAGACATTCTTTATAATGGTCTACCACAGAGTTTATATTGTTTCTAAACGGTATAATAACCAGCTCTATATTCAATATTTTATTCAATAGTACTTGGAAAGAACGAGGCTGCATTATGATTATACTGTTTAAACTTTAAATATTTCTGTAATAAAGACATAAAAAATATAGGACCACGTTTTACAAAACAAAGAAAACCATTCTAAACGACATACCTAAGTATCCTGGCTATAATTCTTGCAGCTCTGCCTGTCGGTCGCCTACATCTCTGTACATAATCAAGTAGGGCATTCATAGATTCTCGACCAGTTAAAAGGTCTAAACTAGGTGACATGTCATCTTGACTCTCAATGCCTGTACCAGCACCATGGGATACACGAAACATTAGAACTAGTATACACATTATGCCAGAGGTCTTGGTTATGGTAACTTTTTTATCATCTTCTGAAAAGAAATTGGATCATTGTGTAAAAACAATATTATTTTGAAGCACATAGCATCACTGACCAAAGAAAACGATCAAATGTTTTAAATATAAAGTTCTTCAGGCATATTTTTTTTTATAAACAACAGGGCGCGTACGGACTGAGCCTCATCTGATGTAAAGTGATAGCACCGCCCATGGACAATTAATACCAGAGGGCCCGCGATTGCATTGCCGGCCTTTTAAAAATTGGTACGCTCTTTTCTTGAAGCACCCTAAGTCGTATTAGTTCGGATATACCTCGACGACTCTCTATGGTAAATGCGGCAGAAGATGCATAGACACCCAAAACCAAATTTCAGACACCCAAATTCGAACCGCTCTTCGTTGAATATGGTCATGGTCACGGCTAACTTATTAAGAAGATACATTTACACAGGAGATATTCATCATATATACATGGATGTTGTAAAACCACAACATACTTCAAAGTTGAAATGTACAAACTGTAGCTTAGCTGTAGTGTAAGTTTCTCGCCTATTCATAAAAATGTATCAGTGAAAGCTACCCATATATCTTCTATTCATTTTGCTACATTACCTTGTAAAAACATTAAGCCTGAATTTATTCTATATTATTTTGTTCAGTAGGTGACATCTCATAATAATGGTAAGCTTTGGTCCCACGTAATATATTACCTTTATTTGGTGCCTCATTATTGCTTTCTTCATCTTCCATTATAAGTTCCTCTAAATCATATGCTACTTGTTCGGGATCTAATCCAGGTGTAATAACAATACTATCATCCCTCTCATCTTCACTATCGCTACATACTGGTGAATAACGGCCCGACACTTCAGAGTCTGAACTATCTGAAACATTTCATTATTATAAAATAGGTGGGTACTTCTTGGAAAATAAAGGATATAAAATATTGAACAACAATTCAATTAAAATTTTGGCAATACTACTATATAGTATAAATATTTTATTCTAAACTTACTATCTTCAGTACTAAGAGGAGAAGCTGGACCAGAACTGCTTGGACTCCAAGGAAATTCCACCCTATTTGGTGAAGTAGATGCATCAGTGCTACTAGATGCTGGACTCCAATCCCAGGCACTCCTCTTACCATGTGCCTGATCTGGACTCAAACCTGACCAATTTCCATCAGAGTATGGAGACAATGGACTCAAGTCTAATCTATCAGGAGAATTCATTCGGGTAAATTGGGGTGATATAGGTTCAGGACTCTTTGGCTCCCAGTACACACCAGCAGACCAATCCTTTTTCGCCATTTTAATAATTTTTGGCTTCTGCAAATTTATAACTATATTTATAGGCCATGATGATTATGGTATGTATTTAAAATTTTATTGACTTACCTTTTTAAAATTTTTTGGACTTGTCCTACCACGCTTAAGGCCTCTTCGCCGTAAAGGCGAAGTAGATGCAGGCACAGAACTGTCATTATCACTGTCATCTGATTTATCACTACCTATAGCATCAATAAACCCAACTATCATGTTATCTCTTTCTATTACAACCTTAAGGTCATCTACTGTCTCTGTCAGTTGGTTTTGTTGCAAATCCATGCATAATTCATTAAGTTTTATATTATCAGCATATTTCTGATTCACTTCTCTCTGCTTTTCAATACTTTTTTCTTTAGTTATGTGATTATGTTCATACTCCATACTACTTATATAGGCTGTCAGTTTTTCAGTTAAGAGTGTTATTAAACCTTCTCCAATGAGTATTTGAAATGCTGTAAAAGGTAAACATTTATATTAAATTAATAAATAAAGAAGAATGTAGGTGTTAACATGTTAAGTGCAGAATCGAAGTGCTTGGAATGATTGTTCTATTTGTACTTTATAATCTCTAGAATCTTAACTTTAAAGCATAGGTCATATATTACCTGTGTCATCAAAAACATACTGAAGGAGTGCATGTAAAGCCCGATTGTTTACCCTGGCTGCTGCAACAAGTAATGGTAAGCCACCACAATGTCGTAAACGAGATCTATTAACAGATTCTCCACTTAACTGAGCTAAGGTTTTAACAGCACCATCTGGCCAACGTGACAAATCTTAAACATAAAAATACTGCTTAAACATCTACACCTTACTTATATTTGTTATGTCCAGAGTTCCCATTGGATAATAAATTCAACTATTGTTTCAACCCTTATTTACCTGAATTTCTTTGTAAAATACTGACAAGGCATTCAACAAGTCCAGCAGTCCCTAGCAGTGGCCTGCATACAGACAGGTAACAAAGATTCATGAGGCATTTCAAAGCTAATGATTCATTTGTTTTTGTCAAAGCAACTAGACATTGATAGCCTCTTCCATCACCTTGTAACTAAAACAATCAATATATTAAATTCCTTATTAACAACAACAATTTAATGTTTTTATTTATCTTGTTTATAAGAAACTTTATGAGTTTAGTATAAAGAGAAATTACCTGTTCAGCACATTGGGGAATTGAATATGTTGTAAAATATCCTAGACATTTAAGTATACCAATTATAAGTTCTTCTTGGCTCCTCCCAGGCTCCATAATAACATTATCTAAATTTGTGGATTTAATAAGACCAATAGATTCACATTCAGTTGTCAACAAAATTGCAACACATCTAGCCACATTTAAGCTGAGCATTTCATCACGCTTATCTGTTATCATCCATAGTTGTCTGAAAACAGATAGTATTTTAAGTAATAATAGTAATCAATATTTACTTATTTATTCCTCGTTTTTACAAATGAAGTCATACCTGATTGCTCTAACAGCCATGGTAAGAGTTGGATTTGATGTACTTTTATCCCTGCTTTCTATGAGAGAAACCAAAGCTTTTACAATTCCATGATTATGCAAATTTTCTGCATTAGACTTTGATTGTGCCAAATTACCAACCATCTTACAAGCTCTCCCAAGAATACTGTCTCTACATACAGTATTTAGAATGCATACAAGTGGGCCAAACGTATTTAGTTTTCCAACCTAAAGAATAATGGAATAATAAAAAAACTAATCTTGTAATATACTTAAGTAAGAATATTTGAAATAAAATAATAACAAATGTTTAAAATATAAGGGATATAAATAATACTTTTTGAATTATTACCGCTAGGCTGCACTTTTCATCGAGGCAAATATTGCCTAGAATACTTAATGTAACATCAAGAATGCGTTCATTAGGTTTTCGTAAATGCGGTATTAGACATTCTAATCCTCCACACTCGCGAAAAAGCCTTGTTCCTTTTTCGGATGTTATAACGGAAGACCGAATTTTTGTAAGAGAATCCTGAATTCGACTAGACGAGGAAGATTTAAGTCCGTCAATGATAGATTGCAAATAGTTTTTATCCATCTTAACATTTACATTTAATCATATTATTTAGTAAAGAATTAATAATTGTAGATTGTAAATAATTATATTATTTATTGATTATTAATTTTAATATTTTTATACATATATATTTCAAATTTGATGTTCGACACTGACATGAGTGACAAGCTGTTAGTGTCATTTGACAGCTAACACCGGGGGTATGTTCCGATATACACTGCGACCACTGTACAGAGTACCGTCAATTTAGTATACTGTGAAACCGTTTCTCTATAGCCAGCTATACTGCTGGGGGTCTAGCCAAGATGGCTTAACAGTAGTGTATGTAGAAAGTCGAAAACTAAATTTGTATGAAAATGACAGCTCGTGTCGACAGTCGGTAGCCTAGGCCCTAAAGGCGTGAGTCGGGATACAATAAGCGACGCCATGACAGTGCTACGAAAAGACACACATTAACGCTTACGCTATTCGGTAGCCAACGGCCAATTAATGTTTCGGCAGTGTAGAAAAAAACGGCGTTTCTCCGCCATGTTTTAGCGTGATCTCAAAAGCTGCTGTTTGCAATAATTCAGTACAACTATCGCCATCTTTAATGGCTACCGTTTTAAAAACATGTCATATATTGGACATTTTAACGAAATGGTTTTAATTTGTTATCTGTCTTTTTTTAACGTTCTCGTGTAATTATAATAATTTAAACTAGAGTCAATATTTTTAAGTTAAGAGTTTTAGTTTTTCTATGAATCAATGCGAGGATAACATAATAGACACAGATAAATATGAAAATATCAAGAAAATCAGCAAATTAGTAGAGGTAAATCCTAGTTATATTGGATATCTTTTATTTTTCTTTAATTTGAAAAATACATATACCATTTAATATTGCTTATATTATGTAATCACAAAGTAAAATGATTGTACATATTATTTGTATATTTCAGATGAGAAAGCAGTCACTAATGAACATTATTAGAAGTTCTAAATATATTTTATTGTAATTATAATAGAAGCTAATGATATAATATTGATTTAAATTAATCAAATAAAGTGGATTTTTACTTCATGAACTTTGGAAATATAAAATATAGTGAGCAATACTAAGTACTTAATGGTAAGCAGATATTTTCTTTAATTATTTACTAAGTTAATATACTAGAGAAGTTATTATAATATTGTTAATGAATGAGAAGTTTTAATTCAAGTCCTTTGGGAGTTACTGACATTGTTTGGTTATTAAAAACTTTAATTGACAATAAGCAGCAAAGTGACAAATTAAGTATATTTTTAAGTTTAGAATGAAGTAAAGACTTTTAATATTAAAGTTACCTATTGATCAAAGTACTAACTAAAATATTTTATTTTCAGAAAAAGACAACTAAAAGTATTAAAAAAACCACAAATGGACAAGTTTTATTAAAGTCTTATCTTTTAATTAATTAAAGTGTTATATTATGTACCTGAAAATGAATTTGATAATGGGGAACGAAGCATTTTATGAATAATGTAAAAAATAAGACAAGTGGAGTATGAAATAATGGTTGGTTAAGTAACATTACCTCAAGAACAGGAAACAGTAACTGAAACTATGTTCTTCCACATTTAATCTTAATAAGTTCAGCAGTTTGAATGTTAATGAGATATTATTATAAACAAACTGCATTTGTAGATTTTGGGAAGAATTATATCTTTACAATAACTATTATTATTTACAATTGTTGTGTTAAGGAAACAATCACTATTTTTTTAATCGCCCAGGATGTATTCATAGTAACTGTAGGTATCATAGTAATTTTATGAAATCATCACAACATCTAACGTTAGGTTTTATGAATTGAACAATTTTTTGTATATAACAGCACACAAACAAGATATTGACATTGCTGCAAATTAACACTTACATTAGTTAATTATCTACATATATGAATACATCATTAGGTAGTAATGCATTTAATTTGGTGCACCTGCGTGTGTTCAGTAGTAATGTCTGTATTGTTTAATAAGTTGTTACATATGCTTATTTTTCTATGTAGACTGCATTATGTTAAGGAAGATATTTGGTGCCTTATTTTAATAAAAAATAACCATAACTGAAACATTTTTATTTTGCTGCCTGTTTGTTTAATATTCCTAACTATTAGTAGGTATGGGTAATTCATATATGCATTATCTGTATATTCTTGTAAAATAAACTAATATTGTGAACCACTTTAATGGCTTTTCCTACTAAAGAAGACATAGGTAAATTACCAAAAATAAAACTGACAAATACATAACATACAATGTTTATTCATTTCTTACTGAAACAGATTTTGCATTTACATATTAACTAGTAGCAAATCACTGATATAACCAAAAGTTAATTGACATAAATATTAACTTAAAATCAGCATCAAACTTAAATTTATATCTATTATATCTAAGATGTTGGAGCATCAATATGGAATCAAAGGTTGATTAAGGGTTATAATTTCATACCAGACTAAGTTTCTATTTTATATTTTTTATTAATTCCTCTTTTCATTTCATTGAGTAGGTACTTGCTGTTTTTCAATTCTCACTTTCTAAAAGTATAAATATATTATAAACAATCAACTTTTATGACTCTAACTTAAACTGAAATTGTTTGTTGGACATAAACAGAGATAATTCCAACTAGTAGCAAATCACTAATAAAATCTACACTTATATATAAATCTGCTTTCAAATTGACATTAAAAATGTTCAAGCACAAACACCAAACCTAATTAAAGCTTAAATCAAACTCTAATTTCAGTGATCACACTAGTCTACGTTTTTTTCTATTGTTTTTTAATTCCTTGGACTTTATCAACTTCTAGTCAACCTTATTTTCACTTTTTATTTATCAATCCACAGTACTATTTTTATTGTTTCTTCTAAGCGGTAACAAAATATGTTGCTTCTTCATTTTGTAGATTAGTTGTGAGGTCAAATCCTAAAAATATCAAAGTATGAGTACTACTAATTATTATATATCGCGATTATGCAATTTCAAAATATTGTATTTATTTGTAGCCTTAAATTTCTGAGAAAACATGAAACAAACCATAATTAATTTAAACATGCAATTAAAATTCATATATTCACTTTGCACCTTCCGTAAATTCCACTTAAATCGAAAATTGTTCCGACCTTGCTGACATTCTCATGTCCCTTTTGTAGCTTCCAATTGCAAATTTACAATAATATTGTAAAGTTTTAACTTTTATTTGTTTATAAAAGTGACATTAGGAATACATTTAATCCAGAGACAATATGACGGAATAAGGTGCTACGAACAGCAGCTCGCATCTACGCTGTCGACTTTGCGGTAATGTATCGACATGTCTCTTGGCTACGAACGAAGCGTTTTCGACAATACAATTACGCAAAAGCGGTAGTGTATGTAGAATACTTTTCGACACCAATATGGCTAGACCCCCTGGTTACAATTTAAAACGGAACGCTCAACGCAGTCCAGTATACTAGTCAGCTTCGTTTTTCGACACAGTTTTCAAATGAGTGCATCAATGTTTTTCAATTCAACAAGAAAAACTATTATTGGAGTATTATCGCATTAAAAAAATCTATATTAATATTAACTGTCAATTGAATTAATACTACAAAGAAAGTAAGTTAGAATTTTAAATGTTTGTTATTAAACTGTAAGTTATATCAGCCGTTAGGCATTCAAGTGGTTTTGATTGATCACGTGATCAAAGCACTGCGAGTACCTTACCTCGAAAACGCCAGTGCTCGCAGTAGAAGTATAGCGGGGATTTGTGACGTCATATATTTCCCTAGGACGCTGCGGCTGTATACTGGCAGTCCATAGCGGAACGAATTTTTGAACAGTGGGAGCACTATACAGTACTCGCAGTGTATATCGGAACATACCCCGGATGTATATTTGGTAAATCACACATTGATAATATATTTTACATTCAGAGGATTTTTTTTTAAATCTAATTTAGAAGAGGCAAGTAAAATCCTATAGTCGGTACGTCTAAATAGAATTCCTTCTTCTTTGTTTATTAGTTTTTATGCGTTGATGATTTGGGTCTCATTTCCGAATCTTCTCTCCGAACGTCTCTCTCCTGGCGAGTTCTATTGAACCATATAGGAAGTAAATATTTACTTGTATATGGGAAAGCCTTTGTCGACATATAATATATTAATGCTAGAGAGAGAGTTTTATGATGGTGTCAGATACGACATTTTATCTGATGGGGTTAGTTTGTAGCGAATCGTAGATACGCACTTAAAATGTACATACTCTTTTGTGTAGTATTTTCTATAAGATTTTGATGTATGTGTTAACATAAAGATATTAGGACACTAAGAAAAGAAGAAAACAGGCGTCATTCAGAACGGACTTTTAAGACGAGCGATATTCATGTTTTTTCCCTTGAGCGTTTCTATGTGAATATAAATTAATTACTGTTTTTTGTGAAGAATAAACCAATTAACAAAGATAAAAATGGGTTGTGATTTATAACAAGATAGAACATCCCATAAGTTCAATAGGGTTGTGTTCTATTAAAACAAAAAGTAGGTTGCAATTGGAGATAATTAAATTTGCTACCTAAGGGCACAACTACATTAACGTACTCAATAGATTTATGGGCACCAAAAAGACATTGGATTCAAATGTGTAGGAAGACATGTAAAATACCATATTATATATAAACACCATGCCATACATTACATCATTTTCTAAAATAAAGTTGAGAGTTGCAGGCTGCAGCATATAGTAGTAGCGCCATTTGTTGTAACGAATATAATATTATGATAGGTATTCTTCTATGTCTTTGGATAGAATATGTAATAAATAATAATATACTTTTTCGAAAGTCAGCCATATATTGACGTTTTCATCTACGGAGTCATAGAAGACAGCTGACAGTTGACAGTTTTATAAAATTTAGGAACAAAAAAAATCGTTTGCTTGGTTTGCTAGCTATGTGACTATGTCAAATAGTTTAAGTTGTATTTTGTATTTTTAGGAAAATTGTGATTGCAACTGTTCTATTGTAACATAAAATTGTCATGAAATCGTTTTCTGAGAGATGAGTGTCTTTGGGGATTTTCAACGTGTGTGGGTGCAACGTTTTCCAGACAGTACTTTACCAGCAGCTTGGGAGGAAGATGTCAGAGCCAATTTGGCTAAACATAAACAGAAAGTCGCTATATTACGAGAAGAGCTTGAGAAGGAGGAATTTTACGTGGAATACCTTGAAACATTACTATCAGATGTAGAGAAACACAAGGCAGCCTCTCTGCCCAGTAAAGTGGCGCCGCCCTCAGGTACTGACACGAGCGACGATAAGACTTTTGATAGCAAGCAGGTAATTACTAGTAATTAATAAGAAGTCTAATATCTCCCCAAAACATACGGGAATGTACATAAATAAATACATATCTTTAATGCACTCTATAATTAAAAAAGGGTTGTTTTAGTATTCTTTGAATACATTTTTTATTATGAATGATTCATGTATTATTTATTTTTCTGATAGGGTTCCAATACTAATTCTTTATCTAAAAAAAGTGAGGGCAGTATTAGTAATAAAAGTGATGACTCAGCTGAGGGGTTAGATGTAGAGGAGGAAAAGGTGCCTTTACGAAATAGACCTATAAACTTTGCTGAAAGAAGTTCTGTTAACCAATGCATCAATGAGCTCTCTTCCAATCTTGCTGCAGAAGCAGCTAGACGGCGTTGTAATAGTGAGATTGTGCAGAGAACTGAAAAAGAAGATAATGGTAATGTTTCTTTCGATACTACTATTACTTTTACAAAAGTACCTCTAATAAGAAATTCTAAATGTAATTGCAAATATTGCTCTAAGTTCTAAAATAAAATCTCTTTTATATTACCAATAAATTATATTTATTGTGTATAATATTGTGGTAGGTGTTGAATCAATAAATTTCATACAAGCTAAGAACCGTCCAGCATCACAAGGTGGTGATTTTGTAACAGTGATTGAGGTGAATGGCCTTAAAGCTGCTGAGAATGCTGCCAAGAAACAAGACGAGTCACCCCAGACCTCTGAAAGTAGTTCAACTGATGCTGCTATTGCTTCTAAGAAAAAAGTACCACCAAAGTAAGATAATTTTATACCTGTTCTTTTCTGTTTCATTTTGAGATAATTTTGTTCATAAACAATAATCATTTTAGACCCCCACCAAAAGTATTCAGCCGACGAGGTGCTTCTTTACCAGAGAGTGGCTTACCAGAGGACAGCCCTCCATCCAGCTTGGGCAGGAGGATGAGGAAATCTGATTCAAGAGAATCTATTGCTAGTCGTGGGTCTACACCATCTATAAGTGAAAGAGTGTGTATTTTATTTTATTTAATGGGATACAAGTTGAACAATCACGAATCAGTGAAAAAATCTATTTCACTTATTTTCAATGTTTTTTTATTCATTTTAAATTTCAAATAATCTTTAACTTTCGTCCATACAAAGATATGCAATTTTAGGGATTAAGAATGATTATTTTTAGGTAAAAAGCTATGAGTCAATAAATTCACTGTCATCTGAGAGGAAACGTTCTGGTGGAGCAGCTACACCTCGATCTATTGATGAAGAAGTTACATCAACTACTCCAGACTTTCCTGAAGGCAGTGATGATAAATCTCCACCGATTTCTCTTGAGAGTATTCCTGCAGTTGTTCGTAGCTCTGAGGATGAACCCTATTATGATCAAGTGCCAGTGGACATAAATGATGGAGAATATGTTTATATACAAGCAGGTATGTTATACCTTTTTTTAATTACTGAAAGAGTTATTCGTTTTAATTTTTGATATAATGTTTGATACATAATTTATGTAAGTGATATTACTACTAATCATACTTTGATTGGGATGCTGTTTACCTTCTACAGAAATATATATATATACTATTAACCAGTACTATATCATACCTATCAATGTTGTACTATTTTTTTTTGCTTTAAGTGCCAACAAATTTTTATAATTTTATTCTATTTTATTGTGTGCTTGTATTATCTTGTATATGTTTTAATTGTATTTTTTAATTTCTATTTTATTTTTCTGAAACTTGTTTACTTTAATTGTCACACATTTTAGATGTAAGATTTTGTAAAATAATTAGTAGATTTAGTACTGTGTGTGATGTCGTAAGCTTAATAACTAAATAAATAAGGGCTTTAAATAATAGATAACATAGAGTATGTTTTACTTCTTTGGAGGTTGTATGATTTTACCCTTATAGGGGGTGCAGGATCAAGTACAGAAGATGGCTCGAGTGGCACTAGCACCCTCGCGATGGTACCTAGTGCCCCTACGGCCCCTTCAGCGCCAACAGCCCCTGTCGCACCTGATTCACCTTTGTGCGCGACGGCTCCTAACTATGTCAACATACATTATTTCATACAGTAAGTTTTATTATTCTTAATATATTTTTGCGTCTTTTCATAACATACAAGTAAAGGTCTAGTTTTTATGATATATATGATTAATTATTATTGACACAATACCTAGTAGTAGAATAAAAAAAATATCATTTTCTAAGTAAGGTCATGAAGCAATAGTAATAAGTACTGGTAATCAGGGCTTAATATTGCGATTTAATACACTTTCCAATTTTACTACAGTTAAATAACGTTTACAACGTCATTTCTAGAGTACCTTCTAGTCAACTGGGCCAATAATTGAATACGTTATCAAATCCTATGATATAATAAGCTGCGAATTTGCTTGAAATTAGTTATGAAGCCTATGCCAAAGGAATAACTATGAGCATGTATTTTTCATGCGATCAGTCATGTGCTATATATTCCAAAGAATATTAATATGAAAATACACTATATTATTTTTATTTTAGTTTTTGATTTAAACAGATTATAAAAAGATTTTATTGGTTAAAAACATATAGTTTCTAATACGTTCTTTACATTTTACGCAACCTTTATATTTATAGTACAAACATAAATGGAATAAATGTACTGTAACATTCCCTATTGTTATCCGCACATTGGAATCGCATTAGCTGACATCATCAGAGATAAGAATTTGACTCACAACTTTATTACTCTACAAACCTAATATGTTTGTAACAAAACTAGAATAATATTATGAGTCGTGTAGCTCGAGGCGTCAGACAGAATTTTTTTTTACCCTGATTATTTTTAATTAACATTTTTCCTCCGGACTGACGAATATACGATTTCCGGACCAAAAAAATTGAATAAACCTTTAGTTTTATTATTATAAAAAAAAACAAAGTGGTTTGCATGAAATAGGCATGTCAAATTTATAAGTTACCCGAAACTAATAGCAAATTATAAGATCTTAAATAATAATAATTATAGTTTTTCCTTATTACTAGAATCTAAACCCAACTTGGCAAAATATATGAATCATTTTCGAGTCAGTTATTTAGGCATAAAATAATTGTGATGAGTAACCAACTAAATTAGTTGGCCATTCACCTTGAAGTAAATTAATATTGTTCTCTATAAAAAGGAAATTCCACTTCCACAACTTTAATACTTACTGTTACAAAAACTAATTCAGAAATATAGTTAATTGTTCTTTAGATTTATTTCTCCGTTTAAGTACCTACTCGACTAAAATGATACCATTATTTTAGTCTTTTTGTATTACACGACCTGTATAATGTCAACGTATATATTGATTGGGAAGATTTACTTGTCCGGAATATGACATGTTAGAAATTATGTCGAGAGTATATATAATAGTTTATTCTATATTGATTTAGGCATGGCGTGGACGGTGCAGAGGCAAGTGAAACGAGTTCAGAAATAACGGAATCGAATGATACACCACTATTGCTTCGAACTATTTCTTCAGACACGGAGGCCAGCGCAACTCCTCCGGTGTTAAGGAAACTACAGCATCAGGTTTGTTTATAGAGTCTATTAAATATAATTTTAGTTACATAAGTAATTAAAAAATAAACTAAACATTTATCAATTAATTTATTATTCTGTTGATAATTTTTAAATCGTTTTCTTCTGTGTTATCCGTCACAAATTTTGTATTTTGCGATAGTGCTTTTTTATGTACACTAAACTGAAATGGTTTGTGAGGCGAACATTCCTCTTCGCCTGTGATAAGATTGTATTTGCAATACAATACTTGGCAATCGTGATTTTCACAAGACATGTAATAGCAGATACCGTCTGAGCAGATTGTCTCAATGTGTAGTCTTGACATCAATTCATTAGCCGTTTGCGTTGCGTAGTATGTTAAAGTTGTTTGTATATAATTAAGTAATATTTTATCGACTCCAAGAGGTAGGAAACTGATTCGTTGCTCTAGAAGATATTTTTTAGAACCTGAAAAATATAAGTCTGTGTTAAATCTGTATTGAGTAATGGTCGCGGGTTCGATTGTATGTGTCAAATATACATAAGTACATTTTGCAGCTCTTAATTAAAATAAAATTACCATTTTATTAGTTATCCTTTGTGGATTTCGTATCATTTACCGTTGCCGATAACATCATTTCTAGTTCTATCGGTCTTTCTTCTAATGGGTCGTTGTTTTGTGCTGCGTTTGAGTTATTCAGTTGTTCAACCTTATCCATACTTTCCGTTTTATTTCCTACAGCCTCCATTGGTTTAAGCTCTGGCTGCGTCGGTTTAGTTGGTATCTCTATTGGTTTATTTTCGGGATCTTTTGGTTTTGTTGACTCTACCGGTTTGGGTTGTGTTTCTATCGGTTTAGGCGTATCTTCGTCTGAAGGTAGCGTATTATAAATTCTACATTCGCCATTTAAGTCTGTGTCATAAATATTGCATGTTAAATTTGTACACCCGAATTTATCACATCTCATAGTAGTACAAGTTTGATCGTTGCACCATACTGTAACATTTCTCTTTCCAATTTCTATACTTTCGACATTATTATTTGAAGAGAACGCTAACTGAACATTTTCTGAGATGTCGTTTTCTCCATAGCTCCACCAAGTAAAGGGATACGTTATCCAATCCCAAATGGTCGAACCGATCCCGCGACCCTCATTCAAGTTATCTGCAAGCCATTTTACGTTTAAAATATTTAAATTAAGAAAACGGGTCCACGATGTCTACATACGCATCGCTACTTTTATCTAATACTAAATAAATTATACTTACGCAGTACTGGTGAACTCACAGAAAAACCCACTAAACACAAAACTAAAAAAGGTACAACTTTAGGAGTCCACATGTTGCAGGTAATGCAAGTGTATCTTAAAAATAAATGTTTGAACAAACCCACCTCAGCTTTTATAACTGCCCTGAGGTACTCCCTATCTGTAGGGAGATAACGCGGCATTTGGGAATGTTTACTTAATGACTTATGACGAGGACATACCATAAACTTTTTAATTATCCTAAAACCCTTTAGTGATAAACGGTGAACAAAGACAATTAATTACGTAATTTGGATAAAAGTCCATGCTTTGACTACAACATAGTACTATCATTTAATATTCTTGTATGACGTAAAATATATTGTCTTTAATTTGAAATTCATATTAAAATAAGCAATGTAAAATAAAGAGATTTAATTGTGCCTTTTAATTGTTTTTTTTACAAAGATTTTTTTGCAAACTTTGATGAACTAAATATCTTTTTTTCTTTTGTCACTAACTGAGTACATTGTACAATACTTATGTAATGTATGTATACGGTCAGTCTGCATTGCCACTTAAAAACTTTGTCGACACTTTATTACATATTGTTTCATTTCTATGTTTCAATTTTACTTCGCACAGCATACAATGACTTTTAATATTACTACACTGCAAGAATCTACATATTCCGTGTTCTGTGCATCTTGTAAGAATCTTTGCTTTTTTTACTGGTATGTAGTTAACAGCGTTTTCTAGGAAATTCCTAATATTATCGACAATTAATGAAGTATTCAATAAGTATGTGGCGTTTTGATTCAGCCATCGCATAGAGTTTTTCGTATAATTTATATGTTTCAAATTCATAATTTGATATTTATTTATGTCACCTGCTTCAGTTATATTTCCAGCTTTATCAAATGCTATAATGCTTGGCCTCCTACCAATTGTTTTCCAAGGGTAGAAAAATAGATCATCCGTCTTCTAAAATAAGATATATAGGGCTAAAAATATGCATCCATATTTTAAATTGTTTATGCTCTGATTAGTTATATCTCTTATTTACCTGTGCATATAATAAATTGTTCCTTAATTGAGGTAATATATACAACAATGTTATAAAAAATATTTTTATCAACATAGTATGTATTGAAATGTTTTCAATTTTCTTTATCAACACGACCAGTACACAATAAATTCTTATGGAAATACATATTAAATATTTTTATTTCAAATCTTATTACAGAATATTATTTTAACGCTGTTTATTGTAAGGGCATTCACTTAAAGTATTAATTTCTTTTGAAGTACATTTATACTTGATTGTTGTCTTCTTTGATGCTACAAATGTTACACATTTAAAACCTATACATATAGTAATTTTTCCGTACATTTTACCAAGCATTTTATCTTGTAAAATATCTACTATTTCAAGAGCCAAATTCGAAGGTAAATCCATAATTGATTCCATTTTGGCTACACTATCTGTAAAATTAAAAAAATAAGTAAGAATATTATTATTTAAAAAGTTATGAAAATTTATATATTGTATACATATATGTTTGTTACCTGTACTGTTATTACCCAAACAATGACCCATCTTGTTATATCGATTGTCTGTATCACATTTTCTGTGTACACACGTTTTATTGGCACATTTCATTGAGTGACATACGGAATCAGAGCAAAATGTTAAAACTCCGTGAATATATTTCCCCACAAAAGATATAAAGACAGGTGCAACTGTATCTACATCATTCCAATCTACTTCGCCAAATATAGCTCTTTCTAAAGCTATTGAGTGATTGTTACGAACGTTGTCACTACTCATATTGAACTTAGATTTTCTTTTTTCAATGTCAAAAATAAGTGAATTTATATTTTTAGAACTGTTTGCTAGAGTCTTGGAACTCTCATTCTGGGATTCCGGCCAATATGATAAAATTGAATCATTTAGTAATTTATCTAGCTTTTTGTCATGGGTCTCATTCAACACGTTTAATGGTTTTACAGATAAATCCAGGGAGTCGGAAGTGTTTTTGTTTGCAGTGTCTCTCTTTTCTCTGTTTAGATTTATTGCAGTGAAATTATCTTTTGTTTTAAAATATCCAGTTTCAATGCTGTTTTCTAGTTTATTCATTTCGTCTGTATGGTTTTCGTTTTCATTTGATATATTTAGTGTTAAATAAATAATTTCTTTAGAGTTACTTTTAAGGTTATTATTTTCAGGGTTTTGTGATTTATTAATAGCTGTATAGTTCGTATTTTCCGAGATGTTATTCGTAATATTGTTCTTGTATAATGTATTATTTTTCCCTTGAAACGTCTGATTTTTAGTTTGGGGCATGGTTTCGTTAGTATCAAGTTTTACTGCTGTGTTCTTATCTGTTTGAATTTCATGAACATTAAATGTCTTCTTTTTGTGCTTCTTATTTGAGTTGCCGCGGAATTTCTTTTTCTTATGAATAGTTATTCTTTGCAAAGGAATAGACTCAGACATTCGAGGCATTGAGTTAAAGCCTAAGAGGTCACTGGGATTAGGAACATTGAAATACGGTGTAATATAGTTCATCGAATATTCTTTACGAGACGTTGGATCTGATTCCGAGCTGCCATGATCTTTTTTACTAAAAAAATTAGCAATTCTCTCTATAATTTTGGGAAGTTTAATGTCAACCTTTATTCGTATTTTGAAATCGTTGTCAGTTTTTCCTTCACGTTGTAAAAACGGGTCTTTTAAATTGTCATAGTGCAAAGGTGATTTCGTATTAAAACTGCTATTAATAGAGTCGAATTGTATGATGCATTGTTTACAACCACAATTACATGGAATTTCATTAGATTTGCAATAACACGACGACAAAGTATTACTTTTTTGTATGTTGGAAGATAGATAGTTGCGATCATAAGTTGGCTCAAATAGATTAGGAGAAAAGGAGCGAGATGTTGTATACGAAAACTCCGTATCGCCCTTAAAGACACGAGATAAAGATTCTAGTTTCGGGAATATTTGTTGCGTTTTACTTGAAAATGGATAGAAATCCTCAAAAGCAGTTTTAAGGTTATTCTTTTTGGGATACTTGTCGTGCCGTAAAAGTGGAATTTTGTTTTTACCGGTTACTTTTTCTAAGTATTTGACGTGTTGCTTGTGAGCTTTATCCAAGTAGTGCTGGTATTCAAGTAATAGATCTTCGATATTTTCATCGCTCTCACTTTCTAATGCTAATGATTTCGCAACTGGTGGTGTATTCTGAAACATTAATGTCTTAAACATAATTCAAATTTATGGGAAATATTTGTCTGGATATTTACCAAGTCATTGTCGAAGTCCTTAATTACTTCCGCTATGTCATTAAATAAAATGATATCGTATATTGGTGTGACTTCAAGTTGGTTTATTTCATAACCTGTTAGAAAATTACAGTTGTTAATTATAAATATGTTGTCAAAAATCGCATAATAATACAAATATATATCACTTACTGTCAAAATCGGCACAATAATAAAGTGAAGTGAAGTAAAATTTTAAACAAAAGAACAGTAAAGCTCGCATGGTTATACCATTAATGTGAATAATTGAAATGTACCATTAGTAGAAATCAAGTTTAAGCATACATTTGTAAATATTTTCTTTTTCCGGGTCTATTGTTGTTGTACTTATACAATCTTATCGCCGCATTACGAAACCAAATGGTAACGTTAGCACGTTAACTTGTATTTTTTCATACAGAATAAAATATACAAACCTTTTAAAACCGAGATTTTTTTGTAATTGCAAAAACACACTATCTCTGACTGAAATTTTCTCTGATGAATTTTTATGAAGAGATAGGAGGACCGAGACATACCTTATACCTTACCCTCGACCTATCGGCATACCTTAAAGATAACAAAATTTTAACCTTATCTATCTTCTAATTAAGGGTACTGTATATACAATTAAACATATACAAAATTTTTTTGCAATTACAGTCTTTAGTCTCCGACACACCTCTTAAAACAGTAAAATTTACAATGAAAGTACAAAAATAATTTACAGATTTTATTCATATTTTTCCCTCTGATACAGAATCGAACTCGTTATAACATGCGTCACGGTCCCTTTACGAAACCTAGCGTTTCGCTGGCGCTATATATGTATATATATTTATCAACAGAATGATTATATACTACATATTTAAATAAATATATTTCGCTGGAACTCCAGTTTCATATTCAATAACAATACAATCGATAACAATTTGGTTCATGCTAAAAGTTTCTTTCAGGAATCCAGTAATAATGCAGAAGCGGAACGTCTTACGATGCACCGTTGTATCGTCACAAGTATTATTGAAAGTGAAACCGTATACGTCGAATGCCTATATGTTATGGAAAAGGTAATTTCTATTGATGGGTAAAATATTAATTATTCATAGATGAATTTATTTAATTAGTTTGTACCTGTATGACATAGATCTCTCGACTAAAGGTATTAAATAAGTAAAGTATAATAAATATGGGCATTTTTTAGTACATGAATGCGATAAAGGCAACTCTATCTACATCTCAACCTGTGATAACTGAAGAAGAATTTGGTACTATATTTTACAAGATATCCGAATTGCACGAACTTCACAAGAGTTTTCTGGAAGGGCTCAAATCGGCTGTTGCTAGCTGGGAGGAACCTTTGTGTGTTGGTGTTCATTTTAAGAAAATGGTGAGTGTAAGCAATAAAAAAATTAAATTTATGTAGTTTTTATCAATACATTAACCTGAATATACATTAGCCTTACAACGTTGAAACTGAAATTTAAAATACGAAATTTTAGAATTAATTACGGCACAGTAACATACCTTTGCCGCATGGCCGACTTATTTCTGCTTTAGAAGGTCATATCGTATTGATAAAATTTTCCACGTATCAGTAGATTCGGGTCCGTACAATGAGGTCCATTTTACAATGTACAAATGACAAAGTATTATTGTATAAGTTACTTGTGCTCATGGTAACGTATGGAACCTTCTATGCACTTCAAACATTTTTTTTATTCTCCACCGAAGTTGATTACCCTGTGATGCCCTAGTACAACTTTTAAATACAATGTGAAAGATATATATCGATGCTGAAGGAACTGCGCATCGCTATCGAGTTATAGAGAGATGTCGTTATATAGAAAGAAAGTTACATTGTAGGCAAGTCATTTCGACGTTTTTTTGAAGTTAACATCGCATCATGTTGATACAGGCTGAGAATATTAACGTATACGGCGCCTTTCTTCATAACTACGGGCGCGCTACGGATGCGGTGCGTCGCCGTTGTGCGAGTTCGCAGCGTTTTGCGGACTTAACTAGACAGATTGCGTGTAGAGGGCAGCCCATGTCACTCGACGATTTATTGCACAAACCAGTCGCAAGGGTGCAGAAGAATGCTCTTGTTTTGCATGTAAGTACTAACATACATATTTTAGTAAGTTTCAGTGTCAGATACTAAAATTTTTAATAGTACTGTCCGATGTCACAAGTGTGTCATGTTGTTTATATTTAACATACGTGTATTTGATAATGCTGAAGTCTCTCACGTAATATTGAACGATTGGACGCTAACATATTATAACAGTAGTATATATATTTAAAAACAATTAATAAATAAAGAATTATTGTTTACGCAATACTATGCATATTAAAGTGGAAACCAATTTTGTATTATGTTGTAATTATTCTTAATTTATATACAACTTATATGCTAACCTATCTCGCTGGCACCAACGCCCTTACTACCTTTCAATACTGACAGAGACACCGATGTCGACGTTTTGTGTGAGATAAGACCGTGCCGAAATGAATCTTACCTTAGGAATGCATTCAAGATTTTTTACTGTGTCTCAATAGTCTGACATCGTTATTCATTGAAAAAATTAATCTAATTGTACTAAAGTACTACGTCTCCTTCTGTCAAATTGTATTTACGCTGAGATAAAAACAGATGAGCAGTTAAAATTGTTCAGTTACTGATTATGTTTTTATGCAGAACGATGTGGAGTCTTCGGAAAGAGAACAAGCGCGGCAGTTATTGCTAAGCGTCATTTACCTACTTTTTTATATAAATAGAAACTTTCCGTCACTCTTTTTAATCGATAAGTTTTGAGTCATACAAACTGTTTGAACTGGAGCAAATTAATCGCAAGGATAAGGATCATTTAAATATTTGTCAAATTTATAAAAAGCTTTATTGATTAATTTACGTTTGAAAGCTTTGAATTTATTTAGTGATAATTCTCTAATTTCGCTTGGGAGTTTGATGTAAAAACGAATACAATTTCCGTATAAAGAGTGGTTTATCTTCTGGAGCCTGGTTGGAATCGAATCGAAATATAATGTGTAGTAACAGTGTTATCAACATAACAAAATAGATAATTTGCACTTCTGTGACCTCAACTCACACGACGGTTCTCTTTTTTGCACAGCTATTCTTTTAGGTAAAAATTATTGTTTGGGTTACCTGGAAGAAACTTCTCTAACTAATAAGACCGACCATTTACTTCAAATTAATCTTTGTGATAATTTTTTTTGTGTACGATTGATCTAAATAATGTTATATTATTAATTAAACCATTTTTGTTTATAGGATCTCATAAAATATACCCCGGCTAGTCACCCTGACCACGCGATGTTAACTGAAGCTTTAAATATGACGCAGCACTTTTTGGACGAATTTAATATTATACAAACTAAATCTATGTTCCCTGTAAGTGTTTTATAATATTTTATAAAGCGGGTAAAATAATAAATTACTTTATCAAATTAAACCAACTGCCTGAATGTGTAAAGATTTTATACGAAAAAATATGGTTCCATTAATGGGATTAAAAGTTAAATGCAGTAAAATAAAATCTCTTACAGCTTACAACTGTAAGCATTTGTTTTTCTTAACATTCAAGTAGGTGATTAACCTTTTATGCCTGAAACACGCCATCCATTTTATGGTCTAATACGATTTCAGGAAAGTTTTGCCTCACCATGTTTACCTTCATCGTTCGAGCGAGTGTTAAATGCGCTCATACCAAGATAATTCATTGAATGTACGACCTCAGGGTTGAGAGACGTACAATCAAGTCACTAGGCCAATACTGCTCTAAATTTTGTATGCATTACAATATATAATATATTTCAGAATGCTGATCGCGCACAAAGAAGACTTGTAAAGAATTCCTTTATTGTAGAATTGTCAGATGGACACAGGAAGTTACGTCATCTATTTTTATTCAACGATGTTATAGCATGTGCTAAATATAAGGTAAGCAATATATTGATCATAATAAAATATAATAATAATGAAAATATGAAAGTAATACCTACGCACGCTCGTACGCATTCGTGCACGTAGTAATAGCAATTGATCGTTGTCCAATCTGATATATAAACTAATATAATATGTGTACGTATAACATTAATGGTCTTATCACCAATCCTATTCAAACAAAAAACCACCATCCATCGTAACTGTTTTTTATTTAAATTAGTATTTTTAATTATATAGTTACTTTACTTCGAAACGCTTTAATATGTTTATCCCCTTCAATTAGTATGCTATAGACAGAGATAGCTACAGTTTTGTCTTCGACAGGCCTCCGGTCGAGATAAATTCACGTTCGAGTTGAAATGGTTCATACCGCTACCGGATATAGTGGTCGTGGAAGAAGATGGCAGTTCCGCGGAGAGGGAGACATCGCCAGCAAACATAGTGGCGCTCAAGTCGCAGGCCTGCACTGTACGAGACCAGATATTAGCCGAGGAACGGGCATTGCAGGATGATAAGGTAATTTACGTATTATGTTACTCATTTTTATTTAAAAAAACTACAACCTTTGGTTCAAGACCAAACCTTAGATTTGATTAGCTGATTCTGTCACCTATTAAAATTTCATTATAAAACTGTCCAAAATGTTTATTTTAGAACCGTAACTGGTATCATTATACAACGCCCGTAGGCCAAAGACATCGTAACCATCGATGTGCGCCAATTGGTTGTTGAATGATCTTTACCTAGGATGTTAAACTTTAATTTTTTGTAAAATTGTTGTAACTAAATTAACTCTAAATTGTGAATTTAAATCAATCTTTTGTCAATCGACAGAAAATAAGGTTAGGCGGTCGTGGCGCAGCGGAGAAGCAGCGTAAAAAGCTAGCAGAGTTAGAAGGGCAGTTGGTTCTGGCTAGTCCCAATCTTATATTCCGCATCGCTGCGCGTGCGCCAGCATCTACCGCACTACAGCGACAACATGTCTTCTTCCTCAGTTCGGAGTATGAAAGAACGCAGTGGATTGACTCTATACATGCGCTACAGGTTTGTGAAAATATATTTAAAAATGCGTATTGTACGACTGCAATAAATTGTGGAAAATATTTAAAAGTTCCTCGTTCCATAGCAGATGTTATCTGCTTATACTAAAGAAACAAAGAAAGTACATATGAAAAAATTATAAGCATGGGCCAACTAAACTCTATCGTATACGTATATACTTTTATCTGTGTTGAATTGTTTGTTTAAATTTATTTGTTGAGATACTCGAAAATCGAAAAATTAAAAGAAACATGACTTAAATAATTAGTATATTTCATAATTATCCGATATCATACGATTATTTTTAATTAGTTCTTAAAAATATTTTTCTTAGGCATCATCGGCGCCGCCCGCCGGATCCAACACGGTCTCCATGTTGGAACTACAAAGCTGGGTGACGGCGTGTCGCAGTTACTTACAAACTGACATGGGCTCGTACTTGTTGCGCAGTGGACGGGATGACTCCTTACTTCTGGGTGATTTACAGCTACACATTGGTGGAATGACCGCTCCACTCGACACTGCCGCTGGTATGTAATCATAATACATATTATATAAACATCTAAATTTGTATATGCCAATTTATTATATTCTTTACGAGTGCTTAAAAATCGTGGATAGCACGAAACTGAATTTCCCGTTTGTGAAATTCTGATCTGATTTTGCCGTAAGACTTTTTTGCAAGTTCCATAAATCTTAGAAAAAGTCAAAGGCTCAATGACATGTAAAAACAAATAAACATGAAAGAAAAGTCTCACTGGCGTCCAATTATGTTTTATTTCTGAATTGTCCAGCGTGACGTATGTCTGGTGACGTATACGTGTCTGTCCTTATCTTAACAATAACATACATTCAGGGAATCAAGTATTATTTTCATCTTTATTAAAAGATCGTTGATACCGTTGATTATATTTTCATTAGAAATTATGAATAGTTTCAATAAAAGTTACAATGATGTCATAACTTGTTAAGAAACGGATATTTAATAAAACTATTTGATTCCAGACTACTATATCATCGTAGAGGTGGATTCTTATGGGCATTATTTCCGCAAGGCTAAGTCAAAGTTGGTGTGTAGAAGTGCTCAACCGCGTTGGAACGAGAGCTTTACTATTGACTTGGAGGGCTCTCAGAATTTGAGACTGCTTTTATACGAAGATGCCGCTAGGCCGGTTCTTAGAGGAAAATGTACGGTGAAGGTGTGTATTATTATTCATTGCTTTATAAGCTGCCGATCATAATCTAACATGTCGTCGTTTCCTCTTTGGTTTAGATTCTGAAAAGATTTTGATTTGAATGTTAGGTTTAGAATAACTTTATTTCTCATAAGAATTGCATACATAATTCACTTACTGAGAAACAATATGTAAAACTAAGATTAAAAATTAGAGCGCACAGATGTAGGTACGTATATAAAATAACAAAACAAAACAGAAACAAAAATGTGGGTAGACATAATAAACTTAATCAGTCAACCAAGCAAAACATAGATGTTCGAATTTGATTTTTTTTTACTAGATGTGGCATTGATGGCATGGTGTTCTTGTTTTATTCCTAAGTTATCGCGCGAATGGGTGGCAGAAAGCGCTGCGGGTGGGGTCTCCAGAACGGTGTGCGTGGGAGGTGGTTCGTTGCCTCTTCGTTTGAAATTGTTGCCTCCGGAACGCTCTGCGCGGCATGTGCCTAATTCCAAGTCTGGCGCGCTTTTCGGTGCCAAAATCACGCATGTTGCCAAGTAAGTTTTGGACTTCGAATAACGGTCTTATTTATTTACGTAATAGTAACAGCCTAAAAATACTATGAAATAAATTTATTTAGTTTGATTGTTTAAGTAATGAGATACATATCAGAAATTGGTAGTTACACACATAATTACCACAATGTACTTTGACTACTTTTGCCCATTATCACAAGAAATCTATGTCAAAAATATTAATTTCATTTCATTTTTTCAAAATTCTTCTTGAGTCCTGAATGTGACCACATACATACATCAATGGCGCTACAACCTTATCTTTTTTAGGTCTGGGCCTGTTATATATATATATATATATATATATATATATATATATATATATATATATATCTATCTGTTTCATGATCATTTGGTAATCTAATAGGCAAGTAGGTGATCAGCCTTTTGTGCCTGACGCACGCCGTTGACTTTTAGGGTCTATGGCAAGGCGGTTTCCTCACGATGTTTTCCTTCATCGTTCGAGCGAATGTTAAATGCGCACATAGAAAGAAATGAATGAATGTGACCAGTGAAGATAAAAATAGTCGTATCGTTTTTAGCAATTTTAGCATTCCAATGTTGTCAATTACAGACGGGAAAAGCGCAACATTCCTTTCATAATAAGTGCGTGCATACGCGAAGTCGAGAGGCGTGGCATCCATGAAGTGGGCATTTATCGTGTTTCCGGTAGTGCTTCAGACCTAAACCGGCTTAAGAAGAGCTTCGAAACTAGTCAGTATACCAATGACCCTTTGATTAATAAAACTTAGTAATTTATATATTTATGAAAAAATTATTTACTATTCGATAATTTTTTCTTCTTTAGCTTATATTTTCATATAGACTTCGCCTTAGTATTATCGCCACATACGTACGATTTTATTCTTACACAAAGTTTATTTTAAAAAGATTTGTTTATGATTCATATGACATCATATAACAAATTATAGCCTGGAACTCGCGTCCAAAAGCTCATAAAAGTCTTTTTTAAATACTGTTCTTATATATTTATTTATAATAATATTTATAAATTCCAGATGCCTATGAAGCAGAGCAGCTATTGAAAGAAGTGGATATACACAGTGTGACCGGTGTACTTAAATTATACCTACGAGAACTGCCTGAAGCCTTATTCACTGACGCACTCTATCCGGAGCTATTGAAAGCCTGGGGTTCCACTCAGGTACGCTTCTTAAGTACGGTCTAAAGACCAGATATTCCTCCCAGCGCAGCTTACGTCTATAATATGGCCCCCAATATACTGATTTATGTAACTTAAAGTATTGCTATTGTGTAATTTTTTTATACTTTATTGTATTAAAAGAATTTAAAAAACTTAAAAATAATGTAAACAGTTACATGGTGCAATGGCGGCCTTATCGCTACTTACGTTTTCTTCTAGGCAATTTGAACTAGAAGTGTAAGACTGTAAAACTAATCTTATAATAAAGAATTAATCATTACTTAAAAACTTACAAAAAAAGTAAGTATATTAGGTGGAAAAAACTATATATAATTATTAATATATCAAATATACAATTTTATAACAACTATTTACATTCTGTTTTGCGCTGGTTACATAAAATATATTTTATTTTAAACTTTCGCATTTGTATTACTAAGATTTAAAATTAATATAATATCTTACAGGGCGTAGGCACGTCGGTTGACTCGGGCCCCGCACACACGCGACGACACGCTCTTCTCAAATGTTACGCACAGCTTCCGGATCTCAATAAAAATTGCATTGATTTTCTGCTCAACCATTTTGTTAAGTAAGTATCGATCATAAAACAGTAGTAAGCATGTTTTACTTAAATAATCGTCAAGCAAAAAGGACTGAATTTCTATGTGACAATTTAACTTACAAATAATGAGTTAAGCTACGGCTTCCTAGAAAAGCGGTGCCGTTATCTAACGGCCGTAATGTAACGTTGGGTTACGTCATCCATACGTTGTCTATAAATAACATCGGAGGTTTTCTAGAGAACGTTGAGTGTCACCGTAACGTCAAATAGCGGTGCTGCCATTTGCATGACGGCCGTCATAGCAGTGATAAACAGTAGTTTAACGTTTTTGGCGTGTAGCGGTGCTCATATTTAATTAATACAATGACTTGGACGAGCGAAAATTATGAACAATTAATTGATTTTGTTATAAATCATGAAGCTTTGTACAATATCAAATCCAAAGACTACAGACAAGCACTTGAACATGACACTCTCCTCCAAACGCTTTTTTCGTATTCTGATGACTCTTCATCATCCAAAAATACCAGGAAACCACAGCTTGGCCACCGTAAAGACGGCCGTTATTAACAGGAAGAAGAAGCAGCTTTTCTAGGAAACCGTAGCTTTACACGCTAGACGCAATCTGAAGATATGTTTTATCCTAATTGGATGTTAAGGAGTATGGGAATTGAAAGGAAGCTAAATAAAATATTAACTTTTGTTTTCAGAGTAAATCAACACGAGACAGAGAACAAAATGTCTTTACACAATTTGGCAACGGTGTTTGGACCTACATTACTTCGGCCATCAACCAGTGCCCCTGGTGCTAAACAACGTACCGACCTCTTAGCCGCAGGAACCGTAGACGCTATGGCCCAAGCTGGTATACTCTATTGTCTATTACAGCAGAGACAATTGGCCGCGCAATTGTCCTCGCACCATAGAGCTCCAACGCTTCTAGATTAACGATTTGCTGCTAAATCGCGGAATTACCACTTGAGATTGGGATCCAAGAAAAGCGGTGTTATGATTTTTCCCGCAACTGACTTTCTTATATTCATACTCCAATTAGAATGTTTAACTTTACAAGATAGATAATTAATTCAGAATTCCTAAAAGTATTTGTTACAAATATATTTAGGCATTTTAAATCGACATAATTAAATAGAAAAATAAATAAACCTAAAAGTAGGTTTGCCTTCTAAAATACTTTTTTAGGCAGTCCATTGTTTACTGTTTACCGCCATCTCTGAAGTCCATGTCTTATTACCTGGATTTGACATTTACAAAGTAACTCATTGGGTCATTTAATCGCCGACGCAAACAACGTTTTGAATAAAATAGTGATTTTTTGTAATTTAAATTTGGTATTTTAAAGCAATTAAGTAATTGTCTGTGCCCAGTGCTGGGCCTTTGGCTGACATGAGAAATATTATTGCGTGTGTTTTGGTTTCCTCTGTGTGTGTTGTCTTTGTAAGTAAAGTATACATTCCATTTAAAAAATATAACAAAAATGTGAATGAAATCAAAACAAAAATCGGAAAAAATAATATAATTAAAAAATTGGCATTGTTCACCACATGAACAAATTGTGATTTTTAATATTGCTATATGGAATGTGGAGAGACATAATTAAATAAGTGAAAAATATTATATATTATGGCTAATTATCCTTAGGCCAAAATTGGTGCTAAATATTCAATTGAAATTTCGAAATTTTATAATGCAAGGACAATGCCAATTAATAATAGAATTCAGTGTGTATGACAAGTATTATGAAGGGACCGAAAGAAAGTCACGGTTAGTGTTAACAAAATATAGACTGATAAATAATAAAACTGTTGTGGAAGAATGTTTCCTGCAAATAAATGAAAATTGCTTTAATGCTTAGACATTTAATACAGATAATTTCAATGTGCAGCAATTTTCAGTGCTAGTCGTGCGTATTTACTTTATTTTTTTACCACTTCTAGTACTTTATGTTTAGTTGTTAGTTTCTCATATGTATTTACAACTCATTCTTTTTGCTAAGTTAGTACTTAAAGACAACCAAAAATGGATTTTTGTAGAACAAAGTTTATTTCATTTGTAATGATTTTGTTATTATCTTAAAACTTAACTATCTATTTGTTGAATAATATTATATAATTATATTTATGATCACATAGTGTTTATAAGTTTTTTACTTGTTCAAAGAACTTCAAATATGTTTTCTTCAATCACCAAAGACCTTATTTACTGCATCTTAATTTACATCATTTCATGTTGACAATATCCAGTAATTACAGGTTTATTAAATTAATATAGTAACAATAATTATTTATAACATAAATAATCATGTGGATGTGTAGAACAAAATTGAAATCACACCACCCAACGAAACCTTAAAATTGGCACTTTATTATTTCTTCCAGTTAAAAAGTATTTTTAATTAAAGCAATTCATTAAAAATTATCATGATATACAAATATATATATTTTTTTAAAACATCACATAATTGCCATAAATTATATAAAACACCTTTCTTATCTTAATATAAAATGTATACCACAATGTAGAGGCCTACCTAGTTTTAAAATATCGTAAATGCAAACAGTAGTAATATTAATTGATTTTTAGGATATAAATGTACTTTCCTACCATTCTAGCTTTATCAGTGTCACCATTATTTTCTGACAGCTTTTACACAAAGTAATACTAGGTCTGTAGTATTTCACTTTTATAAGATTTTGCAGTATTTGTATAAACATCATAATGCACTGGACATTATTGAAAGGAATACTTGGTAGTGGTCAAAACTTAAAAAATCATTATTCATCATAAACACATATAATTGTGGCCAGTGTATTATGGCTGTTTCCTTAACCTATATTTAATATAATTTATACATTAATATTATAACACAACTTATTTGGCATAGGTAACATGTTAGCATTTTAATATTATATGGTAACAGGCAAATTGCATTTCATGTATTTATTTTAAACAGTGTTCTACATTAGTCAAATGACATAGTAGTCATATATTGAAACTCCTTGTGTATTGTAAGTTGTACTGCAAAACAAATATTTTAAATTCCTTACACACCAGTGATAAATATTGAAATGCCAATAAAGCGGCCAAGTAATTGATTATCTTTAATATTTTTTGTATCAAAGCAGTTTTCAGCCCTGGTTACCCTTTCTCATACACAATAATTAAAGATTTTTGTTACTGAGGTATGTAGGATATTTATAAGATAGTTTGTATTATTTGGATTTTGTATTTAATTTTTGTATATAATTGATACTAAAATGTAGTTATGAACCTTTCACAATAAATGTATTTTTAATACACCTTTTACATGCTTTTGACTAGAATTTTTCATTCAAGCCATGTCTCAATATGGTTTGCGATTGAATCCTTAACAGTGACATCTGTCCCAGTTTCTAATTTAAATATTAAAATTGAAACTAAAACACCAATACCAATTGCTAAAGGTTTTGTTCTTCGGTATAATAGATACATAACAATATTTAAGGAACTATACATAAATAATCTTTTATCTGCATTTAATAAGAGATTATTCACAATTTTTTTATCTATACATTTACCAGACCATAGTTCCTCATTTGGCCTACAAGCTGTGCAGTTATAGGAACCAGAACCAATGCAAGTAAAACAAGATGCATCACAGTATTTGCAAGAAAATGAACCTTCATTATTGATACAATATTGGTTATTTTTACACACAGTATCTAATTGGCATTCATCAATATCGGTACAACTATCAGTTATTAGTTCCCAACCAACAGCACATACCTTACACTTATTACTACCATAACTAAAACATTCCTGGCATGCTTTATGGCAGGGCATACATTCAGTTTCCTTAGTACTATAATAATTACTAGCACATTGATTACAAAATGGACCAGTATAACCTGCATCACAGATACAAGTTCCATTACCTTTGCGAGTGCCATCTCCATGACACGTACCTTGATTGCTACAGATATTTCCATCTTTATCTAAAGGACATGGGGTACAATCTGCACCATAATGATGCTTAGGACAACAATACTTTAGGTTTTCCAAACAGAGCCAAGAATAAAATTCTGATATTTGAAATTTTCCTTCTGACCACCATTTCTCCACTAAATATTCTGCTTCTTCAGCAACTGAATAACATTCATCCATATGTCTACTTAATTCTGAACAAAGGTTTTCCTGAATTTCTACCAATCTTATCTCACTCTGAGCATATGATTTTAGTTTTGTTTCTTCCCAAGCTACATCTCCACCATCAAATTTACCACGAGATGTTTTCGCAAACCAATTTATAAAGGAGTCGCTAAACACCTGACATCGGCGACAATCGTTAAGTTTTTGAAGTCGAACTAGATTTTGGTTATTTTTAGCACATGCCATAGTAAGTAAAAGAAAAAATTCTATGAAAAAGCACATGTAAAATGGTATCTTGTCCATGTTCATTATTTTTCAAAATATAACAATGTAGAAATTCTATATGAGAAATAATGTAAAACTTTAAATATTAACTGAAGTGCATACAACTTTATTTTTGGTTTGATAATAATCCTTAACAAGGTTATTAGTTATTACTAGTGCCTTACATTTTTTTAAATATTTGTGCTATTAATTAAAAGATAAGTATTAATTAATAATTACTGGTATTTTTTATCACTTACTACTCTAACTAGTAATAGACTATAGAAATATTAATGGCAAACGCAAGAGTAGAAATATTGAATATTATATTCCAATTCCCACTTAGATTAGCTTGCCTGCCGCGAAGTGCTTGTAGTTTAACCTGTCAGTTATGATTTATACGTCCTACTCCTGTCTAAACTCTAATGACAACTTAGAATGACAATTTCTTCATACGACGCCACTTAAAAGTGTCTAGTCAAGTAATAGCAGAAACAGTTAATAATATGTTCCTAATCTGTGGACTGAAGTCTAAATTCTAAAATCAGAACTAATTTGATCAATCTGTGGTAATAAGATTTTCATGGCGCTTGAGCGAGTGTAGAAGTTTTTTTAAAATAGTTAATACTTAATAAAAAGTGTTTCAAATTCTGATTTCACCATTTCTATTGTATTAATGAATTGAGAAAATGTATCGGTAAATAATAAAAAGGTTAATTTTGGTAATGGCATTATACTCACAAATTAACCTTAAATCGTTTTATTTGTGACTCAAGAATATTTGTTTGAAATGGCTGACAAAATAAGGTACGTATTTTCAAAAAAAAGGTACAAGCTCCATTTAGAAAATTATTTATTTCTTCTGTCTCTACGGAGTGAAATACATGCAGTTCGTTTTATTTTTTCGTCGTGACCCAGCAAAATTTTCCTCATGGTTATTATGAGCATATGCCACATTACCGAGTTCTGAACGATAATCATTTTTAAAATACATTTTTATTACTTTTATAATTTAATTTGTGTGTAAATCGTTTTAATTTATTTTAAGAAAAGTAAAACATTAAAGACAATATTTTTGTTTCAGAGTTAATAACTCCAAGTTTGATTTGGATGACAACTATGATGTGTCCGAATCAGATAAAGAATATACAGAAAAAGAAAAGAAACTACTAGGGAAATTGAAACATCAACATGATAGTGATTCTAGTAGTGAAGAGGAAGTTTATCGTTTTTCAGAATCTGAAAATGAGTCTGAAAAAAACGATTTGGAAATGGCGGATAGTGATGTTGAAGGCCAAGAAAAGTCTGATGATGATTTACCAGATTCCAAAGCTTGGGGAAAGAAAAAGAGATCCTATTATTCTACTGATTATGTTGATGAAGATTATGGTGGATTTGGAGATGACGAGGAGGCAGCTCTTATGGAAGAAGAAGAGGCAAAAAATATACAGAAACGACTTATAGAACAGTTAGAAGAAGATGATTTTAAGTTAGATTTTTTAACACCACTGCAACCAGCCTATAGTGAGAATGAGGAAACATTAATCAAGAATGATTTAAGTCAGATGTCTAAAAGACAAAAAATGCAGTTACTTGAAAAGGAAAGTCCAGAATTTGCTGGACTTATTGAAGATTATAAATCAAAACTTTCTATTGCTAAAGATAATTTACAGCCACTTTTGAAACTTGTAAGTCAAGGAAAAGTGCCAGAGTGCTCTGCTTCAAAATTTGTTAAAACTAAATATGACCTTATTTTAAACTACTGTACTAATATAAGTTTTTATGTTCTTCTAAAAAGCCAGCGAATTAGTATACAAAATCATCCAGTTACAAAAAGACTTTACCAGTATCGGCAGATGTTAAATAAAATGGAACCTATATACTTGGAAGTGATTAAACCGCAAATTGATAAAATTATAAATGCTGTTGAGAATAAAGTCAAATTAGTAGTGAGGAAAGAAAACATGAAGCGGAAATCAACAAAACTGTCCTTGGAACAGCCACTCAAGAAACTCAAACTAATAAACAAGCTTGAAAAAGATGATGGAGAAGACACTGGTGTTTCTGATAATGATTATGATGGTAATGACTTCTTCAAATTTAGTGCTGGTTCTGATGATTTGGCTAACAAACACACGGAGTCGGATGAGAGTGGTTTTTCTGATAATGATGATTTGGAAGCTGAAAATAACAGACCATCCACATCTCAAGAGGTAACCATGGAAGAATTAGGAGAGAAACGTGAAATAACTTATCAAATCGCTAAAAATAAAGGACTAACTCCACATAGAAAGAAAGAACAAAGAAATCCAAGAGTGAAACATAAACTAAAATACAGAAAAGCTAAAATAAGGAGGAAGGGTGCCGTTCGAGAACCAAGGACTGAGGTCACTCGTTATGCTGGTGAAGCCTCGGGCATTAAAACAAATGTCAAAAAGAGCATTAAAATTAAGTGATTTATATGGCTTTATTAGATATAAAATAAGAACATGTAATGGTTTTATTACAATAAAATTATAACAGGAAAAGTTGTAGTTTTTTTCTTAATGTTGCCACCTGCGAAGAACAAAAAAAGATATGTAATTCAATTACAATTTATTTTCAATATTTAATTTATTTTCAAATTCAATATTACACATTTAGGCAAAATATTTTATCAGAAAAAACACCCTAATTGTAATGAATTGATTAATATGAAACTATACTTGAGCAAGAAGAGGTCATCTGATATCAAAATAATAATATTTAGGTACCTAATATAATATCTTAATAATTTTGCTTATATGTATCTTTCTTTACAAGGTTTCAATAAATGAATCATATGTTGAATGGATTGTGTGTTCCTTTTTAGACATGTTACAATGAGATAAATTATAAAAAAACTAATTTATACTTACAGTTTTAATACTTTGTCTTTTCCACCAGATGCAACATAGGCACCATCTGGAGACCAATCTACAGCGAAAACCTCATCAGCATGTCCAGGAAGGTCCAATTCTAGTTTTTTTGTTTTCATATTCCAAACTAAAATAAAAATTAATTCCACTATAATATCTTACATAACTAAGTCAGTAATTGTATTGCTTGACAGATAGACAAACACAATAAATAATTGTTGTTGTATTTTTGTTCTAAATTCTTCATCATACTATTTATGATTTTACTACCTTTAAGTGTAGAATCTGCACTGGAGCTTAACAGAAGCCTGGAGTCAGCAGACCAGGCAACCATATAGACAGCTTGCACATGTCCTCGCAAAGTTGTTATAAATTTACCAGTTGATGCTTCCCACAGTTTTACAGATTTATCAAAAGAGGCTGATGCTATTATCCTAAAAATGAAAGTAAGTAATAGTTAATGATAGTGTTAAATGTAAATACATAATTGCAGTGATAAGCTCTGACTAAGCTAACCTAGAGTCAGGAGAAAATTTAACATCATTAATTAGTTGTTGATGTCCTGTCATTCTAGCTAATGGACGTTTTTCCTTTTCAGGTAACCAAAGGAACAGAGTAAAATCATCCGATCCAGAGACTAGCCGCTCAGTTTCATTTTTGCATGTTTCTTGATATCTCTCCAAAGCTCTTTGTTGAAGAATTTTTTCTGCAATGAATTTACACTTTAAAATTGACTATTCACACACATAGTAACCATATTATTGTATATATAAAAGTTATGTTTCTTATTTACTATTGCAACACTCTGTTTTAACAAGATCATACTAAAACTTACTGTCATGAGAAGGAGAGTTCCTATCAAGTATGGGGTGAAATGGCCCGGTGCGTAAAATATAGTCTGTACTTAAAGCCATAGTGTTCACCCAATGAGCATGCCCCTCTAAGGTTCTGCACAAAATTCCATCTTCAGCCCTCCAAACCTAAAATAGTTTATAGTGGCTAATTATTAAGCACAGAAACAACAAATAAGAAAAAACTGTATTTGTTTGTTATAGAGATGAGAGTTGCTGAATGGTTTCAGCCCAACAGAGCACAGAAAAACAAATGTTTTACATAATTATATACAAAATTATTATTAAATACAAGATCTGCAATGTAAAAACCTTAATAGTTCTATCCTGCGATGATGTATAAATAAGACCAGTCCCTCCCCATTTGACACATGTTACAGCTTTCGAGTGCCCAGTCAAACTAAGTATTGTATGCCCTGTTACAGTATCCCATATTCTAACATCACCATCTTTTGAAGAACTTGCCAATTTCCGACTATCAGGATTACTACAAGAAAAAAATCATTTACTTGGTTGATTAAAAATTATAGCTATGTTGATTCTAAAATAGTACACATTATCTATTGTGAATTAAATGGTGTACATACCTCAAGTATGGTTCCCATGCTAATGATGTAATCCACTGTTTGTGTCCTATCATGGTCTTTCCAACTTGATTGCCCGTAACTGGATCCCATAATATAATACGACCCTGCTTACATGCAGATGCTAGTCTTGTACCATCTGGAGACCAACTTATACAGAGTACCCAGTTGTTGTGGCCTTAAAAGATTTAATGGGTAAGTTGTAACACTTTTATGACTGAAAATTAGTATTTGTGATGTGTTTACTAACCTTTACATACATGTAAAGGAGTTTGTGTATTTATATCCCAAAATCTAACTGTGGTGTCACCTGATCCACTAGCTAAATGGTTACCAGAAGGGCTAAAACATGTAGATATTACTGCTTCTGCATGACCTGGAATAGAACTATTAATTTTGGATTATTAGGTGTGTATTGGTACTTTTTAAATAGGTATTTTTTATTATTACCTTGTACATCTTGTAACTGGCCTTACTTTAAAGACAGCTTGTTGTTGGTATATAATTTCTATGACTTCTTCTGAATTTAACTTTTCAATATCAAGAGCTTCCTTAAGATTTGAGGTTATTTCTGTATCTTTGACGAAAAATAAAAATGGTTTCTCTTCCTAAAATACAATTTTCTTGTTAAAGACGAGAATTTAACAAATAACTTGTTAAGTCCTCGTGCTATTGTAAAAAAATAATATTTTCACCTCTTGTAGAAGTGCATTACAAATAAGAGTTAGTTGATCCTTTGTAATATTCAAAGGTAAGTCCAATGGACTTCCAATTTCTTCTCCCGTTTCAGATTTAAACTTAGCCTGAATACAAGTAGGTAATTCGCTGTCTAATTCCATTTTTTATTTTTATTTAATATAAATTGGATATACAAATGTAAACATAACCTAAAAATTGCAATTAGGACTTGTTGGGTTTTAACTTTGTAGTTGGTACTTGGTAGCAGTGTTCACAACCTGAAGCCAGGCAGTTATCGTACCAGGGCCGTAAAATTATCGTATATGCGATCCATATACGATAAATTATCGTACAGTCAGGAAAATGGCTAAAAATACTTTTAAAAATCATATGAAACGTGAAAATAAAATGTTGCAAACGATTTATAGTTTAAATCTTGTAAACTTGTGTTTTTCAAATTGAAAAAAATCATAATAATTCAATCTCTTTCGTCAAAGAGGAACAAAAATACGCAATATTTTCTCGTTGAACAATATGGTAAGTGATATACCTATTGTCCGTAAATATCGCATATTATTTTTATCACTTAAAATTCGTTAGGTATTAAAATGTTATCGAAGACTTCCAAATCTGCGTCACCATACAAATCGTGAATTTTTTGGCTGTGCATTCTGATGCGTTTTTGTGTTTGTACATTAACGCTTTGTTCATCTGCTGTAGTTGCCTTGTGACAGCATAGGTTCCTAATAGAAAAATAAGCCAATAGATGGCACTGACACTAAAAACTGTAATTGTTATTGGGCTATCTGTGTAATCATCAAATTTTTTATCAGACTGGAAATTATCGTACAATCTGCGTACGATAGTCATGTACCATCGTACATCGTACGTAGTTATGAAATTATCGCAAATGTACGATAATTATCGTACGGTTGTGAACCCTGCTTGGTAGTTGGTGGCTGGTGCAGTTATTTTTTTCATGTGTAGTAGTTTGACATATGTGACAAATACAACACATCAACCGCATTGTGACAGCAGGAAAGCATGAGAGAGAGGCTGAAAGTAAAAAGTCTAATTAATCTGTATCTCCTAAAGATAAGGATAAATTTATAGACAAAATGTCTCAATCTAAATTCTAATTTCAGTAGTTAACATCGAAATTTGGTTTAATCAATTTTAATAAGATTTTTTTTTATGGAACAGGAGGCAACCGAGCATGCACCCGCCTTCACGTTATGTGTTTACCGCCGCCCGTGGACATCTGCACCAGGAGGATTGCAAGTGCGTTGCCTGCCTTTAAGGTAATGGTACACTTTTCTCTTGAAGGTCCCTATGATTTTTGTGTAGCAACACCTCCATTCTACGGCTATTAATCACTGCATTGAAGTCATACCCTGAAACACGCTAACGAAGTTATTCCGGCCGCTATGGATATATATAACTTCTCGGCCACTGTAACCTTCGGGCCGGCCAGTTAGTGGTTAGACTAGTCTAGGGTCTTTCCTTTAGGTTTGAAGAACTGTCCAAATATGAGATAGCAGATGCCGAGAACCTATTTAAATCTTAAAAGCACCAACAATAAACGAAGAAGAGTTTACGATCACGAAACAAAAAAAAGGGTGCGTGTGCTTATGTACGCGCGTAAGAAGTTATACTTCTTTGGCATTATTAAAAATAGTTTTTGATTGCATGCAAATAATTAATCAAAGACATTATAGTCAATAAAGTTCAGTTTACATTTGAAAAATTAAATAAATAAATATTTATTATTATTCTCTTACATTAAGTGTAACATAAATTCTATTATTATTCGAATGCTGTTTTTAAATTATGTCCAATGCCGTAGCATCTTCCGTGGGCAACTTCATTCTGTTAATTTCGTGTCAAGGTGCGCGCGCATCGTAAAATTTCACTCTCATAAATTTTTCATAACGCGCCTAAAGAAGTATAACTTCAAAAAGTGTGACTTAGGTGTCTCATTCCTCTATACACATCATATAACGTGTAAAGTTAAAATATCTAGATACTCTTACTTTTTACTCTAAGGCAGTGATGGGCAAACTTTTTAAAAGGAGGGCCAGATTAAATTTAAAAATTTACAGGCGGGCCAAAAAAAAAAAACATCAAGCACATGTTTCATTTCTAGAGCAGATTTTCACAGAGTTTCTTGATGAATGATACAATGAAGAAACACCACTTCGTTCCCAGGAAATGATTCATTAAATTTGCCTACAAAACCAGATTTTGCCCCAGTCATATTTGGTGCTCCGTCAGCAGTAATGTTACAAATAGTGGTCAGAGGTACTTTCAAAGATGTGATAGTTTCTTGAAATTCTTCAAAAATGTCTGATCCTTTTGTCGTTCCCTTTAATGAACGCATGGAGGCTAATTCTTCAGTAACACCAAAGTTGTCATCTATACCTCTTATAAATATCAGTAACTGAGCTGTGTCAGTTATGTTGGTGCTTTCATCCAACGCAAAAGAACAGAATTTAAACGTGCTTATCTTTGATCCTAGTTGTGTTACAAACTGCTTGTTAATAGCTTCAATTCTAGACGTATTTGTTTTTCGGGACAAACTTACTGCTTCAAAATCTCTTGTTTGTTCAGGACACAAAATATCACTTACTTGAAGTAAACAAGTTTTTACAAATTCGCAATCAGAAAATGTTTTGTTACTTTTAGCAATATTGTATGCTACAACATAGCTGGCACGTGAAGCAAGCTTTTGAGATCTGTTCTGCTTTTTAACAATATTTTGCTGACCTGATATTTGCTTACGTAGAGCTCCTGATTGTTGCTTCCGTTCTTCTTCAGTCATCTTTTCATAAGTGGCGTTGTTATGTTTTGTCATGAAATGTCGAGAGAGGTTAAATTCCTTGAATACGGCTACAGCTTCATTGCAAATTATTAATTTTAGGGGTTAATCAAAATCGTGTCGCGGGCCGGATCAGACTAGCCCGAGGGCCGCACTTTGCCCGCGGGCCGTACTTTGCCCATGACTGCTCTAAGGTGTCTCTTCTAATTTTTATCTCTTTAACATATGTCCATAGCGAATAGCGTGACTGGAGGTAGTGATTGTGGACTGTGCTCTGTGTTGAATTGACAGCGACAGAAAAGGTAAAAGGAATTATGAAATGTCTGGCATCGGCTTTTACATACGTGTTGTGTTTATTCTTATGAGGTATTAAACTGGACGTAAAAATGAAATATCTGTACATTTTAATATTGTTGTGTTCTTTAGTTTATTGTGATGAACATACTCATACTTATAAGCAGGGGGAACAAGTTGTGCTATGGATGAACACTGTTGGCCCATATCACAATCGTCAAGAGACTTATGCGTATTTCTCACTACCGTTTTGTGTCGGGACAAAAGTTACCATTGGCCATTACCACGAGACTTTATCAGAAGCTCTACAAGGTGTAGAATTAGAGTTTAGCGGTCTCGACATTACTTACAGAGACAATGTTCCAGCACAACAATTTTGTGCAACTGAACTAGACGAGCAAGCATATAAGGCCCTGGTTTATGCAGTCAAAAATCACTATTGGTACCAAATGTATGTGGATGACTTACCTATATGGGGAATCGTTGGAGAAATTGATGGTGACAATTACTATATCTGGACTCATAAGAAATTTGATATTGGCTACAATGGCAACAGAATAGTTGAAGTAAATCTTACGGCGGAAAACAAAGAGAAACTGGCATTAGGAGCTAAAATTCCATTTACATATGAAGTTAATTGGAAACCAAGTAGTATTAAGTTTGAAGATCGTTTTGATAAATATTTGGATCCAAACTTCTTTCAACATAGAATTCACTGGTTCAGTATTTTTAACAGTTTTATGATGGTCATATTTCTAGTTGGTCTTGTATCCATGATCCTTATGAGAACTCTAAGAAAAGATTATGCAAGATATTCTAAAGACGATGACCTTGATGACTTGGAAAAAGATTTGGGTGATGAGTATGGATGGAAACAAGTGCATGGAGATGTTTTTAGACCTGTTCCTCATTTAGCTATGTTTTCAGCTTTAATTGGTGCAGGTTATCAACTTACAGTTGTCACTTTAGCTGTTATAATTTTTACTATATTTGGAGAACTCTATACTGAAAGAGGGTCTTTATTGTCAACTGCCATATTTATTTACACATTATCATCACCTGTAAATGGATATTTCGGAGGATCCTTGTATGCAAGAATGGGAGGAAGACTTTGGATTAAACAGATGTTATTGTCTGCTTTCTTATTACCAGTACTAGTCTGTGGCACTGCATTTTGCATTAACTTTATTGCTATGTATTACCATGCTTCTAGAGCTCTTCCTTTTGGTAGCATGATTGAGGTAATGTCGATATGTACTTTTGTTATTTTGCCATTGACACTGGTAGGCACTGTCCTTGGACGAAATTTAGCTGGCCAACCAGATTATCCTTGTAGAATAAATGCTGTACCCAGGCCAATCCCTGAAAAAAAGTGGTTCATGGAACCATTTATAATCATTATTATGGGAGGAATTTTACCTTTTGGCTCTATATTTATTGAGATGTATTTTATTTTCACATCATTTTGGGCATATAAAATTTATTATGTTTATGGGTTTATGCTATTGGTATTTTTGATATTGATGATTGTAACAGTATGTGTGACCATTGTATGTACTTACTTCCTTTTAAATGCAGAAGACTATCGCTGGCAATGGACAAGTTTTCTCTCAGCTGGAAGCACTGCTCTCTATGTCTACCTGTACTCATTTTATTATTTCCTATTTAAAACAAAGATGTATGGTTTATTCCAAACTGCATTTTATTTTGGATACATGGCATTATTTAGTATGGCCTTAGGAATGATTTGTGGTACAGTTGGTTATTTAGGCACAAGCTTATTTGTACGTAAGATCTATTCAACAGTTAAAATTGATTGAGCCGTACCCATTATAAGCATTACTAAGGTTTTTAAATAATTATTGTCATAAGGACTGGCAGCAATGTACGAGAGTTTAAAATATTTGATAAAATGGAAACTATTGTCATCATATTGTAGTGATGGCATATTTGTCTTATAATACAAATATAATAGATATTACTGGAATATATATCAGATAGACTTGATTATGTAAATGTAACCAGAGTTATCATGAATGCCCCTGGGACATTTTACATGATGATTTAAAACAATTTGCATATAGTAATTATATTCACAATATGATTTATTTTGTACTCTTTGTATTGTAGAATTCCAGAGAAGTCTGTATTAAAAAATGATTAGAGTGGCAAATCCTACATAATATCTGATATATCAGTAATGTTTTGTCATGTGAATCAATTCATATTTATTTTTCTTTATGTTCAATAAGTTGCTTTTATTAAATGTTAAATATTTAACAATGTTACAAAACTGATAACTATTTACGATCACTTTTAAAAATGATTTTGTGAATGAAACATGTATACATACTATTCATGTTTCATAATGTGTTAGTATGAGTTTATCAAATATTGTAGATCCATTTAGGGACTGTTAAATTTGTAAGTCACTATTTTCCCTAAGAGTGTGATCTTTAATTAAGTTGTATTTAGGTATAATTTTACTTTCTATATTATGTAAATATTACCTTAGAAAATGTAGCTACTGACTTGCAACAACTTTTGTTTTTAAATTATTTGTGTTCATGGTTTAGGCAGAAAAATATCTGTAATGCCATCCGACACATTAAATTATAACATTGTGAGAAATAAAGTACTATATTGACAGTGTTTCTTTTAATTATTAATGTTTATTGTAAAACTAATGTTACTAAAAAAGAACATAATTTTTTGGAGCCTTTGTTTTTAGAACTAACACACTAAATAAATAAGAATAAATCTCTCTGCATCTTCAACCGGATTTACCATGGCGAGTGTTTAGAGGAGTTGTTCGGATTAATAACTGCAGCTGAGTTTCATCATCGGACGCCGAGGAAGAATACGAAATATCACCAAGACGTCCGTTGTTGCACAACTGCTGAACGTATCTTAAGGCAGTTTTTCCATGAGGAACCAGCTGTCCACTGACGTATTTTCGAAGCAATTCGAGTTAGGGTCCTTCAAGAAATGAGCGTACCTACTAATTACTTTTATTATAAAAAACTACATTTGGTCAGTAAATTAGCCCTACTGGATTTGGATTTTACTAGTTATTGGAAAAAAATTTTTTTCAAATCCGTAGTTTTTTCCCGTTAATCGCTGTATATACCAAAGTCCCAGCCAGTCCAGCTTCTACAGAATCGGATATAATTTATTAATAGAATTAGCAACTGCAAGAACAAAATAAAAAACCAGTGGAGCTACAACCTTTTAGGTCTGGGCCCCAGATTTCTGTATCAGCCTTCGGTGCCTGACACACGCCGTCGACATTTTGGGTCTAAAACATGCCGGATACCTCACCGTGAACTAACTTACGGCGCGGCGTTCTTTAGGTACCTTTGCCGACCAAGTAAGTTTTAATTAAATAAAACTACAAAACCCAAATGTCAACATGTATTATGATCAAAACAATCATGTATTATAAAATATTATTATCTTATAGATAATACATATTTGTTATATTGCTTTATTTTCATCATTTTCAACAAACAATTCTGGATCGACAGATGCTTTTCTATTTTTCTTTCCACCTGGAGTTTTAGCATTGAATGCTTCCGCAGTTCTTTTCCTAAGCGCAGACACATCTTCATTTTCGTCACTTTGATCTGCCCATTCTAACACCAATCTTCTACCGTAAAGATGAGTGGATTGGCAAAGGGCGTCATATGCATTCTGTAAATAACAAAAATCGATATTAAATAAGAAATAAATTTTATTACACTTATGTAATCAAATTTAGTTCAGACACAAAAATCCGTAGGTTAGTTTTTTATTTTATTTGTATGAATAAAACCCACAGGAACTGCTATGCAACTTGCATGTAGGAGTTCATGTGTGCCTTTAATATATGTACAAAAAGTTTAACCGTAACATTAACGTTTGCTAAGGGCAATAATTTTAATTTAAAAACTAAGAAATATAAGTAATTCAACCCGTTAGGTCTATTTTTAAATTATGCTTAAGGGAAGCTCTATTCAGTGTTGCCATACATAGTAATCCAGCCTTTCTATTCCCTTTAGAAGCCTGTGAATGTAGAAATCTAGTTAGTGTTTTAATTTTATTTCCTCTAATTTTTTTATTACAAGCAAAAAAGAAATTAAACATTTGTTGGGCTTAAAGAAATTTATTTTACCTTTGCATCAGCTTTTGAATAATAATCCACGAACGCAAAGCCTCGATGTTGGTCGGATCCTGCTGTTAGTTTTTTCGGCAACCGCAATGTTTTTATTTCACCAAATGCTCTGTAATCAGTAACTTTTATTAAATGAATGTACTTACGAAAAATACTAAATAATAGCTTTAAAATCGTGTTGAATAAATAAATAATCTTCTTACAATGTGCAAATATCGATACACGAACTGTATGCATGCTTTTTAGTTAGAGTAGAGTAAAGAAGAATATAAGGCACTAGAAGTCGTTAAAAATTTACAATATTAAGATAAAATTATTATTATTTCATATTTATGATTTACCTGAATATTTCGTGCAATTCATTCCTGTTCGCCTGGAACGGTACATTTCTCACGAGTATTTTTGTGCCATTCTGTGCTGTCTCTTTGACAGTCTTCTTGTTAGTTTTCACTTCAGTTCTGAAAAAAAAATATACACATTATACGTATAATAAATATAATATTAACATTAATATTTTTATCTACGTTTATTTATAGCTTAACATTGTGAAGGGAGTCTTGTGTACAGTGCGTTCGACATAAAGTGAGGATCCTCCGACTGACCCTAGGGCCCCAGTGCCTTAGTTCATGTTGTACAACTCTAGTGGTCGGAATACCTTCGTTAGAGCATATCAGGGTATGACGTCATCTTGATTATAACCGTGGAATGTAGATGTCGCTACAAAATCAAAGCCGCGCTCCCGTCTAAGTCTATATTACAAAATCCAGACACAAATACACAAAAATAAGAGATTCTACTTGACCCCAAAGCCGGAATCTGACTAATAAGGTATTTTTGAAAGTCTACAACCACATTATTTAAGTCTTAACTGGAGTTTAATTCCGATTTCAGCGTGTTTATTTTTTTATAGACATAAAGGCGATCAGCCAGAATACATTAAATATAGTTTTAAAAAACACTCACTGGTTACCCCTCTCGGAACGCTTAAGTTCAAGTTGTTTCTCATCTAAACTGGAACCTTGCAGTGTTTTTAAGGCTTCAGTGGCATGACCCTTCTTATAAAACTGCACAAACCCGTAGCCCATAGACAAGAATTTCCCGGAATTTTTGGGATCCTTCTTTTTGGCGATTGTTACCGCGTGAATACGACCACACGAAGAGAAATGCTAAAAATATATTGTTTATAGTAAATTAAATACATAAAATATCGGTCAGCAAATTCATTTATAAAGAACGGCCAGATTTTGACGATCAATGATTTGGATTTATCTCCGCCTCCAGTAGCAAAATAACAATCCAAATACATATAGATTCTTCGAATAAATTGTAAACAAAAAATAGAGAACAAAGTAAGACTTAAATCGAATCGAACTCGTAAAGGTCTAAAATTATTGAGGCGCCATTATGGCTGGGTCATCTAGTTAATTATTTCGATTCTTTTTCGTTTATTGCCGAAATCATATGCGCTCAAAACACGACAAAAGCTATATCTACATTGTAAAATATGTATATGAAGCAATAAACCAATAAATCGATTAATAATTCAATTCAGTTTACGACTATTAGCAAGGTTACATTGTTGTGCGTTAAACCACGAAATATAATTTTGTATCAATTGTGCTTAGTGGCGTTGATGGGTACGACGAGATTAAAAGGGTAGCTGGCAAAAATTGGATCCTGACGGCAAGAGAAAAAACGGGTGGTAAAAGTTGGCCTTTACGGGGCCTCATCTAAGAATAACAAAATTGTAGAATAGAAAATCTGGCCTTATTTTAAATTATATAAGCATTTTAAGTCTATGACGTGACCTCTAATTTGTCATTTTCTACAAATAAGGAATCTGTCAGTGCCTTTAACATACCAGTCACTGACTGTTAACCTATCTTCAGAATCTATGTCCCGTATAGAGCTGTCAAATCATTTTTTCTTTGACATATTTGGAAGTGCTTAAAACGAGATTGTGAATATCAATTATTAGAATATGACCAATTTTACGATAGTTTAAAATTTAATGGTCATAGAATATTCTTACCGATTTAACCCCTTCTTCCGTTGTTTTAAAGTTCAAATTCTTTACAAACACTGTCGTATCATTTTCAGGTTCCTCATTGTCTTCAACATCTTGCATAGGTTTATCTTCTATTTCAGTATGTTTATCACTCTCGACATTTTCAGTAGCTTTAGTTACCTCAGGATTATGGACTTCAGCAATGGATTTAATAAAAACATTTTCTGGGGCCCATTCTAAATATAAGGGGGCTGATTTGAATTGTGAGTAAGCAAGTTTCAAAAAGGCTTTCTTAGCTTCGAAAGGCTCGATAAAGTCAACTAAGGCTGTGATACCATGCTTCGGCATTAGGAAACGTGCGATTTGCCCGTGTTTCTCGAATAGCGACTTAACTTCGTCTCTTTCTGTACCAGCTGGTAAATTTTTAACTAGTATACAAGTTTTTGAACGTTTCTTACTGGGCTGAAAGAAAAATCAACATACTGTGAATATCGGAACACTGTTAGACAGTATATTACGTAAGCTTATAACAACAGTCATAACAATTTAAAACATTTAATAAGATTTATGAGAAGCATCAACAGAACTTGGGACCAAGACCAAATTATTTCGCAGCAAGCGTCGCTCTCTGTAGCGTATACTAAAGCAATGCCAATTTCCATAACTTACGACCGTCTGAATTAATTATTAAAAGAGCTAATGTTTTATAACATTAACTAAAGGAAGTATCGATTTCGAAACTCTGGTTACGTTATGATTGAATAACTTCTATCGTAACCATGTTAACAAACAATATACCTCAAGTTTTATAATAAGACCGGAAAAAGTAATTTATCTCTTAGACATAAACAAAAAATTCAATATTTATTTGAATTTGATGGTAGTGATCGTGAACTGTCTAGAAAGAGTTCCGCTTTAGATAGTTATATTAAACCAACATATCTAATCATTTGTAGCGAGATATGTAGGCAATATGTACCGCTATTACGGAAACTAAAAACTAAATTTTAATAAAAATATGGCATTGCTAAAAAGGCTTTAATCTTAATAATTTATACAATTTTGTCTTATGAAACCACCTCTTAACCGATGCAGAAAAAGCACTTACTCTATTAAACGCGTCCAAATACACGCCATTGTTTTCCAAGAATGCTTTGGTCTCGGCAACTAATTGGGTTTCACCCAATGCCAACCTCACGGCAGCACTTGTATCTATTACCATAGAATTAAATAAGTTAATTTATTTATTAAAGAGGTCTGCCTTTAAACAATTCTGCGGTAAATGTGGATAAGAGACGAGGAAAATAAAAGAGGAGACAAATTTATTGGCTAACTTATACATCATAGGATATATAAGAGTTAGAACTTAGAACATAGGATGGTTATGCGAAAGGGAATGGCAAAAGGTTCTGTCTTTTTATTTTAACTATAAAATGTTATTGGCATGCATCTGACAAGATGTTGGTGTCACATCTTATGGGTGACAAAATAATTAGAAAATATTTTGCGCATAAAATAACGTTCTCCAATCTGTATTGAGACTGCCCATATTCACAGGATATATAATAGTGTTCAAAAACGTCCGTATACTTTGGGCGTGTTTTATTTCTGGCCGGGATGCTAATCACTAGTGACTATCTAGATCTCAATGAATGCAGTTGCATGCATACATGATACATCAGTGAAACAAAAGCCAGAATGTCCCTACCCCATGCCCCATATTCATCACATAATAACTATAGATATCGTAATAATTAATGACATGCTATTATCAATATTCATAACTTGATACTAGAAGTATCAAGTCAAATTTTAGGTCAATATATTTTTTCTTAATTTGCACGCCGTTATGGCGGGCTGCATATGCAAACAACAAATATTGTAAAATATTTTGAAGTTAATAAAAAGATGACTATTATATTAAAACAAGTCAATAATTATTATTGATATTGCTTTTATCAAAACTTACTTGTATTATTATCATTCAAGAGTTGTTCCTTCGTGGTGTTATAGTTGGCTGCGACAACGTCAGCCACGGCGTTGGCTCCCAAGAACAAAGTATTCCAGTTGTGCGACGATTTCGCTTGTTCTTTTAATTTTTTCGCCTTTTTCTCCTTGAACGAGAGTCCAGCTAGAAAATAACAATTATTAACAATTATAAAAAAAAGATAAATAAAAATACGACAAAAATCTTAAAGAAATATTAAAACGCATTTTTAAAAAAAGCGAAAGAGTGGAAAGTTTAATTTGAAATCTGACAGATATAAATTAAGAGATTTAACGTTTTTACTATAATATCACATAGGTTAATGATTTCTTTGTGATTTGTTTATTTATTTTCCAAAATATTAATTATAATTTTGATATACAAATATAATTTCGCATATAAAAGGTTATATTAAACTTACCATCATCATCATCGTTTTCAACTGTTTCAGACTTAGCGGGTAGAATATGCATCATTCTCCCACAAAACGCAGTTCCATCCAACTCAGTGTAGGCTTTGACAGCATGTTCCGGCATCACAAAGGTGATTGTCGCAAAACCTTTAGGTTGACGGAGTATAGAATCTATTGGCATGTTCACGTCAGCTATAGGACCTAAAGTAAAGAATAGATTTTATGATATTCAGATCACGCAAAATGGACATTCATTTGTCTAATTGTGGAACTCATATTATATGGTGTTGACTAAGCTTACTTTCTACTGTAAAAATCGGTTCACGGACGGAGCTATGCTATAAACAAAAAAAAATACGCATCGAATTGTCAACACCCTCCTTTTTAATTGTTCATCGGTTAAAGAGTCTTTTCCAATGACTAAAGATCCATTGTAGGTAATCTTCAAACACAATAGATAATATATTTGAAATAGAAAAGAATTTGTATTAAATAATGTAGAAAAATTATACCCGCGACTGCTTTGACGACTCATTGGTCTAGTGGTTAGTACCCCTGACTGCGAATCCATGGGTCCCGGGTTCGATCCCCGGTTGAGACGAACATCGATGTGATGAGCATTTGGTGTTGTGCTTAGGTCTTGGGTGTTTAAATATGTATTTATATGTCTATCTATCTATCTATAATATGTATGTATATCCGTTGCCTAGTACCCATAACACAAGCTTCACCAGCTTGGGACTAGGTCAATTGGTGTAAATGGTACAAAAAAAAAAATTTAGGTCTTCAGTAAGCACAAACTTTTTTTAGATGTTCTTTAAGTATAACAACTTACCATACTTTTCAAATAATGCAGTTAATTCTTCTTCGGAAACTACATATGGCAAATTTCTTACAAAGATGCTTCCACTCTCACCAATAGTTTCACCATTGTTTGTTCTCTGAAAATATTAATATAATTAACAAAATGTTATGTAACAGTTTTGTATGTATTAAATAATTTGCATATTTACTCAAGTTTCTATAACTCTATTATGGTACTCACTAAAAAGCGTAAAAACCACTCATATATGAATATATATTAAAATATAATAATTTAAAGTACAGAACATTCATACCTCTTTTTTCCTTCTTAAGCTTTCTTGTTCTTCTTCTTCGGCTGCTTGTTTTGCTTTATCTTCATATTTATGGACATGCACCCTATGACTTCCTGTACAATTTATTTTTACAAACATTACTTTCACCATATTCAGATTATTTGCAATAATCATAAGTACATATTTACAATACTTGTACTTTTCATAAAAAAAATATAATGTATCAAGAATAGTCCTCTGAATTATATTATAGAAATTCAGAAGATTAATAAAAAATATATTTGTAATAATCCAATTTAATTTACAATCAGCCTTGGAAAATATATTGAGCACAATAATACTATTTGTTGTCTTAAACATTTATGACAATTTGTATTAATATTTCTCATTACCGTATGAAAGGAAAATAAGTAAAAATTGATAATTCTCAACACTCACCTAAAAACAATTTATCCTTTTTAAGTGCCTTTTTAAGTTCAATTTCTGTTCTAAAACCAACATAACAAAAGCCAGCAAGCTTCTTTCCTTTGCCAAGAGGTAATCTAATTGAAAATGGTACTAAGGGCTTGAAAAAATCTTTAATATCTTTCTTCTTACACTTGAAAGGGAGTCCATTTATCTAAAAATATACATATTTATATAATAAGAGAGAAAAAGAATCTACAGGTAAGCTGATAAAGAATGTAATCCCATTGTTAATATAAGATTAGTCAAAGGAGAACTAACCTTCACATAAAATAAAGGTCTATTTCTAATCTTCTTGGGAATTTCATCAGATGAATCATTCACTGTATCCTTGAAGCCGTCCACTTTTTTCATTAAGGACTTCATGTACTGTAAATAATTCTTTATTTGAGCACAGTATTGCTAAATATTTTTTTATTATTATTTTATAGGTAGGTTGTGGAATTCTTCATTTGTATCATTTGTATTCAAATAAATATTTATGATTATAACTATGACAATACACTTTCATAATAAATAAAAATACACACATCTAAATCACTGATTTCTGCATTTGCCACTTTGGTTTCTTGTATTTTTTCTTTTTCTTCACTTTGTGGCACTGCATCATTACTTTCCTTAATTTCATCTTCAACCCCACTATCATTATCACTCTTATTTAAGTCAACTAAGGTATCCTTAATCCATGCGGTTTTGTCATTGACATGAGCTTCAATAAACTCTGCAAACAAGGGATCATCTTTATGCTGAAAGAAGAAAATAATATTTAAATTATATAATGTTTATTTAACTACTTATTTAATGGAGGCCTGTAAAACCATTGATACAAATAAGTTTAAATTTAAAAGTTGCAAATTACAAAAACATAAAATGGATTTTACTTGGACATAATAACATTTTGTTTATTATTAATTAAAAATTTATTATCAAACTTTAATTTCTTATCTACTGAATTAATTGTTTTATAAAATGACCTTTTTACCTTTTTAAGTAATTCTTTTATTTTGTTATTATTTTTCTCTGTCTTGCTAAGTTTTTTCTTAGGTTTATTAGTGACCTCACTGTCTTCTTTATGTAGTTTCTTGTATGCAGTGCTGTCTGTGGCATATTTACTCCATGCTCTAGGCTTAGTTTCAGCACCTAAGTTTGCACAAATATTAACACTTATTTTCATACTATTGATAAATGTTTCATCATAGTGTTCTCGAGCAGCCGAAGCCTGTTCTTCTGACCGGTAGCCCACAAAGCCAAAATTTCTGAATTTGCCATCTTTTGTGTATTTTAATTGGATGTCTGTTACTTCTCCTTTTTGACCAAAGATTTCTCTAAGTTGTTCTACTGTAACCTGAAATAAGTAAGATTAAATTATTAAAACTGAAAATGAAAATATAACTCAACGACGTGAGGTATATGACTTACTTTGTTTGGCAAATTTTTAACAATTAATCGAGACATTTTACAAAGTAGTATAGTTTTACAAAGTATAAAGATAAAACTATTTTTTAAGTTATATATGAACAAAACACTTTTCTCCACATTGCACAAAAATATAAACAAACTTCGACCATGTGTTCCTTTACAGTTCGTTGACAGTTTGACATATGTCAGTTATCACTTGTGAGTATTGACAGGCAATAATAACTACTAAAGGTACCAAGTGCCAACTGTGCCAACTCCTCTTAGTCTTTGATGACAACAAACAAACGAAGAGGTTATTTTCTTCGTAATCTTTACATTTATTTATTTAGTCCGTAAAACCAAGTACTAATATCATAGTTTTCATTAAAGTAAGAATCAGTAAACTCTTTGAATAAGATCTTTCGAAGAGATTTTTAACAAAAGACACTGAAGATTGTTGTTATCAGATCGAAAGTGATCATTATTTCGATCTTGAAAACTACCTCTAGCCACCACTGGGAAATAATTGTGGCATCAGATATATACTTTTTATATTAAAACTTCAATTTAAAAAGATGTCGACTATGACTTTTGGTCAAAAGCAATTCATACCTACACCTCCAGATAAGGGAAGTTTTCCTTTAGACCATGAAGGTGTTTGTAAGGCTACTATGAAAAGGTATCTTAATTGCTTATTTGAAAATGATAGTAATAACTCTATGTGCCGAGCAGAAGCCAAAGAATATCTTGCTTGTAGAATGGAACACAATCTTATGGCTAAAGAAGAATGGTCAAAATTAGGCTTCTCGGACAAAGATAAACAGTTAAAAGAAGAAGAGAAATAAAACTACAATTAGTACTGTTAGACTAGTGATTAAATTTAATTATTGTTATTTAAAAAATATAACATTTGAAAATAATATATATCTTTTATTATCGCATTATCAAAAAACTACTATTGTAGGTTTGAATAAATAATAAGATTTACATCATAGTTATAACATTATTTATTGCATATCAATTGTTATCTAGTTGTAACAATAAGTAGATCTGAGCTCCAATTTATACTTATTTGTACTTTAAACATTTATCTCACTCAACCATCCTCAAAAGGTGTTTTGATCTTCATATAAGTGAAGACTGATAATTACTAAAGCATTAAACTGTATCTTCATTACCATAAATAATAAGAATAAATATTAATTATATTCTCATAATATTCTATTTTCATTTAAAAAGTGCAAGTTCCTTAGTTCCTTTGAATAAGTGGGAAAATGATAAGTCATGTGGAGGTTGAGATCACAAAAACATGTAAGTTTCGTTAGATTTTTAAGTTATGCACACTATACCAATGAAACTTGCTGAGCATGATTCTACAGATTTTCCATACGTTTTGTTTCATTTAGGTCCAATGATTTCAACTATATTTTTGGATTTCAACAAGTTTTAGCAATAAACACCTTCCAACAATTCAAGGCAAAGTTGGCTTTGATGGCATTTTCCCAGGTTTATTAAGATGTAGTGGGAATCTAATAGCAGACTACCTTGTCTCGGTTTTACGAGCCTGCATAGCACATCGCAACATACCTCTGAAATGGAGGGAAGTCAAACTCATATTCATTCCAAAATCAGGAAGAGAGAACTATACCCAAGCAAAATCCCATAGAACCATCAGCCTCACTTCATTCTTTCTAAAGACGCTTAAGAGGCTGGAGGACTGGCTAAATTCTTACACCCAAATCAATCATATCACCAGGCAAATCAACGAAATCATCACTCCACAACGTCTTATATTGGCAACTCTCTGAAATCAAAGCGGCAGTCGGTTGCTTTGATTTGGAGCGTTTATTGACATAGAAGCCTTTGACAATACTAATATCAGGGACAGATCGAGTAGCATCATCTCATTTAGAACGAATCAACAACATGTTAAAACACAAGGTATAAATTTCACCACTACAGAAATCAATCTCTACATGGCGGGGTATGCTGATGACAGCTGTTTTACTATCGGGGAACTTTGAAAGCACCTTATGTGATCTCATGGAGTGCCTTCAGACTGCATGAGAGGTGTACTGAGCACGAGCTGTCTGTTAACCCATCTTAAACTGAACTGATCTTGTTTACCTACCGAAGAGTCCCTGGACCTTACAGACTTACCAAACTCTTCAACACACAATTAAAGCTCAAAAATGAAATGAAATACTAAGGTGTGATTCGAGACAGTAAACGGCTCTGTTAAAACACCTTGAATACAAATTAACTAAAGCAACGATCTCCTTCTATCAATGCAAAAATATGCTAGGCGTTAAATGGGGTATATCGCCTAAAATAATATTATGGTTGGTGGCCGAGATCGGAACTCAGAACGGTAATCTCGAAACTAGGACGCTTACAAAGGCTAGCCTTGTCCGCCGCCAGCGGTTGCATCTAAACAACGCCAACAGCAGCGATGAATATAGCTCTACAAATTGTACCCCTAGACCTCTACAAACAGCAGGAGGCGGCACTAGCTGCCATCAGACTTATGCACCTAGGTATATGGTGAGAAAACCCACTACAGTGCACACAAAGCTATTCTAAACAGGGCGATAAAACCGCTTATAGTCGCGCCATGTAATAGTATCGCTAATCAACACATCGACCCTAAATAATCTAAAAAAAACAGGGTGTGGCTCCGGTGCTGGCATATTGTGTCTTGATCTCAACAACAACATTTAGGCACACACAGATCGATTTTTCAATTTAAATGTGGTTCTCTAACCGAAGCAGCCAGAGCCGTACAGCAGTTAGGAATTAATAACTTCAGCATTAAATTCGTATCTTGCCCTTCTCGCAATAATTGCTTTGTCGCCAAAGATCCACAGAACTCCAAAATCACCGTTGGTTGCAAAAGGAGAAGTGCTGACAGTCCAAAATGGCACTGCCATGCAATGGCATAGCGACTTCTAAGGCTCCACAACAGCCAGGGCGAAGTGCCCAGGAAACTTATGAGCTTCTGAAAGGCGCTGGACTGGCATAACTAGCCAGGACTTAACGCACAATGGACGGAAAAATATAGGTATTCTTTACAAGGAATTAAGATAACTATTAATAAAATCCATATATTTATAATTTTATATTTTCCCTTAAATGTATATAATCTAAAACTTATAAATAGCAGTTACATATTGAGTAATAATTAATTAGTATTAGGATTACACAATTTTGAATTATTTTATTGCCAGTTATTAATGGCATTTCAATAAAAGTAAATATCACAGTAATTATTAAATTATTTTATTTTGTGACAATTGTAAAATGTTGTGAACTTAAATCAACTAAAATATTGCATGAGCGGTTCGAGAAATACTACATAAATAAAGTTACTATAAAATTGTTCTACAATTAAATAATTTCATGTTTAAAAATTATGATGAGTGTAAAATATATGAGTGTAGATTTAAAACTCAGACTCAATGCATTTTGTATTTACAATTATAAACAAAAAACATTGTTCTCATCTAAGTATTTTAATGATTAGGTACAGCTAAATGGACTTCCTATATACTTTTCCAATAAAAATGTGTTTATACTTGAGTAAACATCTATTATGTATAAAAATACAAATACAAATTTATTCTGTACAAATAACTATCTATATAAAGCACCATATTCATGTTATAGAGCTCCGTTTTGAAATATTTTGTATTTGTGTTCATTCTTACATAAACATATCTATTGACATTAAAAATATCCTTTTGGCTGTATAACTCACTGAAAGATTTTTGCGTGGCACTTATTTTTTAATATTGTAGTGTAAACAAAATATATATTAGGTTGACGCAAGTTTCTAAAATAATTTTCTTATATAACCTTAATTCTAATTTTCACGTAAACATTGCACACAAAAAGCACATCATAGTTAAAAATCTACTACGGACTGTAAGATTTTATAAAAGTTATTTATTATTATTTATACGATCTTAGATTATTCAATATTAATAAGAAAATCTACAATTACAATTTACATATTACCGTATGTGTACCTCTAACCAGCATGAGTGAATGTACAATAGTTTTATTTATAACTTTGTATTTATTACACATTTCATCACATTAATTATATATAAACTTATTATATAATTAATTAAGGCATTCTTGTGTAGGTTTATCTTGATTTTCTAAAAGTTTTACGTGAATATATTTACATGATTATTTTAAAAACACGTTGATTTCGTGTTAATTACTATTAAAATAGTATGCAGATATTAGATCTTAGTTACTTCTATGAGTATATACATAATTTGTTTAAAATGTAACATTTTTATTACTGTTAAAGATGATATATTTAGTAGTTTTTATTTAAAAATTACACTTTTATGCGTGCTAACTAAATACTACTTACATGTTTTCAAAATAATCTATGCATTATTATACGTATATGTAATAGGGATTGTGTACATATTTGAATCTATAAGTTTGATACGTAGAAGTCAATTGTCACACGAAAGCTATAATATTAAATAGACAAATAAAAGGAATTAACTTATACTCGTATATCGCTACAAACTGACATCGATATAGAACACGATCTGTACAACAGCTAAATAAATGGTGTTATGTACCTTACAATTCATAATGAAACAAGCACTCGATCATATTGAGATCAAAATGTACATACAATAAAACTTAAATTCCTACCTAAAATTATCCTACAAGATACGATAATATGGGCATTCAATTTAATACTAAAAGGCAGTGTAGTGTTTGCGCAATTTTAATCCTAAGCCTAAACTCAGACATAATATCGATATGTACTTGTTATATCAGTTCTACTAGCCGTATTATGCATAAGCGATAAATTTTATAAATATTTTACAAAGTTCTTTACTAAAAGAGATGCTACTAGAGAAAATAGACAAAGAGAAAGATTTGAAGTAATAAATGGGGCGGAACTTGGTGATCTCAGCGTGGATCCCGGAGCGGGGGGAGCACGGAATGGAGCTCGACGACCTGCTCTTTCACCTGGACACGCCATCCAGTATTGAGCTGAAGAATATTGCTTTTCATGCTCGACGCGCATTTGGAGGTCATTGAATTTCCAAAAACCTTTGCCTTTGAAGAAGTAGGTTTTACCTGCGGAACAAATATAAGTTTAATGTTGACAGAAGTAACCTTGCCTTGACATAGGTACGTAATATGATACTAGTTATCACTTGATCAATTTTAATTTTTGCAAAATTGGCCTATCGATTTATCTGTGATAGTGTGAAAAACTAGAAATAAAGGAAATTTTATTTTTGTATTTATAGTCTCTCTGATTTTGTAAAATGAGAAAAAGCAGCTTAAAAATATGTTGCCACTATGACAAATTATAATTTAACAATTATAATAGGTATTATAATTTACTCGTAGTTAGGGACTTACCATCTTTCCATTGAAATACGCTGTCAACATTGTAGCCTACGCCTTTCCACATCGACATATCTCTTGGATAATCTAATTCAACACGACCAATTTCTTCATCAAACCTGAAATTTAGTGACATTTTTGATTAAAGTGTCAGGACAATAAATTTGTATGGAAATAGTTTATTTTCTTCTCGACGAAAAAAGTTTTAGTATAACTTACTTCCAATACATAGTGCCACTGTAGAAGTACGTCTTTCCGTTGTGTCCCCAAACCATCGCAGCGTCTAATTTATTAAGACTGTCCGGTAAGCCCAGTTCAACTAACTTCTTAGGATAACCCGGCACCAGATATTGTGAATCGAACAGGTATAATTCTCTTCCTGAAAAATAAAGATTCATTTAGTTTTCTTGAAAAGGCTTTTTAAGGGAAATACTGTTCTGATGTCCTGGTTAACATAGAAATAATACATGAACTTCTAGGATATCATTATGCCTTATAAGAAATATTATTATTATCATTTATACTATATAAATAACAACTTATTTGCACGTAAATTTAATGGAAGTATACATACCAACAAAAATAGCAATCTTTCTATCCGGCCTTTCATAAACAGCGTCCACATGGGATAGGTTATTTGGTAGAAGTGACCACATTCTTGATATTTCTAAAGGATATCCTGGGTACCGCCCATTAGCACCAATTCTCCAGTGGTACTAAAAAAGTCAAAGATGGTAATTTTTTTACAACTTATGTAAATGTGTCGCTAATTATTATTTTTTCACAAAACTAGATAGTCATTGAACATACGTAAAGGTTCACGTCGATTATTCAGAGCTGCTATAGATATTTTTAGGTTTCATGAAAAAACACGCGAACGTGTTTAAGTTTCTTACGCTGGTGTAATTTAAATTAATGTGGACTTTATAGAACATAGAGCAGTGTTGGCCTGGTGGCTTCAGCGTGCGACTCTCAAACCTGAGGTCGTAGGTTCGATCCCCGGTTGTGCACCAATGGACTTTCCTTCTATGTGCGCATTTAACATTTCGAACGGAGAAGGAAAACATCGTGAGGAAACCGACATGTCTTAGACTCAAAAAGTCGGCGTGTGTCAGGCACTGGAGGCTGATCACCTACTTGGATATTAGATTTAAAAATGAACATAAAATAGATTCAGAAATCTGAGGCCAAGACCTAAAGAGGTTGTAGCGCCACTGATTTATTTTTTCTAGAAAAGGCTACATTCTTTACATTCAGACTTGTCATATAAAGACAACAAAAAAATGATTTTTATACTACTATAGACTTACTCTGTTCTTAAATATGAAAAGTTCCCCTCGTATCAAACTAACAGCATCGTAACTCGTATCGCACGTGTCAGGCTTGTCCGACGGCTTTGGTGTTGTGGTTTTTGGATAGACCGGCTTCTTTTTAGGATAGTCCGCATCTGTTGGGTAATTTTGGCGTGGATTCGTGGGATATTCAGGTCTCACATGAGGGTATTTAGGACGGTAGGTGGTAGGGTGCGTGGTTGATTCGGTACGAGGATAATGATTGTGGGTCCTTCGAGGATGGTCTTCGCTGCTATTATAATGCCTCCGATCTGGGTAGAACGGCCGTTCCGGATACGGGTTGGATTTTTCTGGGTAATGTGGTCGATCCGGGTACGGGTTTCTGTCTGGGTAATATGGTTTACTCGGAGGTCGAGGGTATTGGGGAGTGTAGCGGTGGTTCGGGTGCCGTTCAGGGTGATGATGGTAAATGTATGGCCGTCTAGTTGTAGTGGTGGTGGTAGTTGTTGTAGTGGTTGTGGGTGGTGGCGTCTCGACCGGTCGGTAGTAAGGAATCTTCGCCCAAGTCCGTTTTACTTTAGGACCTAAAATAAAATATTTTTTAATTCAATATGTTGAAATGGAAGTATCTTGCGTAGAATTTTTTATTTAGATAAAAGTAAAAGCTCCTGAATTATTTTGTAATAAGGTCTCACTTACCATACATTTGCTGTATGCCATTGCGATCATCTTCAGGTAATGCGAAGTTAGGCTGGATACCTTGATACCACGGGAACATCAAAGCTCCTTTTACAGAACTGTGACTGAGGCCCAAGGAATGACCAAATTCATGAGCCGCGACCGCGAACAACGATGTTCCTGGAAGATTTATTGAATGATTTTAAGTTTGCTATTTTGATAAATGAGAATTTTGATATTTCTTAGTGTATTGTGTTTTTTAAAGATTAAAAAACTTAAAGGTGTAACAGTGAGTACTATCCTTTCCATTGAATCAAATTTCCACATTAATTGATGGTCTATAATATAGAAATTATGAGCAGTATGCTGTGGAATGGAAGCCTGGTTATCCATATCACATTTTCTTACCTACTTTGGAAACCAGTCTCCCAATACAGAAGGTATTAGGAGACTGGTTGTTACAACTGTAATCTTATTGTTTGTTTTAAATGTTATATGGGAGAAAATAAATTATTATTATTATTATTAGTGTTGGCCTAGTGGCTTCAGCGTGCGACTCTCATCCCTGAGGTCGTAGGTTCGATCACCGGCTGTGCACCAAAGGACTTTCTTTCTATGTGCTCATTTAACATTAGCTCGAACGGTGAAGGAAAACACCGTGAGGAAACCGGCTTGTCTTAGACCCAAAAAGTCGAGGGCGCCTACTTGCCCATTAGATTAACAAATGATCATGAAACAGATACAGAAATCTGAGGACCAGACCCAAAAAGGTTGTAGCGCCATCGATTTATTTTATTTTATAATATCGAAATATTTTTTTAGTATGTACTTAATATAAGACAGGCAACTATTGATTGTTTTAGTAGGTATAAACAAGCTTAAACAGTATTATAGGTATAACCACGCCTAGTCATTTGCATGTCAAAACGAAGCTGACCGCGACATGCTCATTTCCGAACATCGACTTTTCACGGAAAAACTAGTTTCGACAGTTAATTAACTAACTAGCTTTATAGGGTTCGTGTTAAATAGATAAGCATAATGCCTAGATAAGCATTAATTTGCAAGCACAAACATTTTATTTATATTGAAGCGATAGACAAATGTTTACCATAAATTCAATCATACACAGTGAAAGATTTAACAGGTTTGGTATTTTAAAAGCTCCTTACATATCGGCTCGTAGGCAAATAATGAACTAGTTGTTATTCTTTTATTCTACGGAGATTTACTCGTATTACACGAGGCTTGGATTTCTGTCATTATCATTTCGAATACTAACTCGTTAATAAAGCTTTTTACATAACCGTGTATTGATAGTAATAAAGATGAATATTGTTTTACTAACAAACACGATTATGGTAGGGTTTCAATTAGTGTGTATTAGCTGTTTGCAGAGCTTAGGCTACACGTGTGCATCGATTTAAGCTCGCACATGTATCGGATTACGAAACTGGTAGTGATCGTGTCCAAAATTTGATTTCAGATATTTTTCATTGCAATATTATCTCTGTTTTATTTTACATGGGCGATAATAATCTATATATTTTTATTTATTTAAAATTAAGCTGTGCGTTACAGATATACTTTTAAGAAAATTCACGTTTATCAAACGATGAACAACAACTGAAACTGATTTTTCAAAAGCGTAAGTTAGCTAAATAAATATATGTATTTTAAATAGTAAAACTTTGACTACATTTTATATAATAATTTGTATATGCATATATACGCAAAATGATTAATATTTAAGTAACAATACCTTCTTCGTCGTCGTTTTTGGGTTGCAGTAGCCACAGTTCATCGTCATCAAAGTGAGCGTCACCTCCACGACCTGTGCCCGGGAAAAACGCGTGCGCAAGAATCGAGCCCCTCCCGTCGAATGGATAGGCGTCGTCATGGTAACGTCTGAAATTTAACGAATTCTAAATTTAAAAATTTAATTTTTACTTTAATCAAAAATGAGAAAACTATTTTCCAATAATTTATACATTTTTTTAATTCAATAAAAATAGTTATTTTAGTAGATAGTTATCTACTACAAGAAAATAGGGTTTCATCTTAGAGGCGTAAAAATTAAGGGTCGTATGTATTTTTGTATACTGTGCCATAAAAAAAAAAATACAAAACTTTGTCTAAAAAATAAAATTTAGGGGTGGACCCACCCTTAACATTTCGGGGAATGAAAAATACATGTTGTCCGATTCGCAGACCTAACCGATATGTACACAAAATTTCACTAAAATCGGTCGAGCCATTTCGAAGGAGCTTAATTACAAACTTCGTGTCAGGAGAATTTTATATATTAGATTAGTCATGGTCCATTAAACACAAGAAACATTACAGTGTAAACTCTTTATAACGAATTTCAAGGCATAAGACCGAGCATTTTTATTTGTTTTAGAGAGGTTTCGTTATAGGGAGGGAAGAATTAATGTATGGGTATTGGGTAAAGCCAAATAAATTTAATTCAAGATTACGTTACGAATGACGTTATAAAGAGTTAACACTGTATTTACTTCTGTTTCTTTCTGTATATTAGCATCATAGATCTTACTGACCTTCGATTTTTCTAATGTCTAAAATTCTAATTAACCAATAATTAAACTTAATACGCAGACTTATAATGAGAATAGTTGGCCTAGAGTAATGTATTCATTATGCGACAAACAAGTGTGGAGGACGTAGGTACGGAGCAATCAAACTTGCCTCCCCCGGGTGTTCAGTCTCACTCACCACCTAATCATTTTTGCTTCAGTAACGACTAAAGCTTTCGATGCCTACATATATTTTGAAATTTAGCATTTAAATGCGATTGTTAAAGTGAGATTGTTTTTTATATAATACTAACAAGTAACGTATCTATTACCACCACAGCTTTGGAAGACAAAACACTACCATAAACAGTAGGTATAGATAGGACTAAAGAAAGTTGCAAGTGACGTCCAATAGTTTCTCCGTTACGATCTCCATTGAATTTCATACAATCTCAGTGATTCGAATGACATTTTTTATCGTATATGCTAACTTTAATGTACTATTCAATAAATGATTATTTGCGTGAGACACTGTAGTTGATATAAATTGAATAAAGTATGATATGATATGTACGATACAAATAATATAAGAATTGACCAATTAATTTGACTAATAATGTAAAATGTAAAATTCCTTTAAAGACAAATTTGCGCGCCATTGTGTGTGATAGAATATGCGAACTTACGATTGTACCACCTTACACATTTTTGTACCATATTCTTGCAATAAATACATTATTATTATTATTAATAAACTTTTATTCTCCTATTTGATTAAATAAATTACCTACTATACGTCTCTAATAGTTAAAAGTAAGTTATAATAAAAAATCAGTCACAAGATGACTTTATTATAAAATGTATAAATTTTCATAAACCTATTTATCACCTATTGTATTACGTAGTAATAAATATTGTAATTCCTATCTATGAAAACCACTACAAATACAATCAGTAGATTTTAAAGCTAATTAAACATTAGTGGGCGTGAAAGAACGCAGCATTTCTTTTGAGCATTTATTCGTTTATTAAAGTGGATAGTAATCAGCAACACACCGTCAATGATAAACTAGTTTCTCGTAGTTCAATAAAATGCGACAGTCCCGCGTTGACACTGCCCATCAAATTTAATAGCTTCAAAATGGAAAGTTTCCGAGTAGGGGATGATTTATTACTCCCCAGCTCAATTGCCAATGAGAGCTGGCGATAAAACACCTCCATTTATAATTATGTTTCGTTACTTTTAATATATATGCTATGAAAAATTAGTATTAGCGTTTGGATTTGTTAAACTTTGAGATTTAAAAATAAACTTAACGATCTTATGTTTAATATTTGGTGTAATGTTTTCTCGCAAGTGTTAAATTACTGAATAAAATAATACTCGTACGTTTATAACATTAATCTTGTTTCTTCCTTTCAATCTTCTAATGAACTACTCATCTTGATCTGATTGTTCTATGCATTCCTAAACTATCTAAGATATTTATATATAAGATATGTATAAATGAAGGATAAATTTATAAATTTTGGATTTGAATGAATGAATGAATGGATAAATTTCGTCTAGATTTATCTGGCTTGAAATAAATATATTTCATTTTTAGGGTTTTCAATGGTCAATAGTTAGAAACTGACAAGCTTATTGTTTACGGGATAAGTGTAATAAATTTACTAGATACCACGCTGAGCTTTATCTGTTCATTCAGTTAAACGTTCATTACCCGAATAACTTAAGGAGCTCTGGCTTCTTTAATTTATGTTGTAAGTTTCAGTACTCCTAAAGCAGATACAAAACCATAAAATAAAAGCAAAAGCTATCTTCATATAACTAGTCTATAATGTGATGATGTTACAGTAATTATATGCGTTTTAATTTGACACAAGCTCGAGTCTAGACGATAAAAGTTCAGGCTGTAAGTTTTGACGTGGACGCAATATGGTGGTCGCAATATGTCCTTATTGTGGTTTTTGTTGAGGGTAGTTTCTCATGTCGCGTTGAACGGTGATCTAATAAAGGAAACTTTGTATCCTCATTTCAGATGCAGCTCTCGACTTTTGTAATGTCGTTGCGAGTTCTATTTTTAAAAGGGATTTTACAAGATCATTTGATTTTGTTATTTCGGGTTTTATATTATTAAGGCTAGACAGAATGTTAATATGGAAAAAGAAATGAGAAAAAGGAAAGGAGGTTAGAAATCTATCTATTTGAGAAAAAGAACAAAATTGTAAAAGATGATTTTGGTGATTTTCTTCTTTTCTTTGTGACTTTTATGAAAAAGCAGCAGCAGGATTAGTCTTTAAAAAAGATCTTTTTTCTTTTTTCTTCTTATTTAAGCCGACTGGCACTAAATTGATATAATACTTTATCCATAAAATTGCGATTCTCTCTTTCAGACATTATCTACTCTAGTATAAGCTTTTTTAAAAGCTTATCTAATAAATAAGCTACCTTATCGCATCTCTTTTCCTAATAACTTTTAGCACGGACTTTGAATGTGTATATTTCCTTTGACAACGACCTCCCGAAGCAATTTGCCGTATATAGGACTATTAGATCAATAGCAAAGTGAGTTTGGCAAGTCACGTTTGTACTGGAATCGTGTAGCGAGTTGAAAAGGTAACGGCCAACAAACAGTGTTTTTACTATTGTTGTTCAAAGGTGTTCTAAATTCAAAGGCGTGAACTTTCCTAAAAACCTACTAGCTTAAGGATAGTGTGTGTGATACGTTATAGGTTTTTTTATTGTTGATTACCAGTTATATTGTAGTAACAATATAACTGGTAATTAATTAAAGAATGTTGGTTTGTTATGTAGTTATTTTAAATTGGTATTTCAATTCCTTCAAGTAAGCCAAATCTTTGTCAAATAAACATATAATATTTTAAAGTGACTTTCTTTCTAGGTTTCTATGAACTTGATCCAATAAATTATACATAAAAACACCACAACCTTCACCATTATAGCTTGATAAAAACCAAAATTCTTAGTGATGCATTAAGAACATCGATAACCTTCGAAATCTCAATAAAATGCGTTGATTCTCTCCTAAGTTACATTGTCTGTAACTTATTGTGATGCCTCGCACGAGACCTCACAAATCCCCTTAAAATGGATAGGACGTGTCTCCAAATCCTCGCTTGATTATTATTTATTATCAGTACAATGAATCAAGAAGCGAATTTACTACTTTAAGTTACTTTATTCACACATACTCTCAGTTTCCGAAACAAGTAGAAACGCAAAATAACTGATTTTAATTCAACCAGCCGCTATTTGCCAATAGGATCTTAATTTACTGTGTTGTAAGTATTAAGTTTACTATCGAGATATATATTGTCTTACTTGGCAAATGATACGACAATATCAGCGTCGTCTGAGTTGACTTCTGTGAAGGTGAGCCTTGAAGCCTGCTCCCAGACGTCGAGGGCGCGAGCCAGCACACTTCTTGTTATGTGAGGGTCCAGTTGAGACGGCCGACGGGCTTGAGACAAGCTGTAAACAAGAATTTAAATTTAGAACATACATTTTAAATAAGTTGCGGTCATTGGTTGATAACACGCTTAGTTTATTCATTGAAATAGTTGATTTGTGCTTTCTAAGAAATTTTGCTTCGAAATGCAAGTTAGGTACTTAACAAATTCCATTTACATTTATAATTATAGAATTACAGAGTTTTTAATTAAAACATTTAATTTTGTAACAGAATGAGTATGAAACTTAAATGCAAGTCGGTACTCAATGCATATTTTATTTGTAATACTCATCCAGAATTGTTCGTAACAGAAAAATACTGCACACGATTTTACTCGCCTAGACGTGCTTATTACATTGAATTTATGCGTTGTCATGGCCAAAGTGACTTCATTAGTCCTACGCAATTTTAATCAAAGGATTAAGTGATTATTTAAATCACGAAAATTACTTTCGACAAAAGCTTGAGTATGTCCTAAGTTAATTATTTATTAGAATGTTCTAATAACATAGTTATTGTCACTTTTGGACTAAGCTAACAGGTTTGTTAGAGCAGTGGTATCAGCGAGCGACTCTCATCCTTGAGGCCGTAGGTTCGATCCCCGGTTCTTGCTCGTACGTGTCGGGCACATATGGCTGCTAAAAACCATCATAAACAAATGCAAAAATCTGACCTAAAAGGTACCAGATGAAGAAATCAGACCTTGAGAGGTGTCGGCGCTGGTTTTTTTAAATAGATGTGATACAGGTATTTTTAAAATACCCTGTAATTGCATCACATAAATCCCTACATAATTAAACGTCTAAATAACATTACAGATAAAATATGAAGTTAATTTTCACGCGACACGTTATGTTGTATAAAATATCGTTTTCGCGGGTAATTAAAACTAACCAACACGACTGGACTGTTGGTCATTGCTGTAGTTAATTATTATTTCAATAACGTTATTAGGGGACACATGGGAAATATGGGACAGCGTCTGCTGTCTATGTTACGAACTGAATTTTCATTTGTGTCACTGTTATACGTTGTGTGAAATATGTAATCGAGTCATTTAATGAAATATTTCTGTACAGTCCGACTGATGGAAACCATTCTAAAATTATTGCCATTACAACATGGCTCGTTGTTTTGCAATATAACAGACAAGTTGGTAATTGCATCCCTTTGATGAAATTTGCAACCACATTTTCAACCCACTGTTTTAATGCCACGCGGAAACAATGGATGCAGAATAAGTTATGGCTTATTTTAATTTAACACATAAATCCTTTGACAAAGCAGTCAATGAACGCGGAATTAGGCAATAACTAAATTTACATTGATATCATTATTTGTAAGACTAATAATTTAAGGTAATTAAATACCAAATACAAAAGAGATGAAAGTAGGCGTAAATCCAAAAAAATTAAGTACCAATCTTAAGGAAAACGTGAGGGCCTTGGTAAGTTACGAGTGCTTTAAAGGACTTCATTGCTCATGGCTATTTCCAGTTATAAGTAAACAGAAACCTTAAGTCAGTGACGAGGCACGTGCACAGCTACCGGGCCACGTGAACACGTGACTCTAGGGCTACCTCGTTGTTGTAGCAACTGTTGACGAGAAATTAATTAACTTAGTTCTTGATTGACTTCTCTCGCAATGCTAAACGGGAATGCTTTGTTCATTGTTTTAAAAGTTAAAAAAGTTAAAGCTCGCGAACCGACTTGCTTTTCAGTAAATATATATATTATTTGGTACAATATTTTTATATACAATTCCTTTAGTTTTATACACAAAATATTACCATGATCAGTTCTGAAACACATCACTTTGAAAGGAAGACACGACAATCGCTACGCAATTAAGCAGATAGCTATAACCTATATATCGCTTAATTTGCATTTGAATGAGTATTTGGGATATATCGAATACGTATGTTCATTATTTGATTTATTGGTGATAAAGTGAGGCGATGCGTAGTCGATAATAACATCGCATTGTATAATTCGGCAGAGGCCGCGCCCCGCGTTTATTACGCGAAATAAAACATGCGACATGACGACACAGCTACGTCTTCACGAAATGGACATAATCTCGTTACGATGTCATAACAAAGAGATTTGTAAGCATGAACTTTATGGTCTGTGTCCAACGAGCTAAAATTTAATTTTCTGAAATAATCTGTCAGTGCGCCATTAAAATTACTCGTCCGTATTCCCCGACATTTTATATACCCAAGACGTTGAAACTTACACGAATAAAATATAATTTTATTTCTTACGGTAATAGAAGGGAAGCGTTAAAATTATCTGTAGTTAAAATCGCGCAGCAAATAAGATATTTTGCAATTACTTTTTAAGGGTTGGATATTAGCATAAAAATAATAAAATGTCAGCGGGATTCGGTCCCCCGTGGCGTGTTAGGAACCCTCTGATATCGGCGTTCGACAAATGTCAACTTCATGAGCATATGGATGGCATCCATTTTGAAATCGAAAAAAATGGTAAGAGTATCCATATATTATTCAGAAATATTAGGTTTTTATCGCTTCACTTGAATAGGATGGTTAATAGAACGTAACAAATTATTGTAAGAGTTCCAAAATGCCTTGAGAGAAGTGGAAATGTAGTGGTACGTTTTATTTGTACGTTGAACAGATATGGCGGGATTCGGAGGAGGTTTTCGCCAAGAAAAGGGCATCGCATCTGTAGAATATGTGAGATAAATTTATTTATTTGCTTATTATATTCAGGTAACAAAAACGTCGAACGAAAACCTGCATGTTTTAGAATTAAAAGACGACGATTGCGTGGTACCTTCGATATTTATGTTGAAAGTCTCAACTCCCGTATTAAGATAAATGTAAAAACAACACATACCAATCTCTAGAATATACTCCTATGTGTTACTAAGATACCTAGACATACCCTCACAGTACGATATGGTATAATATGCGATGCTTTAATATCAACTATACTTTTCTCGATCGTTCGCTAATAGACGAGTATATAATGGGGGTATAATATGCAGGGGTATCTCATTGAAATCCTGTCTCCCACGACGCTGCACTCGACTCGTATATTGTAGATAAGCGACGTAGCAATAGGCATTGATGTGCACTGGGGATTCAATGCTAGTCGATCTCTCGATTCTCGGAGAAAAGGATTTAATGCAACTCTCAATGAAGGATACAGTGTAGAGTCTGCACGATATCTCACTTTAAAATTATACCAATTTTCCATACGACATCACTTATTGTTAAGAAATATCCTAGAATCTTTATATAGTTTTTTATTACTACCTACAAATTGTATTTTTCAATCCGAAATTAAATTGGAAATACTTGAGAATTGTACGTTTTTAGAAACACATTCTTATTTTACTACGAAAAATAAGTAATTCAGAAATAAAAACATGGCATAGGAACAGCACGTTTGCAATTATATTAGAAACCGTAGTTAGGACATAAACGTATAAAATCTGTAATTTTACTATTATTGATTTCATCTAACCTCGTTAAATTACATTTTTTTTAACAAAGAAGACAGCTTCGATCTCCGACGAAACAATAATCGTATTGTTGGCACAAGGGACCAGAAAACCTAGAAGACTTAAATGAAACAGAAACACGAAAAGTGTATTTCCGAGAAACACACGAAAAGTGTCGGCTACATTAAATCCTTAGGTTTACCTAAGCATATGGAAGTACTATGATTCAATTATCATTACGCCTAGTTTATGCCTCACATATAACTGTACTAACTCCCACAAACTCCATGTTATTACTAACTTATCCCAAATCAGTCGCAATGTGGTAACGGATACATATGGGAAATTAGTGAATTCGGTCCGACGCTGGAAGGTAGAATTAAGCTGAGAGTAACTTCGTTATGAGCGTAATAGCTTATTACCGCTCTCTCGCTTTTCCGTCATGGAATTGTCACGAAATTGAAATGATATTTCAGCAACATTGCATTCGCCATCGGAGTTAGCACTTTTTGATATTCATAACCGTATCGTGACTGCGGTTCCGATTCGTGCAATATCGCAAAATATAACAATGAAACGAACTGCGGTTCAGCTGAATACAAGACAAACAGTGAATTTACGTATTATTAAAAACAATAAAACCACATGTGTACAACACTTAATGTTTTAAACAGTTGCCCGTTTCATATTTATGCATATTTTATGACCTTTTGTATCGATACCACCGTTTCATTGTACAGTACGTTTACCATACTACTCACTTTATAGATTATTTCATGTTTTATTTAAATAGAGAATTGTTGTTATCGGAATATTTCGACTAGAATTTTTAAGTCACTTTTATTTATATCAAATTCTTTTAATAAATAACAGTTTTTTTAATATTGAAGCATGCGTCCAGTACGTACTAAAAGATTCCACTCTCAATACCTAATACAGTTATAAGACTTGTCAAAGTCAATATCAGAGGCAAATCATATTCGTTAGTGACGATGAAATTCTTACAGTCTCTCTATTCATATTATTTATTATACACGCGTTTAACTTGAAATATGAACCAATGTACGAAATTACCAAGTTTAATGTCTAGTACATAATATTTTTTTTAAGTTTCAAGCCAGTTACTTGTAGTAAGAGCAAAGAGTGTTTTCAGTTTTGTTTGAGCATTATTCTAATTTTAAAATTATTACCATATTAAAGAACTAAGAACACTTTAAGCATAGCACTGAATACGATCACAACGTACTTTTAGGAATTAGTTTAATTAAATTTGTAATAAGTTTTTAAATTACCGCACCGTAGAGTGCAATATAAGTGGATATAGATAAGTTTTGAAAGGTTATAGTCTTACATGAAGCGTCGGGATCTAAAGACACGAGTAGTTAGAACTTTTATATGAGTTGGCTAAACTGAAAGAGATATAATTGGAAACTTGAGGCGTCTGCTGCAAGCGGTAATGATAGAACAGTAATTCACTTTCTTAATATTATATTTAATTTCCCCTCGGCTTCTAGGTTTTGATGTCGACAATCTATTTATATAGAAAAATAATAATATGTTTACCGATTGGAAATGTTTTTTACCATACCATAACTATCTGAGAGATTTGGCAGAGCGTTAAATTTTCGTATCAAACATACTTGGTTTAAATAAAAGCTAAAAGATAAATACAAAAAGAAAATGATTGAAGATATCATCATGTCTTACTTAAGCTGTGAATTTGCTTCTTCATTTTTGCTAGTCATAAATTTGCAAAATTACTATGAAAATGTGTATTTGGAACAACCCCAAGATAGCTGCTAAGTAAGATACTCTTTTGACAATAACGTAAAATATCTTTATATAGAGGGTATATGTTTATGAAATAATTCAAAATGATCACTTATGTAAATATTAATAAGAAATCTTTAACGTGACGGGTAATCATCACCTTATAAAAGTTGCCATTCGAAAAAATAGAACTTTTTAGTTAAAACCAGGCCAAAAGAATGCGTTTACGAAAAATAATTTTGAATCTTTCGAATCTTTTTTCATTTTGTAATAATAATTTTACGAAAGTTACAAAAATATACTTAAAAGTTGTATGATTAAAGTTGTGTGTTTCAGACAGTTGTGTTATTACAAAAGCGTGTCTCACAAAGTGGTGTTGTAGTTTATCTATCCAATAACCCATTCGCAAAGTCAACGCCACTGTTTGACGTGACCGCAGTTACACCTCGCTAAGTGGGGGTTATTTTTACAGCTCCCCGACATCGTGCGCTAAAAGCGTTTGTCTTGAATTTTTAAAGTGCCAATTGAAGTTTAGAGCAAAGGGTGCAATTGCCAGCGTAGAAACTGTCTAACAAACTTTTGTCTTCAGTTTTGTCGATTGAGATTTCATTACATCTAGTCGCAAGTTCGGAAAAGGATTATTACTGGCAACATAAGAATTACTTCTTGTGAAGTTGTGAATAATTTCTTCGTGTTTCAATATTATTATTTCCATAGATGATATAGATTATAGATAGGTAGAATATTATTTTTTTTACACATATTACAGAGAAAATGTAAGTAGCATAAATATGCCGGTTCGGGAACACTGTGACCGGTGTAATGAAAGCTCTGTGTGGTAGGTGTTAGTGGGTGTTTGAGGTTTCATGTTTTTTGGTGTTCATAGTAAATCGTGCGTTAGAGTGTTTGGGTAGTGCGATGTGTGTGGCGGTGGGTCTTGGGGCTCTGGTTTCTGGTCGGCTACATTGTGGTGGGGTCTCGGAGCTCTGTTTTCTGGTTGTTGTAAACATTGTATGGTTACCAATCACCTGCTATGATTATTACAGGTATTCCACCTAACTTTGGGCAGTGTTTGAAGGTTGACTGATTACGTAGGTACATTGTATTTTTCTTATCTCCCGCCAGGATTATTACAGGTTCTGGCTCACTCATATTCCACCTAACTTTGGGTACCTACCTAGTGTTTAAAGGTTGACTGGTTGCATACATTGTACTTATCGCTTGACAGGATGAGATAGGTCACAATGTCACATGGCTTTTATCATATTAAAAAATCAACGCTATTAATGTTGCGTGATTTTACCTATCGTCTGACAGGATGCGATAGTTACATTGTATTTATTCTATTAGAAAAAAAATCAATGCAATTGAAATGTTCGAAATTGATAGAGGAATTAAACAAAGGATTTATAGGAAATGTAGAACATAAGTTGGAAAATAAATCAAGGGAATGTTTATCTAGAAGGTTGATTGTTAGTGTAGACCACTTCGCTTCCATTCCTTATCAATGTGGGAGTCAGTTTCTGTGGTTTTCTTTCCTGCAGCAAAATAAAGTTATCAATAGGTGGATGTGGTTGATGGTTTTTAACATGGGAACAGGATGGAACAGGGGGTATAAATACCAACTCGAACATCAGTGCTCTTCGGTCTCACCATAACTAGTGTGCTAGTGCATTACCTACCTACCTACTCAGAAAACCGTAAGTGCAACTTTCAAAAATCAGGTCTTCATCCGCCACCACCGCCTTGGCCAAGCTCAACAATTTCGGCAAAAAAACATGGGTCAAATTGGGTGACCTAGAGCTGAACAAGCCATACAAAATAGTCGAGGTGAAAAGGCTCCCCTCAAACTTTCATGCATCCAGGATGCAAACCATAGTGCACTTGGAAAATGGGTTCACTCTTACACTACCTAACCGCTTCGATGACCTAAGTGAAGATATGTTTAAATACATTCAGACGGAGGAGCCCTATTTAATAAATAAAGGGCCAAGCAGCAGGTCATGGATAATACACTTTCAGGAGGAGGAGCCCACCCCCGAATAATCAAACCCCAACACAGTCCAGCCTGAGCTCACCCCAACCATCCAGCAAGAGAAAATAACTCACAGACACACACACACACACACAATGAAGATGCCATAAATAAATCACCATGTCTTTTTTAATTGCAGTGTGTGAGTGAGATGAACAATAACCTAGTGAACTTATACGACATAATGCTAAATGAGAGCACGCAAGAGTGGATTCAGTATATATGGACCAACAGACTGTTGAACTTGTGGACACATAATGTACCACTAATAAAACTACATGGAGATGTAAACTTAATACTCACGCAATTATACCAAGCTAGCAACTTTGGTGATATAGAAGTGTACGCGGTGATCCAGCTTTGGGATCTCATTGCAGCGCATCAGGAAGACAATTGAGGTAATATAAATGTGGATGTGATCGAATGGATTCAGCATTTGAATGAAACCCCAAGCGAGTGTTTCACGCAAAACTTCACGGAACGAGTAGGTAACCTACTGATAAACACATTATTAGTGTGCTTAAGTGAAGGGATAAAGGTTTAATCTGTTTTGTGTAGGTAATAATGGATTTCACTAATGCTCGATATTTGATTGATATAGATGGATTTCCAATCGAGGGCACTATTTACTTTAAAGAGCTTGCCATCTATGATTTACATAGAAATGAAGTAACTTTATTACATGTGAAGCTCCCCAATTCATTAATTTCTAAGGGAAAAACTAGGGCAGTAGTATTCTGTGAAAAAAATGTTCACGGACTACCGTTTAAAAATGTTAGCACCGACTTGAGTTACAGTAATGTAATAAATAAAATTAAAGATTTCGATAAAAAAAACAATTTACTTGGCTATATAAAGGGGGAGTAGTGAAAAAAAAGAACTATTAAACTTATTAGGATTTAACTCATTTAACATAGAAGTAATTGGTTGTCCTAAGGTGGAAAAGATTATAGAAATCTTAAATTAACATAATTTAAAGAATTGCTCACGACACACGGTTTTTGTGAGCAAATCACGCACCTGTCATTGTAGTGATGTGGAAGTTAGGGCATTTCCTAGATGGTTTCAGAATTACCAAGAAAATAACTGTAGGTAGGTAGGTAGGTAGGTAGGTACAACATAATGTAATAAACCTACTCGTTATTATAGATATAAAAAAAACATTGTATTCATTTCATATTTTTTATTATACTTAGGTACAACACTATGTTATTGTAAGTAATAAGACTAAAAAAAACATGTACTTATTTTAAGTTTATTATTATAGTTAGATATAAGTTCCTATTTGTAAGTATACTATTGAAGAAATGTAATAAAAACCTATATTATTCAATCTTGTTTTCTTTACCTATACAACTGGTTGAATTTAGACCATACCATTTCACTAGAACTTTATCACCTTTTCTTTTCAACACTTTTTCCACTAGGTAGACATCTGGATACTTTACTTTTTTGCAGCTCTTATTCATAAAACCCCCATAGGATTGGTTTTTTTTCCTCATCCTGCAATTGGTAGGTTATGGGATAGGTGTTATTAACTTTCAACACTTGAAATATTTCCGAACTCCAATTCCCCGTAAACTTAATACTCACGCAACTTTACCAAGCTAGCAACTTTGGTGATATAGAAGTGTACGCGGTGATCCAGCTTTGGGATCTTATTGCAGCGCATCAGAAAGACAATTTAGGTAATATAAATGTGGATGTGATCGAATGGATTCAGCATTTGAATGAAACCCCAAGCGAGTGTTTCACGCAAAACTTCAGGGAACGAGTAGGTAACCTACTGATAAACACATTATTAGTGTGTTTAAGTGAAGGGATAGAGGTTTAATCTTTTTTGTGTTGGTAATAATGGATTTCACTAATGCTCGATATTTGATTGATATAGATGGATTTCCAATCGAGGGCACTATTTACTTTAAAGAGCTTGCAATCTATGATTTACATAGAAATGAAGTAACTTTATTACATGTGAAGCTCCCCAATTCATTAATATCTAAGGGAAAAACTAGGGAAGTAGTATTCTGTGAAAAAAATGTTCACGGACTACCGTTTAAAAATGTTAGCACCGACTTGAGTTACAGTAATGTAATAAATAAAATTAAAGATTTCGATAAAAAAAACAATTTACTTGGCTATATAAAGGGGGAGTAGAAGAAAAAAAACTATTAAACTTATTAGGATTTAACTTAATTAATATAGAAGTAATTTAAGTTAAGTTATTTTCTTGGTAATTCTGAAACCATCTAGCAAATGCCCTAACTTCCACATCACTACAATGACAGGTGCGTGATTTGCTCACAAAAACCGTGTGTCGTAAGTAATTCTTTAAATTATATAAATTTAAGATTTCTTTAATCTTTTCCACATTATGACAACCAATTACTTCTATATTAAATAAGTTAAATCCTAATAAGTTTAATAGTTTTTTTTTCTTCTACTCCCCCTTTATATAGCCAAGTAAATTGTTTTTTTTATCGAAATCTTTAATTTTATTTATTACATTACTGTAACTCAAGTCGGTGCTAACATTTTTAAACGGTAGTCCGTGAACATTTTTTTCACAGAATACTACTTCCCTAGTTTTTCCCTTAGATATTAATGAATTGGGGAGCTTCACATGTAATAAAGTTACTTCATTTCTATGTAAATCATAGATTGCAAGCTCTTTAAAGTAAATAGTGCCCTCGATTGGAAATCCATCTATATCAATCAAATATCGAGCATTAGTGAAATCCATTATTACCAACACAAAAAAGATTAAACCTCTATCCCTTCACTTAAACACACTAATAATGTGTTTATCAGTAGGTTACCTACTCGTTCCCTGAAGTTTTGCGTGAAACACTCGCTTGGGGTTTCATTCAAATGCTGAATCCATTCGATCACATCCACATTTATATTACCTAAATTGTCTTCCTGATGCGCTGCAATAAGATCCCAAAGCTGGATCACCGCGTACACTTCTATATCACCAAAGTTGCTAGCTTGGTAAAGTTGCGTGAGTATTAAGTTTACGGGGAATTGGAGTTCGGAAATATTTCAAGTGTTGAAAGTTAATAACACCTATCCCATAACCTACCAATTGCAGGATGAGGAAAAAAAACCAATCCTATGGGGGTTTTATGAATAAGAGCTGCAAAAAGTAAAGTATCCAGATGTCTACCTAGTGGAAAAAGTGTTGAAAAGAAATGGTGATAAAGTTCTAGTGAAATGGTATGGTCTAAATTCAACCAGTTGTATAGATAAAGAAAACAAGATTGAATAATATAGGTTTTTATAACATTTCTACAATAGTATACTTACAAGTAGGAACTTATTTCTAACTATAATAATAAACTTAAAATAAGTACATGTTTTTTTAGTCTTATTACTTACAATAACATAGTGTTGTACCTAAGTATAATAAAAAATATGAAATGAATACAAAGTTTTTTTATATCTATAATAACGAGTAGGTTTATTACATTATGTTGTACCTACCTACCTACCTACCTACAGTTATTTTCTTGGTAATTCTGAAACCATCTAGCAAATGCCCTAACTTCCACATCACTACAATGACAGGTGCGTGATTTGCTCACAAAAACCGTGTGTCGTAAGCAATTCTTTAAATTATGTAAATTTAAGATTTCTATAATCTTTTCCACCTTAGGACAACCAATTACTTCTATATTAAATAAGTTAAATCCTAATAAGTTTAATAGTTTTTTTTCTTCTACTCCCCCTTTATATAGCCAAGTAAATTGTTTTTTTTATCGAAATCTTTAATTTTATTTATTACATTACTGTAACTCAAGTCGGTGCTAACATTTTTAAACGGTAGTCCGTGAACATTTTTTTCACAGAATACTACTGCCCTAGTTTTTCCCTTAGAAATTAATGAATTGGGGAGCTTCACATGTAATAAAGTTACTTCATTTCTATGTAAATCATAGATGGCAAGCTCTTTAAAGTAAATAGTGCCCTCGATTGGAAATCCATCTATATCAATCAAATATCGAGCATAAGTGAAATCCATTATTACCTACACAAAAAAGATTAAACCTTTATCCCTTCACTTAAGCACACTAATAATGTGTTTATCAGTAGGTTACCTACTCGTTCCCTGAAGTTTTGCGTGAAACACTCGCTTGGGGTTTCATTCAAATGCTGAATCCATTCGATCACATCCACATTTATATTACCTAAATTGTCTTCCTGATGCGCTGCAATAAGATCCCAAAGCTGGATCACCGCGTACACTTCTATATCACCAAAGTTGCTAGCTTGGTAAAGTTGCGTGAGTATTAAGTTTACGGGGAATTGGAGTTCGGAAATATTTCAAGTGTTGAAAGTTAATAACACCTATCCCATAACCTACCAATTGCAGGATGAGGAAAAAAAAACAATCCTATGGGGGTTTTATGAAGAAGAGCTGCAAAAAGTAAAGTATCCAGATGTCTACCTAGTGGAAAAAGTGTTGAAAAGAAAAGGTGATAAAGTTCTAGTGAAATGGTATGGTCTAAATTCAACCAGTTGTATAGATAAAGAAAACAAGATTGAATAATATAGGTTTTTATTACATTTCTTTAATAGTATACTTACAAGTAGGAACTTATATCTAACTATAATAATAAACTTAAAATAAGTACATGTTTTTTTTAGTCTTATTACTTACAATAACATAGTGTTGTACCTAAGTATAATAAAAAATATGAAATGAATACAATGTTTTTTTTATATCTATAATAACGAGTAGGTTTATTACATTATGTTGTACCTACCTACCTACCTACCTACCTACAGTTATTTTCTTGGTAATTCTGAAACCATCTAGCAAATGCCCTAACTTCCACATCACTACAATGACAGGTGCGTGATTTGCTCACAAAAACCGTGTGTCGTGAGCAATTCTTTAAATTATGTTAATTTAAGATTTCTATAATCTTTTCCACCTTAGGACAACCAATTACTTCTATGTTAAATGAGTTAAATCCTAATAAGTTTAATAGTTCTTTTTTTTCACTACTCCCCCTTTATATAGCCAAGTAAATTGTTTTTTTTATCGAAATCTTTAATTTTATTTATTACATAACTGTAACTCAAGTCGGTGCTAACATTTTTAAACGGTAGTCCGTGAACATTTTTTTCACAGAATACTACTGCCCTAGTTTTTCCCTTAGATATTAATGAATTGGGGAGCTTCACATGTAATAAAGTTACTTCATTTCTATGTAAATCATAGATGGCAAGCTCTTTAAAGTAAATAGTGCCCTCGATTGGAAATCCATCTATATCAATCAAATATCGAGCATTAGTGAAATCCATTATTACCTACACAAAACAGATTAAACCTTTATCCCTTCACTTAAGCACACTAATAATGTGTTTATCAGTAGGTTACCTACTCGTTCCGTGAAGTTTTGCGTGAAACACTCGCTTGGGGTTTCATTCAAATGCTGAATCCATTCGATCACATCCACATTTATATTACCTCAATTGTCTTCCTGATGCGCTGCAATGAGATCCCAAAGCTGGATCACCGCGTACACTTCTATATCACCAAAGTTGCTAGCTTGGTATAATTGCGTGAGTATTAAGTTTACATCTCCATGTAGTTTTATTAGTGGTACATTATGTGTCCACAAGTTCAACAGTCTGTTGGTCCATATATACTGAATCCACTCTTGCGTGCTCTCATTTAGCATTATGTCGTATAAGTTCACTAGGTTATTGTTCATCTCAATCACACACACTGCAATTAAAAAAGACATGGTGATTTATTTATGGCATCTTCATTGTGTGTGTGTGTGTCTGTGAGTTATTTTCTCTTGCTGGATGGTTGGGGTGAGCTCAGGCTGGACTGTGTTGGGGTTTGATTATTCGGGGGTGGGCTCCTCCTCCTGAAAGTGTATTATCCATGACCTGCTGCTTGGCCCTTTATTTATTAAATAGGGCTCCTCCGTCTGAATGTATTTAAACATATCTTCACTTAGGTCATCGAAGCGGTTAGGTAGTGTAAGAGTGAACCCATTTTCCAAGTGCACTATGGTTTGCATCCTGGATGCATGAAAGTTTGAGGGGAGCCTTTTCACCTCGACTATTTTGTATGGCTTGTTCAGCTCTAGGTCACCCAATTTGACCCATGTTTTTTTGCCGAAATTGTTGAGCTTGGCCAAGGCGGTGGTGGCGGATGAAGACATGATTTTTGAAAGTTGCACTTACGGTTTTCTGAGTAGGTAGGTAGGTAATGCACTAGCACACTAGTTATGGTGAGACCGAAGAGCACTGATGTTCGAGTTGGTATTTATACCCCCTGTTCCATCCTGTTCCCATGTTAAAAACCATCAACCACATCCACCTATTGATAACTTTATTTTGCTGCAGGAAAGAAAACCACAGAAACTGACTCCCACATGGATAAGGAATGGAAGCGAAGTGGTCTACACTAACAATCAACCTTTTAGATAATCATTCCCTTGATTTATTTTCCAACTAATGTTCTACATTTCCTATAAATCCTTTGTTTAATTCCTCTATCAATTTCGAACATTTCAATTGCATTGATTTTTGAAGTTATACTTCTTTAGGCGCGTTATGAAAAATTTATGAGAGTGAAATTTTACGATGCGCGCGCACCTGTGACACAAAATTAGGAGTGTGATTATAGCGTGCGCGAGCGAGATAGGAATAAGACAATCTACAAGTAAAAAGAAATAGAATATGCGTGAAGTTCGAATGCCAAGAATTTTGAATGACCATAATGACATTTGTCATTTACCTTTTAAACAAATAAAGGAGTTTTAATTATTTTTTCAAAGAAATTTAGCAATGCTTTTTGAATTATAATATATAATCAGAAGTGATTTAAATTGAATATTTAAACCAATACTAATTAATATTTGTGAAAAAACTGTGCTCATCAACCTTCCTAAGTGCTTCATTACAATTGAGGTTAACTATCAGTTTGTATTATTATTATCGAGTAATGTTTTGATTAAAAAAATTACCACATTGTTTAATCAAAACATGTAATTTTTTTCTAGCAAATATAAGGACAAGAGACAAAAAACAATTGATGAATCAGTGTAAGTGCACTAAATTGAATACAAAAAAAAGAGTTGTCATCTTATCGTTGTGAAACATCAAAAACTGGAGGTGGAACAAAGCCAAACTATTTTTAATAATGCCAAAGAAGTATAACTTCTTACGCGCGTACATAAGTACACGCACCCTTTTTTTTTCTAATAGAATAAATACAATGTAACTATCGCATCCTGTCAGACGATAGGTAAAATCACGCAACATTAATAGCGTTGATTTTTTAATATGATAAAAGCCATGTGACATTGTGACCTATCTCATCCTGTCAAGCGATAAGTAAACATACAATGTATGCAACCAGCAATAGGTAAAAATACAATGTACTTACGCAACCAGTCAACCTTTAAACACTAGGTAGGTACCCAAAGTTAGGTGGAATATGAGTGAGCCAGAACCTGGCGGGAGATAAGAAAAATACAATGTACCTATGTAACCAGTCAACCTTCAAACACTGCCCAAAGTTAGGTGGAATACCTGTAATAATCATAGCAGGTGATAGGTAACCATACAAGGTAACCCCACCACAATGAGCCGACCAGAAACCAGAGCCCCAAGACTCTCCGTCACACACATCGCACTACCCAAACACAGCTCTAACGCACGATTTACTCTAAACACCAACAAACACCAACATAACATGAACCCTCAAACACCCACTAACACCTACCACACAGAGCTCTTATTACACCGGTCACAGTGTTCCCGAACCGGCATATTTATGCTACTAATGTAGTCAAAATAAAATATACTTTGCCACATTAATATTTATTATGTTCTACTTTAAATGTCTATATAATCTATACATCAATTACGCCGTGTCAACGAGTTCCTAAAATGAGTACAGTATTTAGTATTCTAGCGGCGTAAAGTCGGTCGATTGAGGAAATGACAAACTGATTAGTCTTAGGTTTCTGCGCCAGGAGATATATCCGGCGGAATAAGATGAAATTACTTCCCGTGTCGCTGCACGCAGCAACAATGTGCAACTAAGACGATCAATTAGATTTAAGAACCTGCGAAAAGTGCTCAGTCTACCGTCTGGTAGACGGTACCGACTTGCAGACGCGCTCCACAGTTTCAGCTTGGTTCATTAGAATCGAAATTCCCACGGTTCATTAGGATTGCCCGGAATTCTCAACGTTCATTAGAAATACCCGGGTGAAGTGGACCCAGGACGTAAATAAGTGATTAACGCAGTTGGGATTGTTTTCAGGGCAGGCTGCAACTTTCACTAAAATCTTGATACATTTGCAATGAGTTTCGCTCACCTTACTGATCTTTAATGATACTCCAATAACTTTTATCTATACTATTAGAGAACGCACTAAGACGGTATATGGAACAAGCCAAGGATTATAAGCCCTCGTACTCGAATTTAGGAATAAAGATCGTGAATCTTTGAGAAACAAAACCTATCATCTTTCAACTGTTAGAAGCTGGAAAGTTTTGTCAGCTAAGGTATGAACTGTTGTTTTCTGACAAACTATTTACCACCGCGATTTGCTAGTTTCTTATATTTTTAATTTAGAAAATCTTCGTCTTTGAAATCCCAAAATTGGCTTTACTTTCACTTATTGGAAACTTCTAGTTTGACGTCAGTTTTATCTTGTTCCAAAGTATTTTTCTTGAATAAACGAAGCCCGTTTATTAATGTCAGTATTTTTGTCGGTAGCCGGCAAACTGAAAGCGTCGATCGTAGTTACCAGGACTTTTAAGCTGAATTTTATTACATTCGCTTGAAAGGAGGTAACCGTAATCCGGGCGCTATATCTGTGTAAAATATTAAAGGTATATTTCAATATCGTCTCCGTCACCTCAAAGCGATTTTTCTTTCTTTTTACACTTGTGGGTATATTTTTAAGATTGATGTCTGGCAATAAATCAAGATTACACTGTTTGCTCTTATGCTTTTTTGTTCTACATCTAATAGAAGCGAGTCCCAAAACTAATTATGAAAATTCTATGGAAAATTATATACGCATCTGGGCCTGATTCGTTGTTAATGTATTTTACAAAGTGATCAGTTTTTATCTGTGTGTGTTCCAATTAAAACAATTATTGTATTGCTCGAAATCAAAACCAGACTCTCTATTGTACGCAATAATATGTAATTCATGGCAGCGACTTGGTTATGTTATGTTTCAGTAAATTTTCGGTTAGTAAAAGAGTAGTGTAGAAGTTAGTTAAGTAACTAAATGGAACCACACGTCCGGGCAAACATGGTAAATGCGTAAGTTAAACAAGTTTAAAGCAATTTATAACTTCCGTGGTGGGCTTAAATGTAATTTTACCATGCGGTCTACTTACACGCTTAAATGCTAAAGGACTGTGCTACATTGTAGGTCTAAATATAACAATAAAGGTTAGACTTTAATGTAAATAAGTATAAAGTACGTGCGTACAAAGTACATGCCAGAAGTGAAACTTCTTTATCAAAGTAATTTTTAAGTCTTGTTCATATTTATACAAATCTAAAACTTTAGATTTCCGAGACTTAGAGGAGGGAGGAAAAAGGAAGATATAGGAATTTAATGAATTGAATTGTCATTAAAATATTAAAAGTGTCGAAAATTAATACAAGTTATAAAAAAATTTTAAATTTATTTCTTCGATAATAAAAACACGAGGCATTTTAATTTACAATTCGTTATTTGAGATTTCAATAAGTCATTTTGTATAAAATATAAAATACTAATATTTCATAAATTCTCTTTACGAAATTTTAATTTTAAAAATAGAATTTCTATAAGGTGCTTCACCGTTCACACTCTCTCTCAATCAGTCTCAATCGCTCTCTCCCTGTTCTTCGACAAAAACGCTGCACATCTTCGTGACGTTCCGTAAAAAATTTACCCTCATGCGCCTAAAGAAGTTTCACTTCAAAAAGTAATGTCCTTCTAATTCCAGAACGCATTGCTTTTATTAACTATTATTTAAATCTAAAAAGAAAGACGCTAGTTTAAATCATATTTCTAAGTAAGCATCTTCTCTCCGAGAATCAACATCGTAAATCTCATCCCAAGAACATTAAAGGATAAAATGACTTTTAGAACTTTGAACTTTATATTTTTATTGCGGGCAGCGATCCGATAATCCTGTTTTAACAATTTTCCACTCTGTTCTAAGCTGGAGTTACGTAAAATATCTCGACTACAGGGCAAAGCTCTTCGCGACACTGGAGGTGCTTGGCCGCGTTGTTCTTTGCACTCTCAATTCTACTGCTCTCATTATAATAATATGAAGTGACTTAGCTTTGCGTATCTTTACGAATATGTTCTTTATATCGTTTTCTAATTAGTTTATTATTTAAAAGTAAAGTTGGAACGTTTCAAACTCAGTTTTTTGATTGGTTTGTTACAAATATTTTGAACAGTAAATCTGTTATGAAGTTACTATAAAATCCTTTACTTATTAGCAGAGTATTAAAAAAACAGGATCTAATTGGAAAATAAAGACTTCCCAAGCTTCCTTAGACGTACCGAGCAAAATTGAGAACATAACATAGTTAAAAAATTAGCATAGTTAAAATTTTACATAGCTACTATCCACTCGTATACTCTATTTAATAGATTTAAGTAAAAATTTAATTTTATTACAATAATAATAAAAAAATACATGTGAAAGTTTTATAAATTTTGATTAAAACTACAGTCTTATCAAATGAATATACTTAATGAGAAAGCAAGTTAACGAGTTACGAGTTAAATCACTGTTTCTAGTTGAAATTATTTTTATGAAATCTTCATGAAAGGTCAATGTTTGAACTGGGAGTGAACTCCGAGGTCGTCGAATCCTCGGTCGTGGTCCCTCGATGTGCTTTTGTTACGTAGTATTATGCATTTGATATTATCTTGCCATTTTATTTGTAAAATGAATCAAGTATTAATGCTATTTTTAAATTTTCATATACCTTCTTGGATTTTATGAGTTCATTCGAAAGTTGTAAACGTAAAATGGATGTTTCAAACAATTTTATTGTTTAGTGAAACTATTGGCTTTCGTAATAAAGTTACATAACGTTTATAAAAGTAGCTAGTTTAATAATATGCAGAAAGGTGAAATGATCGAAAAGCATTGTTTTTAACACGTAAGTCTTTCACTTTACCGGCGCCTGCTCAACGTTATTTAAATTGAGTTCCCCGTTACAAAGCGAACCTCATTTGCGTTAACAAAAGTGCAGATCATATTTTTTCTTCAGTGTACGAATTGAAAGCGCTGTAATATTCTTTTTTGTCTAGATTCGAGCGCCTCGTGGCACAAAGCCTATTTTATATTCGACGCTTCACTCATGTGAAAAGAGAAGAAAAGGAGTTGTGTTAATTAAGAGCCACTGAGCAAAATTGATATCATCGAGTGGGCTTTCTATTGTGAGCCAGATGCACCACTCGAGCACGGTACATTTGAAGATTGTTTCTAAAAGAAAAGACAGGCTTTGAACTCGTGTTGTTAATTGAAGAACAACATTTCTTTTTAAAGCTTAGAAAACGACAGTTCAGATTAATTATATGAACTAAGGTGCTGATTTTAATTACTCTATGGAGTAATGAGTGTTCACTGTTCAGTGGTAATTTAAGAGCAGCCATGCCGAAATTGATTTGTATCCGATATTCCGTTCGTGCAGTTTGCTAGTTGCAACTCGGTGTTATGTCAAATGAGGCTGAAATGTACATCTCATTTACAGGAAGCGCGGTGGCTGGCACATTTAGGCAGTGGACCGCGAGTGGCGAGCCGCGGTATGGCATTTGGCAGCGCGAGCGTTAGCACAGCCGGTTCTCTAAACTAAACAACTCGTAAAAGTGTAAAACTCGTAACGATAGCGGTAGAGAGCCGCCTAATATGAGCGGCGGCTGGATCCACGCCAGTAGCGCTCATTATCAGATGGGACATTCCGCGCAACCCCCTCGTTTTACGATTGGCCTCTAATTACAACCGTGCTCAAGGCGCCGTGTTTTTTTAGTTGATAGGTGTACCGAATGCACTGCCAAATACATTTATTATTGTTGGCCACACCGTTTCCAGCATACGGCTTCGGCATTTGCTACACATTCTTAAATTCCAGATTTGAAAAAGTATTTGCATGATTCGCAATAACATCGTGCTTTGGTTTACGAGAGGTTGCTGATAAAGCTAGAGCGTAGTGTGGGTAGCCTTACGACGTGTTGCCAATTTATTGTTGGTGATAAGCAGTTTGTTTATTCTTAAGCGAAAAAGTGTTGCGTCCTAAGCCTTAACAGCATACTTTTATATAAAATCCAAGCGAGTTTAAAAATATAAACAATTTTATTAATGAAATTGCATTCTCTTATCGGATGTAGTTTTGCGAACAGCAGCGCATTTACGACCGAAACTACGGATTTAGTTTCAATTGGTGACGCAATATTGCGATGCTGGAACGGGATTGCAGACGAGATGAATTCTGTTGTAGTCTATGGTATGTTAGTGTACTATGGTTGGAACATATTCAAGATGCTGGTTTGTGTTCAATCGGCAGCGGAATAGCTGGAATTACATGGAATCGATCGATGAATTAGTATGCCACTCTCGGTCGCCACTGGAATGAGTTGGCATCACGTAGACTGGCGTCCTTGCCACGTCAAAATGCAAATAGCACGAATACCATAATCCATCGATTTTTAAATGAAAACATGTCTACAATATAGCGGCAGGGGCGCCGATAAGAATGTCATCAATGTTATACATGTGATTGAGTGGGTATTATATCATTATATTACAACGTATTTGGTGGGAAATCGTCTGATAAAAGAGGGGACCACCTTTGTATTGAGAATATTTGGTATTATTTACGGATTGTAGGATGGTAAACTCCTTTTATGCAGTTAGAAAACATTTAGAAATAAGTGCTGTTGTAATATTTAAATTAATAAACGTTTTATAAGTCACATAACTTTTCCCTATTAATTATTTTCCTTATCACTATTGCGTCGTTATAAAAATGTAATATAAGCTTGCAAAATTATACGAGAAAAGATAAAAAATGATAAAACTAGTATAAATATAACTCCGCGCTTCAGTTACATTGATACGAGGTGTGATGCCCAGTGCCCTTAACGGAACATGCCTGCCCTTCACTGGGGACCGTCAACTCAATCTTGCCCCATTACGCGCGACAAATTGGAAAAATATTCAATTACAGCACGCTTGCTATTGGATTATATCTAGGCAAATTACAATTTCGCTTTGGGGAAGTGACATTACTTAGTAACTAAACGCCGCGGGAGTCAATTAATTTACGTATAACCTCGTGCTCCGATTGCTTGGTCACATTTTTTAACCCCTACACCATTGTGGTGTAGTATATCTAGGACGAAAAAAGTCCTTTAGTTTTATGAATACAGGTAACATTATTAATAATATTTTAAGGTTCAAGTATTTCATTCAGTTTCATACTTAAATTCCCAAACTTTGTTTTTTTGCAAATTTGACATTGACAATTTTCATAATTCAACACTGTCAAAAATAGCTGCATAAACCAATAGGAATTTGCTCACACAAATTATTAAATGGTTTATTAACAAAGCCATTTTAAAGGTAACGGAATGAGATATACGCTTTCCCTACTCTTACTTAAGTAATATTGGTATAAACGAGTTCTAGCTTTGTTGATCCCCCGGCGAGCGTAGAGCTGACCGGCGTTAGAATTTATTCAGGGCATGGAGCGACATACGTTTTGTTAAGACGGTACAAAACCTAATTCTTAAGGATTGTCGCTAGAATCTAGATTCGAAGGCACTCTGAAGAATAAATTAAATACAATGCTGAATTAAAGTAGTGTTAAAATAAAGTAAGTGACCGAAGTAGTAAAGTGACCTTTGTATCTGCTTGAAAACATAAAATAGGGACGGTAAAACAATATTTATTTAAAATAGATTTTTTTTACTGTACGTTATGGCAAGTGAGAGCAAAACTGACTCTGTTCGAATAATTGGCAATTAATCAGTACCGTTTTCTATTTCAGCGACCGACACTGTACGAGAGATCGTGTGTGCTAACAGGATACTACGTTTATAATTTATATGACACAAATATTTCGTTTTATGTTCTACAAGTGACGTAGCTTTGAACTGTTCAAATATGTAGATATGTTACAAGGTAGATCTTATTTCAAAAATAATAGAGCACCTGGATTCAATTTCAGTTCTGAAGGTTCACATGTTGTATTCTTCTCACTTGTATTAATATAGTATGGTAAATATAAATTTCGAAAGTAAGTCGACTTGATACTACTAACCGAATATCACGAAAAAATTATAAAATAAAAGAATATCGTATGATATTCAATGTACTTATATAATATACGCGAATCACAATCTCGTATTATTTCGCCATGAGCCTATGATCTATGAAGACAAAATGAATGAAATCTATCCATAATGTTTTTGATTTATCTATGTGATACACCAATAAACACAACCAACATTTTTAGATTTTTAAGGGACTCCTTTTAATAATATATTTTATTTATTATATTTTAAGGTTAGTTTTTTTTTTGTTATAGATTTTAATTAGTTAAATATATTTTTATATATATTACATATGAATTTATGTTAATAATAATATAATTCTTGTAATAAAAATAAAACTATATGATACTAAAAAGATTTGTTTTTACAATTTATAAAGAAGAGTCACATAACATACTTTTAATATATATACTTCGTTATCTTTGATGAAATAACGTCTATTATTCATTTAAATATTATTAAAGTCAACGGCCTCATGTAATAAACAAATTGCCGTTTTAGTACGTGCAGAGTTGTTCATCGTTCCTTCGCCTCTCAGCGCCCACTTTACACAGATCGCTATCTTTACAACGTAATTAAGTAAATTTCAAACTCGTCTCGCCCCATCTCCAAAATAATAAGAGTAAGAGCTTAGATAACCCGCGATTTAATGTAATTTCGTGTTATTTTCTAACCCCTTTTAATTGAGAAATTCATGGCATCGATATCATTTGATGATTACTATATTCAATATAGAATGAATTAATTTATTAAAAGCTAAATATTTGTTATTATTGTTATTATTAATAAATTATATAATATATATGTGTTTTTTTTAATTCTAGTAAATATATAATACTAAAATGTATATTGTCACGCTTATATATACAATTATAGCGCAGGGTCTGGGTGTTGAAATTCTCCAAGAGCGCAAAAAAAAAAGGTAAAATGAGTCATTTTCAGCTTCTAATTGCTATTAAGTATTGTAATAATAGTATCACTAATGGTTTGATTGAAATGATATATATGTCAACAACGGGATAACATAACTTTATTGAAAAATACAAAATTAGAATAAATCAAACGTCAAACAAAGATTGAAAAATAGAATTGCAATAAATCAGTAACGTAGTATTTTTGGATCAATGATGATATGATTTCAATCAACAATAAATCATTCAATGCATCGAAGCTTTAATAACGTGGATTGACATATTGTTATACAAATACAGAGGAAATCTTAATGCGATTTAAACATTTATTGGTGTGTCCAGACGTGGTATGAAGTGGATTGCACGACACCTTTCAAATAGATTGTCTTGAGACTCAAACGGTAAACAATTCTACCTAATGCAGATTTCTAGTAAACACTTTCTTTCCCTAAAGGATTCGGATCGCTCTTTACGCGGGAAGTGAATTTTCCATTTCTGCACTCTTTGTTTAATCTAAGAAGTAGACATGAATTACTCTGGTGGATTTATTGAAGACGGTGGCAAAACAAGTTACATGTTACCTTTGTATTGCGAGCACGTGTACCCTATTTCGTATGAGAATAGTATATTTGGATTTTTCTTTGATTAGTTTTGTTTATGGAACGGTACAGTAAACTTTAATAATTAACACTTTGCATTGATACGACTCAATCTGAACAAACTAGTTAATTAATTACTGGATGGCAGACTCGAGCACAAAGCCTGATTGTCGGCTACGAGATTAAACTGCTAGCAACGAATATGTATTCAATATTCGTTGCATATGATAAACTCAAATTGAATAGTATAGGAAGTTCTTTAAAATATATTTCATATTAAAAAATCAGATTTGGTAATTAGTTATTTCCTTGAGGTCGTATTGTAGCTTCGTAGCAAGTTATGGCTGTTAAGACGTAGCGAAGGGACAGTAAAGTCTACGATGTACCAAAGACTAACCGTATCAGCTAAGCTGCGTAGGCTTGTAGTTGGCACACGCTACGAATGTGGAGTTAGCCTCCTCCTCGATAAGCCTCCTCTGGACTAATAGACACATGGCAAGTTAATATGTGTCTCCAGAGGACAGTATACGTTATTTACTATTATATAGTCAATAGTGTTTAATAATAAACCGTATTATTTTATTGATAGTATTTTTTCTACTAGTAAAAGGTCCGTGATTTAAAGATATAATTATATTTAATATGCGTTTATTCTGTAACAATAAGTAATAGTGCAAAATATATTAAAATACCGTTGATAAAATTCGTATCAATTATATTATTAATAAAAGCTTTTCTTAATGTTTGTGATTCCATAAAAAATACTAACATTAAAACCTTGTCGTCGTAAGTCAAATAATAAAGGAATTATTAGGAGTCATCATAAATACGCTTGAAGTAAGGATAGATTGAACTATGGTAAGATAAACGTTCGATATTGAGTGTTCGGAATGTAGATGGCATGCAGGTTGATATTGAGTCGTTCAGTTCATTGCCTATCAAGTGCATTCCCAATGCAAATCAAACCGACCAGGTGTGACGACAAGATAATGGTCCCCCAATAATTATTGTGCATTTCGACAGATAAGGATTAGTCACTGACTTCAGTACACAGTTAATACATCTACTTTTATGTTTTTCCGTTGCCACGTCGATATTGTAATCCTAAATGTTTGGGTTTTTAATTTTAATTTAAACGTATACGTATAACCGTAAAAACTAACAATTTCATATGTAAGGACCTAATATTTTTTAAAGACAATTCACACCAATTGACCTAGTCCCATGCTAAGCTGGTGAAACTTGTGTTATGGGTACTAGGCAACGGATAAACATACATATTATAGATAGATGGACATATAAATACATATTTAAACACCCAAGACCTAAACACAACACCAAATGCTCATCACATCGATGTACGTCTCAGCCGGGGATCGAACCCGGGACCCATGGATTCGCAGTCAGGGGTACTAACCACTAGACCAATGAGTCGTCAACAGTGTAATAAGTTATTAGGTATTTATCGTAACTGTTTTCTATGAACATAGAAATATGTTATAAACAAATCTATCACACTAATATTATAAAGCAATAATACTTGATTTTATTTCTAACAAATAAATTAAAAAGCCCTGATAAAACAAATTGTTACAACCAAGTTTTAAACATTTTATTAATCTATATATTACGTATATATTGTCAAATCTCCTAATTTAAAAACGATTTTTAAGTCCCGCTTTAACGGGTAGAATATTATAAGAAATTCGATTTTTATAATATACATGCGACTATAGTTACACTTATCGCAATAATCAACTAGTATTGTAAAAATAAAATATATATTTTTCTCATATTGCAATATATTATGTTACTTGATATGCGTTAGAAATTTTCCCAACAATATTCAGTGAAGAAGAAATGTTATATTTTCATGCAGGTAAGTCTTCCAATTTCCGGCTTCAGGCGATGGAAGTTAAAACGGAAACGCATCAGTTCGACGGAAGCTGTGCAGTGCGTATATTTGTTCATCCACTTTTACTGGAGGGTTCGTAATGTCATTGTTAATTTGTTATATAGTCGTGAATTAGGCAAAACTTATAGATAGATAATTCTTAATTTAATAAAGATTTACCATTTAACAAAAATAAATATTATATAACGAAAGTAAAAAAGTTGTCAACTTAACAGATTGCCCATTTTTAACAAAAAAAATTAATAAACTTACAGTGAAAACATAAAATTCAACTGTAAATACATTTATTTTACCCCTATTTAGTTACTCTCACTTATACAATATGAAATTAAGAATCTCGTAGACACTACTGAAACTAAATCTCTCAAGGACAATCAACCATTTGTTTGTCCTACGAAAGAAGGTTAACCTCGAACAAGTATGATAAGCGGTCTATGTCATAAATTCGTTTAGCTAGTACATAAATAAAAAGGTCTTGACAAACTGCGTCTCATACTTCGACCCCACCCATATCGTAAACGGCCGAATAGTTAGCCAATATCGTATAAATCACCTTTAGATCGGCGCCTGTTTTCTGTTCACCCGTGCTTCTATTTTTGATGCACGTGTGTTGATATACATACATATCAATATTTCTGCACGTTATCTTGTAACGGGCGTGGTTAACGACTATACCCCGAACATATTACGATGTTTCTTACAAAATTGAGACTCAAATGGACTGTTTACAAGATCTCGTTTTAGATTTTTTACATAATGGTACATGAATTAAATTTTAAACATATCTAAGGAATTGATTTATTTTAGGTTTCTACATATTCTATTTCTTTACAAATAAATTATATGTAACGTAAAATATATTATAAAAAAACCAGACCTAGAATCCCCGTCTCCATACAAAAAACATCAACCGATCCCACGGTGACTAATTACGTAATACTTATTAAAAACTTACTTACTATTTCAACCACACAACGGAACAAATCTGCTCCTCCGCTTCAACCAGCCAACACCACCGCCAGGGTTCTACTTAGCCATGGAGCTACTAGTAAACTCCCATTACTTACCAAATAAATATTTTTTCTTGAATTGCTTCCACGAAACAATTATTGTTCTGTTCTGAATCGGTCAAATAACCACAAATTATATACTCTGGCGGTCGGCGTGTATAGTTTAATATATTTATAATATAAAAACATTTATTAATAAATAATAACTTAAATAGAATAGTAGTAATATTCCTCTTGATTTGATCCTTGGTGGTTTCTCAGGCACAATCGCTCACTCAAGGAGGTTGTGATGGGGCTGGCACGAATGCAAACATCACACCCAGGTTGAGTGAGTGAATGGAACTGTGATTCTTCGTTCAGTCAACAATCTTCATTCTTCTTTAATCTTCTTCAACAAGGGATACTGAAAATGAGTTTTAATGGAGCGTGTAATATAGAGACAATGTTTATTTTATTATGCCTCCAACAATTTCTTTATAAAATCTAATTGCAACTTTTGCATTTAAAGCAAAATTTATTAATAAAGTCAAGCATTTTGGCTCTGTGTCCCGTTGATTCAATTCATTGTAACACCACTAAGCAATAAAGAAATTATTTTATGAACAAAAAAGAAATATAAATCTTCGTAGTAAGTATTAATCTCTCGCGAGAAACATCATGTTCTCATAAATATCTCAGGTGTACAAAATGAATCATATTTCTCGCAAGTTGTGTATAAAATAAAAAAATAAATCAGCATTACGTCGATGTTAGTCCAAGAGCTTGCTTTCGAGACTTTTCAATAACATTGTTACGTTATGATTCATACTGTCCTACTTACAAATGTTATTAACGATTCCGAAAAAATGAGTAATTCGGAACGATCTTCAAATAATAAATCGGTTTCGAGTTTTCGAATCGAAATAGATTTTATATTTTAGAAATAGAGATAAAAAAATCCTAATACTAACAACGGTCAATGCCTGCTTGATTAGAAACAAAGTTTTGATAGCCACTGGCTCCTAGCCTGTAGTAGCGGTGTTGGAATTAGGATCGAGTCGTTGTATATTTCTGCGTTATGGCGCGCGGTCGATGGGGCGGTAAAAATAGAACGATTTAAAGCTGAACATGATTAAACATTTCCATGAACTGCAATAGGGATCACAATATTTACGCAAATTTCAGTAATTGTTTATCATATAATATCACATGTAAAGTAATTTCTACCACATATTACATAAGTCCATTATGTAATGCATTGATATTTTTATTTCATCTTTTGCTCTGGACCACAAGCCTGTCTTGTCCAAAAAAGCCTATTCCGTGTATACTGTATCAATCATTGTTTCGGACATTCACTAAGCCATAAATGCGGGTTTTACAAAAATAAACTTAATATTTGCTGTTTTTTTTACAAAAGCCGGCCAACACTCGGCCCCCTAATACATTCGTACAAGGAAAAAAATATCGAATGTAACTTACAGGCAAAAACATAACAATCATAAACAAAAATTAAAGATTCAAAAATTACAAAAAAAAATCAGATTTCAAAGTGAGGATAGCAACTATGGATATTCAGACCTAACTATGACCAGTGCAACTTCGTCTAAACAGGAATACATATATATTGAACACAATCAAGTCACAATTCCTGTCACTGGTAAAATAATTTTCGCTTACCTACTACTAACTTCTATCCTACATTTTTATATTTCGTAATATAATTATTTTCATACTGAGAATTCACAACTATAATTATGTTATGATAATAAAGGCTCTTTACTTTGATAACTATTGTACCTTCGGGCGTTGTTGTCGATCAGCTTTGTTTGGCTTTAGACTGCAAGAGAAATATATTGATCGTTCACTACGGTTTACTCATAAATAGGTGAACGACACATGTGGAAGATATGGTGATTTTTACGCGATATGTTTAAAATATAATTAACGAGCTGTGCCTTCCTACATAATACTATAAAATAATAACTAATTATACAAATAGTTCCTCAGATTAGTGCGTTCAACCAAAAAAAACAAAAAGTTCTAAATTACTTACCTACCTACTATTAACTTTCTTATATTATTATTAATATACTATACGAGTAGCCTCTCTGGCCATTTATACTATATATTTTTTATACTATGTTACAGGTATCGATAGAGTTCCTACATTTATGTTGTAGTATATGTTAGTCGAATCTAATAAGCAAACAATTAAATTGGCAGAACGATATCATCAATTGTATAACAGTGATTATATCTCAGATAAGCTTTTGTTTCATTTCATAAAGAGATTACGTTGTACGAGAAGTTATATGTCTACGAATAGAATTTAATATACTTACAAATAGCTGCAAATAAGTAATAAGGGTAGGTTTGCGGTTGAATGATACTGTCAACCAATATGTCATGTAATATGATATCATGTGGCCGGTATAGAGTATCAGTCTTGCGCACACGCTGCGGAAGCCGCCCACACATTGCGTGCTTCCTCTTAGCACTGATAAGGCTTTACGATAGGGAACCGGATAAATGAAAAAAAAACATTTCATATTACCAATATTCAAAAGTGCTTTTTGACATGAGAATACTAGATAATTTACTTGACACGAACACCACTGTTATAGCTTTTAGACAAAGATTATTTACTCTAAGACGATAACTAACTTGCAATTTGTAGTGTTAATCAAATATTATTTACGTTCAAAATTTATTATTACAATGAAATTTTGAAATTGTTTTGTTTATTTTAATACAAATGACAAATAATATGTGACTTCATGAGAAAAAACTTAACAGCGATCTTATAATAGATAATTGAATTAAAAGTTGTTTCATATGATTAAGTGCTGCCATAGGCGCAATTTTATTAAAATAAGTTGTTTAATTAAATGAGTTTTGGTCCGATAAAACTGTGATAGTTAGAAACCTCATTGTTTAGTTTTGTTTAAGTGTTCGATATCGAATAAGAGTATGGAAGACTATATACGATTCTATTACGTTATAGTACTTGTAACTATAACAAACAAATACTCAGGTCACCGAGGGTTACTGTATGTATAATGTTCGTCTTGGAGCAGTTTGATCACGCGCTCGCGTCGCCGGCTTCAATCTAAGTTTGGCCGAGCGTCCGTTACACTGCATAATGAAATACTGTTCAGAATTCACAACTTTCTCGATACCAGCGATAATTATATCCATCAATATTCAAAGAACTTAAATATGCTATGCTCAAAGTTTGGCCTTTTATAATCCTATCTCAAAGGCAAAAAACATTTATCTAGCATCCGTCACTTAAAGCTCCCATGTAAAGGCGACCTTATTTTTTGCTGAAAGTCCCTATCAGTATACCCCGACAATATTACTGTACGACGATATATCGCTTTTAAATCACGTCATCGTTCACTTGGTACTTGGGCGTGGTTGCTTTTTACTTAGCATTTTGTGGAAAGTCGGTGGTGAAATAATTGAATAATTCAATTATAATTTTCCTGTTATAGGTACACCCTAAATATACCCTAATGTATAATAAATATATCAGTACAGAATTATTTACGAAAACTGAATGTTCATAACTAAAATTTTAATAACCCACACAATACATCCTCTACTTAGCGTTGAAATAGCTGCGATGCTTATACATAGACGAAACGCATACGTAATAAACGTCCAAGGGACATTTGCAGGGAGGGATGGTTGTTATGAATGCAGAGAATGATGGATCGTCCTGCACCGCAGTTGCTGTCACATGTATATACAATATACACAGCCTTATATACACATAAAACCCTGCACTTAACGTTACATTAGCGTCCGCGATGAAAAATATCCAACATTCAATTTAATTAACTTTAAGAGTGACAATAAGTCGAAAATCTTCGCTTTCCTCACGGTATTCAAAAGGGAAGTTTAAACGCATTTGTAAAATAAATTAAGCGTACCAGTGAAGCAATTTGTCGACAGTTCCTCACCCTTTTCTTGGTACCGGGTGACCTAAAAAATATGCTCTATCTCGGGTGCAAAATTAAGTGAAGTTTGAGGGCAAGCTGTCAGTTTCACGCGAAAGCAAGCATTGTAAAAAAAGTCTCAAGAGCGGCATCTTGAAACCTATTATTCTGAAGCGGCTCGGCTACATTGTGGCTAGACTAGTGCAGGTTTCTACTCAATAGCTGCGGTTTTATATTGCAGATCGATTACATGTTACCTAAAGTAACACGGCTGGATCATGTTCATTACATATTGCAGTCATTGATATATCTTATCCAGGTCAATAAAACTTGTAAGTTATACTTATTATATGTAATAAATAGTTTTAAGTCGAATGATAGGTTCTATCTTGCTTTCTTTAATTAAGAACTTCAATACCAGAATCCTTCATTTATATATTTTGATTGGAATACGAAATAACATGTCATTAGCGCTAATGCAATACGAAAAATGAATATAAAAATATCAATTTATCTCGCGTAGACAGCATTTATCCACAGATAGTGGGTATATGTATAGTGACACCACGACAGCACTTAGCGCTCACGTCGGAGGCAGGGTAGCATCAATCACATCACAATTTTATATCAAATGTCGCTCTCAATCAATTTGTGCGGGGATCATGTTCCATGCTATAGTTGGCGTACCTTTTTCCTAAATCTTATATTGTATGTATTCTGATATTTCTCGATATAAAACAATCCAAATCAAATGGGTTCCAAAACGCCTTACGGTATAAATATGGTATATTAAAGATTTATTAAATCGTGGTGTTTATATTACATAGGTAATAAATACGTATCTGAACAATTATAACGTTATTTATTTGCCATCTCCGTTGATTTATAGAGCTGTTGACATATAAGTTAGAGGTTGTATTGGATCGGGACGCACAGGCATTGAAAATTAGAAAACGTATGCAGTAATGAGTCTGCCCCGGTTTTACTTATGCATAAAACCACACATGTCATATAAATTCGGAATATTTATTTGCCAATTTTACCACGTCTAAATTATTCTACATGTACGTATGGACGTTAGTAGTGAATGCGGTAGCGATTGTTAAAAAATGAAAAATGCTGCTATACTTCCATAGCCATTGTGAAATAGTCGATTAAATTGAACGAGTGAAGTTTGTTTGTGTCTTAATCGATTCTATTGTCCGGACGTTTGCTGTACTTCTGGCATTTTATTTGAAGAAAAGATAGATCGTTTGAGTAGCACAATGGCATTTAAGTCATGGGGGCTTCGGCGTTTGTTTCATAAAGTGGTTATTTCATTCAAAGGCCTCTCAAATGTACAAATTTGGCTTATAAACGATATAAATTCGATCAAACGAATGTTTTATGAATATATGATGCACCTAATGACTTATAACATTTTAATTATGATAAACGACTATATATTGATATTAATATTTATAATTTAACAGATTTGAGAACTGGCAATTAATGTAAAATTAGAAGCATTTAATGTATATTTATTTTTTGACGTTCATAAGTGTACATTGTGTTACCAAAATGAATAAATTATTTTTGACTTTTGACTATTTACTGATTTTATTTAATTATTGGAGTACTTTTGATATACAAAATGATTTTACCGCTTGTTATTTTTACATAACTAATACCCGCGAATTACTTAACAAACTTCTAGGTATTTTGCTTACATAAGCGAGTTTGATATCTAATTTCATTTTTCCATAATCAACAAGGTGTGACGGGGAGGTAACTTTCCTAAAGTGAAATGGAGTTTCCACTAGAGATAATTAGAGAGTTGGGTCTTCGAGACGCGCTTACTTCCTAATTGAAGAAGACATTACTTAATATCAATTTGTGGGTGATGCATAGATAAAAGTTTTACGATATAACACGCAAAAAAGATAAATTTCCTTTAAATTTTTTGGGATATTCAAGAAACTTTTGTACTTTGATATGCTCTTTACTAGTCAACCTGGACATCTTGGGTTCAATTCCCATTGAAACAATAACTCTAATATATATATTAACAACACTATTGTATGAGAAATATATTTCGGGTTGGGTCAAAAGGTGAACTTTTTAATTTGATATACAATTTTGTTTCATAACCGAGCGTGTGCTAATGTCATTTATATTTTTTTTTTTTCGATAGCGGGTCACGTATTTTCCCTAAACGCTAGACGATACTTTTTGTATATTATCAAGGGCGATTCAAAATGTATCGTCTGTATAATGTCATTGACGTCAAAGTTAGTAATGAATAAACTCTAAAGCCAATTGTGAATTAGAAATGTTAACACGAACTATGTTTAAGTAGTCTTAACAATTCACGAGGTGAGCTTATTTCAGGTTTGTACTATTCTAGGCGTGTACAAAGGAGTTGTTTATAAAACATCATAACCAGTTATTTGCTTAAGCAATAACCTATGAAATTACATGTTAGTGTGTAATACTCCTGATAATATGGCAGCTATCGATTACTTCGCCAAAAGTTAAAATAATGTAGGACGCGTTAGGGTAAAAATAGTATGATAGTTGCTGTTCCCAGCTGAGAGACATGGAGCTTATGTCATTATGAGCTGATTAGGTTTCGAATAGGAGATATACTTTTTTGGCCTAAAACATTTATTTTGTCGTTGGAAATCGAACCCATGTTATAGGATATGTGCCTTAGGCGCTAAGACACGCAGGCGGTTTTTGTGTAACTATTGCAGTTATTGAGTTTTAGCATGGAATATATTTCAATTTTGAAAAGCACCCGTTTGCCTAGTGATTGTGATAAAAGTGTATGGAACGCGGTACTTATTACAGGCAATATTGCTACACAATAATTTGTAAGTAAGTACTTGCTACTATAAGTTGGTAAAAAGAAACACTTCTATACGCAGTAGACAAAAATTTATTGTAATTCTCTGCAGATTATGTCCACACGAACCTTAGCTATTAGAAATAATTCTAAAAATTTGGTTTCAAAATAACTCTTTTTACTTCTAATAATAGTTATTTGTCAAATACGGACAGTTATCTCTTATTATCGGTATATATTAGTAGAGCGACTCAATCAATAACAGCGGTAGATAAAAATAGAATTTAACTAAAAACCTATGTATGGATGTATTGACGAAAATCGTCATAAGTATCGTTCATTTTTATTGTGTACGTTTATTGGATGCCTGTTGTGACCGTATAAATGGTTTAATAGACGTTGATTGCTCTACAATGCGCATGAGCTTCCAACAAGTGGACTTATTGATCAATGTAAAATACAGAAATACTTTAAAATAAAATTGATGGACTCACCATTTTCTTTAATTTCATGTTCACCACACAAAAAACCGATAAAACAACTGAAGTAATACGTTTGCGTTGCTCGACTGCAATTGCATTAGAAAACGAAATAAAAATGGGAATAAAAGGCGTAGGGTAATAAAACGTTTTATCGCCGCTAGATGTGCAATTAATGGATTTGATAAGTGGGGGGCGAGTGCTGCGCGCGAAGTCCGTGCGTTGTGTGAGCCGAGTGACCACTGTTTGTTCGTGACGCGCGTTGCGGCGTTCGACTTGATCGCGGGCGCGTCACAAGCGCGCACAGATTGCCACGCTGTCGGGCGGGCGGTTATAAGCGCGCGGGGCGGCAATGATAAACAACACGATAATATTGCATTACACATGAACATACACTTTACATATCCGTTAAGATAAGCCATCCAGCCATCTGGTTTAGGGCATGGCGTCCTACATCCCATCATTATCTTTATAGTTTTTTGTTAATTTAAATACGATATGGGTCTAAACCAATGTTCCTAATATTAATAGAAAATATACATAGATTTAATAAGCCTTAGTAGCATTGAATTAGTTACTTTTTGCGATTAAATAACGTGTTTACACGTGTTATTTTTAAATAAAGAGGAAAACATGAAATTACATAGACAGGACTTCGATGGATTATGTGTTTTTCTATTATTTCTGTATATTTAAGTTTATTCTTCTAATACGTTTTAAGTATTAGTAATAAGTAAGCGATACAAGAGGGAAGTAAACGTTAATCCTATTTGCGTGATAACGTGACGTGAGTCAGACGAATTGCTGGGGCTTCGTAATGGGAACTCGAACCATTTTGGCTTCTTTTCCAAATACTCGTTTAATAATTGAATATTTGTTTGAATTACTTGAATTAATAAATGGTCTATACCTTTAATATTTTAATGTTGTGTTGAAATTTAGATTCTCATACTATAGAGCACTGTAGTAAAAATATTATGTCATGTGTGGCAATTATATTTATTTCGGAATATTAAACGAAATTAACCGAGCGGTATCATTAAAATCTTTTTAAATTCATACAAATAAAAGGGAATTTCTCGTTTCGATTACAATGGCAACAAAGGGTGAATTTCACATCAACTTTTTAAAAAAAGAGAGTTCAGTAATACCGCAAATTGTGACAAATTGTGTCCCGCAAATGTGAAATTTATGTCCGTCGGTTTTAGGGCATAATTGGATGCGGACAGACGACCTCGTTCGTCGTTCACTCGTTCACTTCATTCTGTGACGTCACCAGTATTATGAAGATGCTTTAATCCGCGAATTGTTTTTTATATGGATCAGACCATTGGTTCTAAAGTACTTTATACCATATAAGAACCGTGACACATTATATCATTTTGATAGATGCGAAAATAACAAATTGTTTGTAAACTTTATTTTGCATAAGAACGTGTACGGCGTAATGTTGTTTACAAGGAACAAAGTGCATTAAACATAATAGCATTAACTACGCTATGAAACTGTATAATGTAAATGAGCACATAATATTATTTTGCATCGGAAATTAATATTCGCGAGAGTAGAACTAGGAGAGGCAGTGAAGCGAAACTTATTCCTAGTATTACGTATAATATTTTAACCAGCAACTGGTTTGGTTTACATCCATGACATGTTACAACATGTATTGAATATGCTTTAAAACGAGAAAAAGTAAATAAGCTGTTTAATTAAAAATATTTTTTATTAAACCTAGATGTATCTTTTATGCTTTGGCGAAAATTACTATGATCATTGCTTATCAATTACCTTAGTTATCAATTTATAATCATAGTGAAATGAAAGTAAAATTGTTTTTGCAAAATAGTGTTGCGGTGTTACCATATTTCGACTTCGAAATTGTAATAATTTATACCCAGTATTCATAATCTTACTTTTTACGAAACATATAACGATATCTTTGTTTAATTAAACTTTTATAACAGGCACTTAAACGTGTTTATTCTATTCTTTGTTGAAAACTTACCAAGGTTGCATTTGACATTTCAAAGATAGGATAGATTGCGTACGTACCTGAAATGTAAAAAATTGTTTGTTAATATATCATCAAATAATCATAAGTTCCTTAGCTGAAGAATTTCAAATATTTATTAAAATAATTTTCTTTAAAAAAAAAGTTTATTAAGGAATATAAGATACAGGTATCACTTATTCCACGTCATTAAACGTTGTTACGTTTAGACAGATAATAAATTTAATGTGAACATAGATTAGTGATGACTTTGAAATAACATCATCGCTTGTGTTCATCAAATAAAAGTGAAACGTGTTAGAAAATACCTCATGTATAACAGTAAATAGGATTAAACAGGTGAGAATAGCTGCCATCACATTCCAGGCAAGATTGCAGCTATAAATAACCGACATTCAAGAGAGGATTGCCACATTGCATGCTCCTCGGTGAAAGATTGCAGAAAAAGAGACTGGAAAGGTTAATAGTTGGCGTTGATTGGGTAATTAATCAAGCGCCAGTCACTGGTTCGGACGTGAAAAATCTCAATAAAGTCAGGATCTCACTCGGACTATAAGGGGACATCTAATATCACAGCTCGTTTAAAGCGATTGACGTTTTTACATAATAATTAATCAAGTATATTTAACAGATAAATGACAGTGAAAAATTATCGCAAACAAACTGAAAAACATTGCGAAGGAGGAGTCACTTTCAAACCTGTCAAAATGTGACAGCAAAAAGGGCGGGGAAATGTCACCATAATGGATGTGTCAGAAGCAACGCGACATAATGTGGCCTATTGACATGCACGGGTTCAAATCCTTTCCCAGCGGATTAAGATCACTAGATTTCGTAAATTTCAATGAAAATTTTATTGTAGAACAAACGGATTCGTTTGTTAATAAAAACCAATGAATTGCTATAATATCCTATAATCAGTGTAATGAATGCGATCGCTCAGTACGATAGTCAATAAATGCGGCTCGGTAAACATGTCGAAATATGATAGATGATGAAAGCTTAGATATGATAAAAGATTTATGTAAACTTACATTTAAGTTATCAAATGTATTCTGAGAAAAAGGTACTTGGAGAAGGTTTTACAAATAGACAGCCTTAAAAAGGCGCACTATATTCTATCATGTTTAAGTGACTAGGCTGGTGTAAGTAAAGCTTACAATGGTAGTACGTTACAATTAAACACACGAGGAGTATTTAATTGCGTTGACATTTATCATCGATTATATTGGTCGTTATCAGTTGCCGCCCTCTGCGCTCCATTTCACTTGTAACCCGATAGGGGGCAACGCCAGGCGGCGCGACTACTCGCTTAGTAATGGCCACCACGGCCCCATTTTATTACTAACCCGCTAGTAAACAGATCATTCGGGTTTGTGGTGTTATAAAAACTAAATTAACTGAGACCGGTAGATGTCCAGATACTCTGGGCATCAACGTCCTGCTATTATCATAAACTTACGTCACGCACATATTGACGCTCTCAATGTGTGAATTTTATCGAAGTTAAAAATATTTCGTGGTAAACATTATTTAGACGATACTACGATGATGATTTCATTTACAAATTAAACTATCAAAAACCTACAAATTCCTACTCTTTCGATCGGCAATAAATGTTTAAATTAAATATTCCTTTAATACAGTTATAATCGGAAACGAGTGTGCACCTGAATAATGGCGGTTTTAATTCCAGCTTCTTATTACGAAGTAGAACATGAATACAGAATATTCGAATACGAAATCGGAACACACTAAATTGTAAATTATCCAGGGTACGCTTTGACGGCGCGTGCTCTCCCCGGCTCGCTCGGGATTAGAGTCCTAGTTTTACGTTTGCGTGTGCCTTCTATTGTTTCTACTTCATATTTGAAATAGGCTATGTACTCAACTCTAGCCATAAACACATCTGATTGGAGCGTTCGGGCAATTCAGTTTTATATCGAACATTTTTAACATTGTCTGAGGCAATGGCTTTAGCTAAATGTCCTGAAAGCGTGTAAGTGTTTGTGGGATTCGACAATTGAGTACGAAGCGACGGTTATAGGGTTTAGCACGGGTGAAATGAGTCGGGGTCACCAGACTCAATATTTGCGCAGCAATACAGCTTTATTGACAAGGATGTTACGCCGATGTTAATAAAAGCCAAGGGAATGATAATAGTAAAAAATGCAATTTATTTCGACGTTGCCTGTTATGAAAATGGTGGAGAATGTTCTTATATGAATAACTAGCGGCGCGTCCCGGCTTCGCTTGGGTGGACATTTATTTTTTAAACATTTTTTTGTAGATATTGATATGTTCTTTAATATTGTGGAACAGTTTTTTGTTCTATCATCAATAGTTTTCGCAGCGCATGCAGGGGGATATTTTACAGGCGTTTTTTAAACACCCTATGGTATTGTAGTTTTAGTAGGAATCATTATCACTGATTCAAATAACCTATATTAATCAGTGATAATGTAGCATTTAAGAAATGGTGAAAGAATTCTTAAAATCGGTCCAGTACTTTTTACCAATTCGTTACAAACATACTTACATACAAATTTTTCCTTATAATATTAGATATTTCCTTTCTTTATAATATTCGTATAGATATTTAATGAAAAACTATGCATCGTTTTACATTTTGTGTGTAGCTAATTAATGTTTTGTTACTGCAAATATAATAAGTGATAATTGGTAATTGATTATTAAACTAATTGAGACTGTTCGGATATACTAGTTTTATACATCCCGATGGTCAGTAAATTCTCTCAGTTAGTAAGAATTTATATATGGTCGTGTGGAAACTCGGTCGCGTCCTTATCATATACACTCTGCAGTTAGCAAGTATGCACTTTGTTAATTGACTTATATTGCTAACAATTTAGTAAACGCAAGCCTTGCGAGTTATCAAACGGAATTAGGCTAATATCGAAACAGCAATTAAACTGACCTTATCGGTGTTTTAAACAATAACGTTGATGAATTGGATGAAGGTAAGCTAAATAGGTCTTAGCGTTTTTAGTTTTATTTGATATTTAACCCTTATATACACATAAGCTAGTGCTTATATATCGATTTGATATTGTTATGAAGTAAACCGGGATTCATTTTAATATTTATGGATTTCACAGGCAATGTATCTGTATAACATAATGTTTGTTGTTATTAGGGAGTATATTACTAGAATTTGCACGTCCTAAAAATTCAAGCATTTGAAATGAATGAATGAGATGAATAAAGCCTACATTACTAGTTACTAAGTTATGACAAAAAAGCGAAAATAGTAATCTATACGAATTAAATTATTTTCTATTGAAAATATAGTCTGTCATGTATATCTAACAAATAGTTAGATAAAATGTAAAATAGTCTCACTGTTTTTAAAAAAAAAACAAAGCACGTTGTTCGCATTCTCTATTATACAGTAAATAACCGCATGTATGAAAAAGTCAAAGTACGGGCTACAAAAATAGTATTCTAAATAATTTTCCAATGCAAAAGCGACATTCGTGATAAGCCGCATGCGAGCATCCGCAATACTTCAATCGGTTGACATTTATCATAGTGTGGTTCAAAGTTCCAACAATATTTGTGTCCTTTTATTTTTAGTCTTTGAAATATATTGTAAATGCTACCAACTCTTTTAACGACATTATCCACAAATGGTTTTACGTCTTCGAACGTTTTCATTGCTAGATCATGGATAGACATATTGGACCATTGTTATGTCTATGTCTATTTCGAAGTAATTGAGTTCTTAATTTGTTTACAGTTTTTTTGAATCAAGTGTTATTTATATTATGTTCGCCATCGACATCTAATTGATGTCGATCGCGAACTGCATACTATAGTTTAGGGATGAGTAATTTAAGAGATCTAATAGTTTGTTTGCTTTGATCTGATTATTTATTAATAATGTTTTTGTTTCTTTACATCATATCGTACAGAAAGAGAGGAGGAGAACTGTTATGAGAGTTAGTTTTTATGATTAAGGGTACTAATTTTAAGTAACGTTCACGATTATACGATCCTATTTAATTATCTTATTTGACTTTTCTTATGCGGTATCGAGAAATAGACGTGACGAAAAAGCTCGGTTTATCTCTTCAACTCTTTAGGAATTATAATAAATAAATTATTTTATGTGATTTGTCAATTCTTTTTAATATTCAATTTCAATTAATAAAAAATATCAACCGCGTATCACGTAGTTACAGGAAATAGATAGTAGAAATATCTACAATGGCCGACATACTGTTGCTGATGGCAGTTGTTTTGTTTTATTTCCTATTACTCGTTTGTTCTCTGTTGAGAAAAAACTTTTCGTAACACCATTCCATTTTTAGGATATTGACTTTTATTATCGGCTGTCAGCTTTCTCGTTTGATTAAGGAGTATTATTAAAATCTTTAAAGTGTTATATACTCATAATCAGAGATTGTAGTGTATTTCGATTATAGCAATAATATTATGTTTTAATTATCGAAAAAATACGAATAATAAAATGTGCTTTTAATATTCTGGCTACAGGCACAGGTGTGCATTGAACGCGTCGTCAATACATCAATAGAATCCATAAATATTGAACACAATTTATTTTACATTTAAAAATGTTAGGAATAATCTTCAGATAAGGCTAAAATACCGCAAAATAAATTTAAACCAGCATTAAATACGAATTAACTATTCTGAAAAATGCAATACGGAAACTGGAAATCGTGAACATTGGAAAACCTGATGCCTCGGGCGAGACGCAACTTTAAGCCTGAAATCTGGGAACTTCGAGTATGGGACGTCGCAACTTCGCTTGCACCAACTGTTACTAGCCCTGTACTTCCGGCTCGTTTTTCTCAATTTACAGTTTCTCCTTTACATTACACATCTTGTTGAGGTTTCTGTTATATTTTGATTTAATGTTGTCAATTGTTATTTGCATTTGAACTGTTATTCCCAGCACTTTGTTTATTAAAATGGTGTTCTTTATTATAAAAATAAATATGTAATTTTTGTAAAATAGTTTGAAATGTATAAAGTACAGAAGTTCTTTTGGTATTTTTGATTATGAATTTCCTTTTTTTGCGTTGTAGAAACACATACGAGAAGTCCATAATAAAAACTATTACGATAATTTCATTAATACCATCGTAAATATTGTTGTACAGGGGTGGTATATCGGACAGGTTATAAAATTGTCGTTAATGTCAAAATAGTACTTACATTTTTCCTATGGGTCATAATAATTTGACCACATGAAACTAAATTACATAAACCTTCCAAATTTGAGGGTGGAAATAATGAAAATGTTTATTAGTCATATTTTTAGTTACTCTCAAATATTTTGTATTTTTTAATACCTGGTCAGATATAGATTGTATACGGCAGTCAGATAATAAAACGAAAAAGGATTTTAATCAACTTTTAGTAAACAAAAAGGGAATTTCTGCTGCCAGGGTTTCATAATAGTAAACGAAAGATTGAATTTTTGTATCTTTATATTCTTTCACCTTAAGGATTCTAGATAATCGCTGATAAATTAGCCTATATTTTACTATAAAATGTAAAAAAATGTTCAACAATGCGAAGCCGGAATAGGCAGCTAATTGCAAATAAAAAAGTACACATGAACAACATACGGTTTTAAAAAAGCCCCAACTAAAGGCCAGCAATTTACAAGGGTGCCTTTTGACATCGTTAGTAAGCGGTGGAATAATATAGCCATTGCACCTGCCCGTAACTTGTTAACTTCGAAAGAAATTGAAAATCTCACAGTCATTAATATTCAAGTGCGAATGTGTCTTTGTTTAATGCCTTTCATGGTTAAAACGCTGAAAAACTTTGACATGGTTAAAAATGTAATTTGTCTAAAAAATCTAACAAAAATGATATATAATTTCCGGTTCCACAATATTCCGGAAACTAAACCACTTGCAGCTAATGGCATGTTTGGGCAGACGTTTATTGCGTTTTTCCACTTCCTAATGACTGTCGCATTCTTTGGGGGACGTCAAAGTATACCCATCACTGTCCTCACTTTACTACTTTTGCTTATAAGTTTAACTGATGCTTCATTTATTTTGTTTTTATATTTATAACAGCAAATATTTTACTACGGACTTTTATTCGGCTAAGGACAGAATAATGCGTATGCTTAAAACATACACACATTTTATGGAATCGATGTGCAAATGAAAAGGGCTTATTCCTATAATAATTAGAAATGTTTTGTTATGAACAAAATGGGCGAAGCTAAATTTCGTTTTGTGCTATCAAAAATACATAATAATAATAAGTAAACTTAAAATATATAATATACAAATTGGAACGACAAAACTAAAATCACATGACGGAGCAAACTTAATTTAAAACAAACTAATTTAGGTCTGATTGCTTTTCCGGATATTATAGATTAGATTGACAGCAATAATGTATAAATACGTAGAGTATATGTGGTATATTATATATTCTTATGTTTGTACAGTACAGCGTGTTATTTTTATTTTATAATAGGCATATGTATACGATATTTGGTTTTGAATTTAAATCCTAGTTATAAATATATCTCTTGTACATCTAGATGGCTTAATTTAACAAATAAATATTTATGAATGATTCATTAAATCACCAAGAAATACGTGGACATAAAACTCCTTCAAATGACAGCGTTTCTGTTATGTCACAGTAATATCGGAAGATAAATTAATAAAGGAATTTAATAATGTTCACTCACAACGATTACTGAGATAAGGCTCCTTTAACCGGATTACGGTTTTCGTGAACAATGCGAGCGATTATCTCACCGAGCGCTTGTCACTACCAACGGTGCCTGGTTATTGTAATATGTAAACGAGCCAGTTCAAATTTACCGACGTTTATTTGCGTCAATTCCGTATTTAAAACTCCGTCCGGAACATTTACAATCATGGAAAGATTAAGCGATTTAAATTAGCTATAAATACTAGGTCGCTAAAGTTATAGTGAGGATAAATGCTGAAGGCAACGATAGCAAACCTGTGGAAACGAACAGATGATCCTTTGTCTGAGTCAGCATGGATCCGAGCCAAAGGCCCAGGTATGTTTGCCTACAAAACTATAATGTGCCTGCGTTTGCTATAAATGTACAAAAAGGTTTGATAGCGAACGTTAAGAGATAAGTAGAACAATATGTAAATTTCCTCCTTATTGTAAAAGTTTTTTTTAACCGCTATAAAGTAGAGATAAGTGGTTGCGCCAACAATTAAAATTGACTTTCATTAAAAAGTTTGGGAGTTGCAACAGAGTTTACCTGCAAAATAATGTACACATACATTTTCATAAGCACGCATAGCTACGCCCAATTTGTTTTCCACCCTTCGGAATATCCGTACATTCCATGCTTTTTAGTCTGAATTTATTCCAATGAACTTTTTCCTTGCCTCCTTTCGAGAATGCGTCTAAAATATTCAAACAGTTTATGTTAAGCTCATCGCTGGATATAAACGGGAACAATACGAGAACAATCCGCTTCCCAATCTTAAGGCTTTCATTACGGGCGTATACAAGACGGGCCTAGATAAGTAATTAGAAAGTTTTTGAAAAAAGTCTGTGTCGAGCATGACAGAACTTGAAAAGAAATGAAAGGTAGGAAGAATATCTGGCGATTTGAGCGCTGTTGGCTCCGTCGAGTGGCTGCGACTGTAACGGACCGTGACAATCGCTTCCATGCTAAATGTCATGGTGGCTATTGTTCTACGCCCCCTTACTCTTTTCAGCCCACTTGCTTTCCCTCTTGACGCTCTGGCATTTATACGACGCCCCTTACCTGCGGCTAATGAAAAATGTACGACAAAAGTATTGATTTCAGGCCAGCTCCTCGACCGTTGAACTATTTATTCAACTTTCCTTGTAATTATAGAACAACTTTAATGACAGCCTATTAAGAGTGCTGTCACGATATTGATACAAACTGATATTTGCGAAACAAGAAGTTTGTGGTAGTTAATTGTGTGTAGTAAATTAGCAGAAACTCCTTTCTAGTAAATTGCAATGACAATAGCACAGCTCGAGTTGCAGCGAGAAAGGGGTGGCGGGGAAGATAACTTAATATGGCGGGGGCATCCCGGCAATTTGTTCGAGACGAACCTTTAGCTTGGCTAAGTGCTGATACGGTGAGGGTTGTCATGGGAGTAATTACTGGTACAGCTTCGAGAAAATCTCTTATTTAAACTTGTCGTGACATAAATTGATGGTGCTTAATTAAGAACTTGAGCGTGTCTTGAACAATTTGCTTCAATACAGACTATATTACATAAATCGATCGCTTTATATTTTTATTTTGAGCAAAAATAATTTAAAGATAAAATATGTAAGCCAAGTCATTTTCAGTACGTACGGATTTTCGCAGAATTTTATCCCTAAATGAGATTCACGCTTGTTTTATTGAAGGAAATCATGTGAAAAGTGATTATAGATTTTTCAGACGATAAAGGTAAAAAGAGCTCAGCGACGAACAAAGTTTTCTATGTGTTTGCTGAACGTGTTTCATTGTCTACCTGATTTTTAATATTTTACGTAACGGAGTATTGACGTTACTATGCACAGGAACTAAACGTATTTTATATCAGTTTGGAGCTTATTTCAAACTAGTCTGCATTATTAATGCAACAGAAATACATAAACGTACATATAACTTATACATAAATATAGGATCAATTCATTATTATGGATAATTAATTAGTAATTCTGTGTGTGCGAAACTTAGCCCCAGGTTGTATATTCAAATTAGTCTTATGGCAAAATGTTTTGTCTCTGTAAGTTGTTTACGCTGTAATAGAAACGATTAGCTTTTTGTTGGGTATGACGTAACTAGAGTTGGTAGTAAAGTAACTGGTATGTGTTCACCCAAACACATTTATACCGAATTATAGCCAGCTGAACGCACTGAATAATTCGGTTTCAAAAACGCAAATATAGGAATATTATAAGTGCAGTAATAAGAGTCTTTTGTAGCTTTTGAAAAGTAGTAGCTTTTTTTGTACAGCAATGGGACGTTCTGTTTTATTAGATAACAGCCTATAATAATATATTATACAATTAAAGAAAAGCTGTTTTAATTTACATATAGTCGAAGTCGAGGTGTGAATATAGCCTTGTACACACACAAGCGTAAGCCACAACTTCATTAGGAAGCCATAAGTCGGGGCGCGAGCAACGTTCCCAAACCATTTGCACTTTAGCGATTTACGTGTAGCATCATATTTATGGCTATCGATCCAGTAAAAATGGTATATCATAAAAGCTTTTAAAGACTGTTGTTTGAAAATTTTTATAAATATTCGCCAAAGATATGTTAAATTGCCCTTTGAATATTGCACTTTGTTTTTAGGAATTCTTTTTCATCGCGAACTCATGATGATTGATGCAAATAACTGTTTTACATTAATCCTGAAAATTAATAAACTCAGAACCTAAAAAATACGTTTACATGTATTTATAATATATCATTGAAGATACTTATATCTATAAACATAAGTAACTAATGATTCAACCAACTAAAAGAAGCATTTTTGCAACGAATTATAAGGTAGTGTTAGTGACTATAGAAAGTGAACTAAAATCCTTAAAATTCGTGCAGCTTATATTCCTCTTAGTGACAGCAAACTACAAAATATATCTTCGTATTTTTCGTCATTTCGTGAGAGGTTAGTTCTACATCATTAACATACACGACAGTCTCACAATAACGAAGGGACACTTTGCACCAACACATGCACAATAACAATAAAAATAAGCTGCCCTTAGAGCTGTTTGCATATGACACAAACGTCTAGTGAAGACAATAGGGTCCTCAACAAAGGTCGTCCATAAAAGTGTATTTGCTAAGAAATTTAATAACGCGGAAAGGATAAAGCTCTAGGCTTCTAACAAGCCTTTAGTTATATAACTTATTGCAGCTTGAAAATGTTTAAAATGTAAAATATAATAGGTATTTTTATAAACAATATATCTTTGAGGCATGCTCATATTTTCTCTTTTAATATAATAATAATAGGCTATAATGATTCGACAATATGAATGCGATTTTTTATAGAAATCGATGGGGTTTCATATGGATTTCATACTTTTATTCTGAGCATACAAATAAGGCACCAGGTAATTCTTTCATAAGTATAGCTTTATAAATATAGCTATCATATTATTATATGTATATTATACAACGTAACAGACTATTAAAGTAGCCCATCTACTTTCGACATAGTCTGTGACGTGTCGTAGCATTTACGTAGCTTCGTAGACTGTAAGAGGTACTTACAAGTTTCGAATAGTTTTACTTAAAATTTCATCAATAAAGAACCATATTTAACATTGTCTGCCTTTTGTCGACATTGTATTGTCTTATCTAAAACCAGTATAGTATATTATTAATCAATCATTCAATCGAATCAAATTTTAGCAACTATTGTGTTGCGACTGTTGACATTGTCTTTGATTTATATACATATTTAGGTACAAAATATAACCGATTTCCAATTATTTATTGGAAACTATTAAAAAAGTTCCAAGCGACCATCAAAAACATTAAGACAGTTTTAGAATTTAGATTAGTCCAAAATTTCGGTAAATAATTACGTTTAAGTCCGGAGTAGTGTATTTCTCAGTTTCTACGAATATACACATAACGTTTTAATACATTCTCTAATGTCTAAAAGTATGTATGCCTTACATTTACGTGACTTCACAAGGCATACAATTTTGAACATGACTTGGCATGAAGGAAAATTCCATCTTCTAGTTCAATAAATACACCTGAACGGCTTTGTAACAGAATCTAAGCTTCCTATGGTCGGCGCCGGCACGACGCGCGACGCCCTACTTGTTGCGTCGTCCAGTTCATTATTCACGCTGTACATTATTATATCTATAAGAACTAACCCTCCCTCGTATTCACTGCACTCTTTAAAGACATCCTTGCTTCTAGGACACCCTTGTGTATATTATCATATTAGTAATCAATTTGCATTTAAAATTTTTAGCTTGTTCCAACGAATTTTTGACATATAATATAACAATGTTTGGCAATATCTTAATTTTAATAATAAAAACAATAAATCAGTGGCGCTACAACCTCTTTAGGTCTTGGCCTCAGATTTCTGAATCTGTTTCAGGATCATTTTGAAATCTAATAGGCAAGAAGTGATCAGCCTCCAGTGCCTGACACACGCCGTCAACTTTTTGGGACTAAGACGTGTCGGTTTCCTCACGATGTTTTCCTTCACCGTTCGAGCAAATGTTAAATGCGCACATAGAATGAAAGTCCGTTGGTGCACAGCCGGGGATCGAACCTACGACCTCAGGTATGAGAGTCACACGCTGAAGTCACTAGGCCAACACTGCTTAATTTTAATAGATTAGGAAATTTAAAAATCTATTTTTGTTATAAAGACGTCACTTGTTCCAACCGGTACCGTATAATTCAATGTCTATTCATTTACAATTTTTTAAATCTTGTTATCGCATTTTTACATACGAATCATTAGAATTTCAACTAACAAAATATTTATCGGATCTATCAGGCAAAACAACGCTTCTTTTCCATTCAAATATCTTTTCTCATGTTAATTTATTTCAAAAGTGACTCGAGAATGATAAGAACAAAACAATAAATTTGAGGGTTACAGTTTATGAATAAGGAGGAAAATAAATAACGACCTCTGAAAAAATTGTCATTAAAAAAATCTGACATAAACATTCTCTATTCAAATAAATTAACCCCATTGTTAGAGTTGTTTCGGTGTAATTTCGACTCGATCTTGGAGAAACCATGTGATAGTAGGGTGGGGTGTCGGTTGTATGTAATTTGCGCCTTTGCTCATCACAGCCAGATTGAAATTCCTTTCAGCCCCACGTTGGCGGCTCCATGGCGCCTTCACTTGTTGCGCGCAATGAAACGTCCTAACTACCCGACGTGATCATTTTATCTGTTTATTATACACTTATCTAGAAATTTGTCTTTAAAATATATATTTTGGTACCACAGTACAGTCTTCCTTGAATATTCGTTTATTTCGCGTTTACCAACTGCTTTCTAAAATGTAAATTTCCGGTCTCTGTAGCTTAGTGGTTTACGCAATTGGCGATTTGGATTCCTGGGAAAAGTATTCTATCGGTTTGGTAGGCTGCTTTACAGAAATGGGTTTTAAAAATGTATTTAATAGTAAAACGTGTCGTTTCTTAATACAAACTCTTTTTAATAGACAATAAGCTTTATTAGTACACGTTTATATATTATTATCAATTATTATGTTGCTCGTTGAATAAGAAATTAGATAAAACCTCTATATTATAAAAGAAGGGTTTAATCATAGGTTTTTTTTAAAAATAACATTAGTACAAAAGTATATTGAAATTTTTGTGTAGGCTTTTATCCCTTTAAATTGACAACTGGCCGATCGTACTCAATATGGAATACTGCACGTTAGCTACGATTTAATATGTAAGGGGTAATTAATTATGCGACTGCTAATTAATGTTTGCAAGTGACGTCACACAATGACGCTTGCAGTCACGTCGGGTTTCGTCTTTCAAATGTTAATTGATGAAGCCTTTTATAGATGTTTGTAATGGGGTGGTTTGACGTCAATGGCGTACGTTTAAATTGTTATTTTTCTTATATTGTTTACTATACAATTATGCCGATTTTAAAAATATAATTACAGCCCGGTGTTTACGTCAAATACGAGTGTTTGTAATTGATAACAAAAAGTATTAGAAAGCGTACTTTTCAGAAATTATCTGTTTTGGGTAGTAAACCAAGTAAACCAAGTTTTTATGTCATGAGACGTAAGACAGAATTACGCCGGAAATAGCAAGAGTATTAAACATTTGTTAATATTAAAAGTAAAGGTCATTTAGGAGACCCCCATAAAAAGACGTAATGTATATTCAGCATAAAAACTTCTATAACGTAAAGATGGAAATCTCAGAGAAAACATACAAAGATTTGAGGGCAACATCGCCCCGAGCGGGCACTTAGCGCGAGCTATTAAGTACTGTGACCGCCACGACGAAACGACGAAAACTATAAAACGTTAAAGCAACGTTTCAGCAGTTAAGAGCGTCGCAAGATCTGTTGACAATGTCGTCTCGAACGCTATAAACCGTATGCAGCCAAGCTGTAAAACTTAACGGCACTATGATTAAACTTATCTCAACGTCTCGCAAATCACGCTAAGGTCATAATTTGGTGTCCATTCTAAATCTCTAGTCCAGACAATGGGTTGAAAACGAATCTTAGACTTCGAATTCACGATAAGTTGTGACTCTTTATTCTAAATTCAAACAAATATATTGGACCGTAAAGACTGTATATATATTTTTATTGAAAAATAGAAGCTCCTTTTACGAGACCATTTAATCTTCAGGAAACATGAAAATAGCGTAGATAGTGCGTGATAGCTTAGGTCACATAAAATGGTGCGGTCTCAAAACGGTTTACAAGTGCTGGAAGGATGTTATAAAGGTTTTATGGACGTTTTCCGACGGAACACATTGCAAGTCTTAATGGACGACCTAAGTGCATAGGTACATTCATGACATTAGGAAAAAAGCCACTGTCGACATGCTTTTACGGTAAACGTACTGATTGGGATCGCACCTAAAGTTTGATTGGTCAGGGTGATTCGAATAACGGTAAAAACAATATGTAACTAAATTTAAAAAAATAGCTACACAAAACGCCTTTGTACAATTGCTTATTTCTCAGTCTCAGTTGCTAAGAATATAAAGTCTGTACTGTAATATGTTATGTAAATTAGCAGATTTGATACATTAAAGGATTATACGAACTCTACTATGTAACTGGGGCATAAAATTCGTATACGTATTCATTGCGATGAGTCGCGCATTTGCTAATAAATGAACGATTAACGGGCGCTTAAAATAAAATGAACGTTTCAACTGAAACCGAATGTAAAGCAAATATATTAAAAGCGGAGTTCGCTGGCTGAGGGCAGAGGTTTGATTTATTTTATGTTAAAATGTTTATCTTGGGTGATTCATCGCTCAACAATAATCAAAGAGTTTAACTTGCTAAACAAAATTTGTAATACGAGATGTTGGGGGATCTCTTTTTGGTTTTACATTAATCATAATGTTAATAGACTTTTGACAGATTTTAAACACACATTTCTAAAAGGAATTAATCTGACGGATGCCCTTAAACTTATCACGCAAAAAGGGGAAGCCTTTTTTAAAAATCAAATTGGATTCCACATATATTTGCAGATAATATTTGAGTCTCCTTAAATCAGTTTGGAATCGTTCCAATGCGAGAATCATAACGCCATCTGTTCAATACCGTGAAATTTGTCGCAAACATAAAAATAAAAATATTTCTCTCAGCAGCCTACATACATTTATTAGGTTCATTGCGTCAACTTCATCATTCGAAAATAAAAATAGAATTACGGCCGTACATAATTTTATTGTTTCATCATAAAGTGAATTTAGTAGGTACGGTAACAAGTTATGGTAACGGAAAATTGAGATATCGTTTTTGATTGGGGCAATGCTGTATTATTTAACTTGGACATTACATTGATTAGTGCTTTCCTACACATATTCTATATTTATGGTTAGGAAAATCTTAAAATGTATATTTAATTTATTAGAAATCGTACATTTTTCCACTTCTAAAACAGATTCTTACTTCTTCAGTAGGTTTGAATCCTAATATAACTTTTGGCATTCAGCAAAATATTTTTTTTGGCATTCGAATCTATTACCAATGAGTTAATATGCAAATTAATGAGTTAATTGCGCTATATGAATCATTTTTGCATTACTAGGGCAATGTACCAGGAAAGCATAGGATGTCATGTGGTGTCATATAAGTTATAGAGTGCTAGGCAGTGGCCAGACAGACGTCGGCGAAGCCTGTTTTAGCGTCTGATCGATACCTACGCCCAGCCCACCGCGCCCTACTTAGCTACTGGCCACACCATACTTCTTTTGCCCTTTATTAGTAAAGGTGGTGAATTTATTATGACACAGTTTGTACGCATGCATATTTGATTTCTATTAATACGGAAAAACACCCGAAAATTAAAGTTTTCTCGTTTGTCCATACTTACTTATATGATCAACATTATACATTGCATAGTGTTTTAATAATATTATATAAACTATGTTATTTTCAATACGTCTCTCGAAGTATGTTTAATAAGTATTCTAGTTTTGTAAAACAGTATAAACAATAATTAAAATGTTAAATAAAACAGAGGCAATTATGACAAGGAGTAGATTGCTAAAGTATAAAAATAAAGTATTACAACACAATAGAATCTCAAGGGTTGACAGAGTTAGTGAATTTTTCACTAGGAAAAAAATTGCTTTATCATTATAAGATTGAGTTAGATATTTTTACGCAATAATTTTTTAATTGGTTTAATTTAATTGGATGAGGTAATTACAATATTCTTCAGGCTTCATAGTGAAAAAAAGCGTGGCTTCTGTCTGCATTATATATTTCCAATAATTATTATACTTTATATGTTTCTCTACTTATTTTTTGTACAGAAGACACATTCTGTATTTGTTTAAACTACCTGTGACTACAGAAAAAATCAACTCAGTAGCCTCATAGTATACAGCTACGTCGTAGACGTGCTACGCCCAAACTAGCTACAGAATAGCATTATTTATCGTATTGATGAAAAGCGCAATATAAAATCAAACAAAAGCCACGATTCTAGGCCAGAATATAAGCACTGGAAATAAAATTGCTGCGTATCACGAATACCATTGCTATTGAACCCTTCGAATACTCGGCATACTCAATCTAGAAGGTTTAGAAATAGGAAGTTAGCGATGATAAATGAACTTTAGGCAGTTTACGCAATGTGTCGCCAATATCGCGTGAATATAAAACAGATGTAAGACAGAACACTAATGTCGCGTTCTCTTGAGTTGATTTAACACGTTCGCTGCGTTACGAGATCTATCAGATCTCTTGCAGGACTTTTGTATTGTGCGTTGAACATAATCGTGTTTTTTCACTCCTTGCGGGAGGGTCTAACTTGTAGAGTTCTTTAAGGATGAACAGGACAAATATACATATTTGCTTCCTACTTAAAGCTGAATTCAAGGACATTAAAAAATAAATTAGAGATGGATTAGGTCCCTAACGCACAGTTTTGTAATTATTTTAATTCCTTGCGTTAGGAGATATGTCGGTACTCGTGAAATCGTACGCCTCGTAGACGCAAGAGAGGGAGAGTGGGCGGCGCGGGCGCTACGTGACTCGTTTTAGTGTTGTCCTAGCTTCGACATATGAGGTCGCGCGCATGTTTTGTAAATAACACTCGCGTATATACCTACGTGTTGATTAGTTTTGATAAACAATGAGTGCTTTTAGAAGAAAAAGGTGTAAAAAATCTATTTATTTTGGTGAGGTGTCTAACAAAAAATCAACGCCGGATACTGCTGCATCGTCCAGTAAAATAAAAGTTTTGGAAAATGTTCAAATTTACCCCCCATTGGGTAATACTGACAGTGATTCTGATTATGAAATATTTGACCTACCTAAAAGAAACCGATAAACCTTTCTACGTTGGAGCACTCGCAGTTAAGTAATAAAAACATATATATCAGTCCATGTACTGGAAAACGATTTAATGTGCTTCAGAATACGATATCCAGTCAAAAATATAGAAACAATAATACCACATTATTGATGACGACTACTACACCGACGTATAGTCGGTGTAGTATTGCTACTGATCCTATGACACCTACTCGTAGATTTTATGGTACTGATTCTCGGAACCATGGTGGTTTATCTACTCCTACCTCGTGCAACCAAATGCTAACAGAAACATCGAACACAAATGCTAAAGCTTCTCCTGCCTCATTAAATTCTTTATGTACATCAAGCAGGTGCTCGTCTTTGAATAATATTTCAAATTCATGCTTATTGCCTTTAGAATTTAATGAGAGCAGTATGCAAAAATTGATTAAAACAACTATAAACGAAAGAAGAACCACAGGTAATACAAACAATATTCCAATTTCTTTTGAGTATACTTTTGAGGAAGATGCGCTCACCTTTGACGAAAAAACAGAAAGAAAAACGTCTAAATACAACTTGAACAATAATTTACAAAAAAAATAGAAGAGAGAAATATTGAAAAGCAACAAGAAAATAACATAATAGGACAAGAAAAATACCAGAATAAACAAATTGGAAGTCTAGAAATACAGAATGAAAAAGAGGAAGAACTAGAACAGAACGTAGAAAACGACGAAATACAAGAAGACGACCCGGAGACGCAGACTGATGAAGCAACCAGTACTGATATAGATGAAATCGCTTCAAATGGAAGTGTTGATGATATAAGTGAAAATCTCTCATCCGATATAATAACTGAAGATGATGATAATATATCTGAAAATATATCAGAAAGTGAGGGTGGAGTGCTTGAGGATGAAAAAGAATGGATTGACATTCCCGACACTGACGTATTGAGCTTCGATGAGAGCATACTTGATAGCGTCATAAATGTACATATAAATAAAAAAATGCCCGTTGATATTTATAGTTTGTTTGTAACTGACGATATTATAGATAAAATAGTTGAAGAAACGAATAAATATGCAGATAAATATTTATTAGAAAAAGAAATTACTGTAAAATCACGCTCTAAAGCTTGGAAACCTACAGATGCAAATGAAATGCGTCAGTTTTTCAGTGTCATGCTTACGATGGGCTTGAATAAGGTTCCACATTTTCACGATTATTGGTCAAAGAAATCCATTTACAGAAATGAATATATATGCTCTCTCATGGGAAGAGACAGATTTATCTTAATTCTAAAGTTTTGGCATTTCAGCGATGAAAGAAATGATACTGGAGATAGACTCTACAAAATTAAACCAATACTTAATCTGTTAAATAATAGTTTTAGAGATATTTTAACTCCAGGAAAATGTATCGTGATAGACGAATCAATGATTCCCTGGCGCGGGAGACTTATTTTTCGCCAATACATCAAAAATAAATCTCATAAATATGGAGTCAAACTATATAAACTTTGTACTCCTGAGGGGTACACTTTTAAAACCATAGTATAAACAGGTAAAGAAGGAAATAGCAGAGAAGTGAACCATGGAAAAAATGTAGTTATGAAGCTCATAGAGGGTCTAGAAAATGAAGGACGAATTTTAGTAGCCGACAACTTTTATTCTTCTCTTGATTTAGTAGAGGAACTCTTAAAAAAGAAAACATTTTACTGTGGCACGCTAAGATCAAACCGAAGAGGACTGCCCAAGCAATTTATGTCAAAAAAATTGAAAAAAGGCGAAGTTGAAGGTAAAATGCTGCCTAGTGGTGTAAAAGTTATTAAATGGCACGATAAGCGCCAAGTTTCAATGATAACTTCCTGTAAAACACATAAAGCGTCTCTAGTAGATACAGGTAAGATACATAATAGAACTAATGAAATGATCAGAAAGCCACTGTGCATATTAACTTATAATGATAATAAAAAAGGCATAGACTACTCAGATCAAATGTCGGCATACTATACAACTTTACGACGAGGTCTAAAATGGTATCGGAAAGTGATGATGGAATTTTTATTTGGTACTGCACTCATAAACGCATGGATAATATACAATTCCAATACAGAGAAGAAAATGTCAAAAAAAGAATTCACAGAATCAATAATCGAAACATTCGGAGGCCAAAAAATTTCCGGAACAGGTATGATTAACTTATTATTGCACAAAGTACTACTTTTAATGCAACTCGTGTGACAACAAACGTGTATATTAAACCTGCCGGTTTGTTGTGACATGACATTTAATGGAAAGCAGATATACACTAAGCCATCCCTCTAGCCTTAGAGGACTCAAAATACTAGACACGCACTTGTGTACCTACTGCGTTTCCCTCACCCTTTTGCAGAGTATCATGTTGTTATTCACCATTTGTTAGAGGAAATCATCACAATTTCATCTTAATTTGTTCTAAACATAACCGTTTAGTTTCATGGGTATGTGGATAAAACCGATGGCGAGCGTGGTGGTGTCAGAAGATTGCCGTGGTCAACATACCAAACAGTTCTTCGAACACAAACTGTTCTTATCTTACTCATAAAGGTAGCTAAAATCTCTCCAGAAACTTAGGTAATGGTTCCACACAGCGGGTAAGCTTAGCATCGTCAACTATCTGCAGCAGGCTTTGCATGAAACTGAGCATGTTATGCACTTTAATCATTCGAGTTTACTGTACAAAAATCTTCTTGGATACCATTCAAATAACATAAATTAATGAGGCTTTATTTAGAACTAACAACTGCCTGCCTTTTTTCGACTTTACGTGGTTTTTATTTTTTGTGTTTGAAACGCGTTAATGTACTTCTTCTGTTGCTTGCCTAAAAATGTTTGGTTGTTATTTTTCGAGATTGTCTTAGCTTAGTAGCATTTCTGGTGGGCTTTGCTACTTATCTCTAATGCTAGAGTGTTATTATTATGTAAGCATTATACTACACAGGGGAGGTGGGGAGGGGGTTCACATGTCTCTGGTAAGTTCTTTTCTGGTAGCCTTAATTTCGGTTATTATAAAAAACGTTGCTATAGTAAACTTACAAGAGACCCGTGAAATCCAGCTTTAATTTCATACCACCGTATATTTTTTTAAAGCAACAACAGCCTAAAACAAAAATATACATAAGACACTCGAATAACTTTTCACTATTAGAAAAACTGATAAAATTAGATTCCATAGCATTTACTTCACTGACATAGTTGCCTGCTGTTTATTATATAAAGCATTTTATTACAGAACTCCCCAAAGGAAGATGTACTGATCATATTTTCCAACGTGGCGCCAAAAAAAGACGTTGTGTGGGTTGTTACGAAAAATTACGGCGCACATTAAACAGCATTGACGCTTCTAAAAAAACTAAACGAATTGTTACTATTTGCGCGCAATGCAAGCAATCAATGTGCTTACCATGTTTTAATGAAAAACACTTTGCATAATCAATAAAACTTTTTGAATCGATAACTGACATATTATTTTATTCCCATCACTACTTACTACACATATTGAACTATCTTCGGTTGCGGTACGAGATACAATCGATATCTAATTTTTTTTTGGTATTTGTAGTTTATTCAAATGTCATAACTACGTGCGAACCTAGCAAATTACAAAGCAATAGGCTATCTTTCACCCACAAAAACTTCAAATATATGTCATTGTTTTTTTGGAAGATATAAATTATTTTCAAAACTGTATTTTTAGGAGACTGATTAGGTCTCAAACGCACCAGAGGATAGGCTTGTTACGAGATCTTTTAGGTCTCCAACGCACCAGCTGAAAGTTCTTATAAAATGATGTCGCAGTGAACGTGTTAAAATGAATGGTGGGTTGGTCGTGTGAGGAATTTAGAGCGCTTATTTTGTGGGTAAGGTAAAATCATTTATGAAATGGCTCTGTTTCAGACAGTTCAAAAAAGAGAGTTTATATACGTAGGTATATACGTAAATTTAATGTAAAACGAGTTATTTTACTTATAACATTACTATTTTTATTAAAATAATTACCGTTTTAGTAAGATCATTATTTAAAACAGTATGAATAGTAATTATTGTTATCACAAAGGTATAAGATTCTTCATAGAAATTACTTTTATAATTAAAAACATCAAAGAACCGTCGCGATGGGGTTACACTTCGGATCGTTATTCATAATGGTTGTCACCAGGATAACATCTTTTGGCGCCTCTTAGATTATTTGATTATCTGTGATTTATAAAAACTCCTAGCATTAGAGATCCTAAGCTAGATGATGATGATGGCAGCGCACAGGTGATTACTTACTGATGTTGTGGATATGCGGAGAGTTTTTAAGACATATGTTTTTGGAGTTAATTTGAATAGTCTTTTATCTATGGCAAACCGTAACTTCTGAAAACAAGCAATGTTTTACATATTGGGTTATACTGACTGATATTTAGTGTTGAGATAACGTGACGCGTAAAAATTTGGTATAGAAATAAGGTTTTACTTATTAATCGATAAATAACAAAATTAAAGTAAAAGTAGCATCTTTACTTAATTGTTGTTTATATTCTATAAAACAATTGGAAAATTTGGCTTCAATTCGAGCAAACTTAATGTTTCTAGATTGGATTTCTAGAATAAAGATATTAAATAAACGTCGAACAACGCAAAATGAAACAAAGACTGTATTGAAAAACGATTGAGCTAATGATAATAATATATTTCGTCCTATTTGTAGGACTTCTTATAAAAGTTGCTAAATTAATAATTTTGCAGTGAGATACGAAGTTATAAAATAAGTGAAGTGGGATATTTTAAATGTCCACAGTAAAGTAATCAACTCCCGTTGGTCCACTGAGTAATAGATTGGTCTCAGTCGAGACAACAAAAGATAATTCCTTCCTCGTAAATGGATTTGTCAACTGCGCCAGTAATTAAATAAATAAACTGTTGTTTAGATATCTTTGGGAGATATCACTACATGTGTTTTTTGTATCGTAATCAACTTGATCTTAAGATGATTGCTTTTTTCACCATAGATTTTCTTAATTCTGTAAATGATGTCAATACCAAAACAATTTGCGAGTACCGTCATTTTTTGGAGTTTCAAAATGATGATACAATTATTTTGCATTAACAATAATAAAAGAGTATAAAGCGCCTACTTTGTATCCCCTGTCCTCAGTTTTTAACTTTCTATAAGACCTTTTTGGTGTTACTAAACAAGTTAACTGGATAACTTTGTTAAACACATTTTAAGGTTGAGGTTTGGTACGGAAAAGTTTTAAGTAGCTGTGAAACATCACGAATTTATATTTATTTTATATGCGAGTATCATACAAGAAATGGTAGTGTTGATGACGTATAGCCGAGATGCCCCGGAAAAGACTACTTGGTAGCAGTAGACTTATTCCTTATAAGGGAAACAGTAATGCAGACTAGACTTTACAATCACAAAAAGGACAGCTTAGATTACGCCTTTGTTGAGAAATTTTATTAATTCGTGTCTTCTTATGACCAGATAAAATTTAAAAAACAGTGGTTCTACAACCCCTGGTTTTTTGGCCTCATATTTCTATATCTGTTACTGGTTATTTATTTTTCTAAGGTCTAAGTCTTCTGTCCTTGCCTTGCTCGCTATGCCGGTTTTCTCGCGAGTGTCAAATACTCATATAGAAAGAATAATACCGTGATTCGAACGCACGGCCTCAGGGTTGAGAGGCGCTTGTTGATGCTGTTAGCTTTTAATATTTATTTAATTAAATTGTAAACATTTTTATGAAACATATTCTTTTGCTACAAGTGCGTATGTGCAATAATTACTCATTTGACTCGTTCGGTTATTTACGAATTGTTACGAATTTACTCGAATAACTGCCCGAAGTGGGAAGGTCGAGTCGGAGTGGGGACTAGATGATAAAAGGGGTTGTAACACATGCGCACAGGCAATTCTTTTGTTTAAGTTTGAAGTTATACAGTTTACGTAAAATCAGTGTGTGAATTATAGTTAATCAAGTCATCATTGGAGTGTTTAATTTCCTACACTAAGAACTAGGGCAACCAGCCCTAACAATGCCTACACTACTTTATTATATCTAATAGTTATCTACTAATAAACCGCTAATTGTATGCTGTATGTAAGGTTATCGTGGGGTTAAGTTGAACTCAAAGTTTCGTCTTGAAAGTCGAGCGTCGCAAGGTTGTATAACGGCAGGCGAGGATCTGAACTAAGTAACTTTAATAGATTTAAGTCTTTTTGCGTACAATTGAACAAAGCTTTATTTCCTTGCAGATGAAGTTTCAAATGAATTCCGTGCAAAACATTTATGATTTAGGAAGCATGACTTGATTTTCAAGTTTTCTGTCTGTAATTTATTCTTAATTATAAATATTGTCTTATATCGAGTATTTACATATTATAATTAAATTATATAAAAAAAACTATATACTATTATATACATACATAGCAAACGTCGGAAGTAATTTATAAAGTTAAATGTAATTAATGCAAAATTTGGATATTAGCTTTCTGGCTACGGCCACTATTTTCCAAATATTTATTCAGCATTGATACCGGACGTCTTTGGTTTGATTTCTGGATTAATACATCTGATTGTAAGGCACGAACAGGTTTCATCGTTGCATCATAGTATAAACATAATTTGACAGATAAAGACGAAAGAGTAGTTAAGTCCAAAAAGTGCCACTGTAACTGATATACTTGCGTCTTTGAGTTAGCCTTAATAGTGATCCGATATAACTATATAGTGAACAGAATGTGTCCATTAGTAGAGTATCGGAACCCCGCAACGCACAGCGGGGACCACTGCGGTCTTACTTAAGCAATAATAAGAAGTTAAACAACAATAGTTTCAATGAGTTTTCTTCATATTTCAAAAATAGAATGTGAGCTATAATTTTGAACTTTTGCAAGTTAACAAGTTTCAAGCGGTGTTCAACATTATATAAAATTGTTTAACAAGAACATTCGTTATTTCAATGTTTCAAAATTATATATTTTTTTAGTTTAATGTAGGTACGGCGGATGTGGTTACTGCTGACCTCGTATTGTAATGGATATGATTCCTAGAGTTGCAATCATTTTAGATAGGAGATCAAGATAGTAGAAGAAATGATTGTCTTAATAATTAGATTAAAACAAGCGAAGACACATCTCTTTTTTTTTGATAGCTACTAGGCCTTAAACAAACTGGTAGGATGAACAACATAAGTATAAATGTATTAATCAGTTCAACGGTCTATATACTGCATTGAATACGATTTCAATTAACAAACTTACCGCTTCACCATACCCATCAAGATTCAGACTACGACAAGTGTAGCTTAACATTGCTGATTGATCTGCACTCAGCTATTCTCATTTACATAAAAAATAAGAACAACAAAAATAGCAATAAACGTTTATTATTCATTCCCTGACCTCGTTCAAACGAGTGGTTATGCAGCTAATCAAAATTGTATAGTTACTACCTGGGTCCGGCTTAGCATGAGTCGATATCGAAGCAGCGTAACTATATCGTTTATTGAGATCGTTGAAAGGGAATCCATAAGGTTGTTTCTAGATTACGATGATAGCTACAACCTCTCTAGGTCTGGGCCTCATATTTCTGAATCTGTTTTATGATCATTTTTAAATCAGAAATCTAATAGGTGATAGCAAGTAGGTGATCAGCCTCCAGTGCCTGACACACGCCGTCGACTTTTTGGGTCGACATGTCGGTTTCCTCACGATGTTTTCCTTCAGCGTTCAAGCGAATGTTAAATGCGAAATAGAAAGAAAGTTTATTGGTGGACTGCAGGCCGGGGATCGAACGACATCAGGAATTGCACGCATAGTTTAAATACAAGTAAGATTTTACAATAACATAGAAATACTTTTATAGACCCAGTGAGTAATTTTGTTGTGATGGTATTCCTGTATAGCTTAAGTTCGATAAAATCTTGAATGCAAATTTTTTATGAGACAAGAGGCAAGACCAATGTCACTGTCACTTTATTCTAAGTGCTTCCTGCTCTGCGCTGCTTATGGGCTAGTGGGTACGCTCTTCTATTGAAGGCTCCAAAGTTGCAACTGTACTATACTATATTTGGAATGGCAATATCCTCCGTTTTGCTTCCATCATGAATATTGGTCCTGATCGCAAAATGTCAGCGGTTTTGATAGCGATAGTGTCTCATACTAAAGCTCGTTGCAGATTAAAAATGTGTTTAATGAGTTAAGTCCCTCGACAGTAAACGTGTGCAGCTCGTTCGTTTTACTGAATATTGGATAATTGTGATAACCACACTCCCTGGGAATTTCTTGAATGTTAAACTTAATCCAATTATTTTCATCCGTCCAGGTATTACTGCATTTTAATTTATACAATTTTGAATTCATTTTTGATTTAGTACAGAATCCGCTTTTCATATAAAACAACTAATTAATTAAAGCGCCTTTATTATGACAATTATTTTTGTTTTATTTGTGGATGACAAAACTGTTTTAAATATAATATTTAGCTGATTTAAGTCAAACTTTTAATAAAGCCAGTTTCATCGATCAGTCTGAAAAGCCCTTGTGTCTTAAAGATTAGTGGACGATAGAAGTCATATTTACTTAATTTATCCTTACAAAAATAGCTGTTATCATAAGGTTGTATAATATTCTAGCCTTCCCAAACATTGACCCTTTCTTCTTGCGGAAAATCGTACAGTCGTTTCGTATTTAGTTGTTATATTGTTTGTTGGAATTTTAGGTTGGTTGACCATCAATTACGTCAACCACCAGGTGATTATAGGGATTGTCTACATCGAGTCTATAACCCTCTACAGCTGTTGTAGAATTACTGTCACGCCATTATGATTTATGTTGAAGTAGTGTCTTGACCGGGTTACGCATCAGTACTGTTATATAGTCTGCATACAAATTTCGACTGGATTGTAGAGACTGTTTTTATAATCTAAGGAATAAATATTTTTATACAAAACTTGAATCTTTACCGCAATTAGCATACAATAGAAGTTTCAATTTCGCTGTATCTTATATTATTGTAAGAATTGATCTGTAGGCATTTGTCATAAATACAAATGTATTTACATGCAGTGTTTCAGTACATGTACTAGTTTCGCAAAGCTCGTCCGACCGCCGCTTTCTGTGGCGTCTAATTACAAACGTTGAATGGAACTTTTGTCCAGCTAGATTGTCGCCCCACAGTTATTCATTTCAAATTGAAAATAAAATTTCAGCTGCAATCCGCTCATAATTCCGTTAGCGCAAGGATTTTAATCCGTTGATTATTTCAGGATCCTTTGTTGAACGTATGAAATGAATATTCGTATATTGTTTACATTATGATTCGAATAGTTGGCCAGTCGAATCAGCGCTTGTTAAGCAAAAGTAAAAAGCGTAAATGATTTGAATGCGCTTCAGTTATAGTTGGTGCATAATCCGCAACATCCTATTTTGTAGCTGCATAGCGTAATAATCTTCGCTATTCGTTGGGCTTCGTCAGCGCTCGGCTCGACAGGCACTCGAGACTCGAGACTCTAGAGTCGAGCCACCTCGAGGCCGCCGCGTGAGAGTGCTGGCGCGGCGGAAGCGAGCCCTTACGTGCCTGTCGTCACGACACGCCTTTGTCCACCCACTACCCTTATTTGCTGAACAATGAAAAATACGAAACTTCTCTGACGCGCTCCCGTATCGAGGCGAAATGTAAATTTTTCCATCGAAATATGTCATGACCCCAATAGGCTTTTATCATTTTCGAATTTTATTGTATTGATTGATGAAAAGGCTATTATGAGATTCTGGCAGATTTTGTGAATTTTTCATTTTACCTTAACGCGACTTGCTGTAAATCGATTACTTCCCAATTTATCAAGCGTGTTAAATGCTCGTCTCGGACAGGCCGTGCTGCCAAATGTTTTTGTATAATATTAAGGTTAAATTAGTTTCTATGATTTATTCATTGCTCATCAATATTTGGAAGTAGGTATAACATAATATTCAGTAGCCGCAAGACTTTTTTTATTTGACATTTCAATTTCGCAACTCAGTCGGTCCGTCAAAGCGCGTGAGCGATGTCCGCTGTGGCCTGCGTTGACAGGCTATCTTCTTTCATACCTATTTATCCCTCACTCGTAGCTGTTTCCCGGTAGCTAGCTATTTCTTTTGCTGCGATTTATATTAATATAAAAAGGGTCTAAGAAAATATATAATAATAAATTACGATATATATTTTTATTTCATTAATTTAATTTAAAACGCAATTAAGTATCTATCACATGACACATCAGTCTTTTTAGCATTTGAATACAGTTGCTGAAACTTTAAAAATCATGAACCAAATTTATATTTATATATATCGTGAATATTGTTATCATTCTATAAAAATCATGTGAAATGGAGCGATTTTAGCGAGAGGAACCGGGAAGGGCACTCGAAGCGTTAGAGGGGTTCCGAGAGCTCTTGGCTCAGTCCGTCACATTATTCGACCTACTTAACGGCTTCGAGGAGAATCGACTACTTGAAACCCACCCACCAATTGTTTCTTTATTGGAACATATTTTTTTAATCCTAAGCAAATGAAGATCGCCTTTGTTAGTGGTTTTTCCTTTGTGTGACGCGGCTTTAATCTTCTAGAAATATTTTTTATATTTACCGGGATATAAATTAGCTTCATTCGATGAATTTCGAATAATTTGATATTGAAACTCCTTGCAAAACATATTAAAGAATTGTCTATATTCTGTTGTAATGTTATTGTTAGACTAATATAAATATTAACTTATACTGCTAAGTTAAAAATAGACGCGTAAAATTATTAAATTACGTCAATTAAAATATATAGCTCATCCGGTTCTATTTTTTAGAAATGGTTATTTTAGCGGTATATATAAGTGTTTTGTCAGTGCATATTATTTATAACATACAATTGTAAGTTAATTTGTACAGTTTACAGTTAGGTTACAAAAGCTGTCAATCAAGGTGAATATCATTATGTTAAATGCAACTTAATTTAATTAACGGTAGCGTTGGTTGCTTCAAACCTTATTTGCATGACTCGTAAACAACAATGATATATATTTGTGGAAATAGCATTCAGTATTTTTGCTTCTTGGTCATGAGGTCTACATTCGTTCAGTAATTACTATGTAAAGTCTTAAGCTATGAAAATAATTAATGATGTTTACGATAAAACACAGCATTTTCAATAAATCAAATACTTTTTGTTTTACATTTTAAATGTCTTTTTTCTAAAAAAATTGTCTTTTGTTTGAGACAAATGAAACACAACTAGTCTAAATGATATGATTAATTTACACCTTATTTGCTTATACTAGGGAAGTAATATAATAAAATTTAATAATGGCTAAATTTGGATAGAGCGGTCAATACAAACAAGGGTTCCGATATTACAGGATGACAGCCGCCATATTGGACGCATAAATCAAGTCGGCAAAGTGACATAAGCGGTAAGCGATCGAGTGTCACCGTCTAGAAATAAAAGCAGGACTTTTCAGAGTGCATGCGATGAAATTTGTCTTCGCCCGTAGGGTTTTTATACTAAACTTTTACGTCTATGGCACAGCGTGGCGCGGTTTCGTCAATTTCTAAAGTTCACGGATGGAATTTCGATTTGGAGGCAGTAGAGAAATGCTTGTGCGAAGTTGTCGAATATTATGGATGAATGCTTTTTGCTGAGTTTATAATCACAATAAATATTGACTTTGATTATTTAAGCAAACACGACCGACTAGACTTTTCTGTGAATTTCTCTAGAATGTACACTACTACACATAAAAACCACAGTAAACACAAGTCCTTACATTAATGTTCATAATTTTAAACATTACTATTATTCTTACTAAAATTGAAATTTAATACTTTCAAAGTTAGTTATTGGGCAGTTGTTCAATTGTAAAATGCTTAAAAGTAAATATGAAAATAACAAAGTATATGAAAATATTTTCTATCTTGTCTTCATTCAGTCCAAACATAAAAGCATAAATATGTGATAAGAATAAATACTTCGTAAATATAGAAAAAATATTCATGCATTTTCATTTAAAATATTTTCTCAGTACTGCGTTTTCACGTCGATATCGATATGAGTTAGCTCATATTACAGAAGCCGCAAGTCCTTTGCGACGTTCCTGTTACAAATCAACTCCCTTGGGAAGGTTTTGATCGCAATAGCTTTAATACGCTTAGATTCTGGTAACGAGTTATGATTAATTTTAATAAAAATATAATATAATTTCATTTCACCCAAAATTGATTTATAATCGAAAATTTCAAAGTCCGACTTTGGAAAGGAACACTTTTGAGGGCATGATTCCTATTATATTTTACGTAACGTAAATAGATATTAGTTATATTATTAGAAGTGGACACTAATACAATTTTACTGTTAATCCAGTGGTTAATAATAATAATTCGAATTTTATATCAGCGCAATAAATACGGCTATTATTGTGAAATATACTTTCTTCATATTCGCTGCTATATACATTATATCGCTAAGAAGGTACAGACGCGAAAAATTACATTACAAAGGTCAAACATTGGGGATCTCAACGGCGAATGTATTACTTTGAGAAAAGATATCATTTTCGGTCACACTCTCGGGAACCTTTTGAATCGGATCCTTGTTATTAAAACAGCCCTATTTTTCTTAAAGAATTTTATTATTTTGAATCACGACGCGACCATTTTTAAGGTTACAGATTATAATTCTGTAGTATCGTACGAATTTTGAATCTGTGACTTGTGTATTACAGGTAAAATATACACCAAAATATCTGTATTAACTCAATAACCTTAATTGACTTTTCGGTATACACTTAAACGCTTACCTGTCTATACGTAATACGTAAAATATTCCATTCCGAGTACCCCGAACGTTTAATATTGGATAAAATAAAGTACCTCAGTATTCCCCCGTTGTTCATATCGGCATGTTATTCAGATTATACACGAATATTTCAATGCTTTCTACTAAATTACAGCTCACGAAACTCTTTTACTTAATGCCAAGCTATCGCATGTCACGAGAGATCGCGGAAGTATTGCAACGTAAATCGCGTTAAATTGTTTTTTTTTTTAAATGTGACGTATCACGTTTTACATAATGCAATTCTCAGATTTATATTTTGCTCGTTTCTATAGGAGCCCATTTGACAGCTGCTTTATTTTTTTTGTCTATGAGACAAAACTCGGAACACCTTTGAAGGTTACCTTCATTTTGCCTTGAGCTGAAATTTTAAAGTTTAAGAAAGGATTTTGTCTCTATTGCCTTAATAGTTAGAATTTATAATATTTTTATATAGTGCTTGTCGGATATGCAAACTTGTTTTAATCAAGAATAGCTTACAATATTCAAATAGCTACTGAATGTAACACTGTTTTATTCGCCAAAAACAACTAGATACAATATTATTTATCAAATTGATGCTTCAAGAATATGTTAGTATAGTATCGTTATAATATATATATATATATATGCAATGTAAAATATATTTACGAGAATGATGAATTGCATATATATTTTGTTTTTTTTGTACACAGTATTAGTGATATCCGAGTTATGTATATAAATAAAAAATGTATACAAAATTTTCTCAACTGTTCTCATAAAACCGCTATTTAAGATTTGCATACCGCTATAATAGATGAAAAATTGCAACACATTATACTGGCTCCGTCTTAAATTGTTATAGAGTGGATTTTCCTGAGCAAATGTACGTTTCATTATTCTAAACAAAGAATAAATTTACCAAGGGAAAACAAAACAATCGTATCAATTTAAAGTGACTCTGGTTGCTGTATACCATGATCGAATTATTCATGTCGACTTTTTCTTTTACCATGCTATAATAAACCTTTTTACAAACAAACCAATTAGACTGGGCTTTTAAACTGTTTTGCCCGGGAAAAGTGAGGTAAACGCTAACTGTCAGCGTTTCGGACGGACTCAGTGTCCTTTAATTAGATTCGTGCTGGTATAACCGGCTTATTCCAGCTTAGCCTGCGCCCTGAATGCCGTGCTACTGCAAAAATGACCAACTAATTGGCTTAGGACAAAGCGTTACACATTCAATATCCGTTACTTGCTAATGGTGCCTAAAGGTTAGCGATCGGATTATGACCGATAATGTTTTCGATTTTCAAATTTAAATTGGACATTCGAAGAACAAACGAGCACATTTTTTATGGCCAGTCGTACTATAGACCAATATACTTCATAGAGGTTTATAACATGTAACCTTTTTACGTAGATGTGTTACTTCTGTAGCAGTTCCACTAAAAGGAGTTTTATATTAAAAGCCACCGCCAAGCCCTCAAAGAAAAATACGTACAAAGTATTAATATACTCTGAAGGGGTGAAAGTTTCCACCAGCAAATGAGCACATATTGAAGATTCAACACGAATGCATGTTTGTTCAACAGTCCAACACTAATCTGTTGGCTTGTTAATATAACGAGCGCATTATTAAGTAAACTGGTAAGTTTTCAACACAAATTTAAGTGTTATGTTTTTGAAAACAGGGAATGACTAAATTCGAATGTATATTCATTATAAATATGATTCGAATGAATAATGTTTTTCCTATTTCAGAGCTTATTGATCGTCTGTTGTTATGTATGTTTAGAAGATTCCTTTTATTATATAATGTTTTAGTTTGCGTTACCGCCATATGCAATTTCGCGATTATTTAATGGAAAATGACAATATTTCATTTTACTTTATATTTAGCCATATAATTATAAATAGTGATTATTCATTCACAGATAAATGTAGTATAATATTTTATGCAGTATTAAATTCAAGTCTCCTTTATATCTACTTTATACTATATATATTTTTTACATGACGCAATTGATAATAAAAAGAAAGAAATTAGCTCACATCACGTCAATCAATGAAATGCTAGTGCTACACTCAATTTTGAAATAATATATTATAAAATTTATTAAAATAAACATGTTATACTTTGTCCATAACAGCCCAGTAAAAATGCAAGCTTCCAGAATACTAAGAAATAATTTACACATACGTAGTGAACAAAGCTTTCTCAAGCAAGGAAACGTGCCGTAAAGGGAAGTAGTCTTGCGCGGAATGTCATTGTTAGATGCCCTTTGAAAGCCTGGACGGCACTGTCCCACTTAACTTCAACTTGCATACACACAATATAAAAGACTAGTATCAAAACTATGCAAGGTTAGCCAACGAACTGGGCCCAATTAACTTAGGACATGATTAAAAATACATGAAATGTTCGAGAATTGAAATGAAGTCCTTATTACTTTGTGATAATGTGCATTCTACGGTACAGATTTCATGTGCATGTCGGCCGAACAGGTAACATGCCATTTGGATGGGGTATCTTACTTAGAAGCATTGTCAGGCTTCAATTAACATTTACTATTGAGATAAAACTTACACCAATCTGCAAGTGTATCGGAAAAATTCAATAGTAGATGATTAGCAGAAATATTTTATCCGTGAGGCGTTATATCTATAAATATAGTGATAATATCACATAACAAGTATTTACAGCGTAGCGGTTGCTACGAGCCTACGGCGTAGAGGAAAGCTGACATTTCTAATTAATGCCCGTAAAATAAGCCTTAATAAATAATTAACTGAACGTATATCCTCTATTCACCTCCGGCTACTGAATTATCAACAATAATGGCTTTATGACCTAATTATCGGTCTCAACTCGCGTCCGCATAAATTCACCGACCGAATAGCCTGATAATAAAATTAACGCGAAAACCCTATTGTCGAAGTGCAAAAATTAAAACGCAATTAACCGCAAAAATTTATATCCCATATGAAATCTCTCATAGTCAATAGCTTTTAGGGCGCTGTTTATTATTATTGTATTGATTATTTATACCATTCATACAAATGCATATTGCTATATTTTATATGTGTCACAAAGATATATCCCGTAACACAGAAATATGTTTGTATCTGTTTCATAGGTTTCTATCTTGTGCATAAGAAGTTATATACCTACATATACTAGGGCTCATGTAATATGTAGGAATCGTATAGCTCTTTTAATGATAACATTTATAATGCTATTAAAATATTTATTATTTAATTCTGAGAATGTTTGGACGGGGAAAAGTATCTATTACTAAGCGTATGTGTACACGTGACCTTATAAACGTACGACCGTATATCTAAAGATACATAACGTTATACAACGTATACGCAGAACGTATGCGTTAACGTTTTAATATATTCGTATTTCATGTAAAGGGCTATGTAGTTGTACATTTAGCTGTTTTATACAATTTTAGCAATAGTTACCGCAATAATCTGTGGAGTGGCAACTTATCGGTATGGAAATGCCAATAAAAACTTTTTCAATCACAGTTTGCCGTTCGTTTCTGTGTACTCGATTTATCGTTACTGTAATGTCTAAGTTTAAATACAAAATTGTAATATAATCGTATATATTTCAATAAATGAGTATTTTTTTTTTAATTGGATGCAAATTTGTCCGCATTTGAATTAGGACTCTCGATATTACCCTGTTTCAAGGTAACAAACTTTTTATTTAAAACTGATGAGCAATTACTCACTTTTTTTTGGGGTAGTTTATAATATGTCATGTGGAGCATGGTGTAATGGTTGCAGCTCCTTACAAACCTTGTGTAAAAAAAAATGGCGATTAAAAAGAATGGCGGAGAGTTTATTGCCAGTTCTTCTCTTCCGTTCTACGCCCTTGATTTGAGAACTGGCAGTAAATGTAAATTTAGAAGCATTAATATGTATTTCTTTATTGACGAGTCATAAGTGTACATTATGTTACCGATACGATTAAATGATTTTTTACTTTACTTTACTTTTAATACAATTTGCTACAGTGTTAGTTACATTATATTGTTTTAAAAGAAGAGATACTATTATATCAAAATACTATTCATTCTGTCCACTTTATATATTTATATAAAAAATGTGTAATACTCGCGTAACATCAAGACAATAAAATAGCCGTTCAAGATCTTATTATTATACATGACGTCGGACGAAGCATATTTTCTAAGCGGAGAACATCGCGGTCATCTTTCGCCAATAAAATTACACACATATACAAAAAATTTACCGAAACACTTACACTTCACAAGGTTTTTATTACACGCAATAAAACATTATATCACCGGTAACACGTTCTTTATAAAAGTGAACCTCGCATGACATTCTAAATAATTCAAGACCTTTCACTACTAGACTTTTGTACTCGGACGGGAAAAGGACCTGTTTTTCCACGATATTTTTTTTACAATTTCGCGCACAACTGTCTCAGCATAGTTTGAAATTGAATATTTAACTTATAATAGTTACAAAGTGTTAATTGTAGAGTGAATTATTTTATTACGTTATTTCATAGGACTCATGATTGTGTCAACCGTTTAAAAAGAAAAAGCAAAGATTACTATTTTTGGATAGCACTGACGTATACTCCAATATATTTCATTTTACGACCACTATTTGCGTGATTAAATACGATGTAAAATTGTATGCATTAGGATTATGGGTTAATTAACGACTAATGCTATTTAACTACCACTCAAAACACATTGTATCTACGAACTTACTTTTGAATCAATTAATATACTATAAATATAAGTAATGAAATAATTTGTTGTATTAGAATTTAAGTTTCTTTCATCAGTCGTATTAAAGTGTTTCCTCTGTTAAATTGTACCAGTACCTTATGTAAATCAAGTATTAAAAACAGATTAATTTTTATATATGAACACGGGCGATTTACTGCGACTTTTTATTTATAATTTATGCTTTTACGCATTAGCTTAGATTGGAGTTATAACTTAATAAATATTAGCTTTTATCAAGGCCACTCTGTATTTTGCTTATCCGATGAAGGGCACTTGATCTCGTTTGTCATTCATAATTATAATTAGGCCAAAACTTACTTGACTCAAATGGTACTCGATAAACCTTATTCTCAAACCGACATTATGGCATTACCGAAATAATAATAAGCCAGTGCTGCTACAACACTATATGTATCTTGGCCTCAGATTGCATCTGTTTATTAGATAATTTTTATTTTATCGGGCAAGGTTAGCTTTCTGTCTTACACATGTTGTTGATTTTTGGTTTTAAGACATGCCGAATTCCTCACTTTTCCTTATCCCTGGTACAAGGAACTGTTAGATGTGCATCTTACAAGATTAGAGTCGCTGACTAGCCCAACACTGCTTCGACATTAATCCGAATTAAAACTATGTGATTTTTGGAGCTCTTAATTAAATATCTTTATCATCAAACGCAAGCTTTGACTTTGGTTAAATTTCAGTAGTAACATTGTTTCCATTACACTATCTTTGTTTGGGACATGTTTAACTTCATTAGACGTTCAACGTTCTCGTTTAAGTCCAATCTAAGTTTAGCAGAGATGTCTCCACACATGTGAATAAATTATCACAACGCGACTCACTTAATACAGACGACGCTATTAACAATAGCTGAATAGTGCTTATGTACTGCTATGGTTAGACATTGTATACATGTTTTTCTATTTTTAAAACGAATTTGTATTTCGTAATTTTTTAATTGATTTAAAGGAAAGAGGAGGTTTTTCGACGAGATAGTTTTTCATTACTTTTGTGTCTTGAAGTTCGGCTATGTTTTTTTCTAAATTGTATGAAAATATTTTAATTTATATATTTACATATGTTCTTCGTTTGGCAAATATGGAAACAAATTTTTGTCTCATTATTTCGATACGCTTTGACACGATATTATTGTTCAATAGTCATGGCGAGTTTTTATAATTTATTCGGGTTATCAAATTCAAGCATGATAGTTGATATGTTCAGAATTTTAGGAATGACATAAAACGAAAAATGGCGTCTGAGACTATAACGACGAATATACGATAAATAGACGAATTAGACTATATATAATCAGTACACTATTATTATAGGCAAGTTGGATACATGGACTGTTATTATGATATCTTTTACGAGTAAAAACACTGTAACTCGGAGATCTGCTGTAAGTAGATTAAAACATAAAATGTAAACACACCTAAACAAATATCATACATTTTTCTAACCGCAAAACGAAATAATAAACTCATAGAAAAACAAATGAACGCTGCTAAATAAAAGATAACAGTATCAGTGGACACAGGGTTGCCAGAAATTACTAAGCCGGAGTCGTTGAATAATTAACACGCTAATGGCGAGATCGCAAATAAAGTGCAAATTATTGCACTACAACTTCGCCCATGTTATCGTTAAACATGGCAACTTTAAGTCTCCACACATCGTCGTTCCACAAATTATAAACTACATGTCCAATATTTATGGTCTTATGACGTCATATGATTCGACTGGACATAGTTGAATCATGTTTTCAGGATCTTCTATCTCCTACTTTTACTACCTTTTACTACCTAACCTGTGAATATCTACAATTTTGTATTGTACTTCTCATACTATTTAGCCTTCATGTATCTAAATGTAGAGTTCAAGTAGTTCAATGAAGTTTTGACATATATTTGACAACTGACAGGTGAGTTAAGGACATTATTGTCAATAGTTTTAAGGCTGTAACGTTTATGAATAAAGGGGCTAGTCTATAAGCCGCGAGCTAGTCCTGTACTTAATTAAATAAAAAACTGAAGCATATGAAAAGTGCCTAACGCATAACATACTTAGTCCCATTTAAGAGTGTCAATACTAAAATCTAGAGCTTCAAAACCTGAACTTCGACAGTGCTTTAGGTGTGACGGAAAAAAGGGAATAGGTTTGAAGTTTCATCTACGTTCTTTATGATACACAACAAACACCCTTATTAAAGGTTGTTTTGTATTGGCACTAAATGCCACTTTAAAATCGATTTAAGTTTAATAGTTGTAACGTTATTGTAGCGGTCAAGCTGATATTGAGCGTAATGGTTCAAGTTGAGCTAAGCCGTGCGACGTGTGAGGCATGCGTCCTTTTCCTCTTATTACATACGTGATTCTTATATTATATCGAACGCTATCGAAATAGCCAAAGTAAGATTAATATTGGCGAAACGCGAACTTCTATAAGTAGCTGTTAAGCTAGAAGTAGAGTTATCAGTGTTATGGAATAATCTCTTCTTAGAAGCTACGTATTTGCACGGTTTATGTAACATTAATGGTTGTGTCAGACGAAGACGTTTTGTTGGATCGTTAGAGAATTTGAATTTGGAATAAAATATTTTAAATTTAGAATCTTTTACACAACTTTAGCAAAAAGCACACAAAGCAGGATGCCACGATCAAAGCATACAATTCAAACTGATTCCATATTTAGGAATAAATTGATTTCGTTATTTCTGCTTTTTTGATGTCATACAATGATGACATCTTGTACGACTCATCTAACCCCAGACACGTTTTGACCACTTGGCAGGCAGATAGCGTGAACGAATGGATACCGCACCCTTCGATTTATCAAGTGTGAATCGATTTATAAAGTATTTTCGCAGTGTCCTGGGGGCATGTCCGGATTGTAAAAGAATCCGGTTTCGACCGGACGTCGATATCCGACAATGTTCGAAGCAATATCGTTACGGTTTAGCGGCTTACAAACGAGAACTGTGTTTATTTTAACTCCACAATCGGTGTACAAAATCGTGTTTCCTCATAAACGATCATTGATATTGCTTAGACCTTTTTATGTGATATGTTTTATTGGTATATTTTCCATACTTGATGTAAATTTCTTTTTATGTATTTCATTCGATGCGCTAGGCTACCACATTAGTTTTTGTACTTTATATTACAAGTTTTTATATGAGACTATATTTATAATCCTTATAGAAGCTTACCTCTTCAAACTTCTTTAAAGGATTACATACTTGTAAAAACAAAACACAATTAAGTTGAAATTAATCCATTGAAAACATATATCATATTAAAAATATAGGTTAATTGTAATAAATATCAGCCCAAATTGCGAACGCAATTACTCAAATTTAGCGAATTTAATATTTTGACCGCTCGCGTTCGTTAAGAAATAAAAGCTGGTGCCGTGGTATATTGCTGGATTGCTTCATTATAATTAATCTCTAACAGTCAAGGTTTTAAACATGGGGATTTGTTTTATAGGCGAGCGCTGCACTATGTTCTTGTGAGTATAGTTAGTCGTTTCATGAATTAATTATTTTCTTCATTAAATTAGTATAAGAGTAGTGTTGGCCTATTAGGTAGGCGAATTACAACTCGCCGGAGATCGTGCATTTAAATCACGACGGTTTACAATTGGATTTTTTTTTTCTGTGCGCATCACGCGCGGACGATGAAGGCAACAGTGAAGAACTGGCATGTCTTAGACTATAGAAATTGCGCAATTTCTTACCCAAAAACATAATAAAACTTCGTGGTGATACAAACATCTTGATTCTTTGACCCTATTGCAATCAACATTATAACATTATTTATTGACATTGTCTACTTTAAGCAACTATATACCAACACACATAGACTTTACATACACAAGTCATACACATCTCACACACTGTTTTATTGTGTTTTTTTATATTATTTTTATTACCTACTCTTTAATGTATACTCTACGGTTTCGATATTTGTAAATATGTGAGGAACATGTATACTAACTTTTTTAGTATAGTAGTTTTATTCTAAGAGTACATTGTGTACATATAATTATTTAACTAATGTAAACAAAATATTGTAAACCTATTTTAAAAGAGTAAGTGTGGAGTTTCTTGCCCATTCTTCTCCACACGAAACTACCTTTTGGAAGGGGCAACTAGAATCTTCTTTATATTTTATTTGACGTTCAAAGGTGCCATTTTAGGTGGCCTAATTGAAATAAATGATTTGACTTTGACTTTGACAAGAAAATGAAATATAAAGCAATATTTTATGAATGTGTACTTCAATTATAGATATCTAAAACTTCTTTATCCTAATATTAACCCGCTCCTTTTTTACGTGTAACGACAAATAGCACTAGAATAACTCGCGAAAACTTTTACTAACGTTCCAGAAACTTGAATTTCTTAACGGTGTCTTAATGGCAGTATGACTTGAATGCGTAAAAACATTTGCATTATATCTTTTCACGCGGACCGAAATATTCCAAGCGTGTATTACAATTTACATAAACTCCGACGTCATTCGACAATATTAAGGAAATGTTATTTTATACTTTGATATGATGTTGCAGTTTTGTGTAAAGAATAATAAGTCGAATGAATGAAACATGAATCGTCTGGGAGCTGTATTTTTACCCGATTTAAAAAAGGAGTAAGTTATCTATACTAGCTTGTTGTGGATTGATTACTCGATGTTTGAAGTGGGTCCTAGGCCTAATCTGGCTTTAATATTGAGAAATCAAGGAAGTGCTCCACATTTGAACCAAACACACACTAAAGACTAATCAGTTTTTATGCTAATGTTTATTAAAATACATCCAGCGATTTCTATTGACACACATACAATTTTGTGTTTTTAAAACGAGTTCGCGTAACTTTATAAATCCAATTATTTAATATTAGCTTTTTATAATTTAATTTGTCTATATACCTTCATAAAATATATGCTCAATTAACACTTTCTCGTAAAGGCAAACATCGTGAGAAAACCTGCAAGATAGGATCCAAAAACCGATGGCATGTATCAAGTATAGAAGGCTGATCACCTTATCTATAAAAGAAAATGATCAAACAGCTGATACAATCTGAGGGCAAGATCCATTTGGGGTTGTTTTGCTACGGGATTGTTATATTATAATAACATTTTGAAGTAAGCAATATGTCGCATTATTATTTGTGGAAGTAACAACTGTTAAAGCAAATATAATAATCAATTTGAATTATGTAAACCAGTTGCGGATCAAACAAACTCTCTGCCCTTTGATTTGGATAATACGATAGTTTCTTTGATATGGTAACGAAGAAGAATGCTTGGCGGAAACAGAAATTACATTTAATTTACGAAATTTTAAAGAAAAGTTGTGAAAAGACAATGTATTTGGACTATTTATGAAGTTTCTTTATATTTTTTCCATTTCTTCCCATTACAATAAACGTTTGTTTCAGAATGTCTGTATAAGAAGTGTATATCTAATTTGGAATTTCCTAACATTCAGTTTTATTTTTTCATAGTTTTGACAAAATGCGAAAAAAATATACTGAAACTTTTTTTTGAAGTTGAACATACATAAATATTATAGTTCAAAATGGCCAGACTGCAACAATATTTTTTAAGTTAAAATAAAAAAATATTAAGAGAAACATAAATTAAATTCTGACCACGTATTTTGTCGCTAAAGGTACGCCCTTTGAAAGAGATAAAAAAGTTTTAATTAGAATTTTTAGTAGATTAAAACAATTATCGTACTTAAGTGAGGGGGTCGCGGTTTTCCTCTCACGAATTCAACAGTATCCAAAGCGTAAATATTTAAGTATTAGTAGATTATATTTCCTTTTTTTAATAGAGATTCATTTAACTTTTATTAAATAATTTTCTTAAAATGAATATAATCAAGAGAACATATGGATGTTTAAAGATCCGTTCTGAAGAAATGGGATTTTTGTCCCATAACCAGAAAATATAGCTAGTGTGATCTACGTACTGTTAAGGTATAATATCATGGTATTTTAATTAAATAAAAGGCATAATACAAATAAAATATTCAGGCTTTTTATATAGCGCCCCAGACCAACTTCCTTATTAATAAATAGAAAATCAATTAGACTGTTTTATGTCTGCATTGTTATAAGGTAAAAGTTCTTTTCATAATTGTCTAAAATAATCGGCAAAAACGGGAAGAAAGAATTTAGTTAAATAGTGCAATTTGATTTAAGTTTATTAATAAAAGTAAAGACATTTGAATTACGTAGATACAGATAAGGTCTCAATAAACTATGAATAGGAATTAAGCAATACAAACAGTGAACATGGACGGCTATTGTTTTGCATAATTGGTGGATTTACCAACAATACATCACGTTCAAAATACCTTTCAAATTCAGTTAAACGCAATTGTAAACCATCGAAAAACAAGTAACTTTTAATTTACGAATAGCGAGCCCATCGAAGCAAAAACAACTTTTCTGGAATGCTTTTTAAACATTCGATTTGTGTTAGGAGTTACATTTGACAATACTTTTATAATATGGCGATTCAATTATATTATCATAACAAATTCTGTAGAGATTAAGTTATTCATATTTATCTAATTCTATAGAATTCTTCTTATTGTGTTTTTTTTATTTCTTACATTATCGAGAAAAGCGTTGTATTTAAGAAAGATAATTCAGCATTTTTCCACAATACATATTCTACTTCTTAGACGGCTGACGTTAAATTAAACATGTATTACACTATAATTATATAACATATTCCCTTAGAGAATCCACCTCTCAATATCTGTTCGCTTTAAACTGTGAGTGCCTGCCTAATGCATTCTTAAACAAAAAAAGATAAAAAGTATCCTTAACCAAATACGAAACAGGTGCATTAGCCGTGGCAGTCATCAGTAGAATGAATCATTACTTGAAGAGTCCGCCAGTGGCTCGTGTCAAAGAGCTCAAAAGTCCTCATCACCCCCGCTCGCCACAAGCCTCCCCCCGCGCATGCCCGCAAGCAAGGGCTGATTGAAGCTCTCAAACCTCGACCGCTCGTACATTCAAGGATTCTGGATTATAGGGCGCCGAAGCCTGCACCCTCATCAGATATGTATAAACGTGTTTGCAGCACCAATTCAAACCCCGAAAATTCCACTCATTCTACCTTATTGAATACGAAATACGCAACAAAATCCTCGCAAGAATTGGAGATTATTTATAAAAATTCAATTACTTTTGTTCATGAAATCAGTTTATATGGGCCTTAGCTACATTAAGGATTTCCCCATCGTCCCATGCAATATTCGTCTTAAGGCTATGTTACGTGTAAGTTATAAGAGAGGTGCGCCAGGGGAAATGAATGTCGAGTAGGTCGAGCCGTTGTCATTCATATTAGCTTCGACTGTTTAAATTCGTAATCACGCCACCAATTTATCGCCATCATAGATCCTATAACTATATGAGTAATACTAATTTAAACTCTTTCATTCTTTTTAAAAATCCCCAATATGTGCTTGAATGTGGCGCAGTAAAATTCAGATTCCAAGCCGCAGGGTAAATACGTATTGTTTCGAAGAGGACAACGTAGCGCATACATTATGTACACACTTAAAAATCAAGGAGCATAAAAGCTTTGGGGAGATGCCTTAATAACGCTCACGAGTCGCCGTAACACGAAATGATTACACACATAAAGAACCTTATCTCTTTACACTCGGCGATGGCATAAACCGGTAACAGTCGGGAATAACTGTTCCACAACCGCTTGAATGTTTACGCGAATTTTACGCACCAATCTCGCTGCTCGCTAGAAATTGAAAACGGAATTATGATCAAATAAAAAGGCAGTGAAATGCCCTCAATCTTTCGGGTCGCCGCTGAATATTAAAACTAACAATAAACCAGATTCAATGGAGTTCTGTAGCGGGCTTCCGGATATGTCCTAATTTCAATTTTAACCTGCACCTGACGGTTGACACAGCACAATCTATATCGCCTGTTCAATTGTTGATTTTGTCCCTTGCAAACAATCTGGATACTGTATACGCTTGCAATTGATTCGAAATTATCATATGGGAACATAGGTAACATTCGATGAGCTTAAGGTATAGATATTTCATTAATTTGTACCTCTAATAATGTTATTTTCTTTGTAAACACTTCTACCTATAATTAAATAAAAATTAGGGTTTTTTTTAAATTCAATTGATAATGTAGCAAGGTTTGAGTAAATTAAAGAAGATTTACAATACTTATAAATATATTTTTAATACGCCTGCCATATATGACGCAAAATCTAATAATATAAATATTTAAAATCAGATATAAAGAAACAAAGATATTTTTTATTATTTAATTTTATTAACTATTATTTTAAAAAAAATATTATAACAAGAAAAAGGCGCCTGTATTTTTTAGGCCCGTCCAGGAAAATAGATGGCCCTAGCTAAAATAAGTTCAGTCACTAGAATGACATTTGCCACTTCAATGCTTGCACTCTTGCTTGCATATTATAAAAACGATTTTGAATTCGGTAAAGTATAAACTCCCGTAGATAAAACACAAACTATTAATACAAAAACAAAACAACTGTAAATATTAGCTCGGTTATAACTATGTAAATAGCAATGATAACAAATAGCGATGTGATTTCATGGAGTGCTGAGAGTCGATTACAATGAGCTTGCATAATAAGGGCAAGGCGCCGACGCGGCTCCGAACGAACGCTGAATGAGAGTTAAAAGACTCTATAAGCTTCGTTTAGGTTCTCAAGTTGAAGATTTCATGCTACATCTGACTTCGGTGCATGAAACTTTTCACCCGTAATGCTGAAGAATTTAATTTGTTTCAATTCGTTTCGTTGATTCCATGTTAGGAAAGTTTCGACGCGAGGTCCTAAATTAGCCAATTCAAAACCTAATGTATTTTTGGCATTTGATATGAAAGGATCCGCACTTTTTAACGGCTGTATTAAATCTTAATATACATAAATTACGCGTCACGTTGTTTGTCCGCTATGGCCTCCTAAACTACTTAACCGATTTCACACACTGCAGACCGTGTGCAGTTTGATCTAACTTAAAAGATGTTATTTTATTACAAATTATTTGTTTATTATTCGACAGTCACAATTCTAACAAGTAAAAAGTACCAACGTTTCATATAAGTTACAATTTAATGGCACAACCATCAAAAAAGCATGGTGGTCCCATGACTGGTGTTCTCCTACAGTTTCCCTTAATTAGTTTGCTATGTAATATAACAAAAACCTTAGCCACAGCAAGGCTTGGCTGAGTCTGCTGGTATTAAATATAATTTTTTCACTTAAACGTCGTTTTTGGCGTAATTGCATGTGTGTTTAAAAGTATATCGTTAAATTGCATGAAACATGTTCCTAGGACATTATTAAATTATTAATGGAGTTAATTGATTCGGGATAATGCTGAGTGAAGTGGCCCAGCTATCCGATAACCACATCAATGTAAATGCGTTTTTAATTACCAAGGGCTGAATATAAGAGTAATTTGAATCAGAAGTCAGAGCTTAATGAGTCATCTGAGAATTTTAATAGAACAATTAAATGCGGTCAAGCGTTCATTGTGTAAACATTTTTACGTGTGGGCCAAAGTCTTTTTTCGTTAGAGGCTTTACTGGGTATGTGATTGTCACGTGACGTCATGTAATAATACAGTCTAGTACCTAATCATATATGACGCATGACGCAGACACGGTAATGAATCTGTTTCATGGTGATTTCAATGTTTCATTATAGACAAGTGAAGGCTGTTGTGGGTGGAATTCGTCATTGGTATTTTGCCTATGTTTGAAGACTAGACTTATAAAGGAAACAGAACTTAAAATTGAAAATACTCTTTTTAGAATCTTTAAGATACATTTAATAATATTTAACAAGATTTTATAGTTAAACACAAAAATCAATTCACAGCGCCCGTGTTTTGGGTCGTGGTTTTAATTCCGAGAGCATCAACGGATGGAGGTTGATAAAAAGGTTTTAAATACATTTTATTAAAATGAAAATCGCAAAAGCTCTTGAAGAAATAAAATATAAAATCCGAGCTCAGAAACAACGGGAAAGGTGAAAATATTGGAACGGCTTACAATGTAGGCAAACATTTTGATTGAGTCCCTGCATGTTGGCTTCAAATCAAATCTACATGCACAAGTTAAGGAATATCTAAAGTCTTATATTTATATGAAAGAGCTTGTAAATTCTAAGGGTCGTTGTGTTTGAAGCTACTGACTCATTTTAAAAGACATTCCGTAAGTTACCGAGGCAAAAGTGCTATTCCAAAAATATTTGTTTTACAGTTTTTCATACAAAGCGTTTTGATTTCATTTGAGCGTTAGAGTTCTCTATAATGTCTAAACACAAATACGACAGAACTGATCTTTTACGATTATTTGTTACAGGTATCGATCTTATGTAAATAGCTATGGTGGTGTCGATTGATAAAACAGTGCAACGCAGGAAATGCTTGGGACCAATGTCCCAAGTCATATTGCAAAGCGAACTTGACTGGAACTCGCAAATTGATATATGGTCGCCTATCTGGCAACAGACCATTATTGCTAAGAGGAAGAAATCTGGAAAAACCAGACTACTCTGGATGCCTTTTGACCCACGTAGACGTAGGGACATAAAAGTAGTAACAAAAATATAAATATAATATTTTTATCTTATTTCTGACTACATTTTAACTTAGCTTACAATAATGCTTTAAGTTTAATGTTGAATAAGGCCTTTCTATAACACAAGAGATTTGTTTTTATTTAAAAATGTTTTATCTATATTCATACTAATATTATAAAGAGAAAAGATGTGTATGTAAGTATGTTTGTAAAGAATTGGCTCTAAAAGTACTGGACCGACTTTAAACATACTCTCACCATTTGAAATACATTATTACCAAATATAGGCTATTTTAACTGCGAGAAAAAATAAGGATCCCTAAAAAATATAATAATGGTACCCAAGGTGTAAAAAAAAATACTTATAAAATATCTTTCATCGCATGCGCTGCGAAAACTATTGATGATAGAACAAAAAAAATGTTCCACAATATTAAAGAACGTACCCGAGCGAAGGAAATGGCCGCTAGTACCTTATATTTAGTTACTAGGATTGCCTCTAAGAGCAATAATTGAACCATATTCGTCATTCAATTATTGATGTAGATTCTAATTCAATGCACGAGCTTCTGTAATTCGTAATCAATGCATACTAAATAGCTGTAAGAAAATAGTTGCAACTACGACTGACCAGTCAATAAATTTAATGTGAATTATATTTATTGACTGTATTTGAGAGAGATCGCTTTTCATTAAAGATTTTTTTTAAAGGTTGAAATATGCCGTGTATTAGTTGTACTTCTTGGAGTTACTGGGATTTATGGTTGATAATAAATCTATTGGTACATATAATCTACTTTATCTTTCTTTGTATATGTAAAGTAATCGGACGGGCGCGTGTTTATATTCAACGCATAGGATATAACAAACAAGAGCTACTTTAAGAACATATGAAAATATACAAGTATAAAGTATAAAGATTATAAGTGTGATTAGGAATCACAGGAAATTACCTGTCTATAAATATAAATTAAAAGAATAAAATAACGAGTTAATGAGAAAATTGTCAATACAATAAAACTTATATTTATACTTTTTCATTTTACGACTATTATCTTAGTAGTTCTGCATTATCGAAGGTGTAGCCCGGTCAAAAACTAATAATAGGATAACTGAAATTATGTATTAGTAAGTAGGGGAAGATCGTTACCCTTCGTACGCGGGGCACATTCATACAGTCAAAATAAAACTTGAACGAAATAAAGTACAGTCTTGCTTTTGTATGTGTGCATGAGTCGAGGTACCAACTATACATCAACGAAGTTTCGTGAAATTCGCACCGATGAGAGTGAAGTTACAGGCATAGACGTGTTTTCGCGCTCGGTAAGTAATTTTTTGATCTATGTTTTTATCTCTTGTTACCGTAGATAAAATAAGTTTTCGTGTAGAGTATTCTATCAGTAACTAGCAAAATATACTTAAGATACGTCTCCAATACTTAATTTATGACGTTTTCCTATTAATATTAAAATAAGTTATATTTTGTTGTTATTCAGTTAGTGGGGTACATTCGGACAGCACTAGATGGGGCACATTTGTACGAATTGTACAACTAAATTTGTATAATAATTTGTCGACGCGAACTGTCTTTTTCATACAAATTAAGTTTTCGACTTTCTACATATTACACTACTGTTAAGGCATCTTGACTAAGGTTGATTTTGATGCTTGTGAACCAGATGCTGTGAATAATTTACCAATCCATCAAATAGTAGTTCCTTCGAAGTCAGTTTTGACACCAGAGGCATTTCGACCCTATTCGCATTCTGTAAGAAGTAATAAAACAAGCAAAATGACGATGACGGCCAGGAAAACCACGAATTTATACTGCCACACCCGAAAATAAGAAGTTGTAATCCACACCAAAGAGTAAAAAATGTAATTCTAAATTTAAGATACCTAACTAATTAAATTTTGTTTTACATAAGAAAAGTATTTTATTTTTGTTTAATAGAAATTAAATCTTTATTTTTGTGTTTAATTTCATTGCTAATAAATGAATTTTGAACTACCCCACAGCGTAAGAAGGTACCCCAAACACTGTACGAAGGTGCCCCGTTGATGGGGCAGATTCGTACGTTTTCCAGATTTAGTTTAAATCATAATTATGGTTGAAACATCGGATGAAATCATTTGTCATTTTTTTATTTGAATCTCAGATAGTTAGACTATAAATTTAAGCTATCAGGTGATTGATTCATGGAAAAATAAAAAAATTAAAAAATAAAATGTGAAAACCGTACGAAGGGTCCCCACCTTCCCCTACATATATATTTTTCTACTGATTCTACGCTTACGACGCCGCGGGCGATAACCTCGTAGTAACGACAAAGAAAGCAAATTTTTATTACAAACATAAAGTAAGTTGGCAGTGCCTTTAAAATCTAATATAATTATTCCTGTTAAGCGTCTTACGTTTCAAGATAAAACAGTTCTCAAGAGCCTAATTTCATTACAAGAGGAAATCTCGTAAATATGAAAGTGTCAAAATTAGTAATTAAATAACATAGGCAAAAGCTTTCTCTTTAATTATAGCAGCTGTTTTCTTTCCTTATCTCAATTTTATTACGATGACAATAAACGCAACTCTCCTATTAAATTATTTGTGGGAAATTTGAGGGCGAGGCTTAGCTTATTTGGAACAAAAAGTCTCGAGTTTTATTTGTGCATATAATAGCAGCATAATCTGTGTTTGTTCTTTTTTATTTTCGTATTTATTTCGCAGCGAGTTTTTGGGTTAAATTTGTGATTTTAGTAACTTATGCGCTTCGTTAAACCAGAACTGTTTTATTTTTAGCATGTTAAACTATGGTCTTTTGAGCTCTCATTATAATATTTTATCTGCTTATTCGAGAATGAAGGGGCCATCTTTACCTCTTATCTCTACTTTATTTATATCGGTTTAGTGGTTTATGGAACAGGAATTTGCTGTTTGTTAATATTATTTTTCGAAAGAAAATGTTAAATATTAAAAATCTAATAAGTTTCTTACATAAATTAATATAACGCGCTCCAGTATTATTGCCGTACCGTATTTGGGAATAATGGTAAAATTACTTAAGACATATTAGGGCTCGCTTAAATATGCAATAAAACCGTGCGATTTAGTTCACAAGAGTGGGATCGGGTAGATTAGGCAAATTAAGAGCCATTCTGTGAACAGCAATTACAGCGTGTCTATTGCCCCAACAAATGGTGGCATTTTCGGTTACCTTATTACCATATACATTACCGTATAAGATTTATAAATATTTTTTTTACTTGTTCACAAGATCTAGAGTAAAAATAAAATTGGAAATAATAATAATTTCAGTTCCCGGCTTTAAGGAAAAAAAAAATTACGAACTATTGGGTAACTGACCAATAAGTTAAAAATAAATGAAAAATGCATATAAATAAAAGTAAAGCAACGGAATGACACGTTATCAAATAAAACAGCTGTAATGCAGGCGCGTGGGCGGGCGGAGCGCCCAAAGCCTATCGACTCGCCCACGCGACAGCCACTCACCTCAAGGTCACCGCCGCCAAACCAACCGAACCCTAAACACAAACCCGAAAACCCCTTAACTTTCTACCATTACATTACTGAGAATACTTCCGAAATTTTCCCGGGAGAGGGCGTCGGCGCCCGAAGCGTCCCTGAGAAAACTGACGGACGTCATTGCTCCTCCACGCCTTTTATAATAGGTCGAGGGGCGGGCGGGGTGATTCGCGAGTTGCGCCGTCGGATCGCGCCTCAATAAATAAATTAATTAAAAGTGCAAGTGAGTGATCGCCTCGTGCAGTCCTGTGAAGTCGTCTAGAGCTTCCGTTTAATTGGAGTTTCAGGTTCGCCGGACACAAGCCTGAATTTAATGACTATATGAATATTATATTCCTAATTGAGCTTTTAGCGCTTAAGCTCTGCCTAGTAAATTAAATTTAAATCCTTATATAGTTACGCCATAGAAAAAACAATTTTTAATTTAGAAAACACGTAGGAGTATGTAGCGCTACGATGCAGCTACGTTGTAGATGCAAAACGAAATCAATAACGAACATACAATAAATATATAGGATCGTTTCTACATGATTTTAAATTATGTGGGTCCTGGGTATATGTGTACGTGAGTAGTCGGGATAAAATTAAAAACCTGTCAACTAAACCACCAAACCGCTACATTTTCGAATATAATTGCGTAATATCTGTGTATTCATATTTACAATTATTAACTTACTGAAGTGCTTCAACATAAATTTATTTATTTTCTGCTGAAACTTCTCAACCAACTCTGTTATGAAAATAGACGAGGCCCTATAAAAATCGCTTTTGTCTCAATTCCACGCAGAAATCGCAAGAAATATCTCCAAGTTATATTTATAGTAATTACAATCCTCTTTTCAGGTCAGTAGAGCGTAAGATATTATAAAGTTCTAACACTATATCGAAGCTACGGGAGCTTTGACGTTTAATTTAAAGGAACTTACAGGAATTGCACTTGTCATATGAAATTCTTGTGACTTTTATAGATCTGTAACTATTTCGAATATATATCTCACGACCAAAGACAAGATATTTTTGTTTATTATAAAAATTATATTCTTTAAACGTGTTTAATATTCGATTTTTTAAATATTGTTCACTTCTTATTGTTCATCAACGTAATTTATGAAACTAATCCTTATAAATAATGCTATTCAATAAAAAAAAATACACTTTCAGCCATTTCTGTACTTTATCTATAGATAATATAATAAGTTGCCAAATAGTGTAGTCATTGAAAATTATAATATTTTATTTCAATGTAATCGTAAATTATATAGAACCATGTTCTCTTTTAAATAAAATTAATTTAACCGTGATAAGTTTTAATTTATTACATTATTTACTTGACTCATACAGTTCGTGTGTTATATTCGCATTAAAATCGTGTAGTACTTGCATAAATCTAAAACAATTTAATTGTTTTTAATTTAATTGTATAACTTTTAATTCAAATTTTTGACCCACCACCAATATTTTTGCGTTTGAATCAACAAAAAATTATTTATTTATTACATAAATACATACATTATCCTTACTATACCAATACGATAATGTCGAGAAACATTAAAATATAATAAAGTACATATATAATGTATCTTTCAATAAAAACTTTACTGATTATGCGTTGAATTCTATCAAAAGTTTCATGTTTCATTGGAATTGCCACTCAACTGACCCTTCCATACGTTGAATGAAATAAACTTATCTTTGTGTAAATTTATTCATTGAGTTACAGATGGGATGTGCATTTTTACTATGACATATATCTATAGAAAAATGTATATGAATTTATTTATTTATCAATATATTCCTGATACAGCTTTGTTTATGTATATCTTAACTAGAGAAATACATCAGAACCTTTAACCTTCCGCCTCCAGAACCAACATTAGGTTCCGCGAGCCTCTTCACAGGATGTGTTCTACTTTGGATTCTGCCACTAACATCGACCCCATTTCGCACTCCTTTCCTGCTTCATTTAATAATAATTTAAGACAACTATTAATGCCCTAATCCTACAAGGATATTTCTTCTTTATTATAGCTACTAGTATGTTTGTCTACCTCCGGATTTATAATTTTTTTGCTGTCATGTTTTGTTTTGCTTTGCTCTGTATGATATTTATTATCAGTGAAACTTTTTGTGGTTACATCCAATGTGTTTATTTTATGTTTTATTTTTTAACTTTTTTATTGTATAGAGATACAGTATCTGTTTTGTTTCCCAAATAAATAAATAGAAATGTATAAAAATCTGAGACTCCTAACGATAAGGTTGGATAAAAGAAACCTACAAAATTATATATAGTTGAATAATGTATGTACACAAGATTCAGAACTAACTCAAATTGGTAATGAAATTAATAAAGAATTATTGGTACCTGGCGCCATCTGTTTTTTATGCACGTAAAGTATTGATGAATATGAATATTATGCTTCTTATCCCTACATAAATCGGTAAAATAATATGTCAGCTGTAAACCGTCAATTTTTTTATATTTTACTAAGCTTACTTATTCTTACATTGTGACAATAACGTTGTAGTCCGTAAAACTATTTCATATATAAAAATATAAAAATTTTCTTTCTTTATATAATGAAAAATACTTTATAAGATGTCTCATTTTGTTCGATACGTGTATTTGGAGTAGACCCTCTACATTTATCGAGACAGTTCTAATAAGGTTTCACACTAATCAGACAATCAATACGTTATTAAGCAAGTACTTGTGTGGACGCCGGTCAATGACACCGTCGCAAACACGAAAGAATAATTTGTGAGCTTCAACTTTCTGTGATCGTTCTTAACTGACAAATAAAGTTAAAAATAATTTACTGGATATATTACGAAAAAATAAAAACAAAAAGTTAGGCCGCCCGAACAGGGACTTGAACCCTGGACCCTTGGATTAAAAGTCCAATGCTCTACCGACTGAGCTATCCGGGCTTGTAAGGCAGGTCCCAAATTAAGTATCATAATATTTTTTTAAGTAAATACTATTATAATTTTTCTGTTTTGTAAGATTTGTTATGCAAATAATACTCTAGCTCATTAAATAAGAAGCAAAGAACTAATGTTTATTTAAAATTTTTGAAAAGGGTAGAGTTTGTTTTTAAAAATAAGCACTTAGTTGAGACAGCACTTAACGCGCTGTTAACTTTTACGATTCCTTTAAAAATGGATGACAATGTCAAGAAACTATTTTGTCTAAAGATCTAGCTTTAAGCTTTTAAGAATACATATTGTCATGAACTCTTTAACTAACAAAATTAGCGTCCGACCGCGACTTTGATCACGGTTGATGTGAATCATATTTCTAAATTTATTTTGGTGTTTCATACTGTTTTATAATTAATTATTATTACACCATAATCTATGATATTATTTTTAATTACTTTGCGTTTTTTATTTCTTTATTTTAAGTATAGACATAGTTCAGGAGTGAAGAATACTTTTGTATGAAATATTTTTAATGCATCGTTGAATATTCTTTGAGAATTACTGAATTATTGTTTATATGTGCATATACATATTTGTATACGGGCAGCTACAATTAAAAATATACGTCTAACTTCACAGCATAGATAGATGTACATAAATCGCGAGGGTACTTGTATTATGGAAATAAAGAGCGACGTGGTGAGGAATGGGCATTGAAATGTCAACCTAATTCCTAAGCTTGGGGCTGCGCACAATATTGTATTAAAACGTCCGAAGAGCTTATAACTTTTACGTGAATGTTCGAGTTAATAGCTCGGTTTTCTGTTGGTCAGTGCTAAATATTTTATGTGCCGACTTACGACGCTTTGCAGTGTAAAATGATTTTTTAATTTAATACATAATTAATGTATTATATAAAAATGAACAGGAATTATCTTTATATTTAAAAATATGTGCGTGTGTTTGTAACCAAAAACCACCTAGACGGCTGGGCCGGTTTCGATGAGATTTGTGTTTCGAGAATGGTTGAGATTTTCCGTTGTTTTTTATAATTTTTGTTTTTTAAGATTAGTGTTCAGGACGTCTGTAGGGTTCGCTAGTTTAATATGCAACAAATTTAAAATTGAATCTATTAGTCTTATGAATAAACTTATAATAAAAAGTTTGAATTCAAAGACATCGGAAAGAAATTACATATTATCACGGGTTATATTATTATATATCAAGCAATGCTTCTTTACAAGTTTTAATATAAAAATGTGTAAATGTTATCTAAGTGAGTTATTATTTTATTGAAGGACTCGTGTAAGCGATATTATAAAATATATAAATACACAGTATTAGAATAATTTTCATGCTATATTGGAGTTCGGACCGCGTGGCACTGACAGCAGCGCGCGGCGGGAGACGGTACGCGCCCGTCACCTGTCACTGCCATTGTGACAATGTAGTTGTATCAGTTGGTGTTGTTAACAATGGGGTGACAACCAGTTAGCTTATTACTAATTTAGATGACCTAGCAATCTTATGTTTTTATCGTAGGGTCAAGTATGTTTTTAATTAGTTAACAAATGAACGTGTGCGGTAGATATATTTCATCGCTATTTACATTCGTTGTGAGCAGAATAACTTGTCCGCGCATGACATCTTAATCCTTTAAAATTGCTTGCCTATCCTATCGGGAGTCACCTATCTTCTTCTACCATAAGGTCCCAGGATTTGACAATGCTAAGACGCTTGTCTATTTAATTCAGTTTACAAAACACACCAGAGCTTTACAGAGCCGTAGGCGTTACTTTTTCTTTGTGAAACGATTTTGTCAAGCACTTTTCCCTCATAGCGCTAACTCTAACCTACCCAAGAACTACCTACCTATTAAAAAGAGTTGCGGAAAGTTTCTTGCCAGTTCTTCTTACCCGCTCTACGCCCTTGACTTGTGAACTGGTAGTAAGTGTAAATTTACAATTAATTTAACTTCTTTCTGACAATTCATAAGTGTATTTGTTAAACTACATGAATAAAGATATTTTGAGTTTGAGTTATTTATTTTTATTACACATACGAATATGTCTAATAGGTTACATAAGAAAATGTACAAAATACAAAAAAACAGGGAATGTTTTAAGAGTGCGAAGCAAATATGAATAACCACCCTAATTAGTTACTTCTTACACTTAATCTGAAGACGGAGAAATGTCCAAAATACCTCTAGCGGTAAAAAACGCGCTCTCTTAATACTGGACACTGCCGGGTTTAGAGCCCCCAACCAGTTACGGTACTGATCGCCCGATGTTTCTGACATAAACCTTGTTTGCATTTCATACGACGCACTGTTGCGAATAATTAGACTAACACGATATATCTTCGCCAAATAAAATTATTGTTGAACGCTAATGTTGTTAGGTAATAGCTGTAAATTCATTTTTTGGAATCTTTTTTTTTTTTTAAAGACAATTCACACCAATTGACCTAGTCCCAACTCCCATGCTAAGCTGGTGAAGCATGTGTTATGGGTACTAGGCAACGGATTTAATACATATTATAGATATATTTGGTGTTTAAATATATAAATACATATTTAAACACCCAAGACCTAAGCACATCGATGTTTGTCTCAGCCGGGGATCGAACCCGAGACCCATGGATTCGCAGTCAGGGGTACTATTATTAAAGGGCACAAGTAAAACCTGAGCAGCCTAATCCGCTGCACGGGCATTCACAAATCGAACCACCAACGGCATCGTTAACTGTATTGTCTTTGCGGATCTTTTGTATTATTTTAAAAATATAATTTAAGCAAAAATTTATTCGTCTTCACTTCGAGTACTCTCCACACATTTAAGCAGCCTCCTGTGCCTGATACACTTTTTGGATCTAAGGACTGCTGATGATCAAGATGTTTGTCTAAATATATGTGTACATGCAACGATAATTTACTGCCCAGTCGGGTTCGAAGGTCGACTTGAGAGTCCGTTTAACCACTAGGCTTATGCTGCAAAGTAAAAGATTAAACTAACTTTAAGTGTTACTTAAAGTTGATCTTCTTAACTAAGAAATAACATTGAGAAAGCTTAGCTATTGAAAGCGCTGACTTTAAACTCCAAAAACGTTCACTTAAAACCTGAGGCTACGTGACTCCCTGGTATAAATAAAATAAAAATATATATAGTAGAAAACGTTATTCAATAATGAATAGTCTTAGTGCTAAGTACGTCGTCAGTACAATAATAATTAAATAACAATATATAAGAGTAGGGTACCTAAAGTCTCAAATATAAAACCTTTTATAAATTGCCGTACCACTGAAAAATACGATGGACGAGGCTTTTTTTTGTATAAGTCTACGTATATTTGGTTTTAGGTATCAAACATTTTGGCTCAGCTGCAAAATGGTCCCTAGAAAGCCTTTGTAGTCTCATGGAAAATAATAGTTAATTGGTAATCAAAATCAAATCGGATTTAAGGACTAGTACAAAACATATTTTTCATTTAAGAGTTGAACATTAAATGAACAATGCATTCGAAAAATAAATACAAACTCTCTGTGGTCACGCTTTTCCGGCGCCGCATTCTCATAAACCCGCCGCGAGATGGCGTTGTTCGTTTTATTGCCCGTTTGCACAACAAGCCGTAATGGAAGACTACAATATTGACAGACCATTAATTCGCCAGGAAATTGTGCTGAAGTCGCGATCTATACAGGTGTTTGCGAACTTTTCAAATTAGCCGGACTTTATAGTTGTTTTAACATTAAATAACGAACGAGCATGTCTGACTTTGCCTTACATCGCATCTGTGGAAAACTATGCTCGGATAACTGATGGCAATTAGCGTGTATACTTTATCTAATTGCTATGCTTTTTAATATAGGTATACCACTACAAATTTTTAAGATAAGTTATAAAGGTAAATAAGCATACTAATTCAAATTACATAATTATTGCAGTAATAAAAATAATTTCCTATAAAATATAACCCACTGCGCACTCCATATTCTAGGGAGGACATATTCTTTTAATTAAGCCACGCGGAAAGCGTCGTAACTTTTACGATGTCCGTGATTTAACTATTATTTGTCATCAATTTTATGAGGCTCTGAAGCTCAACAAAACTGGACAGTAGAAAATAAAACTGGCCTATTCAGAATTATTTATGTATTATAATATAGGTATATACACTAGCAAACTATTTATTATATAATTTATTTATTTACGAATTTCCTAACCAACTATCTAATAATTATAACTACCTATACCCATATAAGAATAATTAATTAATTAAATGGGTTCTGTCGAGCTTCAACTCTTTTAAAATAGGTTTAGTAACGACATCTAGTACAAATTTATCTAACTACCAAGTCACAACTAGATGGCGCTTCGAACACATAACATCGAGACCACCATCCAGGAACAAGTGCTGTAGTTTGCCAATAGATGTCACTAAACACTAAATTCAAAAGTTTTAACAAGCAAACGTGGATGGCGTTAAATTACATATATATAAAAATATGTTCTTACCTCCAAGTTAAATTCGTGTGTTTCCATTTCTCTCCCTGCACGGCAAATCTTTTCTTTCTCCTATTTTCATCGCCAACTTCACGATCAGGCCGACCGCATCGCTTCTGCTTCATCAATTCTTTTGTTGAATGGTCAATCTCCCCCGTTACAGGAATGCCACCAAACTCCTAAAATACAAAAAGGCAAAATTAATACAACAAGAATTTAATACCTTGACGCTAATGAAAATTTAAGCATTTAATAATTCCTTATTTTCACAAGGGAAACTTCTCCATTTTAATAAAATAAAATTTATTTTTTTATAGAAAGCATTATCTGATAGCTCTCTTGTGTGGTAATTGCAGATTTGTAGTTGGGTTTTAGTGCATTAAGATGTCCATCTCAATTTTTGTTATTACTTTATAATATTAATAAGAAACTCGTAAAATTATACGTACTTGGAGAGTTTTAATAGCGATCCTAAATTCGTCTTCATAGGAGTGCGAAACATCGCCCATTAAGAGGTTGCCGACTTCTGGTTGACCTTTCTTCAAGTAGCCAAATTGTTCTAGGTAACTTCTCTGAAATTTAAAAAGAATACGAATAAATAAGATGACTTGCTACCAAGCTAACAACAATTACTTTAACAAATCCTATTTAAAATAATTCTTATTATATATTGCTCACACCTAGAATATTACTATGAAGTGGATGTTTTTATATATGTTAGTAATAAAAAAATATCAAAAATATCGGTTTTACAATACCAATTTATAGATACATGATGCAGCTAGAACAAAACATGGTAAACGAAAACTGGGAAGGGAAACGGAAACTACTATAAATGTGTAAGAGTGTCAAATGCGTAAGCAACAGTAGTGTAATTATAAAATTGTAAGTATTAAGTAGAATACGACACGACACAGGGAAACGGGCGAGTGCACCTTCTCTTTTAACTATACATCCTTTTTTATGTGTAATAATGTTTATCATTTCTTTTTTTTTCTGTTACACATATTTAAAAATCAGAGAGAATAAAAAATCAATAAAAAAGAGAGGGATATTGTTCATTTTGTCATACGAATTTGTCTGTAGACTTTCATTACATTTATAATTTTTGATATGAATAATTCCTTTCCTTCCTACTTCCTTTTATTATGTTGCCTAAGTAAATGTTAATACTTGTGTTACCTACTATTTTTTCTTGCCTTTATATAACTTCACAGTTCTCCTAAGTGTTTATATTGTACTATTACAACGTGTATAATAGAACACGCCTTATTATATGCATAAAAATATTTTTTCAAAGTTCGCAAAAACAACATTAAATAAGTATATGAAATTATTTCATAACTTTAACTATTATTTAAATTCGTTTTTCAGTTTTTATACACATATCTGTATTGACGTAGGTAAACTTCTAATATTGTCTCATGGTAGAGAGATGAATTTGTGTTCTCTGGATATTGATTTTTTCTTGTTTTGCTATTTTTATTCTATATTTTTATAAAACTATGTTTTTTATTTTAAAAGAACTTTCCATAATCCTAATTGAAACTACTCATAAATAGTTACACTCGTTGACCAATAACGCGTAGATACTTGTAGCTTACAAAAAAAATTGGCGTTTTCACCAAATAGCCGACACATTTGCTTAACACAATATAATAGATATAAGTTATTAATTAATAAAAATAATATTAAATATACCCTCGAATTTTTGACTCACGTCAGTTTCATTTAATCAACACATGAATAGCTCATTTAAACTTGATACCGTATTGTCGTTATGTGTACGCTGTCACCAAAGCATTGAAATAAGAACATTCAAACAATTGTTTATCAAAGTCGGCTAATAACGAAAACTTTCTGAATAACCCCACCATTATTCACTTCTAAATTATCTCGGCTTTGTTTACGGATACCGGCTGTTTGTAAGTTAAACACCTGAACAATTAAACCCGGAATATTTGATTGTTTTGTCGGAAGCCCATAATCTGGATAAGATTGGATGAAGTTGAAGTTTGTATTTTAAACTTAAGAAGTAAAATTGGTTATCTACACTTGAGTGGCTAGGATATTTATTGTAGGTAGGTAGGTACTCTGCTATTTCTGGGATATGTAAGTTAGCCAATAAATGTTCCCCTAAACTGGCTAGCTATTTTAAAAATGTTGCTATAAGTTTTTATTTATATTTTACCCCTGTTTATAGTTTTTAGGTATTATGTTAGTAATAGTTATTAAGTAAAAATCATGCTGTTTGCCTATCGAAGTGTGTGCAATTAGTTTTTATTGTTACTTTTGTTTGTTTCTAGATGTAAGATTCTATTGATTACAATTACACGGGCATTAACACCTTGGCAAAACTTTTGAAATAAATAAATTTATTTTCTAAATATTTAAGAAGTACATGTCCGAGCGGCCACTAATCTAAATACGCACGCAAATCTTAGTTTGTTGACAATTATTTTTGAAATAAACGTTTAATAACGGTAAAGGTTTTTTTTAAACGAGTTTCTGTCAAATAAGAAATAATAAATAACACTTAAAAACAGCAATAATTCATATTAATTCTATTAATCCATGGTATAAATGGAAAAACTAATAATAGGTCATAAAACTTAACTGTGATGGTGATAAACAAATCAATTCACATTGTATAATTAGGTTAAAACCATCAGTGGCATTAAAGCTTTGAACTAAAGCCGATAAGGCTCAGTTTTTTTTAATATCTGGTAAATTAGGACAGCGGTGGTAGATAATTAAGTCAATCGTTACAAGAAATTTTTTAACAAAATACCAGACTTTAAACATACTTAAAAATAAAGCTTTTACTTTTTGTTTGCGTAGTCCGAAAACCAAAAATTTTTTACTATTTTATTTTTACGGCATTCCCACATTTTTAAATTTGTTTCAATAACCAAGTTATGACCTAAACCGTGACCTAAGCAGTAAATATAATGTCCATAGAATAAAATATTATAGTCTAGTTTTAAACAACATACTGGTATTATATGTTGATAATACGTACGTGCCCTATGTAGCAGCTTTAATAATTAAGCCGCGTTTATTCTTTGAAACACTCATCCATCTTTACAAAAAATGAGACAGAAAGACACATTAAAATTTTATACAAAAATAATTATATATATTTTTTCAAGAACCTCTTATAGAGTATATGCCTCCTCCAACTGGCTCTATCTCTCTCTATAATAATCATAAATAAGCATTTTTATCCAAACCCTTACCGACTTCTTTAAGCTCATCAGCCCGTGCAAGAGGGATACCCTGCACCTCTACAATTACAAAAAGCTGCTTGTATATGAGATATCCATAGAAGTTTTGCGAACTGTATCTCTTGGTCTCCCTATATGTAGCTTCTGTCTATCTGATACGCTGTTAGTGATTTCGTTTACCTATAATTCCATCTTACCTAAATGGGCCATTTAACAGTTTCACTGTATAATCATTGAATAGTTTATTCAATTTCTAGATACACATTCTAGAAATAGGACTGTGCTCTCAAAATCGCGTGTTCCCATCGTAATTAGCGATAATTGACGGCTGTCGGCGTTTCAGGAGCGACAAATGACCTATCTTGGATTAAGTACGATAACTTTGAATCACCATTGCGTGATGATACCTATTTGTCCTTTAATTAATTGACGAAGCTCATTAGCCTGAACTACTTTTATCTAGGACATTGAACACGGGTTCAGTTGAGCGCTCATTTTCTGGAAGCTCGGCTTTTGTTGCGTTGAAAGAATACAGATTAAAAAGTATTTTGGACAAGAAAATAGGCTTTAATTTTACGCAGATAAAACCATGTATTTTGTGTGCGTTAATGAACATTGTATTCGATTCAGTTATATGCAGAGAGGTAGTTTATAAATAGTTATTAATGTCTTTAATTTCGATATTAAAAATTACTGTAATTATTAAAACAGTTTTTTTTATTTAAAGTCAAAGTCAAAGTAAAATTTTAATGTAGCATTGTAATGGTGAGAGAATTTTAGAAATGGGTGCAATATTTTTTGATGTTTTACAAACTTTATCCTTTATAACATTAGTATAGATTTTTCAATATCGGTTTACTATAAAATTTCGGAATTAATATAAAATTTTGCATCTGAAATAACCAGAAATACTTTATTGAAACTAGTCTTCAGTGTTACTAAATTATTAATAATTTCTAACCTTGGGTGTTTAATATTTTTAATTGCAACCCCAGACATATTAATATAGGTTCTGAGAATACAAGTCTGATGAGTCAACAGTACCTAGTATTTACAAGGGAGCCTTATAGCTAATGGGTCAATACAAAGACGAACATCTGTTCAATCATTAACGAATAATCGTGGGAGTCGCTAGAACCACGATCGACTAGTATTACAATGTTCTTATTAGAATTGATATGAAAAATTAATACGTGGAAAATATAGTGGCTCCGATGTATTATGCTTTTGGGTAATACTATGGAATATAATAATGTTATATATAAAATAAATATACTATTGAATTCATAGAGAGAGAGAGTGTTCAGAGGAGTTGATCGGATTAATACCTGCAGCTGAGTTTAATCTTTGGACGTCGAGGCAGAATATGAAATTCCACTGTTTCACCTCAACTTTTGACGTCCTACAGGTTTTTAAGGTAGCTTTAACCACGCAACACCACAACGTGGAACCAGCTGCCCACTATTTCCAATGTAACTCGAATTAGGCTAATAAATGGTCTACCAAATCATATATTAGATTGCCTAACGTCAACCAACATAAACAGCAAATTAAAAAACTACTTTTATATGCATTTGTCGCGCTCCTAAACAAGACTGCTATGGTTACATAAATACAAACCACAGCGGATTTCTAATGTAACTTATTATGATTGTATTATATTTTTTTGTAAAATAAAGGAATTAAAAAAAATATTTAAAAGGCCGACAACGCACTCGCGAGTCCTCTGGCATTGAGAGTGGTCGGCGCTTTAAGTGACTGCTCCTGCCTGCTCGTTTACTTCCTACCCTATACTAAAATATAAAAATTAAACTTCCAGAGTTATAATATTAATATTTACGTGAACGAGTGAGAATTACCTTAAAAAAAAAAATTTCTACAGCTTTGATTTATTCCTACAAATATATAACACATCACTATATTTACAATAAAAATTCCTATATATAACCTTCTATATAAAAATTATGTTACGAAACATTACTATTATATTATTTACGCTTTCCAGCAATCATACATTAGGTTGACTAGTACTTACCGTTTTGTACTAAGATCAAATAGATAGCATTATTTGTCGCTCTATACTCACTTTCTTACACAGGAAGTACCGTTAAACATTCAACACATTATCTATTATAATTCTATTGCTTAAATATAAAGTTTTGCTTAGATTCTAAAATTTAATCATTCTAAAGTTCTAACAAATGTTATTTAGAGCAACCACAAGTGCGTTGCCGGCCTTTAAGGTACGCTTTTCTCTTGAAGACCCCTAAACCGAAAATTTCTATGAGTTGGGTACTGAAAGACAACTGACTATTCACGACATCTTGACATTAACATACCTTACCTTAATCACACTGTTTTAGCCCAAGTACTGATCGTCCCTTCCTGTGTATACAGCACTAGCTTTGATTACAAACTATCTGAACTTAATAACCCCTTTATTAATTGGACCTTAAGTTGGAAGCAAGTTATTCAATTAATATACTCATTTTGTAATAACTAAAGCAAGAGGAAAGAAAGAGGCACGATAGAAATGCAATATTGAAGCAGTGCACGGATCATGTTTATTTTATACACACCGCAGGTTCGTTCCCCGAAGTGAACTGAATGCGTGAGAAAAAGCTATTACTAGAAAAACTAGGAATTACACGGCTTTTAAGTGCTTACTTGGACTGAATATTCATGTAACTTTATAAACATCTTAAAAACACTCGTAAAAGTCGAAACACTTCTAATAACAGCTTTGTAAAGAATCGAATATAAAAATTAAATTGATGCAATATGTACGATATTTGAAAGAAAGTTCAAATTTTTACATTAAAATCTTATTATCTTGGTACTGTACAAAACAAAATAAAAATATAAAAAACCTTCTTTAAGTTTTTAACCTCGGGGTCATTCCCCAAAGTTTTAATTTTGACCTATCAGCTGTTCATCAAAGTAATAATTTACGTCAATAGGAAAATGTCAAAAATTACAGTTTCTAGAAGCTATCCACATATACTTAACACATGCTGTTCGATATCCTAAACATAAATAAATATGTTGTAAAAAGTTTTATTAATTTTTTTTGGCAAAATGGTAGGTACATGCTAATATTGTGAGTGCTCGCTCACGAGTGGGAGCCACAAAAGGTGACCAATCTGAAAAATTTAACGCGTGTAACGAATAAACTAAAGACAATAAAAACTAAAAATATAACATTGCAAGAGAACCAGTCTGCCTTACACCAAAAATCGACGACTCATATCATACTTGCCTTTAAATAAGCTTTTAACTGTGAGACAATTATACTTAATAGCAATATGCAGACTTTTTCGGAAACAAACACCCGCCGCACCACATCAAACAAAACGCAAACCTATAAGCAACCCAAAACTCGCACTTTCTTCGCCCAACGCTTTTTCTCCTTCCGAGGCCCTTTCATCTTTAACCACTTCATTAAAAACAAAATTATTATTAACATTTCAAAAATCACATTACATACATTTACTAAACATCTCAAACAATATCTTGTTAACCTATCCTATTCTGATACTGAAAATATTCTTATTGTGCAAAAATAGTTTAAATATAAATGTGTAGAAATCATTAATATAATTTTTAAAATACTGTTTACTTGTCAAAAGGAAGAGACTGGCTCCCCACAATCCCAGTGTGGGGGCCAGTGCACTTTACTAAATCTAAATAATATCCTGTATATTGTGTATAATAAAGTTTTTTCTTTCTTTCTTTCAAATAATGATGGTAAAATTATCAACCCATAAAGAGTTAAAACGCCACTAGATTAAAAATGTGTAAATTTATTTCTAAATTGGACCTTAAAATCGTTCCTCCATACATATTTTATTTACAGATAGCATTCAGATATGTTCGATAAATGAGATAGCAAGTGTTTTTGCTCGTTACAGTTAGAAAACAAGTTTTAGTTATCAGTTTTGTGATTTATCAGCAATCAGTGATTTTAGCTCGCTCTTTTTGCACGACCAGCTGATGGCGGTGGTTTCTATTTAAAAATTTCAATAATTGTTCGTTTTGGATGTTTAAAATGGTATATGAGGACTAAATACTAAAGTATATTGTGTTTATATTTATATACGTTAAAATTTAATAATATTCTCAATAGACTCATGGTGGTGTCAGCGGTGGTGTGGTGTCAGCAAAAATACAAAAAAATATTTATAATGTTTAACACTAACATACCTTCGTCTGTATTCAAAATAAGTCTATATTCCTAGTCTACCCAATGAATTTCAGTAAAGTTTGTACTCAGTAAAAACTATAGCTTTTTATTTAAAATAACATATGAATTTCATATATTAGGACACATGGTTAGCAAATATGTTCTCCTCACTAGTATTTAATGTTCACAAATTCTTGCTTAAGAAGCTCAGCTGAAAGCTTAAATCGTTTGGTCATTTATTAACGTCGAAGCAAATTCAGCAAAATACAAAAAGACTGAAAATCTAGTTGGTCATGTAGAGTGCTTTGCCCTTTAATTAGAGGGTTTTGCCCTGGATCGTATAATATAATGAAATTGTACCTGATTTATGTACATGGAAATTATTAAAAGACTTATTGAACATCAAGAATTATAAACAAAGGTCATCAAACTTGAAGGAAACTTATATAAAAAAAAATCGCAAAATATGTTGCTAAGCGCAAAACTCAAAGACGGCTGGACCAATTTGAGTATTTTTTATATTCCTTGGACTTAAAACAATTTAAAATGTTGTTTTATTTAGTACTTAGGTTTTTATTCAGTGTTTTTAAACTGTGTCTATATGAAACATTTTCTTATGGTACCCTCTAGGGTACAATGAAAATGTTTCATATATTGGTATGTAGCTACTAAAAAGTTAATATTAAGGCGAATCGAACTTCGCGGAGGCAGATTTGAATATTGTTTTGTGTATTGACCTGCTTACACGCTTTTTTTTTAATGTACACTACGTACGTGATCTAATCGCATCGAAATCTAATTAAGAAATTGAATATTTAATGTGCCTCCTACGACCACAATACACGCAAAACCATGGAAAGTACTCCTTCAAATGCAAAAAACGCACATAATTTATATTAAATTAGTATAATGTTTTCGATGAATTTTACGTAAATGTTGTTGCGTGTTGGAGTTCGTACATAGTCATAAAAAATTAAAATTAAAGTAAATATGTATCCAAACACCTTTTTTGTCTTTGCATTTGAATACAATGCACAATTACTGTTTTATGGAAATGGAATGCCTGATAGGAAATGTAATTGGTTTTTACTTAATTAATTTAAAGGCAAGGTACTTTTTAATTTCATAAAATCCATCTACCACCAAAGCACTTCTTTCGTTTACTCTCATCCAAGCCAATTATTTCTTGTACGATGATATTTTTCGTAGTAATGTACTATAATAAATATATTTAAAAAATTACTCTATATCCATATAATACCGAAATATTTTGACTTGGAAGATTTAATTTTAGCTACTTATCTAAGACTAATTGGTTAAGACTGTAATCGTACTAATACTAAAACGTATCGTATAAATATATTTTACTATGTAAATAGTTTTCCAAATTCAGGATAAAGCGAAACTAGTATCGAACGAAGTCGTGGGCAGATCCAGTATAATAGAAGAAATTGAAGCCAAAATTATTTCCCAAGGGATAAAATTGCAAATCAGCCTTTATACGTTTTATTAGATTCAATATACACAGACAATTTTGATGGATGGATTCAATTCACGATAAAACTTGCCCAGCTTCATTCAAAGGAAAATCTTTAGCATGTTTTTCGTATCTCGTATTTTAAGCATTTTTCAACAAAAACTGTTAATCTAATTATTATATTGGCCCTAATTCAACTTTGATAGATTAAATATTAAAGAACACTTAATAATATAAACTTTTTATGTAAATTTTGGCTCGTTTAAATTCAGAAACCTAGTATGGATCAATTCTGTCAGTAAGGAAAGTTTGCCCTGAAGTTGTATATTGTATAAATAATCACGAAAATCAATTAAAATTGCAAGTTTAGGGCCGGTTTTGTCTGCTTTCTCACCTTCGTCAAAAATCGAAAAAAGGTTAACAAAGTTTTACAATGCATATCAATTGAATAATCATAGGTGAATGAACCTAATTTCCTCTTAGTTTTTTAATAAATCTCATGGAGTGACTTAAAGCGTTCCGCGTCTAATAAAAACGTTCGTTCACTAAGAGTCGAGAGCGTACAGGAATGGAGGCATCACAGCACTGGTTTTACCAAATTGGGACCCGGCATTGCCATGTAGGATAAAGCTGAGGGGACAGACCTCCCGATAACCTTCCTATGATTATTTTTAACCGACTTCCAAACACGGAAAGTTTTATATGTTGGTATTTTGTCTGATACAAACCGGTACCTATCAATTATGTAGCCTTTAGGTATTTAAGGAATGGCTGACTAAATTCCAGATTTATTGTAAAAGACGAACGTTATTTTCGTATTAAAAATCTATTAACCATTAATTTAATTAATATTTAAAATAATTTTTATAATATTGTAATTTTAATAATGTTTATGACGCGTTATATAGGAAGCACTTGTTGATTTTAGGTTGAATCCACGCGTGTTAATTTGTATAAATATGTAGAAAAATACATAAAATGAAAAGGAAATTTGTTATTTTATACACAACAAAATAGAAATATTCTTCGCTTGTGTAACATTAAATATTTCTCGTTAGTCCAACGTAGGCGAAACACAGGGCGTAAATACATCGAAGTAATATTATCATTGTCTTGTAAAACGTGCCATGGATCATGGATTTCATTGCATTTTAAATATATTCAGAAACGAATATTAATAACATGCAAATAATTTTGTTTACATACAAACTAAATCAGTGTTAATGAAAGTACCAACTCATCTACCTATTAATTTTAATTACTCTTACTAGTCTGATAATTCTACAAATAAATTGGTAGAGCAAGAAGTTGTTCATTATTTTTTATAGCGAATTAAACCAGGTAAACTAGCTAATCTAGTGTTAACAAATCTTGCATTGATACTGTTACGATAGCAAAAGGCATTTTAATTAACACCTTATTATGATATCCATGCGAAGCAATGCAGGTACTCTGAATATATTTCCAATTTAATCAACGTTGCATGATTACCATATTCAACTTATTTGCCTAATTAAAATATGTTCTATGAGTCCCGTAATAGAGCATTAGGCAGCAACTAGGTATGTGAGTCTTCAGTGTCTACCACCCGGACTACTGTTTTCTCCAGGATAGCACCTGGAACAGCTTACAGAATACGAATAAGATGTTCTATCGCTGAATGTTATTTATTAATCCATAATTTTAATAAAGCCCGTTTAATTCCAATCATGACAAGAAAACAAATTGTAATACACAGCTTAGATTATTTTACATTATTAAACTTTTTTTTTTTTTGGTTGTTATCCTATATCCTAGCTTCTTTCAGTACCGTCGTTAGGAACCCCTTCACGGGTAAAGGCCTCCTCCAGCCTTTTCCAACTGACTGTGTCTATGGCTCTCTTTCTCCATTCGTTTCCTGCTACCGCTTCTATTTCCTTTCTTTTCTTCTATCCACCTTTTTCTTGAGCGACCTCTTCTCCTTCTTCCTCTTGGAACTTTCCATAGAGTTGTCTTTAAGGTCCACCTATTATCTGTGTATCATGCTATATAATTTTATTAACTTGTTTAATTCTATATAAATAAATTTAGTTTCACTGTTTGGTGTGTCTTCTGCCTCCTACATTTCTTTCTTTCTGTCCGAAGCTACGCTTCGCCACCTCGGACCTGCGGTTAAATGGTATATGTAGTCCCCAATATAATTTCTATACAAATCTTGCGCAGACAAAACGATCTTGTATACTTTGGTATGAAATTTATAAGTATGACACATAACTATAATCGCAAAATTAGGTCGGCAAGGCGTTCCTCTTTAACGTAAACTGTCGTGTCAATGACCGCTTGCAAATAATGGTTTCAACCACGCTGGTCGGAACAAGGTCGCCTCGCACTATGAAAGCAAATTGTTACAAGGACTAATCATCCTAATAATAATGATAAGTTTAATATGCCTTCTTGATTGTAACGTATAAAATAGATTACATATATATGAATTTTCTTAGCTAGCCTATTATCAATCTAGTGTGTTATTTTTTAGTGCGTGTTTTATCTAATATGTTTGTTAAGTAGAAATTTACAATAATCATATTAGAATAATACAGCAATGATCTACTTATTTTAGTCTAATATATCCCTTAATTGTAATAAATCAATTTTTTTTTTTTTTTTGGATGGGATCTCGCTGTTGGCCTTTAGGGCCTTGACAGCTCAGCTCGGGCTGTTTTGGCGAGCGTAGCTCGACCAGAATGAGCATTTTTCCCGCGACTAGCGCAAGGGCGTCTCCTGTGAGACTCGAACCTCGGCTTGGGCCGTCACGGGGTGGTCAATCGCCTGAAGGGCAGGACGGAAACTCACTGGAGTAAGCGAAGTGCGAAGTAAAGGTCCTCGCCTTCCCCGGTGAAGGCGGTTTTTAACCCTAGTCTGTGTCTGACTACTTTGATTATTATTATTTGCCGCGCGGGCGGCTTTTAATTTATTGTTTGCTACGGTAATTGGATCATCCGGATCCGTTAGTATGTGTCGGGGCCTCCTATGACTCTTTTTTGTCGTCGGGAAGGGATAATAGTTGATGCTTTTACGCACCAATGGGTTGGGATGGTGTTTAGCCTTGTCGAAGTGGCGTGCGGACGCCGACTTCATCCATTGGGCTATGGTAGGGAGCTCCAGGTCGTGGTGGAGATCGACGTTTCTCACATAGTGGGGCGCGCCGGTCGCGACTCTCATGAATCGCATCTGAAGCGCCTGTAGCCGGTGGATAAGGGAGGGGGCACAATGCGCAAATACTACGCTAGCGTAAGTCATGCACGGTCGAATGCAGGCCTTGTACAATGTCACCTTGTGTCTAAGGGACATGTTACTCCTTTTGTTTAGGAGGAAATGGAGGCGAGAGCGGACGAAAGAGGCCTTCTTGCGAACGGCGACTATATGCTTACGGAAAGACATGTCGCTATCGAGCGTTACTAGATATTTGACGGATTTTTGCCACGGGATGGCTTGCCCGTATAGGGTTACCTCTTTTTTGAGCCTGAATTTTTCCCGAGCAAGCGAAGCACCGGGGTTACCCCTGGCAAAGAGAACTGCGACGCTTTTCTCGGGATTTATTTGGAAGCCCCATTTCCGAAACCATTCGCCTAGCGACGTGATGGCGGTCTGGAGTTTGTCCACGATGACACCTCTGTCTTTGTGAGTGGTTAATAAATCAAATTATACGTTATTTTATATATACATCACAGATAGGTAAGATTTCTCACGATGAAGGAATTTATTGAACAATTAAATCAGTGTTATGAATAATATCATAAACCATTTTATTTCATACAATTAACTACCAATTTATTGCGTTAACTAATAAGGAAAGAGGCCTCTTTCTTCTAAAATCCCGAAGGAAGAGGTTTACAATTCCACCTGTAATTTTCGCATCGGGTTTACTTCTCAAGCCACTTCTACAGGTATAATATATATAGAAGTCCACAAAGAAAAAATATCTTGGTCTGAACTTAAGTTATCCTAAGTTACATTTTCTTTTAAAAATTCTCGTAATATTAAACTTCTCTGCCATTTAATTTGAGATATAATATTATTTATGGCGGATTAACGCGAAGCGTCGAGTGCAGTTTATCTAAACTATTGTCTCGCGCAGTTTGCAGGGGGATTGTTATAAATTACTGCAGTCCTTGGACGTTATTAAAGTCCCTTAGTAGTTAAGTAGCGTAATTAATATCGTGGACATTCTCGTAACAGACCATGCCAATTCGGCCATGCTTACAAAGTTCAGTGACTGGATGGATCGAATATCATAATGCATGATTTATTTCATACACACGAATGACAATGAGTAAAAAAAGGGCACCCAATGAGGACCAGATACCACCCCAAAATGCCTTTAACACTTTCTGATTAAAGTACCTTTCATTAGATTATTAAAACTAGTATGAATAAGAAAATATTTCGACAGTAATACTTATGACGTGTGGCTAGTATTATCTTTTTTTCATCTTAGTAGCGTTTTTAAGTGTTATTCAGAGTCTGCAGTTAAATTTGAAATATTTATTGTACTTTATTGTTATATTTTATATGGTCTATTCTAGGAGATGTAGATGACGTCGCGATCCTAAGGTATTTGCGGTGCTTATATCTTGAGGTATGTGGCCAGATACTCTATCCGTATTCTTGGTTTCAAAGGAAGAGTTTGCATTAACACCACAGAAAAACACATACTTGCAATGTTTCTGCGTGTAAGCCTTTTCAGCGGCAAGTTTAATAATGATCTGTGTACATTCATAATACTAATTATATCGATCGTGCAGTCTATATGATGCAGTTACAAATAAAAAAACTTTTAGAACTATTATTACACATAAAAGTTCGCATAGACATTAACGTCTAAAGAAAATTCAACAAATTTTTAATTACTACCTTCCCACGCCCTTCTTTTCGCCCTAATATATTTTTTTACTTAGCCTTAATGTCAATTATTCTCTCCATAAAAACAATCAGAGTTCAGGGATTTAATAAAAAAATACTCGAATTAGTCCGTCTTCAACTTTTGTATATACATAATTATATTGCTATTCATTTATATTTTTATACATTAACGTCTGCATAATATTTTAATAAAACATCATAAAGAGGACATAATGTTTCGTGACGCTTTTAGTTAATCTAAAACTTATACAGCCACTGTTTCATCCGTTATATGTAAAGACTATTTCACGCAAAGTAAACGTTGACGAGACGAAAACCATGTAGATTCAATTAATCATAATAAATTGCAATTTGATTAATGGCTGAAGGGTGGTTTTTATTATCCTTAACTTTTATACGGACATTAACCCTTATCTACAAGTTACACGTAAGTAATAAAAATACCACCATCAATCATGAGTATTGAAATTAACTTGAAAAATATATACAATTTTATTTTCGATATCTCTGAGTTGTTTATGTTTTGCGTAGGGACGAAAGTACTTGTCGGTACTCTTATTTATCAACACTTCTTTGTACATAAGAAAAAAAAATGCATATATAACTGAGTGGAAAATGGACCAATTGTTGATATGCAATCTATTTCAGACAAACTGTTATTAAAGGGCAATTTAAAATAACGATAGGTGTAACAAGTGGTTACTGGCTCTTTCAAAGATGTTCAAAGCCTTTAAAATTTGAATTTACAGATAACTTGTCGATACTGTTATTTATTAACATATGTGTTCTATTACAGACAACTAAACAATAAAGTATTCAAAGGGAAATTTAAGATAACAAGAGCCACTTGTTGCACACAAGTGGTTTTTTTTAAATATAGAACAGGGGGCAAACGGGCAGGAGGCTCACCTGATGTTAAGTGATACCGCCGCACATGGACACTCTCAATGCCAAAGGGCTCGCGAGTGCGTTGCCGGCCTTTTAAGAATTGGTACGCTCTTTTCTTAAAGGACCCTAAGTCAAATTGGTTCGGAAATACTTCAGTGGGCTGGTTCCACAAAGTGGTGGTGCGCGGAAAAAAAAAACAGCCGGGTGTCCATGTCATGTGTAATGAAAGACATTACATTATGGCAAAGATTCTCAAAAATTATAATATTTTGAGTTTACAGAGGATCTGAAGTAGAAGACTTGTAAGTTTCGTAAAAAGTCGTAACTTTGTTGGTACTACAGATGTTAAAAAGTAGCATTCGAATTACTCAGAATATAATTTTGTAAGAAATATAATTGGAATTATAAATTACGAAATATGCTCTAACATTTTCAATAAACACACGTATAGAAGGTACATTTTTCCATAAGACTGACACAGGTTTTAAAAGTGTCTTTTACAAAAATTAATAAAGTTATTTTATTAATAGCTCGTTCACTCACATTTGGAATAGTTCACGCGTAATTACAAGATTTCCATGTTCATGAAAAGGCGGATGGAAGCCCATTTCGTGAGTGAGGACTATCAAGGAATTCTTAACTTCGGAGGGCAATTGTGGTCAGACGTTGATCTTAACGGTGAGTGCACTTGGGGTAGACTAATTTTGTGTTTCTGTTTAGAATTAGTTGAGTCAAAGAACTTTGGATCTTCCAGTCCGTAAGACTTCGTGATAAACAGCTAAGGGTTTTGGATTACTACCAATGTAGTATAGCAAACACTATTATTCTCAATTATCAGATATCGGAATAGTGGTACATATATAATAAGTACATACATTACCATGTATTAGAGTTTCACACGAGAGTTATTGGAGCTTAGAGTAGAAAAATTGGTTTCATTTCCTCACTGGAGGTATTGAAAATTAACGAACAAGTATCTAGTATCTAGTATTTTTAAATTCGCCATCTTCAAGCGAAATAACAATCAAAGCTGTGAAATTATACCTGAGTTATTATTATTTTTGTTTATTAATAACCCATAACGATAACGAGAATAGCACTAAAGTAAAACATCTGATTAGAATCACATTTTGTGTGGCAAGCAACAGTCAGCTGTTACTTAAATCTTCCCCAGATACGAGGCGTAAACTGTTATCTAGATTACTAAAAATAGAAGAGCCGTAACACGTGAATTTTAAAAGGTATAAAAATAAACATCCTAGATTTAGAAGCATTGTTAGAGTCGCATCTGCTTGTATAGGTTTCTCATAAAAATTTGGATGAGGCCGTGTGCTATTAGCAATAAGGAGTAGTTTGGTATATCAAATCATTGTTTTAAGGAAGTGGCAGGCGTCCTCTTGTTAACGAGGTCGGATGAGTCAGGTCGTCTCCCCGGCGCCTGTATTTAGCGTATGAAAGTGCTTCGATATTGCGATTATTTAACAAAGTACTTTTAATAAAAATCTGGTTGAATATACAGGCAGCAAGTGAGCTAATTAGCAATGTCGTCTCTGGGGCTAAATGGTTAACGCAATTATGCCTTGTATTCCCGAGATTTACATTGCGAAAAAATACTGTTTCTGCCCATAGGTGGTACCTCAAACGCAATCCCTGAATAGCAAGATTTTGTGTGTTTAAAAATAAAATTATCAGCGTTAATAATAAACGTCATAATGTTAAAACTGCTTTGTTTCAGACTTTAATCTAAGTATAGACTTTTTCGCGCTGTTTTTGTTGAAAGCGTTTATAGTTTTGTGTCATATTTAGATTAAATAAAAGTTGACAGGGAGACTCGACAACGATTGATGTGCACCAAAACATCGATTTATGTAAATAATTTGCCTTATATCTGATATTTTATTTCATAAACTTAAACCAGCTTCAATATCCTCTTTTGATGAAATTCAATGTTAAAAACCCAAAAGATTTTGCATTCATTAAACTTCTGCAAAAGTCTTGTTTTATTGATTTACTTTTTATCGGGTTACTGATACCTCATTGCGTAATTTTAATACAAAATTGTTTTGTGTAATGTATTCAACAGTGTTATTGAATAAATCACTTCGAATCAGCGCTTGGCTTTTGATTTGCTAAATTGGTAATGTAAATTTGCAATATCTTAAGAACATACGAAGATTAGGTTTGATGTGCCGGCCCCAATCGGTGGACATCACGTCGATTTCGATTCGTCTTACAAAACATTTTGTAAGTAAAGCTATAAATTTAAGTCAAAATTTCACTGCAAAAGCGTGAATAACATCTTAATAATCCCAATAAGATTGCAAACTTCGAAAACTAATTTATTTAGTATTATAAAGTACGGTACGGAATTTATTACACAGATTACTTGATGTTCTGAACACTATTATTTAAATAGGATAGTTTGTAAATGTATTTAATGTACAATAGAAAGCAATACTTATTACCTGAAATACTACGTATTCGATACAGAGGAAGTCGCAAAAAGTTAATCGCAAAAAGGTATCCTTATGAATCTATTATCTAAAGACCATTCTAAGAACATATACTATATAGTATACAGTGCCAAGCACGTATTATAGAATCCGGAGAAAGTTCCATTTACTGCGAACAAAAAGTAAGTATTGGTAGGCATAGAAGGCTTGCCATAAATATTATTAATAAGACCCCATTCCCCATTCGACGCAACAATATTAACTTTTTCACTGGAAATATTGCATATTAAAACTTTGTCTGATATAACCGCGAATTTTCTTTATTTGCAACCCGACGATAGCTTTAAAACATATCAGCGAGTAATATCAATGTGTTTCCATATTAACGTCTAAATTTACGCGTTTAAATATGCTATTATTATTTGGACAAATTTATGAAAATATTGCGTTTCATATGCGTGGGGAATTTCCGAATAATTTTCCCATTCGGAATGACATTGTGGGTTTCCAGTTATCGTATTAAATATTAATTAATTAATTAATAAGCGTATGAAGAACACAGATTCCTGCAATTACATATAAACATGATTATTGTTTATAATATTGTCGTAATTAAAATTAACTTACTAGTCTTGTTAATAAATATTCTTATATTATAGTACTAACTATAAAGAATTGGTTTATAATGAAATTTTAGTATCTAAACATTTTATATTATTTATGTTAATTGTTAACATTCTTCTTTCCTATTCGATCACATTTTCAAAAAAACTGTAACTAGACACTGTTCAAAAGGTGTTTATTAAAGTTTTAATTAAGTTATAAACCTATAACTAATTAAAGTATTTCAATTGATTGCTAATGTACAAACCACGACTGCTGTAAAACATTTGAAGGGTAATTACGTTAATAAACGTTTAATTCGGTGTATTAATAATTACACGACTATACTGGCGGGTCGTTCTAATGTATAAAGTTTATATTGAAAGTATTTCTGAAAGTAAAATTGAAATAAGCGTCCTAACGAAGTATTAATACTTAAACTTACTAATGCCATAAAATGTTGAAGGGATGTTTTGTAAATTTTTGATAAGTTAAAGTGCACTCCATTTCGTGACGAACTCGTTAAAGTTTTATGACGAGGTGTTTGTCTTTTTCTTTTATACAACGGGAAACTCACTGTAGATTTGTTGTAAAATTATTTTTAATAAATTTAACTGCCGCCCGGGACTAGATCTGCATAGATTAACTTCCTTATTCCCAAAAATGTATTCTGTTACTACTTTAATTATACTATATAATATTATGAAATAGCCTTCAGATTTATTATTTAAAAGTGTTATATATATTGTGACACCTAATTTTTGTATAAACGGTGCTTATGTAAGTTTGCGTTTACTTATAGCACGGGTCCAAATTAAGTAGGTACCCGTTGCAAACTTAAAGTGTTGTATATAAGATACAAGTATGGGTTATATATTTACAGTATTTTATAAGTTTTAGTTGCAAATAAAGACCATTTTATTATTATATTGTATATTGGATTGATGTATTTTTTTTTACAGCGAAAACACCATTACTTTGACTGCGACGTAAGTACTCAAAAACTTGTTAAAAGTTTCATCTACTACTTTTTGTTCACGTATGTAACTTGCTTAAAATAGAGAAATGACAGTCTTCGTTTCAGTTCCATTGCATAATATATATTATAATTCGGAGTGTAAAATTCAATAGAACTCATGACGATTTGTAAAAATTAATGGTTATGGACTTTCTTACTATGTGTGCATTTAACATTCGCTTGAACGGTGAAGGAAAACATCGTGAGAAAACCTGATCACCTACTTGCCAATTAAATACTTGAAAAATGATCATGAAACAGATTCAGAAATCTCAGGCCCAGACCTGAAGAGGTTTCAGCGTCACTGATTTATTTATTTTATCAGTGTTGAACCGCATTCATATGTTGGGTACTCGAAAAGATCGTCTTTTGAAACCGTTGTTATACTATGTTAGTGTTCAGGAAGTAATCTTTATAAATGCTGATATATTTTTTGCCACAAATAGCTCATGTCTTGCAAGACTAGAGAATTGCTAGAATTAATTATTATTTGTTTTTTTATGATTTTAATTACAAACTACAAAGTCATGTATATTTTATAATTATGCCAGTAAAAAGTATAAAATACATGATAGTTATTATGAAATATTTTAAGTCATTGTTGTCTCAGATATAAATAGAAAAATATATCGATACTATAACTGAATAATTAAGAACAAATAAGGTTAATTTTCCGGTACTTATTTTTTGTCGTATTTAAAAATGCTATCCAAAACCTGTTGAAGAAAATATACGGTTAAACAGCAAGTGAAATTATTTTCTGGGTGTCCATGGTTGACCGTTGGTCATGATATCAACAATGCTTTAATATATTGAATAAATGGCGAACTATCCACCTCCGCCACAGTAACATGACAGTTACGAAACCCATGAACACTGTATAGAATCTTGTTCACTTCTTTTTTTATCAATTTACTGTTATTCGGGATGAAGACAAAATACAACAAATCAAAAACCATAAAAACGGTCCAGCCGTTCTCGAGTTATAAGGTCAAACCGACTTCGGTTTATTATACAATTAATATACGTTTTATTAATACATTTTCGCAATTTTTTTGGTAATTTAGTTAGTTAGATTTTATAGCAATATTTTCTATATCTGTATCAAGAGTTATAAAACGGGAACAGATACCAGGGTCACATGAATTAAAAGAATATTAACGTGTTCATTATAAGTATGCCCTGCATACGGGCGCCAATGCAAATGAAAGCATGTAAAATGCATCATGTCGCTTCGAATTCATTGCCTGACCATAACACAATGTTTATTGAATGTAGAAATAGTTTACTATTTAGGAAATCTTTCAATTAATTACGTCACGTTTTAATATTTGTTCACTCAGTTTTCCTCGTATTCGGCGTTTTTGCCGCCTTATTCAGTGCAACGTTAATCATCGAAATACGAATTTGTATTGAATTTACTCCTTTAGGCATACAATGTAGACAACTATAGTTTCAACGAAAACAATAGCGCATTTAAGGGTTCGACCAATAGAAAAATTAAAATAATAATTAATCTTCTGGTGTTAGTATTTAGTCTCAGCATAGAAAGAGATAATAATATGCATCATCATCTTTTTGAATGATGCTATTCAGGACTCGGCTTATTTTATTTATATTAATTAAATAAAAATAAAAAAAACCTCGTTACATTAAAACAAAAACAAGTAACATAAATTTTTTTGAATGCAACGAGTGGCTTTATCGCTAACAGGCTAACTCTTCCAGGCAACTTTAGTACGGAATAATAAACTTAAAAAAGAAATACTAAGCAATAACCAAATTAAGAAAAATAAAATTACAAGTGAATAAACCATAAAATTGTCAAACTTAATCAAAAATAAACAATAACTAAAAGCTAAGCTTATAGTTCATGAATTAAAATTCAAAATGTAATACAAAAGAATTAGAAAATACATGAATTTCAAACGTCACAATTGAGCAGGATAGGAAATGGTAAAAAGAAGTGTTTATGTAGAAGACTTTTGAAATAAGTAGATTGCTTTCGAGATGAAGAGCTGATTCCACAACTTATAAGGCAAAAATAAAAGACAACAAATATGAAATTAATAGAGTATAATATTGTCCATTGCCATTGTCTATTCGAAAGATTTCTTCATATTATTTAGAACGTTAGTAAAGGGGCGACAACCGAAATCCTATAGTCTAGCAATAGCCGTCACACGCTCACACAATTAATTTTAGAAGACACTCGTGAAATTCTCTAATAAAATAATTAATCCATGCAAACAATGGATGTCCGGCCACGTCACTCTGCAAATGTGTCTGGGCTGCATCCTTCATTTAACATTATTAATCACTCGCAGACACTTCTACGATTTATTCGAAATTCAAAGATTTAGACGAGGTGACATAGGAATCTTAGTCACGGCCAACCGAAGAAATGTTAACATTAAAATTCTTTAGCCATTAGACTCGTTATGAGTAATGGAGAACTTGATGTGTCTTATAAGGACTGCAGTGTCTTTGTTCCATTGCGCTTGTCCATAGTGTAGATAGATGAAATTTACTTCCATTAACTTTTGTAAGGACTATTTGCGTATGTGAAATAAACTTACCTACTCTTAATAAATAACAATAAAATAAACCAGTAGCGCTACAACCTTATTAGGTCTGGGCCTGTATTTGTTTCATGATCATTTGTTGGTGATCAGCCTCCTGTGCCCGATATCCGCCGTCGATTTTTTTTTTATCTAAGGCAAGCCGGTTTCCTTACGAGGTTTTCCTTAACCGTTCGAGCGCTTCAATAGGTAGAAAGTCCATTGGTGCACAGCCGGGTTCGAATCTACAATCTCAGGGATGAGAGTTGCACGCTGAAGCCAAACTTACTCTTACTTATAAAAATATGACAGCCTTATGTCATAAATAAAGTACTCATCCGTGTCTTTGTTTCAAATTGTATTACCGCAAAAAGTCACCCGTTTTTGACAAAATCGTAACTGATGTATTTCATATGAATATAATGGTGCGCTTACACGGGCAACTAAAATTGCTCAATTCCAGTCAATACTCGTCAATTATGACGTCACGACTACATCAAGCAATTTACGGCAACGGCAACAAGCATCAATACTGCGCAATACAATATTGAGCGATATAGCGCAACTTCATCAACTAGGCAATACTGTCATACACGAGCATTTCAGTTTTCGCTCGCTATGGACGACATTGTTCTTGCTGCGGCGGCTTGTAGTGCATTTTTTATTATTAATCAAAAACAAAAAAGAAAGAAAAGGAATAGGCGTATCTGGGTGCGATCGTTTTTGGCAAAGAGGACAAAATTTTCATTATGTAAAGAATTAGATGATATATTATTCAAAAACTTTACTAGAATGTCACTAACAGACTTTGAATTACTTTTGAATAAAGTTAGCCCATTAATTAAGAAACAGACGACCAACATGAGAGAACCAATTTCTGCATCAACAAAACTTGCTTTAACCCTTCGATTTCTGGCAACTGGAGATTACTACAAATGTATCTGTTTAGAATTTCTGATAGTTGTATTGCACTATTTGTACCTACTGTATGCAGAGCTATTGTAGAAGTTCTTCGAGAATATATAAAGGTATCTTATTTTAATTTAAAAGTGAGGATATTTAATTTAAAAATAATTGTATTAATCAACCTTTTTATTTATTTAAATTCACAATTAAGTAGATTTTTAATTCAAATAAATCAATCAGTAGTAATGTACTCCACGGCAGTAGTATTTCAAAATGCAGTCAAAACAAAAAAAAATACAAAAATATAATGTTACGAGGAAACAGTTCAGTTTCATTTCCAATGTTTACGCTGAATGCTAGTTAATTAGCGCACTGAAATTATTACGGACATTTCCTCGGCAAAATTCCTAATGAATCAATTAAAAAATACGACATAAAATAATCAAGCTGTTGGCTATGTTTGACTAGACGGTAAAAAAAAAGGAACACCGTTGTGTGAACCAAAACAGAATGAAGTTGTAATTTATAAATAATTATAAAATATATTATTTAATTATTTATAAATTACAACTTAACTTAAATTTTATTTTAATTTATTATTTTTAATTTATTTATAACACAACAGCGCTGGACTCTTGCCGCGCGCTATCCTACTTCCACCCGACCTCTCGCTCTCCCCGCAAGCAAGACGGCAAGCCGCAAAACAAACAAGTGCAAATGAGATATATACAAAAATTGCTAGGAATTTCCAAGTCCATTGGAAATTCGTCAATTCGTATCTGCGACATTGAGCGATATGAAATATCTGGAGCAATTAGAAGCAATATCGCCGAAATAATTTTTGAAATTTATTGAATTTCTTGAAATTGCTCCATTAATTGCTCCAGAACGGTCCATTCGTGTTGCCGAGCAATTATTGCCCTCGTGTAAGCGCACCTTAAGAGTAAATATTTTAAAATACACTGATTACGTTGGCCTTATAAAACGACAATTCTGGCACATATGTAGTAAAATAATTTGTTTATACATTATATATATATCAGGACAAACACATAATTTAACCCCGAATGAGTTTCAAAATGTGTCCTCACTAACGTAACTGACAAGATTTAAAATAGAATCAATATCTGATTACAGTAGATTAAAAATGTATACCAAATAATCTAGCCCCACATGGGGCAGACACATTTCTAATTCCGTTACATTGTCCATTCGAAGGATAGTAAGTGATCAGTCACATGTGTAGCAAATAGCAATCAAATCAAATGAACCCAGATCCATTAAACTGACACGGCGTGAAACTAAGTGAAATGATTTTCTATTTTACAATATTTTTTGTAACACCGCTTTCAGTTTTCAACCGTATGGACGGAAATTACTAACAATTTGTTAAATCTGAAATGAGTGTGAACACCTGAGAGCAACGTTCGTAAAAATAAGTTCAGTCTGAATGCGTTATATTCGAATTTGAGACATATTTATAGCGATGTGATTTTCACTTTATTGAAATAATTGAAAATGGTTGGGAAGAAAGGCTTTTGAAAAATTTTATTAAAGAAAATCAAATTACATTTAACTTTTTGTTTACCCAGAATAGCGTTAACTTAAAAACGGGAAAATTAAATTAAGACATGACAGTGTTTAACAAGATTAATTGAAAATATATTTTACTATAGCATTTTTAATTAAATATATCAAATCTGCTGCAATGTTTTAACTTGCAAATATAATTCTTATATTTTTCCATAAAATGGTATGCGTATAATTACCACTGGATGTTATTATGCGATACTTAAAACTCAAAATAGCCTGGCTTTAGCTCAATTCGCTTTAAAGACAAGAAGATAGAAATTGAATCATCATAATATATCTTGATAATCTTATGCACTGTACACATAGCTGGATATTAAAACGCAAACAAAGCTGCTGACTGGCTAAACATAACATAAAAGTATCAGCTGTCCAGATAGAAACATAATTAGATTTTACCAAAATAATATTTTAAACCGAACAATATACTCTAATAACATTGGAAAATATTGTATAAAGCATTTTGATTATAGGAATTGCAAATATTGTTTATCTCGATAGCAATGTACCTCAATGATAGAAGTATCTATGGGAACCAAATAAAGATTGCGCTAAACGATTCTATACATATGTCCATGACAACAGAACGTACATAGAAAAGGCTTATATTCAGCAAAAAGCTTTTAATAATTTTCAAACATACATTACATGTAAAATTCTTCAATTATAATGATTGTTTATTATTATTAGATAATTGATATAATTTAGCGAAGCTGTCTGATCAGCGCCTGAATCCTGACACCATGTCTCTGCCCATCAAAGAAAAGAGTATACGTTTGTTATTTTAGACACAAGCAATCCCATGTACACATTATAACCAGTAACTTTTAATAAAATTATAATATCTATAAAAACATGCAGGCAATAAGCTAGATGTAGAACGTAAAAGTTTATGTAGTTAGGTGAAACATAAAGATACAACTTTATAAGCTTTAATATTAAGCTTATTTTTAAAAGAAATACTAGAAAATTGTCTAAACTTTATGACTGCTTTTTAATATAAGACCATTGTTAAACTGAATATATGGCAGTTAAAGTATACGGTTAGCTCTGCTCACGTTTTCATATAACGTAAATTTAGAGCAATTTGGTATCATTTGTTTTTTGTTTTTTAAGCAACTTTTGTCTGAAAATAATTCGATTGTTTATAAATACATTAAAGATTGGGAGAAAAATGCTCAAGATAGAGAGAAATGGAGCCACTTGGAGGAGGCCTATACTCCGTAAGAGGTCAATGGAAGAAAAATATAATTATTTCTGTATATTTTTGGTGTGTGTATCTTTTGTATAGATAGATGAATGTTACAGGGAATGAACGAGGCTTAATAATTAGTTATAAATACATGACTTTATATTACCGTTATAAATAAAAAAATTAAAATATAAAAGCGAGTCGCGGTTTCAACGTAGTATGCATTGAACATTTTCTAGCAACGCAGTGCAGTAAAAAACAAATGAATCGTAATGATTGACAGATTGATGGGGGACCATAAAAACGATGTTAAAACCGTTATAGACCCTTTTTGGATTAGTTTTTATTACTATAAGGACATTGATACTATTTTACTTTCATGTCATAAAGACTTAGTTTACTGTATTTACTGGAAGTCTATAAACATGAATACTTTGACATTCAAATACACATAGGTATAATGTAATACAGACAGAAATAAATTATTTATGGCATGCAGGGTATATAACATCCTAATCATGCACCTTATTTGAAGTATTTAGTATAGAGACTTACTTTTTTAATTTAAGGTATGGGCAGGCTTATGTTTTTCGACAGATCACGATATAGATAAAAATGTATGAACAATATAATCTTCGTACATTTCAATCAAACTATAAATTATATAATCTATGACCACTTCTAGAGACAATAAACACTCATTGCAATCTATCTGTAATTGAAACTAGAGGAAGTGGCCCATCATGTCTATTGAGCGTTCTCACATAAGTCACTTCGAACAATTACTTCTGACAAATACCCCTTTATGTATTAAAATAAATATCTACCTATTGTTAACAAATTTTGAAAATAAAAGTTTTTCTTTATTTTAATATATTCGTAGGCATATAATGAATACGTTTGTTAAAAAAGAGTTTTTTCTATGTAATGTATTGATTACAATTAGTACAAGGGAAACATATTAATATGAAGAGTGTCATATGTTTAAAGTATGACTTAATCCTGATATGAGCACATGTTTGCTTTCTCAAAGATATCTCTAAATGAATTCAGGTCTTTATATCAAGTCGTGTACAAGTCCATATTGATTTATTATGCACTTGACTTGGTCAATACCTCTCATACGTTTAAAAATAACTCACTATTGGCCCTCGTTATTTGATTTAATATTCATTAATTATAATGATTGACATTCTTAGCTTATTACTGTAAAGTATTGTATTGAGAAATGAGTATATAGGCCCCACGTCTGAGCGTTTCTTAAAACAGTTGTTGACGCGCACCAGCACTATGTTAAACCAGCTGTCAGTCTATGTGCGCATCTAATAATAATAAGTAAAGGAAAACAATTTGAGGAAACTGCCACGTCCTAAATCCTAAAATCAACGACATGTGTCAGACAGAAGACTGATCACCTACTTGGCTATGAATTAAATATCATCAAAGAAAGGGATGCAATCTATCAAGATCCATATAGGGATGTAGCGCCATTGGATTATTATTATTATAATTTGAATTTGACCGACTATTACGGAAAGTATGAATGGACACACAGTTTTTCATTTAATAATATACCAGACCGAGATCGAACCGCGAATGAACAGTGAATGTAATTATAATGAACGAATGAATGAATCTACCTTCTGGACGGATAAACCAATGGACTTCCATGACAATTTAACAATTCATACCTTATACGACCTCTATGGAGGTAATTTTGTTAATTATGATTTCTACACAATGACGATTAGTGTATGCTTACATTTCAAATATAAATAAACAGCTAAAACATCATAAAATCACTTGCTCCGAATGATTCATGTTGCATTTTTGGTCCTATGTCCTATAACAATAAGGTTCAAAGCCGAGGACAAATGTTCAATGCCACGATTCATTGATACAGTCATTACTTGTCAATAATGTTGCTATGCCTACTGGCGCCTGTTGGTAGTAAACTACACGTGTTTGGTATCACTTAATAATAAACATTGTTCGTCTCAAGACTTGTTTGTATGTAAAGCGACGTCTTTATTATGAAATTAAAGCTATAAGACACTGAGTTATCGTTGAGTTTACCGTTTCTGTTCCATTTTAGTGATATTTAACTTTTTTTACGTCTTCGACCAAAAGCAAGGCGTCCTTTATAGCTCAGCGAATCACAGGCAATAATTTCGTTTTGCGTTAGTTATTTTTTATAATAAGACTACCTTTTCTTTAAATTTTTTATTTGTAATCTATTTAAACACAACACAGTGGTTCCGTAGTTTGGGGACTAGCGTTAGATCAATGTTGTCACATGTTTCTGTCATGAAAAAAGATTATTTTTGTTATACATATTATATACCACCTTCGTAACTTTATGGTCTAAGATCCCGATATACAACGACCTTCACCGAGATGCTTATTTAATGAAACGTATTTTATATTTAATTTAATATGTCAATAAATATAATCCATATGGGTTGCCTAGCAAATTTCAGTCCAGAGTATTTTAATTATTATTTAAAAAAAAATATTTTTTTAAACATTTCACCGGTATGATTATTAGATAAATTCTATACCAATCGAAAGTATGAAGCCCATAGAATATGCAAACGTTAGGTTGTTTTTAATCAATTAATTATTTATGTGTATATTTTTTATGTGACACTAAAGTATATATACATCTTTAGTAAAAAAGAAAGTTATAGTGATACATATATAATACTACCCTGATTTAAAATATTGATTGAAAAAAATTAAAAAAATTTTTTTTTTTAAATATTAATTAAACATACTCTGGACTGAAATTTGCTAGGCAACCCATATGGATTATATTTATTGACATATTAAATTAAATATAAAATACGTTTCATTAAATAAGCATCTCGGTGAAGGTCGTTGTATATCGGGATCTTATACTATTAGTGTTTAATTAAAAGCTCCTGTGCGATTTCAATTTCAGTTTCAGCCATTTAAACAGCAATGCGTAAATTATAGAATTGAAAACCAACAATTCTTGGATATATGAACGATATTGTAAAATGTTATTCCATATATTCAAAATACTATTCGTTGGATTACAAAACTACTTAAGCCCTTGTAGTTTTGAGAACATACCAAAACCTGAATTCTTTAAATTTCTATTAAAATTACACGTCGATTAGAAGCATGCTCCGTAAGCAATAAGTCGATCGATTAATACCCATAACGTCAATAAACAAGACATTCACCCACGGATTGATTTGCCGAATTGTCCTCGACCATAAATCATCGTGTAATCAACGGAGCGTGATTTATCACAGATGTCAATTTATAGATAGTTTTAAATTATTGATCAATTATAAATTGAGGTCTCTCCCCGACGTTTATTTAAAAAAAAGTGTGTGTACTTATGTACACGCTTTAGAAGTTATACTTCTTTGGCGTAAGAAGATAATTTTTTTTCGCTTTATTCTACGTTTGTAGAAAATAATAATAGAAAAAAATCCTTTCATAATTTTTCCCTAATCGCCAAAAGAAGTATTATTAAAAAAAATGTGTATAATATAAAATATGTTGACTATACCTAACTTCAGGGTATCGGTTTTTTGTGAGGGTGTTGCGCGCATCGTAAAAATTTACTCTCATCATTTTACGCGCGCCAAAAGAACTTCAAAAATATTTAAGAAATCATTATATTTTTTGTATATACCGTTTTATGTAGCGACCGTCTATTGTTAATTTCCCCGAGAACTATCTCTTAAGATAAATAATATAAATTACCTTAGTAATATTTAGAATAGTAACTTAGCGCGAACTATGACTGGGATCAAAATCCATTTGGGACATATTAATCACACTAAGCGCTCTCGGCATTGAAACTTCCCTTAAGTCCTCAGTATCGTGTTGCACACAGAAGACCAAGCATTGAACACACAACCATTATATACTATAAATATTCTCTTTGTCGACATTTATTATATTAATATCTTCTTAGGTTCTCTAAGATATAATAGAGTATAAATAGTAACTACGTTGAAAAATGTAAATGTGAACGGAAATATAATACGGAATAAATGAATATAGGTGTTTCATAAAACACCGCAACAAGAAATTGCGGATATTAAATTGGATTACCGCTTGCCTAATGAGCTTCGAAGCAAATTGGATAGATATTATGCCAATAAATGCGGAGTTTATCTCTGATGAAATTGTTTCTGTTAGTTTCATTCTCTACATATTTCGACTATACTTTTTTTCCTACAATAAAGTTCACAAAAGACGATCTAGCCTATACAATAATTATTGCTAATAAGTAATATTAAGTTGACTTAATTTTCTACAATACTAGTGAATAGCTTAAACTGAGCTATTAGTCTAGTCGACAACTTGAAAATGGAACAAAATAGAGATACTGCTCTTAAAATTATGTGCGATAGCTCATTGGATCCGGAATGACGTCTAGAAAAATGTGCTAAAAGCGTGTATTAGACTATATTGTTAATTAACAGTCTTATTATAGAAATAATGTTTTGACACTGTTCGTGTGTCCGGATACCGCACTTGCACTAATATTCACTAGGGGAGCGTGGGGCTAGTTGTAACAATTTTAACAAATAATTGAATATCATGAAGAATATTGGCTAAATTACTACTAAATAAACTTTGATCGATACTCTAACTATTTATCTATGAAGTCGAATCGAAATATTATCAAATCTACAGGTAACTATCTCACAATTATTTTTTTTCTAAAAAAAGAGAAGTGTTACAACTTACCCCGTGGTTGGGGCTAGTTGTAACAACAAAAATGACACCTTCAATCGTTTAATTTTTTCACATCTTGGATCATTTTATCTCTTAGTTCTACCTTACATCTTACCATCGCAGATTTGTTAACTTTTCCTTCCCCTTTCACTTTTCTTTATCATCTTCTTTTTGCATTTTCTTCATCTTTTCTTCATATTCTACTCTCAAAGCTTCATTTTCAGGCGTATCAGTCAGAACAGCAGACTTCCTTTTGCGTCTGCAATTTATATTTGTTTTTCGTGGTGGCGCCTTTGGTAATGGTCTAACTTTTGATGGGAAAAATTGATTTTGACCAGAGCAACTTGGAGTTAGTTTGTTCGCAGTTTCAATGTGGCGTATAATTTCTGTTGTGCTGATATCCACTTCAGGAGCAGAATCTAATAGTTCTGGATGTTTAAGACTCAACGATAAAGAAATTCTCACTTTCATTTAGAACATTTTCTGATTGTTATGTAGGCTCTGGATGATCAGTAACATAAGAGAGCGCAAAGTCACTATCTTGGAAAATATCAACATTCAAAGGCCAAATACCAGAAGCTTTAAGTCCACTGATAAAGACTCCTTCACTACACTTGGGATGTCATAAATTGTCATCGTTTTTCCTGGATTATTATACATCCATGCAGTCTGTGCTCTGTTCACGTAGTTTTTAAAAGGCCCGTAGACTCCTACATACATAGGTTGAAAATTGTGGGAGCAATGGGAGGAAAACTATAACATGATAACATTGTTTTCTTTGGCTTTTTCGACAACTGAGCTGACACTACTCACAACTGAGAGACAACATTCACATGTGAGCCATGATTATCGAGCAGTAACAGAACTGGCTCTTTCTTGGTAGGTTTCGCGTGTTTGATAAAGTGATCTACAAAAATCAAAAATTCTTTATCAGTCATCCTCCACCCTGAAGAATTGCCAGCTCCAATGCAATCTTCAGGTCCACCGCGAATGAACATTTGTGAGTATTTAAGCCGGGGGAAAACTGAACATCGGCCGTCAGTAACTTACAGCAATCTGGGGGCAAATTGTAACATGTTACAACAAACCCCGAGGTTTTGTTACAACTAGCCCCTTGATAGAGTTCTTAATATTTATCACGATAACTATTAAATTAACTTAGTAATCTTGAAAACTGTTATACAACATCATAAATAGTTATATTTTAGCATAAAATAAAATACATAAAACTTCAAAGTTACGAAAATAGTGAAACTAACCAAAAATTTACGTTAGTAAAATTATAGGTTTCCTGTCAACAATTAAGCGTTTGCACACACCCACTCACTGAGCCGCCTGGTAGGACCCTGGCTGTGGTAAAGTGGCGTGGCACGTTATAAGTTGAAGATTAGGTAAAAAAAACCGTGAATAAAATTCAAATTCCTATTGAAAAAGGTCTGTTACTATTTACCCCTGTAACAACAAGCCCCGCGCTCCCCTACACTAGGTTTATTAACTCTAAAGGTTTAGTTATCTTTACTAAATAATGGTTAAATAACTCATGGGAAATGAAAGCGCTATCTAGGAAGCCCTTTATATTGTACATCTTCTATTATTTAAATATTAAGGGAAAAATTAAAACCGCTGGTACTGTAACTGCTAATAGCGAGTTCCGACTATAATATATTTATTTAGTCTGTTTTTTTTTTGATAATATGTAGATATTCAAAGAGCCAAATCGAAACGGGGTATATTTTGAGCAAATTCGCTCGAACGTTGAAGGAAAACAACGTAAGGAAACCGGCTTGCCTTGAGCCCAAAACGTAGACGACGTGTGTCAGGCACAGGAGGCCGATCACCTACTTGCCTATTAGATTGACAAATGATCATGAAAAAGATACAGAAATCTCATGCCCATACCTAAAAAGCTATTAGAGGTTACAGCCAGAGATATAGGTATATATCTGCCCCAGCTTATTTGGGGTGCTACTGTAATCCACTGCATAAACAGTCTAATATGACAACGCAATGTTTTGTGACGTCATAACATGAAGAAGTCACAATAGCTTAAATAAAGGACGAAGCAAAATTGTATTAACATTTAAGTGTAATTTTGGGATCTTATTAAGTGATGAATGTCATCATTTTGCAACATTCGTTGCCCAGATGATTGGACTTTCAACGACCTACATATTTTATGTAACAGGTTTAGCAATTCAATAACCGCCTGCTGCCCGGTCAATACACAGGGCTGGTGCTTATTCGTGTACTGATCGTAGCGACTTACTTAGTGAAAGTTTTAGTATTCCGTATTCTGATTTCTTACTATTCGATTGAATATTTTAAACCAATTTGACTGAGGATCCTTGTAGATGAGAGTCATGTGGAACATGGTTTAATGGTTGCAGCTCCATACAAACGTTGTGTAAAAAAAAATGGCGATTAAATAGAGTGGCGGAGAGTTTATTGCCAGTTCTTCTCTTCCGTTCTACGCTCTTGATTTTAGAACTGGCAGTAAATGTAAAATTAGAAGCATTAATATGTATTTCTTTACTGACAAATCATAAGTGTACATTATGTTACCTACATGATTAAATGATTTTTTACTTTTTACTTTTTAAAAGCCCGGCAACGCACTTACGAGCCCTTTGGCATAGGTGATACATTAGGTGAGCCTCCTACCCGTATGCCTAGTTCGGCGCCGTTCAAGTATTACTGCTAATAATATTGTTAGCAAAAGTAAACAAAGCTCTCAAAAATAATAGTACATTAACGTATTTTTGTAGGAATCCTTGAAAATGCATTTCGTTTCAAGCATAGGCAATGTGTGGGTAATATGTTTAAAAAAGTAAAAATACGGTTGACGTAATCACCAAATAAGAAAATCAATGACCCCCACCCTACCCCGTATAGTGTTTATGTTATACTTTAGGTACAATATATTGTACGCCACTGTAATCGTATATATTTTTTTTTAAATAGACCAATAAAAGAAATTCTATTTATTAATATATTAAAATCAATCAATAAGTAAAACAAATACATCATCCGCATGGACGAACGTACTTTTTGTCATAATTTTCAGACATTTTTGTACCTAACAACACTTGACATCGCGTCTGGAACTCTATACTAACATTATAAAGTTTGTTCGATCGCGATAATGTCAGGAACTACCCGTTCGAAAACTATTGTATAGGAGTTTATCGAGTAGCTTCGGCAGATTTTGATTTTTACGTGAATAGCTCCACACTGATACGGTAGTTGATGCGGTCGGGTATTGTGTGGCCTCTGCAAATCTGAGATCCTTTGCAGGCTGGATTTTGCATCTAGTCACAATGGATTGGAGACCACAGACAATTTCGTTGAAATAGCTTGTGTTTCGAGATTCTGGTCGTGATTGCTTTGAGATAAACTATTACTACATTATCCCGTACATGACACAGTAAAAGTCAATTATAATGCTGACAATTAATCACTGAAATTATCTTAGAATTATTTTGTAGCTATTTTCAGTTCCAAGAAAGAAAAAAAATCGGCTAGGGTTGCAGATATTTTCAAATCGCGCTTACTCCTGGAATATATAATAGGTGGTTAACTTGGAAAACCTACTGGCACCTTCGTGTATTATTATTCATATGAAATTAATAGTCAGTTAGATACTACCGGTGACCCTAGAGCTGGTGCTTTCCTCGCTCAACGAATAAGTATCGCAATACTACGAGGAAATGCTGCCAGAAAGGTACAAACTCTTTAAATTGTTTTAATTTTCTATTTATTAATTTTATTAATACTAGGTTACGAATGTTGTAAACACTGTATATTTGTCTAAATAAATACCCTGTACTGTCAGAAAAATCAATTATTATAGATTGTAGTATATTATACAACATAACGTTATAACTATCCCATAACGGAATGAAATTCTAAGTTTCCTAACAAGTTTCAATACAAAGGCTATACTCGGCAACAAAGACCTATTTAATCTTCCGTAATCAGTGCAGCCAGAGCTCAAAGTGAGCTGAACTTCACAAAAGGGCTGGGTAATAGGTTATTTTACGCATCACTGGCTGCCAGTTAATGCGACAGTCTTGAATGGCCGTTTTAGCTTTAATATAAAACCCTAGATAAGTCATAATTCATAGTCACTTATGAACTAAAATTTAAAAAATAAGGCACTGAACTATGGTTTTAAGTCGGTACTAAACATAGAATAAATATAACGCTGAGATGTAAGAAAGTGCAGGCACTAAGTACGTCTAGTACGTTACATAGAAAATGTCCACTTATGATGATTAAAATGAAACAAAAAGAACACTTCAAAAACGTAAGGTTAAAGCTTTCTTCCACAATATTATTACACTTAAAATATCCTATTTTAAATTAGAGTTATCGATTACAAAGAATTAACCTCCTGAGCTAATGATTCTATAATTAATTTTCTAGCAATCAATTAGAAATAATGAAACACAGTTAAACATATATTGTTTAGAGGGGTAGACGGGTTATGCGTACTGTAATTGCTATCATAAAACATTTGGTACTTACACACAAAAACAAAGAGAACTTTACAATACCAAAGTCTATAAAGAGAAGAAAAACATGCTCCAGTTTTTTCAACACGGAACTTTAAAGCCAGATAGGGTTCATTAAGAGACTTTACTCACCGCCAAAAACAGAAAACACTTCATTTAATAAACACAACGCAGTGTAATTTCTTTACGTGCATGAAAACATTTGTGGTGACAAGCAGAACTGAGATAAGAATGATTTATTAGCTGCGCCTGAATGAAAGTTCCGAGTTGATTTACAGGAATTTATATATTTTGAACGTACTTCGTTTTTGAAAAGACAATTTTGCGATTAAAAAATTGAGGATTGGATTAATTAATATCGATCCGATGATCTCTGCAGTTAGACTGCTCATTCACGCCATAAAAATATCGTGTGTACTTACGATTAGCATTTTTAAAACATTTAATACATTAAACATGTGTATTTGAAATTTTACTTATGTCTTAACTCGCAAGCAGACGAAACCTTAGTACGGTACCAAGTACTACAACTTCTTATATTTCCGCCTATACAAAAATATATTCAAAATAATGTAGTGATACTAACACAGTATTACAAAATGATCGATCAGCTGAGCGGTTCGAAAGGTCAGTACCGATGTCGATGACCTCATAAATCGATGTGCTTTCCGCTACGTTGTGTATATCATAAAAACGTTTATTCATAAAGCGTTATATTTTAACCAATGAGCCTATATTGTATTTTGATCTATTGTCTTTGACATTGTGTTCAACTACAGATATTTTAAATTCGGAACCATATATAATTACGCTTGAACCCGTAATGAATTTAAAAATGGAATTTATCGAGCACAAATGTATCTAGACGTAATTATTTTTGTGACTATTCTTGAATAAATGGACCTTTGAAATTGTGAGATAGAGGAGAGATTCTTTAATTTAAAATTTTACGAACACTATCATACGCATCAGTAGGTGCAGGAAATTTAAATACGGCATTCGTTGGACCGGTCTGGAATTCGATATCCTGATATATTACTGGTGAGGGCGCCGCCGACACGGCTCTAGGGACGAATAACTATTAATACAGGGGTTGTGTCGACCTTTAAGTGCTTTTGTACGAAAATAACTACATTCTCGGTTTATCTCTTACATTATATTAAAACGTAGTATAATTGAAATCTATTATATACATTATAATATTATTTTTCAGAATTAGGATTTACGATATACATAACCAATTTTAAATATGACTTCAAAAAATTGATCTTCATTGTATTTGATTTTGACCGCGATTTCATTATTAATTAACACCAAGTCTAAATATTGAATTTTCATTTAACTGTTTGATATATGGATAATTTTGCACTTAGCTTCAATAGTTAATAAAATCCTTATAAAGCACAGAGAATGAATGGAGTATTGTCAGCTGTCATAACAAAGAAGTTGACTGTTGTCACACACGCTTGTCATTTTTAATTAGTGAGCAAGGGAAACACATTAGGGGTTGATGCCCCAATCTAAATGACGCCCTCATGTGCCCTGGTTAGGTTACAGAGCTAAAATATTTTTCTGCATATGTGGAATCTTTCAGGGTGTGTTCTTAAGGCCATTAAGCATACTTTATTAGACATAACCAAGACCTTATTAGACCAGCATTGTCACACTATTTATTGGTTTACATTAAAAGAACACAAAACTCAACTACAGAGTTTGTTTATTATTCTTCGTTAAATCCTGCAAAGCGTAAAGTTACTTTGATGTAATATATTAGCATTTTTAATGAAGAAGAAAATTATATAAGTCTAAAACTATAGTACAATATACTGAATGTTTTGTTATCATTATTGAAAAATCTAATGTTATGAAAAGGAATAAACAACACAAAAGTTCAAACTAATTCGGAGAATACCTTTTTTAACCGGCATCAATCGAATTCTCAAACACGAAAATCTAGATACCAAAAGCAATTCTTTTTTTAAATTGTATTTACATGATTTTTGCCTACACAATTTGCTATTTTCGGAACTTTAATTTTAAATAATTTAAGCGGTTATTTTACTTAAGTGATCTGGACTAAACATTTCGCAACTATTTTAGTTTTTTTTAATCATTTATGAAGTCTTTATTTATACGAAATTACACTAAAAACTATTTTAACCGAGACACGTAAAATTGATTTTCGCGTGTATAAGAATTCCCTCAAACGGACCCCGCTAACAGATGTTTCACGTCATTACTATGTTTGATCTTTGGCCCATCCGCTAAGGATCAGCTGATCTGTGACCCGATCTAAATTATGAAGAATATTCTCGGAGCAAATGGTATTTTTATTTCAGTAGTAAATATTGATATGAAAAGTCAAAGACAAGTCTAGAAATTATTAATTTCCTTCAAGCTATTCAAATTATAGGATTCTTTGTGGTGTCATTATAAATAAATAATAGTGATTTTATTTAGTATTTCAGATTTTTGTCCTGGTGTGGTTGTCTCTAACTGCAAACCGTTTATGCTTGATGAACAGGAAATTTCCTCATAAAATCAATAATACTAATTTATGCCGCAATATCAATTAACAGTTTAAAGCTTCTCTAACCCTAGTTTCAACATAATTGAATTTTATAAAGCATTGACTTAAAATATCTGATTTAATAAAATTTTGAAGGAAAATCAGAATATTCAATGACAAAGACAAAAGTTAGTTATAGAATAATAAAATTAATATCATAGTTTTATGCAACTTTGTTTCTTTATAATAAAATATTTTGTAAAATAATTTTATATGATCTTTCAATTATATAATGCTGATCGATAAACATGTTATGGTCTGTAGTAAATAGTATTTACTACAGTCAAAGGATTTCTAAATTTGGGTTCAGAGCAGTTTCATTTATAAAACATGTTCCAGACGAACTTTCAATTTCTAGGAACAATCACCCAAGGTCTTTCAATGCTACATGTGTGTACAATGGCGTTGAATTCGGTACTTCTATAGAATTGAACTTCGTTAAATTTATTTTAAGAATTTTCACACAAAACCCAGACAGCCGTCACTTGAAACAAAGCTTATTGACGTGTTCATTTGTTAAGATAATGAAATATCTGTCATTATTAGCCACTTACGAAATTTACTCAACTTTTCTATATATTGAAATAGCTTGATTTAAGAATTGTTCCGGCTCTTGATATGTTCAGCCCATACTTAGGCTCGTATCTTAAAATCACGTCTTGAGAGCTCTGTGTCAAACTACATCTATAAAAAATGGTTTGAAACTGAAACCAAATATAAGTTTGATGGACAAGAGAATATGGGACATAATTTTTCTTTCGTCAAAAGAACTATTTTTTTATAAAATTAAACGATTCAAAACCCCAAGCGTTATTTATAGGTATGTATTACTACTAATAAAGGTTCTTTATTATAAGCAGAACTGCAGCTTATGTATTTCACTTAAAACAGCTCGCAATAAGCCATTGGCTACTAACACGCGAGTTACAAATTTGTTCTCACTTAGAAAAAAATATAGCTTAATATAAGCTTAAAATTATTAGCTATAAAACGTACTTACTTCAAAATAACTTTATTGAGGCATAAATGGCTCAATGCCTCGCCCTTTAATTAATTTCTAACAACTTCAATTGTACAATTATCATTAAATGGAGAATTTGAATAAATGTATGAAATTATTAATTTACATTTTACGACTATTAAGGTATGAAGAATATGTTTGAGTACATTTTAAGCTTTTTTTTTTATAGAACGGGGCAAACGGGCAGGAGGCTCACCTGATGTTAAGTGATACCACCGCCCATGGACACTCTCAATGCCAGAGGGCTCGCGATTGCGTTGCCGGCCTTTTAAGAATTGGTACGCTCTTTTCTTGAAGGACCCTAAGTCGAATTGGTTCGGAAGTACTTCAGCGGGCAGCTGGTTCCACATAGTGGTGGTGCGCGGCAAAATCTGCCTTGAAAAACGCTCAGTTGTGGAGCGGCGGACGTCGAGGTGATACGGGTGGAAATTCGTATTCTGCCTCGACGTCCGATGATGTAACTCAGCTGCAGGTATTAATCCGAACAACTCCTCTGAACACTCTCCATGGTAAATGCGGTAGAAGATGCAGAGTGACCCCACATCATCATTTTGTACAATAAAACAAGAACACCGATGTTGTCGTACATATTTTCTAAATTATATAGTAAAAAATAGTTCTGCCATTACTATAGCAATTAATAAAAACCAAAACCTTACATATTGGGTTTAAAAATCGAATAAAAAATTATTTTAGTTTTGTGGGACGGGCCTGCGCTTGCCACCTTACGATGCTACAGAATACATAATATTAGTTCTTAGTATATCGTTCTTTAATCCTTGACGTCTATTGTCTATGTTTAGACAGGATACAGGCACCTGAGTCACCGGAACAACGTTCCGAATTCCGTCCGGAATAACGCGCTCGTAAACGCGATTTGAATAGAAATTATATACGATAAATTTTACGTTTTTACACAATTATATTATTGTATATAAATTCTCATCGCGATTCTGTTACAATTTTACATTATTATTACACTTTCGCTGCTCATCATTTATTAACAGTTTATTTATATAATTTTGTAAATACAATTCAAAAATATTGAATTAGCACTCGTTATTATAACAATACAGATACTAATATTACAAAATATTCATTGTCGATTACGATTAAGAACAAAATTAACCAGTTTTCTAATTTAATAACTCTTTCTTTTAGCTAATAAAACGTTTGGAGTTTTTAAACAACTACAAATGAAACTGAAAGAGGAAGTTATCAATTTTAACGTGTTTAATTCTGGTTTTGTGTATTCTCAAGCATAGCTTCGCTGTCCGTGGAAATGGATGAAGGACATGGATAGATGAACATTGCTTTCTCATTGATTTTTGGTTCCGAATTCAAAAAAAAATCCTTATATGAGTTACACATCCCGTATATAATTTATTTATTTTTTAATAAATTAAATTCTCTTGATGCAGAACCAATCATTAAAAATTTGGTTATTTAATACTTTTTAGTGTACAGACATTTTTTGGAACGGAAATGTTTATTGTTTAAATATTGGTTACAACTAGGGATGCATCGATACGCTTTTTTGCCGATACGATACCAATGCCGATACACTTAAAGGAATATCGTCGATACCGATACCGATACCAACGCTTATTGAATTATAATTAAATTAAGGTAAAATATATCAAGTTAAGTTAAAGTTTATAATTTTTATTAAATATATATGTTACAAAAAATAGTCACAAACTTTGAATAATTTTAAAGGTGTTGTTACTAAAATTAAGAATTAAGAGTAATCATTAAATTAAAATAAAATAAATAACTGTTAATAATTAAAATTAACAATGATAACATTGTTGTAATTCTGTATTTTATTAAATTTGGTATCGAAAAAATACTACTCGCGATAGCAGTTAAAAGTCAACTAAATGATCTTCAAATCTACGTTCAATAAAGTCTCAATGATCCATAATATCAAATAACTAATAGCAAAGATAGTTGACTCGAGTAAACATTTTGGTCTACTAATCAATCCAACAAGAGTTTTTCCTACTAACTGACGTGAGACTGATCGTAAATTATCGTGATTCATGTGCACTTTTTATTTTTCATGTAGACTTTTTTTAGTTTATATTATGTAATATGTATTTTTGCCTTCCTTTTCATGTAATTATGTTCAATTTTTATATTGTAATGCAACAAAGTGTTAATAAATAAATAGTGTTTAGCGAAATGAAATACATATATTCATTATACATAAATAATAATGCTTTGTCCCCAAGCGAATGATAGAGACAACAAACTGAATAAAACGCGGGTATTTCTCGGGCAACAATAGTCCGTGGCGCGTTTGCAACAAATTAAATCATACAAAATGCGCGTTTACATTATTTTTTAAAGCGTGAAATTTGAAAAGTATCGGTGAATCGGCAATGAAAATATCGCCGATGCCGATATATCGGCAAACCCAAAGTATCGCCGATATATCGGTATCGGCATCGGTATCGGATGCATCCCTAGTTAAAACAATGTTTCTGAATAAGATTTTATTATGTATTTAATTCACATTTCATTAACTTTAAAAAAAATTGCTGGTTGCCAGTGCTTATTTAGTCGTTTTATAATCCACCACTTTAAGACAATCAGAGATAATATTTTGAACAAAACAGGCAGAGTCCAGTGCAGGCAGAGTGTAATACAATATTTAAAATTTAAATACAGAAACACAAAAACTTAAAAATAAATGTATTTACTTATAATCTCAATACTGAAGCTTAATGCTCATTTAGGGGCAGTAAACTTAAAATAGCCAATTTTAAATGCATTATACAATATACGAACTCCAGACAGTTGGCTTGGTTATAATTAACTTTAGCCACGACTTCCGTTCCGAAGATGAGCGTTCGCTTCACTCTATAAATATATTATTTAGCAATATTGACTTCCTTGTCTAATTACTTGTAATTTGATCAAGTCTTACATTGCAACATAGATAATATTTTTATTTTTGTAATATTTTTTGGTTCTTTTGTTTTTTAATTAAACTAGCCATGATGATCTCCAACCTTCGCAAGGAGATGGCACTAAATGAAGAATAATTTTTCTCTTTGCCATAGTTTGTATTAAGTTTGATGTTTGTAATAAAACAGTTTGTAAATAACACTAAATATAAATGGACTGTGTGATACTTTCGCTGCGTCGTAAAAGTTCTCCTGTATAAGAATTATGTTAATAATAATCCAGTGGAGGTACAACCGTATATTGGACTTGACCGCAGATTGCATACGTATCTTTGATCATTTTTATATACTAGTACGTGATCAGCCTGTGCCTGAAACATAGATTGTAAAACATACCTACACGATGTTTGCACATATAGATAGTAAAATCCTTTGACACACAGCCATGATTCGAATATAAGACCACTATACCGATAGCTCACGAGAGTTCATTAACGCCCGAACCCAATAGCCTATCTCAATCCACCTTCCACCAACTGAGATAGTAATCTTAATCCAAATGTTGTAACAAGTGTGCCAATAACCAATCGACGGATTGTAATAGCCATCTGTCGATACAAGCTATCCATGGGAGATCGTATCAGTGTCTGTGGATTGTAGATAGACCTTTATATGAAAATGACTTACACCAGTTTTATAAATAATTTAAAAAACTGTTTGTTATGTTTTAAACATACACATGTATATTTTAATGTTATTTGTACACATTATTGTGTTTTACATTAATTATCAAATATGAGTGAAAACTCGGTAAAATGGAACAACAAAGAGCATTTTATCCGTCGCCAAAAATGGATTGTCTTCGTAGGGTTTGGTTATTGGGATGCAGGTAGGAGATCGATCGACAGTCACGGTCAGATCGAAAACAATCTGAGATTGTGGATTGATTATTGGGTTCGGGCGTAAGAGAGATATTGATATGGAGTAATAGCTCTGCGCATGCATTTGGACAATATAACCTTAATATAGGTCAGTTGTGATGATGATAAAATTACTGAAGACTACCCCTTATTTAAAAAAAAATTATTATAATTACAAGCAAATTCGTTTTCTGCAATTGTATACAAAAGACACAAAATAATTTATTTAAAACAGTTTTATAAAGGTATGTTATTTATTACACATAGTTCCCCAGCTGTGAAAAAGCTAATGAAGTCAACTCCATGTTAGTACAAAGCGATTAATAACATCATCCAATTAAAGAAATTCATATGTATAATGAGTTTTCATGGAAGTTCGTTATCAGTGTCTGCAATCTGGACTTGACAAATCATTAATAACGGCGAATTTTAGGTCACCGAATTTCAATGAAAAATTTAAGACCTTCTTGGAAAACACAATTTTTATGGTATTACTGTTTAAAAATTGTCAAAGAAATTTACATAAAAATTCATTGTTTGGAAAAAGTTATGGTACTTATGTACTGTAATAGTAAACATACAGCTACACTTAGTCCATCCATTCAATAATGATAATTTCATCAATTATTTTATAACCCCTACGAATAATTATAGTATATACTATTTTTTTTATATGCGAAAGAAAAAATTATAATCTAAGGGAAATTTACATATATGTACCTACATTTTAGGTGAACCTATGGCGTGGAAAAATGTTTACATCTTGGGGGACATTTAACCTTTACCGTTCATTATTATTAGAACCTTTTTTACTTGTAAAACATATTATATAACGCCCGAGTGCTATATCCAAGATATCGGTCGTGATTGATACCGGTGTTTTTCTATAACATAGAATGAGTAGGCTGTATAGTAATCAAAACGTGGATTTTTTTCCAAACGATTTTCATACTATTGCTTCTAAATAAGGCATTTATTATTTATGCGTCAAATTGTATTAACTATATATCGTGAGTGCTATAGCTATAACGATGTAAAAAGGTTTATTTAGATTATGAATAAAGCGTAAATAGACTAAAGAATAAAAAACGGAACGGCTATTTAATAACAGCAAAACTGAAACGTGCAGTTTAGTACTTAATAATAGAATTTGCATTTCCAAATTGGTGCGACGGTCGAGTATGCATTAATTTGCACCTGGAGCATTCGAGTAATTAACGAAGTGACGAACAAGTGCCCCCGGACGTGTTTCAATCATTAAAGTTATTGTCTCTGAACTTTTGCCACATTTTGCTTGTGAATTGTGGCTTTTGCGCAATTACAGAGAACCAATACTATACTACTGTATTTAAAAGTTTCAATACATTTTTTATATTGAGATATGTAATTGAAATGTGACATTGCTTACTTACTAGAGAATTCTATCACCGAAATTCAAATCTGTGATCTTAAAATATTGCATTAATCTCGCTTTAGTTCTTAGAAAAATCGGATACCTAAATTATTCTACATTTCAATATCGACTATCAATTGTTTTTTCTTTTCTTTAAAACTTTCAAAAGAGGTGGAGCTTATAGACAACTGACAAATTTGTTTTAAAATAAAAACACAATTAAATACAACCTTTTTTCAACCTCGATTTTTATTTGGCACTAAAAATTTATTTTTCTGAATAATGCCTGCCAACGAGCACTCAAATAGAAGTAAGTAATGATAATTTAAATTTGGGTCAATAGCGATGACCTAGGTTCCAGTGATAAACGGAAATTCCAGCATCGTTATTTTCGGCAATTATTTTATTGTATTTAAAAAAAAAATGTTATGATATAATGTGGTGGAACGCCTGTAATAGCTTATTAGCGTTAAGGCCGTTATCGCTTATAAGCTATTACAAGCTATTCAGCTATTCAAGAAACAAATAGGAAAATATAAAAATTCTAAATCGGTTTTTATATTCATTCTGAAGTATCAAATATGTACATCAATACAAGCAACAAACTAAAAAAATTGAGATTAATATTAACTTCACCTTGAATAAGATTAAACATAATAATAGGAAGTACGTTAACTATACTTCTATTTCATTAAGCCCTTCACAGCCCGGCTAGCTCAGTCGGTAGAGCATGAGACTCTTAATCTCAGGGTCGTGGGTTCGAGCCCCACGTTGGGCGCTATCTTTTTTTACTTTTTTGTACTTTAATACGTATTACTACTACAATTTTAACTACAATTTTAGTATTTTAACGTAAACACTGTAAAGGCTGGTTGAAAACTTGTGAACCTATTTATGTGTAATGTTGTAGTATTCTAAGACTAGATATTAATTTAGTATATCTAAATACTATGTATATTTTCACGTAAGTATTAAAAATAATATAAAGTTCTATACAATTTTAGCAAAAGAAAATGTTTTAAATCGAAATTTCTTTAGAAAAAAATTCACAGGTATTAAATACCGGTTGCTATCGTTGTTTTAATTATAATTGCTAGATATAAAAATGCGTAAAAAATAACGTTATATATTTATTTATGTTGTAATGTAACTACAAAATTAATTACATATTAATAAAAATTTTATATTTTATAAATGTTGCAACTTAATTTGACTCAACTATCAAAGTTTTCCTACAACTAAGTGTTCTCAGTGTTTTGCAATGCTTTAATCTGTGCCAGTGTCGTAGGCACCTGGTTAGTTCCTAAAAAAGAATTCTGCTCCCATAACAAGACAATCGTAGGTATTTTTGCCCCTCGTTAGAGAATTTTAAGTCATAATGATCATAACGAAGGGTAAGGAACAGTATTATATAAAATATATCTGCTGTTATTTGCTTGATTACAGCACTAGATTAAGACAAATTACCCTTGTTTGTCGAGTAATGTTGCAATAATCCAGTCTGATAATACTGCAATAGTAAACGCCTTACAATAGAATAACTAAAGTTTAATACTTGCTATACACAACAGTACTGTACAATTTCGTGCATATGAATTTTGTTAATTTTCTCTTGTTAGAGTCTCGGCCTGTGTTGAAAGAGTTAAACAGATCCCCATTAATCATAAAAATCTATTATTAGTTATTTTTATTCATAAAAGCGAAATCTATAAAAATTAAATGCACTCAGAACTAGATTACATTTCTAGATCTTTCTTTCAAATTATGTATACACTGTTATGAAAAGAGACAGGTATACTAGAAGTATACCGATACTAAAAGCTCTCATAAATATTTTTCTATTATCAATGATTGAGCGGACATAACCTAAAACGCTTGCAAATTACATTTTGCTTAATTGTAAAACTAGAGTATTAAAACGGTTTTTTAACAATTCAATCAATATTAAGGCGTAATATAAAAATTCGTAGACTCCATCTTTTACGCGCAAAGCACATTCCTAACCAAAATAGCATAAACAAACAGAGATTAACAACCGAAAGATATAAACAGAACAAATCAGATAATTCATTTAAATTAAACTAACATTGTTCAATCGGCGTAACGATTCCATTTAAAGTAAATTCAAGAGGATTGCAGACGTAAAACTAACAATTCGTCCCGGCTCCTTCACAACAGTTTCGCTATAGATTTTAGCGCATTTGTTACCATGGTGACGATGTTCGTGTAGTAAGATTGGTGTCAATATCATTCTTATGTTTATAATAACATAACTACGAACTATCAAAATCATCAATATGATCCCTCCGCCAAGGGCCGCTAGCAATAGTATTTTTGGGTATAACCTATCACCAGACAAAATTATATAGAATCAATCACGTGACTGAGCTAGCGATTCCTCTGTTTCGACAACAACCTCACCAGCTGTCAAATACCTTTCCAGGGCGTAAATATGTTATTCAAACTGGAACTAACAATAATTGGAAAAAAGCATAAAGTTATGGAGTTACGAATACAACAAATATATAAACATCCAAACAATTTCGTCCTACGCAAAACATATATGAAAGTGAAATCCGAAGAATACTCCTACGCTTCAAATAAATCCAGTTTCCAGGGTAAATATAGAATGATTGCACACCTATTTGGACTTTGGATAAAAACCTATTTCGAAACTCTCAGGTGAACGGCTGAGTCACTACGATTGTCTTAACTAGCTGATGCGGGCGACTTTGTTCTTGTTCACATAAAATGAATAAAAATCGCTATCAAATTTGAATATGAAATAAGATTAGGGATTACAGATACCGGCAAACATCTTGAGCAAATGTCCTTGCCTGCGCAGAAGCGATTTTTAGGCATCACTGGGAGGGGGCCTACGGGAGAGTGACGTGTCGATCGCGTGATTGGTAAATCAGTTGACGTTTGTGTTCGGCGCTGCGAAATGATGCGCAATCCTTGTTTAATGCTCCCTTGTTTAATGCTCAAGAAGTTTGCCGGTGTCTGTACGAGAAAGTAAAATAAAGTACAAAAGTAATAATTCATTATTAGTAATGCTTAATATTTCTCCTATATATATATATATATATATACGTAGTTGGTCCCAAAGTTCTGTCACTGGCACATTATTTCTAAATTTCGAGCAGGATTTTATAAAAAAGTTATTGCATTCTAATTTGGAATGTTTGACTATTGTTTTAAAATAAAAAAACAATAACTTTCAGTAAGTTTTCACGACGGAGTGGACATTGAAAGAAGACCGAATAGTTGTTATTGTGTTGCACCGCTGTGGGCACTCGCCGAGTACCATTTTCAAGTTGCTCAAAAATTTTAATATAACGCTTAGGTTTGTGTACGGTACTATTGATAGGTACCTTGAAGTCTCCAGTGTTGAGGACAAGAAAAGAACTGGCCGGCCACGCTCCGCAAGAACACCAGCAGTAATCAAAGCTATCAAAGCGCGGATAGTAAGAAATTCTGTCCGAAAACAGAAGTTGATGGCTTTGCAGATGGGTGTCAGTAGGAAAACAATAAAAAAGGTTTTAAATGAAGATCTTGGTCTACGAGCATACAAAAAAAAAGTGGGAACTTACTTAATGCTCGTCTAAAAGCAATAAGGCTTAAGAGATCGCGGGTGTTGTTTAAGCGGTACGCGAAAAACCGACACCGTGATATCCTCTTTACGGACGAAAAAAATTTCGATAATGAAGAGAAGTACAATAAACAGATTGATACAGTGTACGCTAGGAGTTCTGAAGAAGCTAAAAATAAAGTTCCAAGGGTACAACATGGACATCATCCATCATCAGTAATGGTCTGGTTGGGAGTGTCCTATTACGGGCTAACTGAGGTTCATTTTTGCAAAAAGGGGGTCAAAACCAGAGCTAAAGTGTACCGAGAGACGGTTTTGGATCGCCTTGTCAAAGACCTGTCCAGCACCCTATTTGCGGGACATCACTTCGTGTTCCAGCAGTCATCTGAGCCTGCATACAAAGCCAAGACCACTAAAGCCTGGTTTGAGCGTCAAAACATGGATTTAATTAGACATGAGGATTGGCCTTCCTCCAGTCCGGACCTTAATCCTTTGGACTATACATTTTAGCAGGTCTTAGAGAGGAAGGTCTGTGATACACCCCATAAAAATTTGGAGAGTCTGCAGTCGTCTTTAAAAAACTCAGTCACTGAAATCGACATGAATATGGTGCGTGCTGCGATAGACGACTGGCTGCGGGGCTTAAGGGCCTGTATTAAAAATAAGGGAGGTCATTTCGAATAAGTTTATGCTATTTCTATTCCTTAATTAATGTACTATGAATTGATATATCACTCATTAAAAACTGATCAGTACTTTTGTTTTTATGATTATTTCCATTTATGACAGAACTTTGGGACCGACTACGTATATATATATATATATATATATATGTTTTATATATATATATATATATATATTTATATGTTTAATTTACACACATGCCTTAATGTCATAATAAAAGTTTTATAATATTTTGCGCTATCAAGCAATCCTATTATTTTTCAAGTAAATAAAAAATAATTTAAAATTTGCCAAAGAGATCCGTCAAGCCCGTTTGTAGTAGCCGTAGTCCAGACTATCAAGTTTCTAGCCGACAACCTATGCTTATCTTCAAACTGAATCTAGTCCGAATACTTACCTGAAATACCTTACACCTTAAGTCCCTACAAGGCTATTAGAAATTGTTTACTTTTGGAAGAAATGGGGCGTTTCTTGCGTCGAAACAAATGACTGTTTCATTCATTTAAAAATGTATCTGCTGCTACTGAGTCGTAAAACGGGATAGTTATTAACAATTCAAGGGAGGTCCGCATATCGTACTTATAATGTTTAATATCGTAGATTATTGCAGTAATACTATAAAACATCGCGATGGTCTAGTTATCATTCACATAATTTTAAAACAAACACGACCTAGTTATCCGGCGCGGGCGCAGGAAGTCGCTAACCATCGCGGTCATGCTGTGTTTAAACTGTAATTAAATTTGGTTCAACTCTGATTTCAATCATGCTGACCAAGAATCGTTTATCAACTGATACGTGCGTTGACCTTTTAGATTTAATATATCGAAACTGAACTTATCCTTAATGTGTTTACTATATACTAATATCGTATCGATAAATCAATCAAATTGGATGGTGAACTAATTTATAAAATTATATTGTTAAAGTATTTCTACAGTTAAATAAAAAATACATCTCTTTACTTTTATTTTAAGTTTACTTGAGTAACACAAATGACGTAAATTATAATTTTCATTATGTTACAATAGATATATCATAGTAATTAATTAGCGTTATTGTAACTAACTTTTTGACTTTATTTAAAAATTTTAATAATTCAATTTATTACAGAAATGTAATAAATTGTAATAATGTAGATTGTTTGCAGCAAACCGATTTAAAATCACGCCTGACTTGTGATGTTTATATTAGAAAATAGGAATCCTAACACATGTATTACATAAAACATCGCTAAGGAAATGCAAAGCATGTAGACGCTCCAAAAGATTTATGGTCCGCGTTGAAATTTGTCAGATTTTTCACAGTTTGCCGGATAATAAATGGCTGTGAACATCCTCAAGTCACCAGGTATTACACCTCCCACTCGTCACTTAGCCCATTAATCTAACAAAGAGTCCTTCCGTCTGTCACCGCCAATCCAATACGACACGCCAACTTTTTGGTCAAATTATTGAGTTAGAGAAAATTGGCTAACGGTGTCATATCAATTATACTTGTCGTAGATTCACTTCTCTTGTCAATATCCACTATAGAAGTATATATATCTTAAAATATAGTTAATTTTTTAATTCCGATAATTTTTTTTGCAAAAAATACAATAAAATTTACGTTCTAAGGTCCAATTCAGTTAATAAAATGAATTTCAATTGTCTGATAAAGTCTGTAATTTACAATCGTGTAAACTAATACTCGTCAAGAGATTCTAGCATTTTTTTAATTAATTTTTAAAATGTTTAAAACCGATGTACACGGCCCAACAATAAAAAATGATCGGCAATAAAGATAATTTTATTTTACTTTTTCAAGTAAAATAAAGTTATAAATTTAAAAACCGATTAACAAGACGTGTGACTACCTCTTGCAAAAATCACAGCTTCAATACACAGATGTAAATTTACACACACATGCTTGTACACATGTTTTTAAGCACTTCAAATAATACTTGATAAACCTATGACATTATCTAACTTATCTATCATTTCGTTTCATATAACGTTGTATAATAAAAACAACGAAATAACCAAAAAAACATTTTTCACGCAAACAATAAGCTTGTAGTCAACAATAAGCTGTCAGTTTCCGGCAGACGCCAGACGAGACAACAATCTTCTGGCGGATGTTAGTGAACTGTTTTGTATGCAATACATAATTTTAGGGAGCCCTTAACATACGGGATCAGACCACGACGTGTTTGAATACAAAATCATAACAGAAATTGTCATTTCAGAAATATGCTAAATAATTTCAATACTGGCTTGTAAAAATATAAAGTTGTGTGTATCACGGGAATGTTTTGTATTAAATTTTTAGAGGAAGGCTGTAGGCTATACATTCTATTATATAACGGTACTATATTTACGTTGGTGAAAATGGTATTATCCTGATAAAATCATCATAAAATAGCGAATAATTTTTTTTGTATCAAAGAGAAAATTCAACTCAGACTGGTCTTAATCATAGGTTTACTTATTTACTTGCATACGATAAAAGGTTAGTAATCTTATAAGAACTAGGAACATTATAGGATAAATTTTTAAAGGTAACTCACCGCATTTTTTTCATGTGCACTCCGACTCGGGCGCTTCCTTCCGGGCGCGCCTTGAACAGTCGTCACTAACATGAACACTAGTCCAAGCACGGCCAAAGCTCGCACGTGCATAGCCATTGTCCTTCTACAGTTAACAAACTCCCGGGGAACCCGCGCACATTTAAATTTCAAATAAGCGGCTGGCTTTGATTCACTATATACGTCCATTCGTACCCTCGCGATAATCGATCTTCTGGTTTCGTCTTTCACATTACACACTATAGAATGCTTCTTGATGCATTCATTCGGTATCCTACACCTATCAGATTCGTTGAATTTCGTCATATTATCGTGTTTTGTCGATAGTTTTCGGTCATCTTAGTATTCTAGCCGATTCTTTTTGTGCTACTGGCACTTTATCGGCTCGTTTCCTGTTACCGAGTTCCAGATTAATTTCTCTGTCGGGAAGCTGCGTTATCGTGCAACGTGGGCGGCGCCCTTGTTTATTCTACACTTATAATATTCTTGTGTGCACAAGATATTGAAGCGATTCTGCAACAAAAGATATGGCTTCATAAATTATAATCAATATTAATACTTACAACGCAAGCGCACAATTAAATTATCATTAATTTTGATATATTTTTTAATAAATATAAACAAAGCATATTTTGAATCGAATCCCAGCTCTCCAGATACTATAAAAAGCATACTTCTCACTCAAAAAGGATCTAGAAAACTAGTTTTTTAATTTACTAATTATTCGTGCCTTTGTGAAATCGGACACGGATTCATTATTAACCAATTTGACTAAAAGTATCGCACATAGATAAATAATGTAATGATAAGTTTAATTAATAATACATGTGTGCATTATAAGTAGGTTATATCTTGTGCAAATAAAAAATGTCATAATAAATAGCTGACGATCTCAATCATACTTCATGTGTTTATTCATTGTAATATAACTACTTTCAAGCGAAAATATGAGTTAAGGGATTTTTAAACTAAAATTTATATTTTCGTAATACACGCCCAGTGGGAGCGATAACCACTGTTGACAGAATTGTTAATAGTGCCTTTCGGTGTATTCTACACTAAAAGTAATGTTGTATTGAAGGTCAGGGCCATGTCACTTTTGTAGATTTAAATACGTGCAAGTTTGCTTTTTATGCTTTTACCCCAATACGCTGTACCAATTTAGATGTAATTCGAAAAAAATTAATGTATTAGATATATTTATTACTAACGTCAATATACAGTTATTTATTGTTTTATGTACATTAAGTAATATCGGTGATAACAGTGACGTCACATAAATCTTTCTTTGTCAATTGACATTGTAAAATTAATTAATGTTTTATCTGGAATTTAATTTTTAACTCATAGATACGAGTGTCTGTGTATGTTTAATCGCTTTATAAAAACTTTAATTCTACTGTATTCTAGCCTAGTTAAGCTAATAATCTATAAAAGCATTTAGCATGTATTTCTTATTGACGTTCATAAGTGTACATTGTGTTACCTACGTCATGTATAAATGATTTTGAATTTTTGAATTTCTAACATAAAATAAAAATGTTTTTAAATTAATTTAAAGTTCACTTACTAGTGTCTTTGAAGGACTGTTTTATAAACTTAGCACTAATAAGCTTTAAAGATTTATTAGCACTAACATCTATATGTCAAAATACACTAGCTCAAAAGACTTGGTCCATATGTCTACGCACTGGCTCCGAGGTGTCGAGGACTAAACGTCTCTTGGTGAAAAAGGCATTGTTGGGTTTTAACTCTTTTAATCTGTTCGTGAAAAATTGGTGTGTCATTGTGGATGTTTAAACGCTATTTTTTGATGGTATGTATTAGTGAAACGCTTTATAGATTAAATATTTAGCGTTTTAAAAAAGAATATTCCAAATATTCTTTGGATTGGACTAAAAAATCTCAACATTTGCACTTCCAACACCTGCAATATCGTAGCAAAAGATCCTTTATTGAAATATCTTTCTCTTACTATTAACAGATTTATGACTAACCATTTCAAATAAATCGACGAACTCACATGCTTGGCACAAGTTAACCAAGCTCAGTCTAAGTGCAACTATTTATAAACACAGATTTTAATTACGGCGCGCGAGAGTAATCTATATAAATCATATTTGTGATAATAAGCATTAAATGTCATGAATTTACGTTTCGCAAATGTCACTCGTCATCGAAAAATGTCATGTGTATTATATAAACAGTATTAAAATGAAGCTCATTTAGGCGTTAAGGAATTTTAAACTCAAATAATATAACATGAAGTTCAATTCAATAGTATCATTTAAAATAACGTGAAATGTCAATTATATTTCAATTGAAATTGAAAGTATTCCTACATCTTAATCTCCTATAGTAATTCCTATATCTTAATAAAACAACACTGAAATAATAAAACATGTGGACTATTCATACGCAACTTACATTTTCTCAATTCGCTTTACAATAGAAAACCATAAAAAGCACTAGGCTAAATCTTCCTTTCCCTTTCATTTGGTAGAAAGAGACAACACGAACACTGAAAGCACTGATAAAAACTTTACAATACACGCTACTTAAAATTTATATTAAAATATTAGAGCACGATTCATTATTCAATATAAATGTTCACTTAATTACTTATTAAATACGTTTTCAGTCAAATTTTCGTAATGTCCTTGAGCGGGACGCTCACACGAGCGACGCGGCTGAGCGCGGTTCTGTACTAAACTAAATTTACTTTTGCTACGGGACTCGAGTCTCAACGGTATTACTTTGAACTTTAATGCATTTGCTTTGACGTGGGTTATTCATGTGTGAGTGGCGCTTTGTGGGTTATTGTAGACACAAAAGTGCGTACAATAAGCAATTTTGCGTGATTAAAATTTCTTTCAATTTCGTATATTAGTATGGTCGCAATTAGCACTTTGAACAAAGAGCTTTGAAAGCTTTTGGGCATTTGTGATTCGAATTACCGCTAATTGCTGTTTGTTCTTGACTTACATAATCACTGAATGCATTGATACAAAGCTTAGTTAAAATAACCTACTTTAAAAGAGAGTACATTACCAGATTAAAGCGCGATAACCATGATACATTTGAAAATATTTTTTTTGTCATTATAATAGGCTCCTTAATCCGGTAGAGTATTTAGTGTAGTAGTGTGTTTAAGTATGTGTGAATAAAACAATGTCTATATTTAGCCATATATTGTGTATGAAAATAAGATTAGGATACTCAAACTAACGTAGAAAAAATTATAAGACGCAACTTATTTCCATACAAGGTTGAAATCTAGTGATGTTTCAAAAGCGTCTAGACTTACATAGATTATAGCATTACACAGTTTAAATAACGCTTAACTCAATAAAAGGATTTTTATATTCTCAGCTTGGTAGTTTATACTTTATACCTTCACATGTTTTTATGCGTTTAACATGTGGTTTAAGAAGATCTTGATAAAATACGATTTGCAGCATTAATATTCGTTGCGAAAAACTCTGTGAACCGATAAAAATATTTGTCTAGTTCCAATCGGAGTCAGGCCAGGCTAGACTAGCTTTAGATCGTGCGTTTGAACCCCAGTTGAGTTCTAACAAGTTTTTCTATCATGTGCAATGTTTGTACGGTGAAGTAAGATCGTGAGGAAACCAGCATATACTATCTTGGATGCCCTGGTTTCGTACATCATCATCATGGATCACATGGATATGTGTGAGCCGCAAATGATACCAATGAGCAAAAATGATGAAGATAACAGACCCTTCTCTATGAACAAATCAGTTTAATACAGACCTTATAGTTTTAACCGTCATGATCGTTGATTAACATTTGCATATCCTTGACCTGTCCAACATAATTGTCTAAAATTGTATGTATCTTGGTATCCAACCAATCCTAGAGTATATTCATGTCATGTATTACAGATATATGATAGTTGGTTATCAATTGATTTGTAAACAGGCAACTTGTTCAGTTCCTTAATAAACGAATATTTGTTTCTTCGATATATGAAAAGTTGTTAAAATGAGGAATACAAAGACTCGTAACTTATTGACACGAGGGACATATTTTCTCGCCACTCTTAAAAAAACACTTAATATTAATAATAATAAAAACCTTTATTTTAGATGCTTTACAATTAAATACTATATTTCTATCATCTTAATCATTCTTAGGTATCCTTTTGTAGTAACGTTCTCCTTCAAATCCTGCCATTCTCTGCCTGCACTATGCCACTCTTTGCCATGTATCTGCTGTTTCCTTAATATGCTCTATCCACCTTCTAAATTGTACCAGTTTACTACTTTGTTGCTCCATTTTTCTGTTCCTGTTGCCATGTGCCCACTTAAGTTAATTTATTTTCATTGAGACATCCTTTACCTTCTATTTTCTTCTTTAGTTATTCTTCTAATATGTATTCTATATTTTATATTTTCTCCTCTTCCCTATCACACATCGTTCCATCGATTTTTGATACACTATACGTATAGTTTTGTCTGCTGCGCTTTAGTGAGCAACCAAATTTGCGATCCATATGATGAACCTGTACTAACAATAACACTTATATCATCTATTAAATTGTATGAGAGCAAGAAAATTAAAAACATGGCGCGCGGACACGTTTCAATGAACGTTAATGATTCATTATTAGCGTAAGTAAGTAACCAGAAACCACAAACTCATTTCTAAAAAAAAAGTTAAACTTGACTCATATAAAATTACATCCGTCACATCATGTAGCAGCGTTGGTAGGCAACTGTACACTTTATAAACTTTATTAATACAATAATTAACGTATATTGTAAAGTCATATGTTATGTATAGTCATGGCAGTCAGTCAGGATCAGTAAGATTCAAATTGAAGACTTCAACAAAAGTTCAAAGGTGAAAAATGTACCTCTGACGCAACATTTCTCCAACGTCGTTTCTCTATTCGTGTAACGTAACATATTAATGCGATTTATTTGTTACATTATTATATATAATATATAACTATTATACTTCAGTAATTGGCCAAATGTATTCTTTGTTAACATTCAACACAAAGACAAGTGAGAATAATGAACGGAACGTAATTTTTTTTCCAATTTGAAATTTGTATGAGATACAATAATTAGTTTTACGCTTATACGTGTATCCGGTAGAACTTCCTAGCAAGTTCTCTAGATTAGCGATGCCGATAAACCTACATTATTTTGTTATCTAAGTAACAAAAAAATTATAACAGTGACTGTCTTGGCTTTTTCTGCGTCTCATTCGCGATATACGAATATATTTTTTACGTATTCTACACCTTACATAAAAATATTATTAAAAAAAATCTCTTTTACATTATTATATCATATATTATATAAATTGACAAATACATATTCAGGCGGTCGTGGAATTATTATACGTCATAGTTTGACACAGATTAAAACACATTACCGCATTAAAATGTATTTACTCATCACAATTTTACGTAGACAACCTGTGGTGGTGGAGAACCGCTTAATTTTAAATTGAACATAATAAGTGTAGAAACAAAGTTTTCTATAACATTTGCCAACCAGCGTTTTTTGTTTATAAATTGTTAGTTTAGTTTTGTAAGATAACGTTAGTTTCTGAACTATTAGATATCTTTTAAGACAGGATTAAATTAATAAGCCGCATTTTCATTTTGAATTCGAAAATTATTTAAACAATTACGTTTCCGTATAAAAATCAACATCACACACGTGGTTCACACATATTTAACTAGAACTTTTCAAAGTATTTATAACAAGCTACCAAAGCGAGTCATTAGCATCCTACTTTGGTATCAATACCATATGCGCACACGCATTGAATGTTATTGTTCGTCTACCTGCTTTACCTAACTCAGCTAAATCATACTTCCTTCTTTTCGAGAAATCAATAATCTATGTGACGAAGCTAATTTGTCATATCAAGGGTGACCTACTGATGTGTTTTCGAAAATTTGTTTTCCTTGTATAATGAAATCATTGAAGTTACCACTACGCGTTCGATTGTCAACTGTGTATAAATGTTTGGTGAAATAAATCCGTTAGTTATTAACTAATCTTAGTAGTTTTATTGTTAATATTTAGTTTATATTTATTTCCAATGCACAAATATACACTATTTACAATATTCTTAAGGTAAAAAGTAATAACAATAATTAAAAATTCGTAAATAGAAAATTCAAACAAAATTCAAAAGTTTGGTCCCAGTGGCAGTGTTGCTTTGATGCTGGCAGCATTTCCTCGCTGTATACATATTCGTTGAGCGCTGAAAGCACCAAGTCTGGGGTGACCGGTACTATCTACCAGGCGCCAACCTAAATTTTTTTTTTTTTTGTAATACTTGTGATGCAGAAAAATGTTTTATTAAATCATATTTGACGCATTTTTTATATACGATTTAATAAAAAAAAATCAATTGTGTACTACACGGATCCTATTCGAATGGTACGACCGCACTACTCTACTAATACAAAAGATTTTATTGTTCGTGTTATATTTGATTTTATTCTATAGTGTTGGTATAGCACATTCATTTGCATTTTGAATGAGCAATGCATGATGTATTACAAATATTTATTTTACTCATTATACTGTTTTTACCAGTGAAAATTGATACAATACACACAAAACTGTACATATTTCTCATTATCTTTTATTGTTCATGCCGTTAATCACACAAAACTTAGTTTTATTAAGGACAAATTATACACCTTTACGTACATATTCGTTAGTATTTGTTGTTTAACTGTGTTTAAGTAATTAGCGTACTATAAAGCACACATATCCATAATCGTTTTTACAACAGTCCCTCTTTGTCTGTTGTATGTGCTTTAAGAAAGAGCCCAAAGAGACGAGGGCGACCTTATGCGTCGCCACTCATGCGATTGTTGCCGAATTTTCGGCTAAACATAACTTGCCAAATACCACAAAAGCCGCCCTTAAAAGCAGAACAACAAAACGATCCACTAAAATTCCTTAAAATTTTTACTTACAGTTTAACGTTTCAATATTACACTGAAATAAATTGGCTATTATTGTATTATTCACGTTAATTACATATAAATAATTAATCTTAATATATATAAATTACGCGTCACGTTGTTTGTCCGCTATGGAGTCCTAAACTACTTAACCGATTTCAATCAAATTTTCACACCGTGTGCAGTTTGATCTATCCTCAAAGATAGGATAGCTTACATATATATATAAACGGCTGGACCGATTCGAATGATGTTTTTTGTATGCGTTTGGGTGGAGCCCTGGCTGGTTTAGATTCAGCCCTCATCGGTACTATTATACTTTGTTTAATATCCTAATCGCTTGAAATATCATGCAGGACAACGTCTGTGGGGTCCGCTACTAATATATATATAATATAATTAAGTATTATAATGAATATATATTATACAATTTAGTAAGTTTAGTATTGTTTTTCCTAAGGAAAATGAATAACTTAAAACATAAACTCGACATATAATATAAGAGTAGTATTTATTTCCAACACACAAAAGTATTTACAATTTTCTTAACCTATATAGTAATAATAATAATATATAAATATAAAATAGTAATAGTGCTGAAATAATACATTAAATTTTAGTATAAGAACATGTATTTTAGCTGTAAACCTATAAAACAAAATTGATTTTGTCAAACAGATTTAGAAATATGAAATGAAACTTCAATAGAAATAAATGCAATTTATACAATATTTACGCTGATTTAATGGGGTATTATTAAAATTTTATTGCAACATAAATTACATTTTTAGATCGCTGACCACACTTAAAAGACATTTTTTATTTATAGGGTCTCGCCAGAGCGGAGCTGCGTATGCAATAAAATATTACACTTATTGATAAATTGTATAAAATGTATTTGTTATATTGGAAGAAAGAAATATTACGATACAAACTATTTTACCCACGAACAACGTATGATTACATTATTATATGTACTATAATGGAAAGTCGCTAACAGGTTTGCATACAGCACTGAATTTCAGTGAGATCTCTAGCTGTCTCTATTGTGAGGTGTTCTGTGACTCTCAATCCTGATGCTGACTTCAATAAGTACGAATAAGTATCGCAATACAGTGAGGATATGCTGCCAGCGTTAAAGGACATAGGGACAGAACTTTTTAAATTTGTTTTAATTTATTTTTATTCTTATTATTACTATGTAGATTAAGAAAATTGTAAATACAGTATATTTGATTGTTATGTTTAGCTTTTAATAAAGATATATCCCCCTTCAATATTGAGTTTTGAGTGTTCTTTGGTACAAGTAGCGGCACGAAACTCTAGCGCTGACCGTTATAGGTATATAGGTACCTGAGGGGGGCTAGCGGAATGAAGAGCGTCGATTGGCTCTCCAGTCGCATTCCGTCCCCCGCGCGACAGTCCACATGCGCAGCAATCCCCTCCACGTATCGGCCAGCGCTAGACTTACGTGCCGCTGCATATTGGGGCCTAAGGTTGCCACATCAGCGCTATAACTATATCGAATTTCCATACAAAAACATTTGGATCGATGTTGCTGGACACCGGGCACATACAAACAGAATATTGTATAACGTCAAACAACATATATTCTACTAGCCGACCGGCCAAGCGTTGCTGTGGCTAAGGTTTTTGTTATATTACATAGTAGTAAACTATTCAAGGGAAACGGTAGGAGAACTTATGTGAAAGGTAGATAGCTTATGTGAAACGTTGGTACTTTTAACATAGCGCCATCTGTTAGAATTGTATCAAATAATAAACTAATATTTACAATAAAATAATAATGCGGGTATAAATTGAGATGTAAGCTATCCTATCTTTTAAGTTCGATCAAACTGCACACGGTGTGCAATTTTGATTGATATCGGTTCCGTAGTTTAGGAGTTCATAGCGGACGAACAACGTGACACGTAATTTATATATATTAAGATATATAAAACGTTATAGGTCTGGATTATTTTGTACTAGTCTTGTCTATGAAAATGGCATTATGAACGCACGTCAATAGCTATTAGTGAAGGTTATTGTTTGTAGTTTTTACTATAAAATTTCTTATCGAAATCCACTGCCATTACTAAGGCTGACGCCGTCTATTCCTTTACTTCGAATTATAATGGTAAATAAAATAGAAAACGACGTATAGTAGTTACAAACCATGAGCGTCCGTCCTGACTTAAGTTACAAAGTTACCTGATTGCCCATTTGCTATATTGACCATCATATCAAGTCTGATGTAACTTTCCTTAAAATGTTCAATGTTCATGTATTATAAACACTTTTTATAAGCAACTAATTAGTTTTTTAAAGTTCATGATAAAACAATTCTCCTATAAGAAATTATTAGAACCATACCAGCCTTATAGTCGCACAGTTATCTGCCCTTTTAAAAAAACAATCTCATTATCACTATTTACTATGAAAACAAATGAGTTATACTTTTACTTGTCACAATAAATTGATGATACTTAACATTATATCGAACTATTGAGGTGTGACTTAGTCATCAGTTGAATAACGGTAACAAATTTGGGTCAAGTACTCAGAAAGCAGTGAACTTGCATCGTTTGGTGGTTTGGTTTTGCCTTACTCACGCGTCACTCGCTAGACGTTGAACTTGCGGATTTTTAAGAATACGCTCACAAAATCAGCGAGTAGCGGACAGAACTTTTAAACACGATCATCATATGACCCATGTGTGAAAATGAAATATTTCAATTGCCCAAATTAATTATCAATTAAAATGTGATAGATTTTTTTTAATCAATTCTACACTCTACACAAAGACACCATTTAAAATAACGAGCTTAACTTAAGACTAATAAGTTATTCAAATCTAACCTAAAAACCATATTTAAAATAAGAACTTTCTTATTTTAAAAATCCTTTGACAGACACTTGTCTAGTAACACTACTTACAGTCCCTATTAAGGGGAAAATACTCTGTTCTTGTGTACTATTTTTTTTTGTTTAGCACTTAAGACTAATGTGCACATACTAATTCAATAGTTCGAATGGTTTTATCCATTTCAATCTTAATCTAATCTACATACATTATAATATGTTAATTAACTTAGGCATTCTATAATTAAAGAATATGATAAAAAATCGTGACTCCAATATAATATCTGTACGCTTCCACGTATATTATTTTATTATATATACATGATCGTTAGTAAATTGTTTAGTGACCTTTTTTAAATATGCATTTTAATATCCTTTTATTTCTGATACTAGGTACCTTTAAATAAGTTTATTATTCTATTAGTGATTACTCATTTCTGATCGCGTTCCTATGTAGCATATCCTCTACCTAATACCAAAATCGAGAGTCAATGAAAGCGGGGCGAATATGTTACTGACGGTATAATACGTCAATCAAACAATGAAGTTACCACAGATAACTGCGCGCGCGCATACCGCTTGTCATAAAATTTATAAGGAACCAGGAAAACCATTGGATGAGTACAGTCTGCTAATATTTGCAATTGCGGCTAGCTCCTATATCTTTAGACTTTGGTAAACATACATAATAACGTTGGTAACATGTACTGGAGCTGCTGTCCGCATAGTTTAATCTTGCCACTTGAACCCAAGTTAAACAAACACTAAGAATGTATACTTAAGGAGCCTTTGATTTTATAATCTGTTGAGTTTTTCTCTAATCTGTTGAGTAGTGGGTCAAAGAAACAAGAATATTTTTTTGGGCTTCCAATAAAATATTTTCCTATAAGAAATTCCATTAGGTGAGGATAATGTTATCAACATGTGCATTACAAAGAATTGACAAATTATTATTGTAAACAATTGCAGTCTTATTATATGTGGACCGGAAATATAGAATTCATGAAATTAACCTTTTCTCGGTTAATTTTATGAATTTTCCGTCAAAACTTAGAATGCTCGCCCTACACGTAGGTCGTAGATTCGAATCCAGTGCACCTATGGACTTTCTGTTTTCGTGTCTATACCTAACACTCGCTCGTACCGTGAAGGAAACATCGTGAGGAAACAGACATGCCTTAGACCCAATAAAGTCGAGTTGACTATGATAAAAAACAAATAAACACGAAACAAATACAGAAATGTAGGGCTTTAAAATGTTGTAGCACCACTAATTTTTAAATATATGCTTTTATAGATAATATATAAATTTCATATACCTATATGTCACGACGAGATACGCGTTTTCGGCCAGTCCTGCAACCTGATTCAAATTATCGGCATCAATCATGGTCGTTTTTTTTATAGGAAAGGGGGCAAACGAGGCTACGCATAGCCCATGGACACCCAATTTGGTGGATGCGTTGCCGGCCTTTGGGGGAAGAGTATTTGAAAACTATATATAAATTGGTTTACAAACATATACATACCTATAATCTTATATATTAGGACACGTGCTCGGAAACCTTTTTTTATAAATATAACAGGGGGCAAACGGGCAGGAGGCTCAGCTGATGACAGATTGACACATTTCCAGAGGGCTCGCAAGTGGGTTGCCGCCCCTTTAAAAACTAGAACGCTCTTTTCATGAAGGACTCTAAGAACTGGTTTGCAAATACTTTAGTGCACAGCTGGTTCCACATAGTGGTGGTGCGCGGCAAAAACTGCCTTAAAAACGTTAAGTAGTGGAACGGCGGACGTCGAGGTGATACACCTTCGATATTCTGCCTTAATACTAATAATAATTCATCATTCTCAAATATCTTCAACTGATACATACAACTCAAACTGTTAACTCATTTTTTAAGTCGGTAAAAAGTATTTTATGCACCTTCATTATTGCCATTCGTCATTGTATAAACACTATAATTTGGTCAAATTATTGTCTATCTGGGTATTCTCAGAACATTCACATTGATTCGGACAGAAAGATTAATGTTCGTACAATTTAGCTTTAGATTTAATTAAATTTATTCGATGAATAGTATCAAATGTGAAACGGTCAAAGACATAGGAAAAATTGTGGCTGACATAAAGGTCAGAGGAATTTTAGCCTAGCGGTGAAGCGTGAATCTTAAAATGAAATAGTGAGTTCGAATACCGGCTGTTGCAATAAATTTTTCTTTTTATGTCCCCAACTTGACAACATATCGTTTATACAGATGCGTTTAGGTATGCATTAGAAAGTTGCAATTTTATGGTTTGTTTCATAATTTGACTTAAAGCCCCTGAATGATGCTTCGTTGCTAGGTCTGTTTTGGCCTGACACGTTTAATATTGCTTTTCAGGTCGCCATAGACGGACCGCGTGTGGCAGTCGAGCGGTCGCGTTGTAGTCGTACACGACCGCTTAATGCAGTCGACTACGACTGCTTGGAGTTGTGTTCGACCGCAAAATAATACTGATGCGAGTTCATTTACAAGATGGATTTCGATGAAGAAACACTGCTTCTTGCACTACTATTACGCAAATGTCGGCGTAGAAGACACTGTAGTATGTGGGTGCGTCCAATACTACAATCAAGAGAACAGCATGGAATATTTGCTGAGAGAAGACACTAAAAAAGAGAGATCCTCTCGGGCCAGAATAGTGTCATAATTTGGCAGTTTTTGCCTCAACACTTTATGGAACCAGCTACCCGCTGAACTTCCTTACCAATTCAACTTAGGGTTCTTCAAAAAAAGAGCATACCAAATATTATAATTCAGGCAACACACTCGCTAGCTCTCTGGCATTGAGTGTCCATGGGCAGCGGTATCACTTAACATCAAGTGTACTTTTTGCCCGTTTGCCCCTAGTTCTATAAAAATATGTAAAAGATGAATAAGAAATAAGCTACTACTAATACTATTTAATTGCAATAGTAGTAGCTTAATAAATTGACAATTATTAATTATCAATTATCCACTAACCCGTAAACCACTAATTCATAAAATCTTATAACACCGTTATTACTAAGCACCTGTCTCTTGTTATCACGGAGGTAAGCCATTGTGATAGAAAGAGACGAAAGAGTACTTTTAGTTAACTTGCCAAAACTGACATCGTAATCCATAAATATTGGACACAGCGTGTATGTTTAGTATATGCAATTTGTAACAATTACTTTAGTACTGACAGATCGACGACCCGCTGACATCCTGCAATAGATAACGAAATTAACATTACGCATTGTTTCTACGGAGTAAAACAATTGTTAACAACATTTATATGATTACATATCTTTGCCCCTTTTTTACCTAAATCTATGGCAATTCTGAGAGACAAAGCCATTATATTATGCCGTCTTTATGGTTTATGCCCCATTCACGCGATATTATTTTAAAAATATTATTTTTCTCTAATTTAGACGCTTCAAACAATGCCTGGATTCGAAAGTAAGCTAAACTATTTCGTATTAGAAAAAAAAGAACTTGTCTCTAAGCTACTAATTTTCAAAAATAATTTTGTTTGTTCATTACCTGGCTTTGTGAATACGCGAATTTAAAACATTAAATCGCAACAACAAAAATTACTATTTAATAAAAAAATCTAAAGCTGTTGTTTTGATAACGTATATTGGCATATTAAAAAGTCAATTCTACCATATTGAAACGGATTTGATTTTAACAATGTTACTGAATACTCACTTAAGCACGTGTCATTACGTAATGACAGTTTAAAGATGAAAATAAATAATTGCAATTTATTAAGAGCAGTGTATGCCTAGTAGCTTCAGCGAGTGACTCTCATGCCTTAGGTTGTATCAATTCCCTGGCACCAATGGACTTTCTGTCTATGTGCGCATTCAACACTCGCTGGTACAGCCAAGGAAAACATCGTGTGATAACCGGCATGCCTTATGCCGCATTTACGCAGGGCAGGGAAGTGGGCAGGACGAGTGTGTAAACGCGATACTTTAATATATTACTTTAACATATATTCCCCACTTCCCTGCTCACTACGGCTGAATGTAAAACTGGTATTAGACCCAAAGTCGACGTTGTATCTGTCACAGAAGGCTAATCTCCTACTTGACTATGTAAAAAAACAAATAATCACGAATCAGATACAGAAATCTTAGGTCAGACCTAAAAAGGTTAGCACCATTTGATTTTTTGGAGAATGTTTTTACCATGACTGTTTTTAACCGTTGAAAAAACAGCAGAGGTGTACAATCTGCCATCCATGAAGTGATTTTGATGTTTAAAGTCTCAAACTCAATTCGTCAAACAAATATATAACATCACTTTATCACTAATATCACTTCTTGTTTGCTTATAAACTAACAAACAATAATAGAAAAAAATATTTTATACATTTGGCTTTTGATATACGAGAGACATAGTTCGCGCTAAGTAACCTTTTTTACAGCCTTTTAGACATGGTTATATATTATTATTGATAAAGAAATTTACTTTAGTTAAAGAGTCTTAATAATGCTAAAATATATTTGTATGCTTAGATTTTAAATGTTACTCCTTATCAAATCTTATTTGTAACAAAAAAATCAAATTTGTAACAAAAACCCAGGCAGGCTGTCAATCAATTCAGATTTTTAATTTTAAATCAGTGAAGCAAAGTCTGATTTGATAGGTCACAAAGATTTAGGACGACGACCATTAGTCCTGCGCATGAGTCACTAAAATATTTTCAATTCTCACAGGTATAAAGCGTCAATCAAGGTGTGAGGAGAAGATTGACGGCAAATAAAATGACTAGAGACAAGTTCAAAACGTAATTAAATACGTAGTATCCGCCCGCATTGACCTTGATTATTTTCGAATATGCAGAAAACATAATGTCGTCAATTAAGGGTTACCTTAAGGCCGGCCACGCACTCGCGAGCTTTCTGGCTTTTCTGAGTGTTCACTTAACAGCCGTGTACCTAACCTATCTAAAGTAATAAAGATTTAAATAGGAAATTGAAATTCAAAGCATCACCTTGATGGAAGTCTTCCATGGTCCGCTTCAAAAGACACTTTCTTTTGCGAACTAGCGAACTGTGGGATAGACTTCCAGTGGGGTCTTCTCTAGGAGATACGATTTCCAATTGTTTAAAAGTATACTCCTCCCTCAAAGGCCGGCAACGCAACGTCCATAGACTGCGATGACTGCCCTTCTTGGGCGTCCCTTAGGCTCGTTTGCCCGCCCATACTATAAAAAGGAAGATTCATTATATATATCTGATTAGAAGTTAAATAATCGTTCACTGTATAATTCAGTGTATATTTTAGTTGTTAACCAATTGGGCGATGCAACGTTCTGTTATATTTTTTAAACATTAATCTGATTCTTTAATAATCACTGAGTAAAGCTGTCCATTTCCTAACTAACGTACAGACATCATGCAAAATCTGGCCAAGTAACGCGCCAAGACATATATGGCGCAGGCACAGTTCGTTCTAATAAGGTTTATTATTGTTAAAAATCCCGTAACGTCGTCAAGAAGATTTCAAATCTAGAACGTCTGCTACTCTATTTGATACTGCAGGGACGCTTTATGTAAGACCTGATAGATGAGGTCAAGGCCGAAGATGTTTTTAATTAGTGCGAATCTTCACGGAACTATTAATTACTGAGCAGTTTGCTTTTACGTAGTGAAACAGGTTCAGCCCCATGCATAGACATCTAGAAGACAAATTCTCTATGAATAAGTCGATTCCTGTAACATGTGCGCTACGATAAAACAAAACACAAAAATTGCTAGGAGCTGCAAGACTTAATTCTCAGCAGTAATGTTCTGTGATAGCAGATGGGTCAAGAAGACCCTTACTTGGAATGGTCCAGTGGGAAGAAAAAAAAGAGGACACCAGAAACTTGGGAAGATGGAATAAAAGGGTAGAGGGGAGAGAATTGGAAAATTGTCGCGAGAAATAGAGACAAGTGGAAAATTTTTGAAGGAGGCCTCCATCGGAGGTCGAGTACTAGTGTAAAACATAATGACATGGACTTATTGTAGTGTAGTACTCGAATAAAGGCTATTTTTATTTTTTATTCCCTAACATTCATGTGAAGGTATTATAATAATAATAAAGCCACTTTAATTCCATAATGTTAAAAATTACATATCAATTGTATGTTAGTTTTGTTATTTCCGTTTCTTTATGTTCTGCAGTATGTACCCCTTTTGGGTAAGGGGTACATACTGCCCTCCCTCCCTTGCTCTACCCTCTTCCTGAACTTTCCATTGGGATCTGTTCTTAACTTCCTCCATGCATTTCTCCCCAGAATCCTTTAACTATGTCGTCAGTCCATCGCTTTTGTGGTCTTCCCACGTTTCTTTTTCTGTAGGTTATGGGATAGCGATCCCTTGGGTCGTGGGTAATTAGATTACAGTTATTCCGTGGTACATTTAAAACATTTTTTAAAGAAAAAGTAATCTTAGTGTTTATAATATATTCAAACAAAAGTCGTGTTAAGACGTCTATGCGTGAATGTGTGCGTATAATCCACTCTGTATTTAAGATTGTGGCTGAGAGTTGTTATAAGTGTGCTGTGTTTGTGTTAGTCGGAACCTCAGAGTCCAAAATTTATGTGTGTGTAAAGGCATCTGCAGAATAGTTAGAATCTGCAGAATTAGTATTGATAACATCGCTTATTATATTATTCGTATCGTGACCTTAAAACAAATTCAACACGCCCCTGCTTTAAATGCTTACTACCGTGCAAAGGTGACAAGCAAATTACTTAGGGTTAGCAAGTTATAGTAAATGAGATTATATACCAAACTAATTTAACGAATTGGGAAGCATTGGGAAGGCAACGACAACCTTTCTTGACCAGATTGACTTGACCATATATAATTGTTCGTTGATTAACTGCTTCCAGCGTCGCACGCTATACAGTTAAGTAAATTTTTTTGATATCGTTGGCAGCCCTGATGCAAGCTCCCTCACGTACCTGCAACAATAGGGCACACACGACTCACGATATACAACGTGACTCAGCGATGCAGATGTAGACAATTGCATCGCCCACCCGTCCATTCAATGCGCTGCGTGTTTTATTTGTTAGAGAAATTAGCCTAACAACACTCATGGCCAGGCACTAATTTTGATTTCGGGCCCCAGATTTAAGAGGCCCAAAAACTATTCAAGCGAACACTATAACAGATTTATTTCATAGATTTTGTTTATCATCCTTCTGTTACTTTTATCCTGAGATATTGTCGAGAATCTTATATTTTCCGGGTTATATCCACCTAAGCAAGTTTCTGGCGACTGGTCTAGAAACGTGTTATCTCGATCACAAAATAGCTTTCAACAAAATCTAAGAAAGAAATTACAATTCTCTGAAAAATGAAATAAGTCTCACAAATATTTCGTTTGTCACATGACAAACGGGCCCCTTGTTTCGGGGCCCTAAGGCGGGGCCACAGAAACAAAGTTGGATTCACTCACGAGGAACATTTAACTTTAGATATTGTTGAAAGGTACGATTTATTAGCTTCTAAAAGTTTTTAACCTAATCGTATTGACTTGAAATAAAAGTCATAAAAGTAATTTTAAAACTTTCTGTATCGCGAGCGTGAGTGATCAATGATCATATATCACAATTTATTTCTGAAAAGTGTACGTTAATATTGAAACAAGTTTAATGCGGAAAATATATTTTTATTACGCCTTAGCAAAGACTATTACTATTACATATACTATATTAGTCATTGGTCATAGGTAATAAATGTCAAATGAAATGTAGGAAAACTTAAGTATGGAAAATCAAAAATTGGCTAGTTTATAAAATATCGCTCGTATTAAGCCTGGCTGTAATGTAAAGTTTACAAAAATTAACGATTAACGATTTGTTTTTCTAAAATTCCATACAAAACCGGAATATCATGCTCCACAGTTGGTCCGTAAAAGCCTTTATTTTCGGGGTTGGAACTAAAAATAATTTTCACTTATGATATATACCCGGATAACAGCAAAAAATATTTTCTCAAACACTTTTAAAATCGAATCAACCCAAAACTATACGAACAATCGAAATGTCAAGACAAACTATAGGAACAATCGAATAGTTAACACTAAAAAATACAAATATGAACGACGACATTAATGTATCTTCTATACCGGAATCATAGTTCTACTCGAATCTGAATCTAGCTTAATTTATGATAAAATACTTGAAACATTTGTACTTAATATACTGCAATAAGTATATTTAACGAAATAACTATGACTATCAGCGCTCTAATGACAGTTTAATATCGTAACTAGTTAACGTTGTCGTAATTTAAACACAAGGAATAGGCGAGATTAAAGCAGAGTTAAACTATCTGCTTTCTTTTCTTTACCCAGTTCGTGGGTACCTGTATCGATTCTGTTCCATTTTTGCTTCTTTTCTCATCATATGACCCTCATACGACCTTAATCCTTTTCATTTGTCCCTCTAAAGCTACAAATTAAATAAATAATTAGCAACTGTATTATTATACTACACCTATCCTTAATTGTGTTTATTGTGTCTGCGGTACGGCTTAAATGAATCTCAGCTTTATTATTATATTCAAATTTTATGACAAATACTTAGTGCACATTTAGGTTACCTCTTCATCCAGATAGTTTTTGAGGCCAACAACAAAAAACTTCGAGGAAGTCACTCATCCTCACTCAGTCACTTCCCAGTAGCAAATTATTGTAACTTTATTGCATTCAATTGGTTTTATTAATATGCTATAAATCGAATTATTGCTTATAAAAACGGAATCACTTCCTTATTTCGGGATTCCTTTTATGAAATATATAAAGCCGGCTCCAGACTATCGCTAGGCGCCTCGTCGGGGCCCTCGTCACGAATATCAGCGAGTCGAGGCCGCACCAGTGAAAGCCATCCACACTCTCGGTTTATACAGTTCCTAGGTGCATCTACGACAAGATCGACGTGATTGGAATGACTTCGTTCGTTAATTTATATGCCAATATTATTATGCCTTAAGTTTGTATCACGAATATAAATAAAAAATATATCATGCCGCGGTATAAATATAATTCAATTTAAGCTTTTTCTTACTTAGGTGTCCTCTATAAGCCGGAATTAATGATGGTTTTCAGTTTTTAAATTCTTTATTAAATTATGATTTTTATTCATTGACAAAATTCTATACAATTTTTACTCCACTCCATCATAATAAAATCCTTACTGTAATAACGACACGTTTTTTATTACACATATATATAAAAACATACGACAGTAGTTAACAACAGAGTGAGCAAGCACGAGAATGTGGTTGATGCTCTCGCATCCTTTGACTCGCGCCCCAAAAAGTAGCAAAAGCGGAGAGGCGGCGGTGAGACGAGGCAACGCGAGCGCGAGAGTTTGCTCGTGCCCCTCGTGTCGGCTCGTGGAGAGTATGGATGGGCAATAACATTGAAATTCTTAAATAAAAAGGATTTTTATCAAACGATATATATTATTCTTAAACTGAAATCGACCTCCAAATAATTTTAATAAATTTTCGAATAGCCCCTTAACAATCAAATTATCACTCTTAGGGGCGTAGGCCCCGTTGGGAAACACTGCTTTGGACCATACTTTGATACTATTGTAAGCAAGCATATCACCAATAACTTGCAGACAGATAATGTTAATATACGCCATATTAAACTATTTTAAAAATAAAATCATTCAAATACCTAAAACTTTACGTACGTTAAATTGACCTAAGTATACTTGTAACTCAGACATTGCTAATAAGTGTTTTACACAGTACTAAAGTTTTATTCCCTCCTACGAGCAGATTGAACCCAATAAAGAGACATAACAATGCAACACGTGCTATTCCAAACCAGTGTATATGATTATTTGCACCTCTAAATTAATTATGAAAGCTGTAACTCCATCTCGTTCATTACTTTGCTCGTAAACCCGTTCATTCGCTCGTAAAGACCGGGTGAATGATTCGAAATGTTCACATTGTCATCGTACTGAGAAATGAACATAATGTGATCGAATTAACATTATGACGGACCTATATGGAAAAGTACGACGTTGTACAGTACCGTTTGATTTAGTTCTAAATTCAAAATATTTCAAATAACGTTCTCATCTTTAATATAAAATCGATTCTATAAGTAATGGAAAAATAAATGTTTTTCTAACGTTAAAAAAATTAAAACTTAAAAAGCAAGCAACGTCTCAATATTTAGTTTAGATATTGTAACATTATTTAATTTATTTCCCATTTATTAGACATTCTAGAAACTGCAGTTTCTCCAGTTGTACTAAAACTGAGGCAGTTTTTGCCGCCCACCACCACTATGTGGAACCAGCTGCCCACTCAAGTAGTTCGACTCGACTTGGGTCCTTTTTTAGTTATATAAAAAAAAGACACTATATTATTTGTAATCTTAGATTGTATGTATGTATGTATTTACAAGTAAAACAAATGAATACCGTTTTTTAATCAAATCGTTCCTAATCCGACTCTTGACTTTGCTATAATTTCAATTAAAACGAAGAAATGATTTTTAAACATATTTTTTTACTGTGTTTACAAAATAAAATAAACTCTGTAGTATCAGATTTTTTTGTTCCACTGTCCAACCTTTTTAGGGTTGACTTTTTACTTGAACGAAACTTTTCGGGAAAATTCGTAATGGGTGCAGTGTGACTCATTGGAAATCCCCTTTACCATAGAATTTCGTATAACAACCACAAAATCTACGCCACCTTAAGATGATTCAAAACGGAAATCCGTGTGCTACATATTGTATTAGTAATCTGGGTAATGTTCTTATAAATATAATAATTGACTTTTTAACTTAAAACTTGGTCATCAATATAATCGGTGCGATTTACCGTTGATCAACGACAACTTAGTTTTAAATAAAAAAAAGAAAATGAAACTACATCAATTTCTTATTCACGTTGACTTGCTATTATTATAGAGCAGTGTTGGCCTAGTGGCTTCAGTGTGCGAATCTCATCCCTGAGGTCGAAAGTTCGATCCCGGCTGTGCACCAATGGACTTTCGTTCTATGTGCGCATTTAGCATTTGCTCGAACGGTGAAGGAAAACATCGTGACGAAACTGACATGTCTTAGACCCAAAAAGTCGACGGCTTGTGTACTGGCACTGGAGGCTGATCACCTACTTGCCTGTTAGATTTAAACAAATGATCATAAAACAGATTCAGAAATCTGAGGCCAAGACCTAAAGAGGTTGTAGCGGCACTGATTTATTTATTTATTTTAGGTTGCTATTGGGCTTGCCGAGGTTCGGTAGTGCGTTGCGTTGGGTATGTTTGCTGACTAGAAGTGACGGTTTTAATGCCATCATTCGGAAATGGGTGGTCCTTGATGCATGATATAGCATAGCACCAATGGTTTCCTGAATGTGTTTTATATATCCTAAAACGTCATTTTGTTTACAAACCAATACTAACATAGCCACTAAAACCGAATTGTTACTAACTCTAACTAAAACTACATAATAAATAAATATTATTCGTACTGAGTTGTCTTGTATTATTCAAGAGAATTTATGTACGCTGTATCAAGATTATATTAAAGTAAAGCCTTTTCTGTAGAACTTACTCGCTGCTAATCTAAATCATTTGACATCATCATCCAGATCGATTCACTGACGGAGGAGCTATAACAGCGTTGCGGTGATGTCGTGAAACATCGCGAAAACCTGTATATAATACAAATTAAATAGCTCCTGAAGATATATAATAGCAAATTCTTAACTTTTCTACCAAATCCAATTATGATTCCACCAGACTATTGTAAACATCTTCTTTTTTCTGATTATGCATACAATAAATAAAATAAAATAAATACTATCTCGCATTTCCTAAGGATACTCATTTCAAATAACTTTGATAATAATTTTCAACAATGCAATGTTTAATTTTAGTTTATTTCTCTTCGCTTGTTATTCCTAATATCCCGCCTTAGCTTATTAACATTGCGCAGGTCGAAGCAAATTAAAATTTATTTAGGTTTTAGTCCGAAGGTACCTTACCTAAGCTTCAAAAACCATTATAATGAAATAACAACACGCCCTTTGCCCTCTGAACACGGACCTAGAAACAACAAATATTTGACTTGAAAAATAGTTAGGTTCAAAGATACTTTATTTCTCAAAGAATTACATTAACTTAGCGAGAAAATTTAGAGTAAGTTAGTTAAGTACATCGTGTTATAGTTATAAAATACACTATATAAAATAAAAATATTAGTTTCTAACAATATGTACCACATTTTTTACAAAAGTGCCGGTAATTCGCATCTATGTTACAACAGGCATTATGTGACAATGAATAGTAACAATTTCTGAGATGCTCGTTAGAATAGCCTTTTTGATGTTTTGTAAATACATTATTTATTCCATTAATTCATGTTAAACTTTTACGATTGTTACAGACACAGATATAGAATATGGTTGTTTTTATTTTTGTTATTTTATAGGTAGGTTGTTAATTATATGTACTTTTAAAAGTTTTTTAGATTTGTAAAAAGGTTTTATTTCTTTTAATCTGGGTGGCAATGTATTAAATATTTGTGCGCCTTGATACATAATATTAAGTTTTCCGTAATTAGTCCTTGGTTGTATTAAACATAATGTATCAATATTTCTTAATGAATATTTTGTATCTGATTTTTGTGTAAAGGATAGATTTGTATGAATTAATTTGTTATTAATTTTGTATATTAAAATTGAGGTATTGTAAAGGTGTGTATGTCTGGTTTATACTCATAAATTTGGTATCACTGTATAGTTTTTCAGTTGGAGTCAAATAATCGTAATAGAATAATGTCTTCAATAATTTATTTTGCATAATTTGTATTTTATAACGATTTGTAGGCTCTGCAGTGCCCCATAATTCGATTAAGTAGTCTATATGTGGCTTATATTCTAGTTTTAAAATCACATGGTTTCCTAATTAAATAAAAATATTCTTGTATCATTCACTGGCGCCAATACTGTCTCATCAGTATTCTGACAACGTTGTGAGGAGGAAGTGGCACGGAATGACAGTTAGTTTAAACTTACTTGCATACGTACACATGTCAGGTAAGTTGTAGGTTCAGAGTTCACAGGCTCAGACTCACATAATAGGCGGATTTCGAGTTTACAAGGGTCTAGATTGTGCGTTTGAGCCCCGCCCAGCTGTGCATTTTATGCTTTTTTATGTTTAATGTAGTAATAAATAACACGCGGTGTTGGAAGAAATTATTGTATTATTTAAGACTTCATTGGTCAATTTACAACAACTAATTAAATTAACACTAAATCAGGAAAAAATATCAGTGGCGGTACAACCTCTTTAGGATGGGCCTCAGATTTCTGAATCTGTTTCATGATCATTTTTTTACCTAATATTCAAGTAGGTGATCAGCCTCCTGTGCTTGACACACGCCGTCGACTTTTTTTTGGGTCGAAGACATGTCGGTTTCCTCACGATGTTTTCCTTCAACGTTCGAGCGAATGTTAAATGAGCACATAGAAAACAAGTCCATTGGTGCACAGCCGGGGATCGAACCTACGACCTCAGGGATGAGAGTCGCACGCTGAAGCCACAAGGACAACACTGCTCTCTTCTAAAGTGAATCAGGAAACTTACATTATTAGAAGGCCAACATCCTTATTGAGCCAAGCGATCTCTTCTAGGCGAACCAGGTATTTAATTATAATAACATTGTCTTTGGGATACGGCTACGCAAATGTCGTTATAAATTTAACGAATGTAAACGCGCTGTACTGTACAGCAGTCGTGATTCTATTAGAATATACACTATAAATTCATCAAAGCATTATTACCTCTATATAACATTTTATATAAATTATTTTAGCAGAGAAAACGTAAAATCATAGACAACGTGTGACGCACATACGCGGCGTCTAAGTTTAAACAAAGATTTATTTTTATTGAAGGTATTCTTAGCTACACTCGGTTTCACTTGGTGTCTTCTTTAGAGGGTTATAAGCAGGCCCGGCTAGCTCAGTCGGTAGAGCATGAGACTCTTAATCTCAGGGTCGTGGGTTCGAGCCCCACGTTGGGCGTACATTTTTTATTCAATTATCATTTTTATCAATCACTTGCTAAATCAAAACATGATAAACGATATCTTGGTTTGATTCCAAAAAAACTATAATTAAATAAAGCTCAGAAACGTGTCTGCTGAATCACAACCTTACATTTCAGCCAGTAAGAAGCTTAAACAGCCGAAAAGCTATTTTAAGATAAGCAAGTCGTAAGTGATTTATCGTCAACATTAGGGCTATCGCTTAACTGCCTGATATTTTAAAATGGGTATAGATAAAGATGTTTTATCAATTTCCTTTGTACATTAGCTAGTACATAAAATATATTACATTGTACTTAAGAGTATGAACACTATAAGTGATCTTTATGTCTTCAAAGTATGTAAAATAATAAAGAACATATACAGTCAAAGCCGTTTACGACGACATCGTTTAGAACAACATACCGGTTATATTGACCAAAATCAAGGTCCCGGCTGAATTCTATTGTATTAGGTACTTAATACAACGTCATCGGCTGTTACGACTATCGGTTTTTACGACCACCACGATTCAATTTTCAGACGCTTTTAAATGACAGAACAAAAGAAATGAATTTGTTAAGATATGAATTAATACATATATGTATACATGTTTCCTTTGTCCATTTAACATTACAGTTTAGTAAAATTCCAACTTTACTCAGCATTCTGTCATTTCAGGTATAAGCTGAAAGAAGAAAATCGGCAATTTCGAGCCGCTAAAAACAGTTGACGATTCAAGTGATTTGTAAACATTTGTTTTGATTTTGTAGTAATTGTCAATTGCGAGCGTCGGCTTTAAAAATATAGACATTTGCGTTCTGTCATTTCACAAATTGCAAATTGTAACTGACGGATGTTATTGCTGATTTTTGCAGTTACAAATGCGTGTGTCATATTGTGACTCACCGACAATGCCCATCCATTCTATGATAACAATTATGCAATAAATTATTGACCGCCATTTTCTCAATACATATTTATTGTATTGAGTATTGAGTAAAAATACTCTTATCTCCTGTTTTGCAAGGCACTTAAAGGCAGACTTAAAGGCTTTTACTCTGTAAAGAATTGATTTATTATACGCAGCTGATTCATGATTATAATGTTTTGAGTTCAAATAAGTTAATTTGCTTCAATTTAGTGAGTGAAAGTGGCATTATCGAGAATTGTAAGCAATTTAAATATTTCGATAAATATTTAATGGCAATTTAATTAATTTACATGAAATTCAGAGATTAGACTAGACTACGGGTCAAATTAATAAACAAGACTTAGCGCAAGCTATGTCAAAATCCAATACATTTTTGTCAGAGTCAGAGAGACTTAGTCTGGTTTCTGACCCTAAGTATTTCCAAAAACAATACGGATTTTGACAAAGTCATAACTCTCAATAATCTTTCTCTATATTAACATACGTGGCGCTTAAACTGGAAGACGTAGGTCCGGCAAAACAACAATAAACAGTCAAAACCGTTTACGACATCGTTTAGAACATGTTGTTCTAAACGAACCGGTCATATTGACCAAAATCAAAAGTCCCGGCTGAATTCTGTTGTATCAACTTCGTCGTTCGTTTTTTGAAGGCCTAACCGCAGTTGCATATTGCTTTTGTATTTTTTATTGAAATATTGTGAAAATATTATTTTTATTAATTTGCCTATTATGTTGATTTTAGTATATTATTTCATAACACTTACATAAGATAAACGTCTAACTTATATGTCAATTCGGAAAACAATCGTAATTTGGCGCCGTCTGTAATATTTTCAGCCCATATGGTCATCAGTTTTTTAACAATGCAATATAAATTTTAATAGCAAGTCACTTCGAATATCCTTCCGCATTTAATTGTATGTAGGACACACGTGGGCGTGGATAACCCACGGATTTGCTGAAACAATACTCAATTCTGACAACTTACTATATTACGTTATGTCTTAGTTAAATCAACCACAGTCCACACCTAAGTTTTACCGCTACATTTTGTGTTTTAGATTTTATACAGTAAAATTTATTTATTGGTGCCGAGGAGTGTAGTTCCACTAGTTTTTATAAGCATAAAAATGTTTCCTTCTATTTTATTCAAATATTATACAAATAAACATACAAACAATAATATGCCACCGTTATCATAGTCACATTAATCCGAAATTTCAAGTAACACTGTACGTTGAGAGTTGAGACATCGTTATTAAAACGCAAGTTTAGTTTATGAAAGTAATATAAAACATGTGTGAAATTATTGTTTTTATTTAAAAATAAATTGGATAAGAAATTAAGTTTATACAATTCTGTTAATTTCTTATACATTTTATTTAAAGAACTGAAATGTATGGACCAATACAAAATGTATAACAGAGCCATCTAGCTGTTGATATTATAACGATAGCTTTACTTTACTTTTGTTATTAATATCAAAATAGTTCTGTTATATTTAAACAGATGGCAGTTATTTGGTTTTAAGAGGGACTTTTCTTAAAGAAGTTTAATATAATCCCATCAGATGTCATTGTAATTTAAAACACATTATTTTATAGAAATAAAATATTTATTTATAATCTATTTAGTTAATTATTAAATTCTATACATTATACATTGAAATAAATAACTAACCTTAACATAAACTTCTTCGGAACCTTGCCTAAAGGGACTCCTTTTAATAATCTTAATATATATAAATTACATGTCACGTTGTTTGTCCGCTATGGACTCCTTAACTACCGAACCGATATCAATCAAATTTGCACACCGTAGTAGTTTGGTCCAACTTAAAAGATAGGATAGCTTACATCTCAATTTATACCCGCAATATTATTTTATTGCAAAATATTTGTTTATTATTTTATAGTCACAATTCTAACAGATGGCGCTGTCTTGAAAGTACCAACGTTTCACATTAGCTACAATTTAATGGCATAATCACCAAAAAATCATGGTGGATTGGTGTTCTGCCGTTTCTCTTGAGTTGAGTAGTTTACTACTCTGTAATATAACAAAAATCTTAGCCACAGCAACGCTTGGCCGAGTCTACTAGTATATTATAGAAATTAGATAATTTATCACTTTCTTTCACGTTATTACTTTAAATTATAAAGTTCTTAAGTTGGCGCCTGGTAGATAGTACCGGTGACCGCAGAGCTGGCACTTTCCTGGCTCAAAGAATAAGTCTCGCAATACAGCGAGGAAATGCTGCCAGCGTTAAAGGTACACTGCCACAGGGACCAAACTTTTTAATTTTATTTATTTTTAATTATTTTTATTATTACTTTATAGGTTAAGAAAATTGTAAATACTGTATTTGTGTAAATAAAAATAATATGTTCTATAAAAAAAAAAGTATATATTTATAATTAGTATTGTATATATACGTATAAGAATATTTTTCAATTGAAGCCCAAATTATAAAGACACGAAAAAACTTACTTTACTTTATTAAAAAATTTATTTATCACAAAATTAAACAAATTTATTTATTTTTATGAAAGAAACAAAAAGTCTTTGCATCGGCCGGGAATCGAACCCGGGCCGCCCGCGTGGCAGGCGAGCATTCTACCACTGAACCACCGATGCTTGTAGAATAAGGCGAATTATATGAACAGTATAAAGATGCTAATTGTAATATTTCATAAAATTTAAAGTAATATTAATTATATTACACTTGGATAAAAAAAATATAGTATATTTATCTTGTATCCTTGCTATATGTATAATAAATTTTATAAAAAGCCTACTTTATTATATCTATATATTATAATTATAAACCCAGGCAAGACAATCGATGAATTTATAGTATAGTTCATAATATTATATTCCAAGAGAACTTATCTCGTCGAATCGATAGTTCATTGACATATTATTGTGGTGACGATCGGTACGATACCTGTTACAATATATTTAAATTTTAAATCGCTGTGTTTGTGTTTTCGAATCAAATTTATTCTAATTTGTAGATATAAATCGGTTTTATTTTTGTTATTGTTTATTCCATAAAGGTCAATGTCAAATAGGTCAGGTACTTATTTTTGCAAAATTAGTTAAATCGATTTCACGAAATCTAACAGATACTACTGTATCAAAATTTATAAAAATTCATCCTTTCGAAAAATTTTATGGTCATCAGTTGAAATTATCTTTTTCTTTTCTTTTAAATTATACCAGGCACAAAAGCCTTAACTGTTCATAATTCATCAAACAATTTTAATTACTAAACACATAATAACATAGTACATACAATTTATAAGGATTGCAACGGGCTGCCTTATCGCTAAAGAGCGATCTCTTCCAGGCAACCCTAGTGAGGAATAGCACAAAAAAAGAAATATGATAAAAAGATCATATAAAAATAAATAATAGAATCACCTTATTAACGTTAATCTAAAATAATACAAAAAAATTTAATAAAATAAACTAAAAACTAAAAAGCTAATTTGTATAACTAATATAAGCTTAGTATTAAATATTTTATTTTTATTTATTTATTTACACTTTGTTGCTTTATGATATAAAAAATTTAACAAAATTACAAGTAAAGGAAAGGCAACTGGCGGCTAAAATATTATTAATATTACTAACATAAAACAAGAATAAAATACGGCTTCAATATTAACTTTTTCGTATTAGCACATTCATCGCAATCATTGTTAACAGTGATACGCAAAATCACACAATTCAATTAAACTTGATTTTATTTTATGACCGTGAAAGATTTATAAGCATCTTCGAACACAAATCTATCGGCTTCGGGCATTCAACTTTAGTTGACCTTTTCATGGACGCCTTTCGCATAAATATTCACTTTAAATATATAAGAAAACATCAGCATTTTTTCTTCTATTTGGAGTCTTAGATCACAGGGTTCATAGGTGTACTAAAAATAGTGGCGGAGAGATTATCGCCAGTTCTTCTCTTCCGTTCTATGCCCTTGCAGCAGCATTTAATATGTATAATTTCTTTTTTGACGTTCATAACTGTACATTGTGTTACCTATATGAATAAATGATTTTGACTTTTGACTAATATTTTAACCGCGATCCACAAAGACATGAGCGCTATGGATATTGAGAGAACTATATCAAAATTGCACACAAAAACGTCGGGGTGGGTAAATCGTTATCGCTTTCGGTAATATATTTATATCAATATGATATATTTTATTTTAGTTTTAGTTTTAGTTATTATTTTATTTTTTTGTTTTGTATAATGTGGTTGCTTGTTTAATTTTTTCCCTTGCTAGCTCGCTTATGTTCTATGTATGTGTGTGTAAAAATTTGTGATGTCATATTTTCTTGTATAATTTTATGCAAACACGTTGTTTTATAACATATGAATAAATACTATATAAAAAGGTGGTTGGAATATTTTGTCGACCTGTTTAGTAGCATTTAAGATATATGTACCTTATTCTATAGCTCTAGCGTCTTAAAAGGATATAATAATATAAAGGAAAATATTCGCACTGGTCACTTCACATACACATCGTAGCGTAATTAATTGGAAATTTGTCGAATCACGGCTCCACCAACAGCTCCAAAATTGTTTTCTACATAATTTCATCACTCGGCCATGGTGTACCATGCAATAACGTGGCGCATGCTCTTTAACCCCGCATAAATTAATGAAGACATCATGATTTGTGGAATGAATGAAAGAAGGATTTTTGGCTTTTACGTATAACCTTTTTTCTATCGGTCTTTACTACTGCATGGCTTTGGACCGCTTAAAAAAAGTTAAAGAACTGACAATATTACATACATGATGTAAATGAGATTTTTCCGGTAAGTTACAGTGGTTAGGTTAGGTTAAGGGCCTCATGGTGGAAGCTGACAATGACGGTCCTTGGAATGCCTTCAAGGCTTTTTGTGAGGCCGTCATGACTCAGAAAGAGAATGCGCAGCGTCAGCGTGAAAATAATTCTGATGCTCCGCCGGTAAGAAAACGACGACCAGGCATCCGTCAGGTTTTAGTGGGTAGGGTTGTAGATATTATGTCTGGGTCCCCATAATCCATGCTGGAGTAAAATTCAGCAGGGATATGCGTAAAAGCATTTCCTGACGTTAAACAAAAAAAAAGGTTAAGGGCCTCATAGCCTAACGGACTTATTAAGTGTCCGCTAGGTAAGAACTATCGGGTTCGATTCCCGGTCGGAGGGGTTTTTTCTATAAATTAAAAATCCTCTCTACATACAAGTCGTAAAGAATGATAGAATTTTTTTTTGGTGCTGTTTAAAGGTAGTGTGATTCGACAAATTTAGCCGTATTTTTTTTATTTATTACGGCATTTCGTTTTTTGTTAAGTATTCAGCCAAGTTTTGTGTCATGTTTTTTAAACAATTTCTATCATAATTCGATTTTTTTTAATATTTGTAGATATTCTTGAATTGTTCTTTTTTTCATTTGTGTTTTAGTTTCTTCGTGGTCGAAATAGTTAGTCAGCATAAGGACAAGGTGTTTTCGGTGGAAATACCATTTACATTAAATACAATAATATTTTAGTTTGTTATGAATTTCATATAACGTATCATATGTTCCGCTTACCAATTATTTTCATCTCTGATAGTTTTTTCTTCTAGCTTGGTTTGATGCTTTGGTAGTTCGATTTCCATACCTTTTTTTAACTACATGTACATTTTATTTTGGACGTGAGAAATTCCCATAGAAATTCAAATAAATCGTAGGTAGGACAAGTTATGTGCCTGGAAATATTGAGGGCATGGCCAAGGTCGTGTATGATGGAGGACGCACCCAGGTGCCCAGCCTAAATCTTTTTTTAGCGCTTCGTCCGCTAAATTTAAATAGTAAAAACCTCATACTGAAAAATTTACAATTACTCAACAAAGAAATGTCTGGATTCGAATGAAAAACACATTCCAGCTTTCTTTTTAATTAAGATTCATGCTGTATTTTCGACAACATATCACAGATTGCATATTTCTCTGTATATAATACGAGTATATTCACATCTCAAATGCTAATATAAATAACTAGTTAAGTGAAAACTACAGATGAACATTGAATTAAACATTTGCCTAACAAATGACAAGTCGTGTCAATTAATTTAAAAGTAAGATTGAATTAGAAATTTTAGTCATCCTACACACACTGCACGCTGGTATTCAGAATAGGCGTTATACATAGTTAAAAAGTTTATATTACTCTTGACCCGGAAATTAATCAATTACATTAAATTAAATGGTCTTAAAAGTAATTAATATAACATAGTTATTTATCCATGACCTTATTATAATTTCGCGTTCAAGTACTATTCAGTAACCTCCTTAATATAGGATAGATTGGCATAGACAATAAACTTTCTCTAGTATCATGGCTTCCTGATTTTCGATTTCTAAAGATACAAGAAGTAGATAGTTATGGGGATCACAAGGGCTTAAAGTAATATTTCGTAATCTATGAGAAATTCCTTCAATAATCCTGGTGCCTGTTGTACTAATGATACTCTTTACCAATCTAACCAGCCAGTCCGCTAAGAAACTTCGCGCGGTAATCGCGTGTGCGTTCGAAATTCAAATCAATGTCAAATTCCAAGCGCGCGTAGTGAAATATTAATAAAGATAAGCAAAATATTTTAAATAATGTTTGATTGATTAAAGCGAGTTGATTATTGAATATATTGATTCTCATAAATAAGAAGATTATTGTAATTAAATTTCGTTTGTTTTAAACAATATGTAAGTATGCAAAGTATTTAACATCTTCTGTTATACTGTTGGTATTAGAAACATTCCATAACGATAATTCCTATGTAGGTTAATAGCATTAGAGTATTTAGTATTTATATTTGCACTATCTCTCATCCGTGTCTGGTTTTACTTTTAAATTACTTCGCAAATTGTTTACATAGTTGAATAGCTATTAGTATTTTACATACATAGGTGCGAATATTCTTTAACATTATTTAAAATTGTCTATTTTGCGCAATGAATAGTGTCAGAAAATAAATAGACGCGCTTGTTTAAATAAATTTAATGCTGCTTTATTCTCTAAGTAATGTCCATTAAGGTTTTTAGCGCAAATAAATTTAGAATCTTATTGAAAGTATAACCATATATAAAAACATTTTTTATATAAATAATGCGGTTGTTTTTTTTTTGTTTTATATATTAATAATCTTATCTTAAATATTATCAGTTATGTTTTGTTTATATTCAATTTTGATGATGCGTCCACGCAAATATATTATGCTTTTTTTACCAATTTATCAATAATAATTTAAATATTGTAAGTACTGTAAATCGTAATTTTTTTTTTGATAAATATCAACGGAGTAAAAAATTTTTTTACTTGTCATAAAGAAATGGCTTAATTTGAAAGTAACCTAATCAGTTAACAGTTTAAAGTTGAAAGGTTATCTATACGGTTATACAAAGTTTTATTACTTATTGACATACTCATTGTCTCTTGGATTCTATCCTTTTAAAAACACATTTAGAAAAACATACAGTGAAACAACTTCCGTATATTGGTGGTTAACACACTTGACAATTCCATTCCTGGAGAAAAAAGAATTTTTTGGGGTTGCATTAAAATTAGTATTAAATACCAGAAGTGAAGTGTAATGTGTAAAATTAAAGATGTATTACGTTTTACGTACAAATAAATTGAATAACTTAGAATCACTTATTCGATTATGTCTACTGGATGTTATCTTTACTATTTGAGTCGCTTAAATAGTGAATCGGGATTTATTTGTCTTTTGGCATATATTTTAGGTGTACATACGCTATTGATGAATCAATAAAATATACTAGAAAAAAATAGAAAATAAACCTCATTTTAGTTTATGCAAAAATTGAGGAAAAAACCAAAGTAAGTACAATAAAAAGGTATGGCAAAAAATCCAAAAAGAAACGCAATACCCGATGCCCTATCAAAATAACTTGATAACAATAATATTATTGAAAGTTGTAATCTACGAAAAATACTTGTTTTAATTTATATATCATTATTCAGCGTAAACCACAATTTTACATTAAGTTTACTATATAATTTTAAAATCAATGATCTAGCGAGATTGCTAGATAAACTATGCACGAACCACAACTATGTAATGTATAAATTTATGATATTTATAGTTCTAGATTGTTCTAGAATAGAAGTTATATAACCCACCCATGGTCCAGCGTTCGTTTGGTCATTTTCTGTATCTTTCTTTCGTTACGTACGTTGTAAGAGATTGAAAGTTATGGAGATGATTTTGAGAAATATCAAATAACATTTGATTTGCATGTAAATAGCGATGTAGTTATTATAGCGCGAATGATTTACTTTCATTATGAAATATATATTGTTCTTTCTCTCCCATATTGCATTTAGCTGCCTCATTAGTAGTAGTGTGTTCGACTCCGGACTATACCTGAAATAAAAACGCTATTTTCGATGTTTTTAAGAAAATACTAGGCGTGAGTTTGGGTTGATGAATGAACATCATCATCACGTGCTTAAGATAAACACGTAACTGCGACTGTTCTTGTGATATTGCAGTCGTGACATCCGTCCTATGACAGTTATGACAATTCATTGTGCAATTATGGGAGATTAACTATTAATTAAAAACCTTAAAATAACAATCAAATATACAGTATTTACATTGTTTTTTACCTACATAATAATAATAAAAATGATTAAAGAGAAAATTAAAACAAATTTAAAGTTTGGTCCCTGTGACAGTGTAATTTTAACGCTGGCAGCATTTACTCGCTGTGTTGCTATCGCAATTCGCAACGTATTACTACGAGGAAAGCACCAGCTCTGGGTTCACCGGTACTATCTACCAGGCGCCAACTTAAATCTTTAATAAGCGCATGTGTACTGGAACCCCACGGCCCAAGAGTCTCTACTCCAAAGGGAACAAAATCAAAGTTGGAGGAAAGACTATATTTGAGCCTTTTAAATGAAATATGTTGTGTAAAGAAAAACATTTGTAAATTCCTAAAAAACTTATGTAATCACCTATAAGCTCTCAAGGATATTAAAAAAGAGACTTGACGTTACCTCAAACGTTTGCGCACATGATTTGTTTGCTCAATGACTGATATGTCGGGTTTTATTTTTATAATTCGTAGAATAGGTAGTTAAATTTTTTACTTTCCTTGTTTCTTAGAACTGTAATATTTGCTATTCAACGGTAAGTTATTGTCGGATAGTCGTTTGATAATGTTTCTAGTGGAAACACCTGAGCATCTATAGAATCCTTGGTGACGAACCTTACGTAAGCTTGTGGAATGAGCTTAAAAATAACTGATGTTTCTTTTAAATTCTTACTTAATTTCGGTAGAAATACTTCGAATAGTAATTTAAACAACTATTTTAGCCTTTGTGCCAAGCAAAATAACGTCATTTTGAAGTTTTTACTAATGTTTACGTATCTCATAATAAAAATAATTTTAAAAGTGTGAAGTTTTGAGGTTCCAATGGATTCGAACCAGACTACTGCCAGCTAAAGCGAGTGTGTGCAACTGACCTTAGCTGATAACCTTTTTATTTAAATTTACTTCATATTTAATACATTTTAGCATTGCTTAATATAAAATAGACAATATATTACTGCAAATTTTTCATGGCCATGGTCATGGCCTCAGGTTGCATCCGTTTCTTTGATCATTTTTATTTCATAGACAAATAGATGATCAGCCTTCTGTATGACACATGTCTTCGATTTTTTAATTTGAAATAAGCCAGTTTCCTCACGATGTTTGCCTTCACCGTACGAGCGAGTTCACAGCCGGGGATCGAACCTCAGGAATGCGACTCGCACCCTAAAGCCACTAGGCCAACACTGCTTTACTCTATACGTCTATTATTAAAAGTATTATTATTACAATATAAGAAAATATGTAGGTACGTATTAATTTACCGGATGTCACAAAACGGTGACAGATTTTCTCACTTGTTACGTCTTACGATAAATACTGTTTTTATAGTAATAGGTGAAAGCTTTTAATTTGCGTTATATGACTTTCCATACAGGGCGAATATTGTATATCTATTCGTTTACCATTTCAGCCTTATTCTTTAATAATGTTTCCATGGTCGGTGGTCCCGAAGTGGTCCCATGTCCGCATTTTTGATAAGATTTTGCTATTTCACACACGGAAATCCTACTTAGCGTTAAGTATCGTTTCTAGCTTATCCTAATGCCCGTCTATGTTTAGCTAATGATTTTTAAAAATAGGATTATTATACTCAATTTAATAAGGTAATGAATTCAAGATTTCGTCTCAAAAAATTTTCATTTAAAAATGCGATTTTACTCATTTTGCAATTATGTCTTAACTTAGCTCTCAGGTAAGGTTACTCGGCGGATTTCCACTACATTAAGATATAGATTACAGAAAGTGCAGCAGGTTTTTAGTTTCAACTTGACCGGAAGACTGAAATATACTAGTAGTTTTTAGTCACATTATAATATCTCGCGATATCGTGAATGATTGTCATTTGATTCACGCGGCGTACGTTTTGACATATATCCATTTCACAACTTGACAGTTTGTCTATGAATATAATCTATAAAAAAATATGCGGAAACATACCACTGGTTTTTACGTTAAAGGAAAACATTTAGTATTCTGTCTGAGGTGAATCAGAGCGAAGACTTAGCGGTAAGCATGCCTCGTATGACAAAATTTTGACATACAAAAGTTGTAGTTCGCAGTAATACCTAGAACTACCCAACCGATTTGTAGGTTATACACCTCCCGTTTCCATGCGAAGTAATGCGGTCTGTACAAAAATATTTAAAAACACAAAAGTGCCAAGATGTAGGCAACATAACGACCTACTCACGATATTTAGCAAGGACTTATTAACTTTTCTGATAAACTAAATAAGGAGTCGTAAACCTCATTACACGTAAACCAACGATAATACAACTAGACCAAAGACGTTTAGAAACATTTATGAACAATGCCACTAATTATCTAACTGGAGTTTTCGAACAATTAGCTTATTGTAAAGATATTTAAGTAACTAACATAATAGATTGCTCTTTGTTACTTTTGTCTTATTCTAACTGTCTGTCATGTTAGTTTGATTTTTTACAGCCCTAAATATAATCTATGACATATGAATACTTGCTGTATTGCAAGAAAACTAATAAGAATCAGCCAGAGGATACACTAAACAAATAAAATAATAATTGTTCATTAATATGCGACTTGTATATAAATAATAATAGTCATGTATAGAAATCTTAATAATGAGACAATATTTTTGATTGCTCAGTGGTCAATTTCAGAAACTATTAAAAATACGTCAAGACAGCCTAAATGAAAATTATATTTAATATACGATGTTACTTTATCTGCTTTACTACTACAAATTGGACTACTAGACTTCGGACAGGCAGCCGTGACCGGCCTAGAGAAATTAAATAACCTTGCTCATGAATCATTCTAGATATTGGTGAAAACCTCAGTTTGACTTGTTTTTATATCAGCTGTCCTCGCGAACTTCGTTTTCCCATGATATGATTTTTTTACTAAGCCTAATGTTTATGTAGCTACATAGTGGAACCATTTTGATTTGCTACCCCATAGAGACCAAACCCGAAGTAAAAAGTACATAGGGTACTAAAAATTTTTTTACAAATTTTTCCAATTTCTATAAAAACCTGGAAAGGGTTCATGGAATAAATTTAAAAAAAATACTCGAATTAGTACGAATCCGTCTTCGAGTTTTGTGCTTAGCAACATATTTAGCGACAACATATTTTAATTTATATAGAAAAAAGACTTGCTCTACAACTTTTCTCTATATGAACTCAATAATATCATAAGATCTCTCATCGTTAACAGTGTACAGAAATGTTTTCGTGCGAACGTTTTTTCTCCGACTAATAAATTCCGAGTTAATATAAAGCCATTCACAAATAACATTTGCAATTGAAAACTATTCTATAGACAAATATGTCATTCGTCAACTGTTTTTCGAACATAAATAGTGCAAGTTAATATGGTGCATTGTAAATGAGCTACAACAAAGAGCATTTGTGAAGGCTAACATTAAAGAGATCTACGATAATACATTCCACAGCGCACAATGAACACATTCAGCTGGATATGAGGATCACTGAATTACAATTTAGTATAGAACAAGATTTCTCTTTTATAATGCACAGGGTTTTTAAAAGTGCCGAGATAATATAATGTTGGTTTGTAGATGCTATACAAAAATGGCGCGAAAAAATTAATATTTACATTCAAATGGACGTCAATATTAACAGACTTGACAATTACGTCAATTAATAGAAAATTAGTTATTTTAGGGTTTGTTATTATTCTTATGTTATTGCTATCAATGGACTTTAAAAAATGCCGTGGTATTTTAACCCCTTATTCCAAACTGAAATTAGATATCTGCATTAAATCAAATGTAGATTCTATATAAAAAGGGCGCGAAAAAATTATAATTAACACTCAAATAGACGTCAATATTATCAGACTTGACAATTATGTCAATTAATAGAAAATGGGTTATTTTTGGGTTTGTTGTTATTGTTATTTTATTGCAAGTAAGTGATATTTTTTATTTTTCATCATTTCTAAATACTAGAAATATTTAAGTTACCAAATCATAAATAAAAACAAGTTCGGTCGAATAAGTTTTGCTTCGGGTCAATAACCTGCAAATTACTCGTGTTTTACATAATAGTGTTATTTTATGTGTATGTTAATTATCTATTGCTTGGGAAAAGCTGGTAAGCTATGACTTTAAAATATCAGCATAATATGTTATCAGTATTGCTTTGGCAACAAATTTATTTATATATCGTTTTATATTTTATACTGTGTTAGGTATGTAAAAGTATTCTCAAATGTTCCGTTTATTTCCAATGTTGAAATTAGCACTAACATTTGAATACTTCTTACGTTTATTTTAATACTACTTACAACCATTATTTTTCAAGAATTGAACCTTTAAAAACCGCTAGACAAACCATTCCGCGGAAGAAGATTAAATTATATAGATGTAATTTAATTATTCACCTAAATTAGTTCCAATAAAAAGAAAATTAATATAGACATATAATTTTTTAATTACTTAATTAGAAATATAATATAAAATATAAGCTAAACCTACAGATAAATTATTTATGTACAATTTAATTACATTGTACTTACATGGCAATGCCAATTACTAATCAACACAAAATCATAATTAATTTTCTTATGAGTTATTACAAATAAACAGGAAGTTAATTAACTTGGACTTAACAATCGGACTTTGATCTATGTCTAATTAAATTTTTTGCTGGCTTAACATTACGTTAAAATTACGTTTTTTACAATGTTTTAAACCGGATATGCAGAAAGTCTTTTATAAATTCTCTTCTTCTAGTCTTTTATAAAAAAAAGATTAAGAATCTTGTTTTAAAAAGAGATCCAAATTGTATTTGAATAAAAAATATATATTTTGTATACGACTCACTGAGAACTTTTCGAGCGTTTTTAGGTTAGTTTTCAATTAAAAAATTGCTTAGGTACCTAAAAGAACTTACAGCTGTAAAACAGTCTCAAAATTTTACTTAAATAAAAATATCTTTTGAATACGATTCAAATTCAAATTCAAATTCAAAAATCATTTATTCACGTAGGTAACACAATGTACACTTGTGATTCGTCATTAAAGAAATAAATATTAATGCTTCTAATTTTACATTTACTGCCAGTTCTCAAATCAAGGGCGTAGAACGGAAGAGAAGAACTGGCAATAAACTCTCCGCCACTCTTTTTAATCGCCATGTTTTTTTTTTTTTACACAACGTTTGTAAGGAGCTGCAACCATTACACCATGTTCCACATGACATTTTAAGTAATTAATAATAATAACATAAATAAAAACAAAGACTTGTCCCCTATCAGCAGGAGGCATGGTGAAATAGGAGCACGCACTTACATTCTCGTGGGAACAACACGCAAACACATAGTCGAAACATCACCGCATACACGAATTCAAGTACGACCAGTCACCACAAGTAGCACCCGTTCACGAGTATGACGCATGGCCAGCCATCGGCCCCCTCGCCATATTTTAGGGAGAGAGACAACCCGACGCATGGACGCCGCCACAAGCAATGACATTTAAGCGAGCATGACGATCCTTGAAATGTGGACTTGGCTACATAAGAAAATAATAATAATACTGAAATAATTGGATACTACATGGATCACGGTTTGTTCCCACTTTACATTAAAACAGTCGTGGATGTTGACGATCGCCCCAGAGTCTGGAAATGCAGCCGAGAGATTCAGTCGTGTTACCTATAATATATACTGGAGCAACTCATATCCAAGCACTAGGATCGTTTAAATATTCATTTATATTATAATAAGCCTTAGCAAGCAGTTTTACTTTAATGTACGATTTAAATTTATTTATTGACAACGCTTGTATCTCACTAGGGATTTTGTTGAAAAAACGTATACAATTGCCTTGGAAAGAATTATGTACTCGTTTTATGCAGCCTTCTGGTTGGTGCGCTAATTTTGTCTTTATTACGAGTACTATAATTATGGAAGCTACTATTCTTTTTAAAGATATCTATATTTTTCCGCACATACAAAATATTCTCATAAATGTATTGACTTGCCAGAGTGATAGTGATATGTAATTCCTTAAATTTGCTTCGGACCGACTCCCGTGGGGACAACCCACAGATCGCTCTTATAGCCCGCTTTTGCACTACAAATATCGATTTAATGTCAGCTGCATTACCCCACAAAATAACACCATATGACATAATACTATGAAAATAGCTGAAATAAACAAGCTTTGCTGCGTTCTCATCCGTAAGATCGCGTATCTTTTTTACTGCGAACGCTGCGGAACTTAGCCTATTCGAAAGACCTTCTATGTGTCGGCCCCACTGGAGTTTACTATCTAAAGTAATTCCCAAGAACACCGCATTATCAACAAAGTCTATTTCCTCGTCTTTAATTATTATTTGAGAATGACTACTTTTTACATTTGTAGTTACAAATTTAACACATTTTGTCTTCTTTTCGTTTAACTTAAGATTATTTGTATTAAACCAGTGAACTACACTGGAGATGGCACTGTTTACGTTATCAAGTGATGGATTTTGTCGTTTCACTTTAAATAAAAGCGAAGTGTCATCAGCAAACAGTACTATCTCGTGAAGCTCCTTTACAAGAAATGGCAGGTCATTTATATAGACGAGGAATAAGAAGGGACCAAGTATGGAGCCTTGCGGTACTCCCATAGTAACAGAGGATCCCTGTGATATAGCTCCATTTACATATACCTTTTGAATTCTATCGCTCAGGTATGATTCCACAAGATTTAGCGCTTTTTCGCCAATGCCATAGTGTTGAAGTTTCTTGATTAGGATTTCGTGATGGACACAGTCAAAAGCCTTTGATAAGTCGCAAAAAACTCCAATGGCATCATGAGAATTTTCCCAAGCATACTCGACTGATTGAAAACATTGCATTCCGAGCGTTATATAGTTTTACTAGCTGATCCGGCAAACGTCGTTTTGCCATGTTTATCATTCATAATAAAAAATAGGGGTTGATCGTATAGGGGTGAAAATTTGTGGTTGTATGTATTTTTAATGCTGTATCATAAAAAAATAAAAATTAAAAAATTTATTTAATAATTTATAAAAAAATAAGGGGTGGACTACATTTAGGGGGATGAAAAATAAATGTTGTCCGATTTTCAGTTATACCCAATATGCACACAAAATTTCATGAGAATCGGTCAAGCCGTTTCGGAGGAGTTTAACCACAAACACCGCGACACGAGAATTTTATATATTAGATTTTAAAATTGTTTCCATACATACTTTTAAACTCTCATTTCATCTTTAAAAATACTAAAATAAACCCTATTACATAACGAACGCAACGCTTTACAGCATAATATGTTACTTCTTATTACACAGTTTACTTTACACAACCTCAAAAATTAGCATTGTTGTCACACTCTTATATGGCCATTTTCATAGCAAAATAAATGAGTTGTTTTAGGTTTGTTAAGTTTCGGTCCATCAAACCAGCCCCGGATTTAGGGGCTACAGCCTCCACAAAAAGCCCCACAATATAGATATTAATAATAAAATAATCTATACTTAATTTAACAATAAATTATTTATTGGCAAACTCGACTGAAAACAATTTTCCTTTTTATTTGGGTAAAAAATTGTGAAATAATTGAGTCAAACTGTTTTATTCTGAATACATGAACAACATACTTCTTCTTCATAAACTTTTTACTTACTCTATATCAATTTATATAACCAACCATTCAATACTCAAAACAGACTTATACCATATTAAAAAAAAAACAATATTACAGCCGTTGATAATAAACAGACATTTAAAGCTCATGTATTTACATAGACTACATACCATACCTATATAGTACATGCTGGTGTGTGGAATCTCAAAGTGAGTTATGCGCATGCTCTAGAAAGTATATTTTGCAATAAAACATTGGTATGAGCATCAATTTCGTCAACTATCTGAGGAATCTATCAGCAGGTTTACCCTGTCATTAACGATTCCAATTTTAATATTTAGTTTCCGTACCATGGGCTTAGAAGTTGAAACAAACATACCCATGAAAATGTTGCTTACAATGACATGATAATTATTGGAAGTTTAATTTGTTTCCCATACTAATAAACAAACAATTCCAATAAATTATTAAATGATTTGGGACCAGTCTCGGTTTTACAGAATAGCCTTGCTAACATCTGCTATTTAAATTAGATAGATAATTAAATGCCGTCATTATTGGCTGTGCTAACGAACGGTGTAGTTCATTAATAACAATAGTCCCAACACGGGTAAGGTGAGACGTTTAAATTTGTTTATATTTCGACGAAATTTGCGTAAACTAATATAATTAATAAAAGCCCGATAAAGATCTTGTTATAATAGATTTTATAATGCAATAATGATTTATCAATGGTTAATTGATCAACGCGACACAAATTAATGATAACATTATTGTTTGGTTTAACATTATTTGTAAGATAAAAAGTTCACATTAAATTCAGAACTCTATTATTTGTGGTCAATTTATCAAAATAGTCGTGGTTTTCAAAGTTAACAAATCATTTGTAATTCATCAATAGCTGTACACTGTACACTTGTACAGTCTATCTCGTGCTTCTTGTGTCCAACTTCGAAGACCTACGTCCTATGGTAATAATATACTTACAGCTAATAATAAAAGTGCGTGTTAATTTTTGTAACAAAGTGAGTAAATACCAATACTATGGAAATACTAACAGCCTTTTAAGATTGATTGTTCACGACACGTGTAAGGTAAATATCCCTCGAAACAAGCACCAGCCTAGAAAAATATTTGATTGCGTTTTCTATCTTATGCAGGGAATTATATTACGAATTAATTGTACCCCGCAGCTTGGCTTGCGTGATTTAATATTGCCTTTTCCAATAAATGCAGGATAAAAATATTTTTTTCAATTCGGACCAATAGTTACATACTACCGAAGACACGTTAATCAATGCCGAACTTTAATTGTTTGCACTACCCTCACGAAAAAGCCGGCGAGCTGACATCCTCCGCATTTCTCGGTCTAATAAACTTTCATGTTTCAGCCAGGTCTCTTAGTATATATAATATGTAATTCTTCAAGATTTTCAGAGTTGATATATGTTCGTGTTCCCCTACTGCTTTCAAGCGCCTTTTAAAATCGTTGTTGTAATTGTTTTATCTTTTGCATTTACTCCAAATTCCGTTTACGTTTTCGTGCCTATTATTGTTTTCTCTTTATTTAGTTGTGTTACTCATACTTTTATAAAAAATATAATCTATCTGTGAAACAATTTAAGGACATTTTATTATAACTTGTATATATTTTTTAATGTATCTTGTATTTGTGATGTGTCTGACGTGTTTCATTATTGATAAAATAAAAGCCCACACTTCAGCCTCACAATATAAGCATAGGGATGTTATCTTCATAAATCGCGCTTATGAAGAACTATAGAAGTCTGGGATCAAGTCCAATTATGACTTGTAGTGCCACATTGATCCTTACATTCACACTGAACTTCACGAAGAATATGAACGGAAACAAAAGAAATATAAGTGATATTTTATCAACAATTAAATAAATCTTACGAGATAATAACTTCCGTGATGAAATCCAGATAAAAATCTTAATCATAAAATTGTTTTAGACATTCGCACTTAAGGTTCAAGTCTAAGTGAATAGATCCACTTAAAATTAGAGTATTAAAAGACAAAGTATTATGGCCGGAGCGAAGTTGTTTGAAAATGAATATTTTTTAAGATCATTTTGGCAAAAGGTTCACTCAATGTGAAGTGATTACCACTACATGTCATTCACAAATAAGTTAGTGGTGGCTACATGGCTGCTCACAAGTGAAGGGTACTCCCTCAGATTAGGGGAATCTACCCTGCCTCCCACGCATGACAAGCAGATGAGTCCATTGTTTCCCGATGGCCACACTCCCCGAGTCACATTTCCAAGTTGACCCGTGTGGCTAAGTAAAGAGTGTTATGTCTTTGGTATAGGTGATTATCACCTCGCCATTACACAACTGAGCGTTTTAAGGCAGTTTTGCCGCGCACCACCACTTTGTGGAACCAGCTTCCCACTGAAATATTTCCGAACCAATTCGACTTAGGTTCCGACCACGCACTCGCGAGCCCTCTGCCATTTTCTATAAATAAAATTCGAAAATATGTCTTAAACCTATAGAGATAACCTAAACACGTTGTGTAATAAACATTGATACTTATTATACATTGATATTATGAGACGCATAGATTTTATTCATAGAAAGTGAAATTCTGGATTAAGATGCAAGAGCGTCGCATTGCATGTCGTGTACACAGAAAGTGCTATTGAACTCTTATAATTGATCTCAATTTGAATTAGTAAATTAACCAGTAAAGTTTGTTTTAAACAAGACTTCGATAACCTTATTAAATAAATTACAGATTATAAAACATTGGAATAAAAGTTAATTGTAATAAACAGATATTCTTTTCATTGTGTTAATTTTATTTTCCACCATTTTGGGCAGTCTAAATTACAGTAAATAGTAAAACAAAATCTTTCTAATAAAAAGGTGCATAGTTACGATGAACAGCGATATTTCGTCTTTCATACTAAAATATATAAAACTTAGGCTGATATTAAAAAAACGCCAAACCATTATATATCTATAAAGTGCCTATTTAGGCAGTCTGTACACAGTTTTGTGTTTTTCAATAACAGGTACCTATTTCCTTTCCCAATGTAAGCTCCTATGTTAAACAGATAAAGTTAATTTCGCCTTTATAGAGTTATTGGGATTTACATTAAATTTATTATAAACACATCTTTTTGTTCTTCTTTTTAAATTTTATAGCTAAATTAATTTATTACAGATAATGTTAAGAAGATGCGGTTTATTCGTGTTATGCACAGTAGTTGTTTCATACGTTGAGGCCACTGTACCAGTCACAGCTACTGCAAATGAGATAAATCAATTACCAAGAAAGAAAACTGTGAACCCTGGAGCAGCTTTGTATCCCCGGGCAACTGAAACTAGAGACCTTCGAAATTTAGATGGTGTGTGGAACTTTAGGAAATCACCGACAGACCCGGAGTTCGGATACAAAAACGGATGGTTCGAACAGGATCTTGAAAGGGTTTGTAACATTTTAAGTATCTTTATTAGTTAATTACTTTGGATATAATTTTATCTAGAGTAAGAATATTAGTTAATACTATAAATTAAGATAATTAAATTAAACGCATTTTCTTAAAATTTCCCTAATTATTCCAAAATAAACAAGAAAGTTTCGTAAAATAATAAGTTAACAGCGCTTTTTAAGGCACTTTCCACTGTGTGGAACCAGCTGCTAGTATAGGTATTTCCAATAGGAATTAGAGACCTTCAAAAGAGGAGCGCACCATTCCTTCAGAGGTTGGCAACAGACATCGTCCCAACCCGTGGCTGACAAAACAAAAAAGGCCCGCAGCAGGCCCCGACATATCCTAATAAAAATAACCTAATTAAAGTGCGGCAAAGAAAAGGCGAAATCCGGGGAAGACGTGGACCTTTACTTCGCACACTCCAGTGAGCTTCCGTCTTTCGACCGAGGTACGCTCGCCAAAACAGCCCGAGCTGAGCATTTAAGACCAACAGCGAGAGTCCATTAAAAAAAAATCGGCAACACACCCGCTAACCCGCGGCATTGCAGGTGTCCAAGGGTAGCGGTTATCACTTTATCAAAAGTGACTCGTTTGCTTCCTGTCCCATAAATTTCCATTTCGCGTAGAAAATAAGAATTATTTCGAATTACCGCCACTTAGCTCTTTCCCCGCCGAAATTATCGATGGCTCCATATTTTGATTTGAGCCTTTATTTGTGTTGTTAAAATAAATGTATTGTTCTCAGTTGCTTGTTATACTACTACTTTATGAAGAAACATTTACTTCTTATGTTAAGTAAATAAGATATAATAAGTTAAATAAGAGTTATTATTACATATTTCGACACGAGTAGTGAAGGAACGGTGCAACACGACCGGATGTTGCAAATTTCCCTGGGAAACAGAAAAGTCTTAAACAAATTCACATGATGATAAAGGTTTGAAATACTCCACTTTACAAGGAGTAACGATGTGATTATAATTTTCTTCTTAACTTTATTTTTCAATTAAATTACAATAAAATGTATCTTTGTTAAGAATATAGTTGCCAAAACAGATGTGTTGTAATGTGTTACATATATTTTTTTTGTAATTCCTTCTGATATAATATGTTGTTTATACTATTGTTAATAACTCATTAGGAGTAAAACGTATATTTCACGTAATTTAACTAGGATATAACTTCTAATATTGTAACTACATGCTGTTCATATTTTTCTTCGTAGTCTTAGCCCTCAGAGATACGTCGTCTTTTTTCGGTCCACTGCACGAGTTTACCAGGACAGCTAACAGCTATTGCAATTCAATGAAGTATTGCAACATGAAATGTGTCATTAAAATGGGAATAGCAATAGTTAGCTCGAGGTAAAACAGAATTGTCAAAAGTAAAAAACATTACGTTGTTTTTTTCTAATTATTTGTAATATTTTTGTATATAACGGTCAGCGATTTTGTATTTATTATTATTGGACAATAGTTAGCAATATTACCTATATAATTAATTACGGTTCAGCAGCTTTTGGATACTTAAACTGTTTTTATTGTAATGAAAAACCACGACAAGAATCAACAATAATGTAATCTCAGCATGCTGAAGAAGAAATGCTGCATTTTACACTATTTGTAAAATGCAGCATTTCACATCTTTATCATTACAAACGTTAAAACAAACGTGTATATCCTCTTTATAGGTTTAGAAAAATTCAGTTGTAACCTCGTAACAATGACCTACTGACTTTTAGGATTACTGGATAATTTGTTAAAGAAGTCGTATAAAATCCTCAAGCTAGATAACTAGAAATTAATGGCTTAAATGACAATCACGTTGGAAAATGTCATTTTGATTTATTTGTTTTGACAGATGCCTAGCTGAAATTAAAATAATATTTTTTTACTAAAAGTCACCACCAAATCTAAGTGTCAATGACGCTCACCATATACAACTAATTATTCATAATACAGACTAAAATTATGAAAGAGAATAGAAATAGTTGACGTTCCTTTCCTCCTGTCTTTATCGCCTTTATTCTCTACAAATACCAATATTTTTACAGACTGGTCCAGTGATCCCTATGCCGGTACCCTCGTCATACAATGATATTGGCGAAGACGCCTCGCTGAGAGATCACGTTGGTCTCGTCTGGTACGACAGACGATTCTATGTTCCGAGCTGGTGGGGTCAGAACGGCCAACGAGTTTGGCTCAGATTCAGCAGCGTACATTATGCCTCTCAAGTAGTAAGTATTACGTTTAATTATATGAATTTTAAAGATCACTTATCTAAGAACATCTCAGTGAATTTGGTTAAAATATTGCGGATTTCGTTTGTGTCTGTTCTGCCATTGAGAAAATTATTGCGATATTATTTTTCAACAAAGTTTGCAGTATTTTCGTAATTGCGAAGGGCAGGTCGTGACTTAGGTGTCATAGTTATTCAGCTGTCGCTGGGCAATTGTGCGGTAATTGGATAATTTGTCAAGTGAACTCGGTCGACCGAATAAGATGACCGATATTCTCCCCGTGCGAATTTACTTACATAACGTTGGATAGATATGTTAGATTCATTTTATATGGAAATAACCCTTATACAACGTTTAACATATATTTCAATAAAATTGGGATCTCATTAATATATAGAATGAGTTAGTATATACGGTTATAATAAAGTAAACAGGATCGTTAATGTAAACCCGCTTAGTCTGCATAGGTTGAAGCGACAATTATACCAATGGCTGCAAAGCATTACACAAGTCGAGGATTTATTGTATAACATTACACATTCACACACCCACACGTGCACACACACAAGTGCAAGTAATTAGTATTTACAGGTTGTATATAATTTTAGTTACTATATGGTATAAAATAAACAATTTTGAATTTAAATCCTGTGGAATTTACCATTTAGGTCTAGATTTCTCTATCTCGTTCAACAACATTGTTTACCTGCAATTAGTGATAAGGAAATCAAGCTATCAAATCTAAAATCCTTTCTTCTTTGAGATATAGTTTAGTATTAACTTAATTGCAATAAACATATTATTACCTCAATGTGAATGAACATATTTAAAGTGTAAGTGTATTGTGGTCTGTAGGCGTGGTAGAAAAACAAAAGCAAATCGGCTTCTCAACGAAAACATGTTTTAACGTATATAAATTTAGTTCATGGAATGTTTTCTGTAGTCTTAAAAAAACAATTGAATAAAAGATGTAACTAATACAGCGTCCTTGTTTTCGAACAAAAAGCGGAGCTCAACAACGTACTTAAGCTGAAATGTGTATAAAGCTCACTCAGAAGTTCCGTGCGAAGCTTAAGTGTAATTATAAGGATTGGAACTTAAAGTATTTCGGGCTGGAATTTACTGAATCGATGACAGGCAAGAGCTCTGGTACTTACCAGGTGTTGCCTATACCTAATTACCTATAACCTGAAATAACGTGTCACATCACTTTTGTCATAGGACAAGTATAAATAGCCTTAGTCTATTATTAATTATAAATGTAAATCTATTGTCGAGACTGGAGTCGTAGTTTGGAACAGTATGGACTTGCATTCTATGTGCGTATTTAACACTTGCTCGTACGGTAAAGGAAAACATCGTAAGGACCGGCATTACTTAGACTTATAAAGTCGACGCCGTGTGTCAGGCACAGAAGGCTGATCACCTATTAGCCTATTAGAAAATATAAATAATCACGAAAGTGTTACAAAAATCTGAGACCTAAACTGGTCATAGCGCCACTGTTTTTTTTTATAAAGAACTAAAATCAATAAGAAATAAATGTTGTTTGATTATTATTTGTAAAGTAATGTCAAAGGAAATCTAGTCATCATCCAGTTAAAACTAGAAATACTTACCCTGACTGAAGAATGTTGGTGATATCCTGCATTTACTTTAGAGATTACGAGATAAATTGAACCTATTATAAAATCGTTGACTATAATCTTTCTATCACGCAAGATGTATACAGCATTTAAAACTTTAGCATGAATTCCTACAATATACCAATATTTGTATTCTTAAGATATTATATTAATGGCTCATATGTACCGTGTGTGGTTTTTGAGTCTTCGTGACTCTCTGAGTATTGTTGTAAGATTAAGTGAATTAACAATTAAAATTATTATCACTTATATTATAACAATTGGTAAGAATAATCATCGGTGAGGTACAAATGTACGCCGACAGACGAAACTACGTTTTTCTTGATTGTGATAGGTCTAATGAATTGAGTCACAAGATCAAACTGGAGACGCTCTGAACCACAATCAAGCGCCATCTTTCGTCTATATTGAACAATAGTCCAAAAAAACGGCAGTCCAATCCTGCCAATAATGGTTATGGTTTTGTTTATATTATATTAAGGGTCTGTTTCACAATGTACGGATAAGTACTACATAAGTTCCAAATTAGCTATTCATTACTTATTGGTAGGATAAACACTATTATCGTATTTCACGACTGTCAGATAGCGCTATTCGTTACATAAAGTCCATCATAAGTTATGAGTCCGATGAATGTCAAATAGCACAATTTATCTTCCAAATAATTTATGTGTTGCATAGCTATTTGGTACTTTATCCATACATTGTGAAACAGACCCTAAATTATACAAATCTACTTTGTAGTTATACATTGATATTGTAAAGAGTGTTCAAAACAATCTTGCAATAAAACTTTAATTTTCCACTACGATAACCTATATTGAAAAGTAAAATTTCCGTGTAATTTTTCATGTCAAGTAATGCTAAACGATAAAATTTAATCGGAATGTAAATAAGCCGTGCAGTTTCCTAATATGACATCCAAACCTTTACTAATCATGTTGTGTAATGTAAACATCGATAGCGTCCCAGATTAAACAAATTCACACGTAAATTATTTCTATTGCAATATTTCCATTCATGTAAATTTTCACAATTAATATTTTGAAGTATGATAAGAAATACTAGATGGCTTTTAATAAACAAGGATTTAGTTTTAAGATAATTATTAGCCGTAATGATTAAATATTTGTTATATTAGGCCTAGTGCAGGAATCTATTTAAAAAAACCTTGCGCATCCAATTATTAAGGGAACTTTTGTAGCAAAAGCATATTTCTAAAGAAACTTGTGGTTTAATGAAATTATTTAACCGACGTAGTAGCAGTTAAAAATAGAGGACCGCAATAAAAATATTTGTTTCCATTTTTTAGGATATTTCGTCAGTAATAATTAAAAACTTAAAAACTTAACTTAAATAAAAGATCCATTAGACTGTGAAAATTTCAAATAAAATACGGTTACAATAACAGCACTATTTGGGGTCGCAAATATATTTAATATGAACAGCTGATAGGTCAAGTAGCGAGTGCATGACCTTTCTTGACCCCAGTGATTAGCCGCGTACGACACTTTGACCTATGCCATATTAATTTGTTTCATATAAATGATATTATCTCTTTAAACTACATAGCTTTAGTATTGTGAAATTTAGTGATTTTCAATCTAATCTGAACAAATTATATTTTAATACTTTTTGTATGTTCTATATTATTGATTCCTTAAGTTGGAAGTTATTGTATCTTCAAATAAAAAAAATCGATTTCAATTAGATAAATGACGTTACCAAGAACCAGATGTTACCAATAAAGTCAAAAAAATTAATAAGATTATCTATTTTCCAGTGGGTCAATGGTCAGTCCGTAATGTACCATGAGATTGGTCATCTGCCATTTGAAGTGGAGATCTCGGATGTGGTCAACTATAATACAAGCAACCTTCTGACAGTGGTTGTGGATAACACGCTTTTGAGTGATACTGTACCACAAGGAACTATACGCGACATAATGGTTGCGTAAGTATAATATGTAATGTATGTTTGTTACTCTTAGACCACGAAACTGTTTCTGTACCAAAGACTAAAATTTTAAAATTAATAACAAAAATAATCGGATGAATCGTCAACTGAACAGGAAAATATATTATACTTTATTGTGCTCCTAGGGCATTTTACATATCGTCTCCAAAATATATATATTATAGGTATACAGAATATATCTCCATAACTACTTAATTAATTACAAAATTGATTGTGGACTGATCCCTGATTTGAAATATACCCATTTAATACATATAATATTAAATGGTTGTTGCATTATTACTTCAAAGTAATTGTTATATCAAAGAATTAAAAAAAAACTTGTAAATTGATTTTAGTTTATTCCAAAACTTTTTTGATCCTTCCGCAAAAGCTGCAGTCCCTTTTATTTAAAAATAACATGTTTGTGTATTACGAAATAAGCTAGCTAGCTTCAATCCGAAATTAATTGATAATTATATCATTAAACTGGTTATTACTTAACATGTAAATGTTTGTAAGGAAATATAACTTCCGTAATAATTAGTATACTATTTGCGTCCTTTGATAACAAATATAATGTTCTTGTTCATCAGTAGTATTCATTGAATGTATTATTGTGTTTTGTTCCGGGATAACAGGATTCCCTTCAAAACTTGCTTCATTTAAACAAGTCTTTACAATTATGAATTAAATAATAAGCCAGTTTTGCGATCGTCATTTATTTTATGATTGAAAATTTAAATTTGTTATAGAACCAAAATCTAATCTACTTTTAATATAATAGAATATGTGTAAAAGTCAAGAGTTTGCCAGCAAAACAATACCATTTACTTTAAATATAAAAATCATTAATTATTTGATAAAATTCATTGATTATTTTTCATTAAATCAAATTTTAGTAGTAATATATCTTAAGAGCAGTGTTATTATCTTAAGCGCTTAGTGGCTTCAGCATGTGACTCACATCCCTGAGGTCGTAGGTACGAAACCCGGCTTTGCACCAATGTACTATTTGCGCATTTAACACTCGCTCCTACGGTGAAGGCAGCATCGTGAGGAAATCGATAGGCCCAAAATGATAGGCTATTAAAAAATAAATGATCATAAAACTAATACAAGAATCCCAGACCTGAAACGCCAGAATTTTCATATTTATTTGTTCCCTAATCCTACAGCTAACATAAATTAAATAACAATTATACTAAAGATGGAATAATATATAAACAAAAAGGTTCACACATTTACGAAAGGAAAAATCGAAAAATCAACAAAAATAATTGAATATATTTAACAAAGTAATACCTAAAACATCCGTGTTGTGTGATGGTGTGAAAGTCAGGGTATGCTCATATGTTTTGATCTAAAAGAACTATAATTTTATTTCAGGAACAACAAAGTTCGCCTGGAGCAAACGTACACATTCGATTTCTTCAACTACGCGGGCATACATCGGTCGGTCTTCTTGTATTCCACTCCTCAAACTTTTATTGATGACGTCATTGTTAACACGGACATACAGGGATTGACAGGTAACATTTAAAAGATATTCTAGAGCCGTGTATATAGACTTCATCCAAAACATTTAATTTATATTAATTAAAGCTTTTGCGCTGATAACTTGGGAACTGACATGATTGCAAAGACCAAAGTAATCTAATCTATAATAACTTTTTCTTTATTTCTTGGTATAAATAATAATGTGTTATTTTATTAGTTCTTCTTGGTATATTATAGACCTTTGTGGTTTGAAATAAAAATATTATTTATTATATAGTTAGAAGATAAATATTAAAACTTAGGGTCGGTATGGATATACGAAACAATATGTAATTTTTGTTTTGAAGAATTTATATATTTTTTTATATTATATTCTTTCTAATCAGAATCAGATGTTTATCTTTGCATTGTCACGATATCTGTGTATATAATCCGCATTTAAAGCAATTAAAATATGTTGGAACAATTATCGTTTAATTAATAATACATGAAGTTTCTTGCTTCATTGCTATTCAGTATGCAATATACTAATACTCGTAATATTTTTTACTAATATAATAGGCCCGTCAAAGGACTTAACATACAAGTTTCATCGCATTTATTATATAATTTAATTGAATTAAAGATCTTGGTCCTTATTAAACATGGGTTACGACAGTGTTTGTTACCATGGTTACCATTTTTTAAAGGAAAATAAATAACGGATTTATAATAAGACCGCTCAAGTTCACAACTGATAATATTTTTGGAAAAATATTCGATTCGAGAAATATAGGTATATAATCGGGATTTTCCATATCCCATATAGTTGGTCGCTTTTGGATTTTATCGATAAAGAAGTCCGTATCAAATCGTTCTCCATTTTCGTCAACGTGCGTCCACTCTTTACAAAAGCGAGTTATCGAAAGTACAAAAAATGGCTGTTCATGTATTTTGAAGCGCGTCGCGCCTTCTAACCAAAATCTATTAACGCGTGCCTAACACGCGCTTAGCTCGAAGCGCGCGTTTGCATGTGTACACTTTAATTAGACCTCGTAGTTCTTAGAACGCGCGTTACCAAAGCGCGTGCTTCAAAACGCCTAATGTGTACTCGCTCTTAAAGTAGCAATAATCAATAAATTATATTCAAGAAAAAACTATCCTAGTTAAGATTACAAAACAATTGTTTAATATTCAATTATATTGATTAGCGTTATCTTACAAAAGAAGTGAACACCTCAGTCTTCCAGTAATTAAACAATTTGTGATATAGTTATCGGAAATTTACTGACACAAATTCCAGGCTTCGTAGTTTACAATGTGACCTACAAGAGTGCAAGTAACGCACAGTGTGTGATTCAACTGTGCGATAAGAATGGGACGCAGGTGGCCGGATCGCAGGACTGCGCGGGGCTGATGGAAGTTGGCAATGCTAACTTTTGGTGGCCGTATTTGATGCATCCCGAGCCGGGGTATTTGTATACTTTTAAGGTAGGGAAGGCTTCTTATATGGGTTTTAGACGTATACTCTTTTTTATTTAAGGTGCTAAACTTACCCTGTAGATTTTATTGGAACTCCGATAAAAACTTGAGTAAGTTGCGGTTTAAACTGTGATATGTATGGGTGGTTACTTTATAAAGTCCTTTAAAAGTAAAAGTTGAGCAGTGTTGGCCTAGTGGCTTCAGCGTGCGACTCTTAGACCTGAGGTCGTAGGTTCGATCTCCGGCTGTGCACCAATGGACTTTCTTTCTATGTGGGCATTTAACATATGCTCGAACGGTGAAGGAAAACATCTTGAGGACACCGACATGTAAAAAGTCGACGGCGTGTCAGGCACTGGAGGCTGATCACCTACTTGCCTATTAGATTCAAAAAATGATCATGAAACAGATTCAGAAATCTGAGGCCAAGACCTAAAGAGGTTGTAGCACCACTGATTTTTTTTAAAACAAAAGACTCCACAATGAACTTCTATGGGACCAATTCCCTGCAATTGACCCCTTGACCATCAAATCGGTCCAATGTCCTGAACGTACATAAAAAATTACACGTTAATTTGAAAACTTCCTATACTTTTTAAGTTGGTTAAAAATGAAACTTCGTCTCAAATATAGCTGTATGTGTTGCAAATAATCTTTTATAGTTTTTCTACATTCGTGTCACTTTGAAGAGATTTTTAGCAAATATAAATTACATAACGTGGCTGATTTGTTTAAATTGCAAAACAATGCGTGCTCTATTATTCATACAGTATGTTATAGAATAAAACAATTTCAGGCATCATTGATAGGGCCACTGGGTGAACTAGTCGACACTTACAGTTTAAAGGTCGGCATCCGAACAGTGACTTGGAGTAATACCACCATTTATTTGAATGACAAACCTATCTACCTCAGAGGATTTGGAATGCACGAGGACTCAGATGTGAGTATTAAAACAAAGAATTGTTTTTTATTCAATTGTTTTCTCAGTTTTCTTCTATTATTGCGTCAACACAGAAGAACTTTTATACTATTAACTTTCAATAGTAATAGCGATCCCTATATACATTTTTTTGCACAATTTTTATATACTTCTTTCGATAATCCTATATGGCTGATGAGGAAAACTTGGAGGCCCGTGGTCACAACTCAATAAAAAGCCGTGAAGGACAAAAATGCCACTTGCTTGATTGTGATTGGTTGGCATTTCAAGTGCAATTCAAACACGCGACACGAATCTCTTTTCCATGAAAACAACTTTGAACATCGAACGTCCATGCAGAATATCAAAATCCGCCCATATCACCTCGACGTCCTACCCTGAACCGCACCGATTCTTAAAAGGCAAAGCACTGAGCACACTGGCAGTGTCAATGGGAGGCGATATCACAGATAATAATCCCACTTGTCTGCACCCTGTTCTTTAAAAAAACATTTAACTTTGAACTCGTGTTTCGAGGAAACAATCTAGTGTAGAAAAAAGAAAGTAGACTTTTTTGAATTTGCGTTTAAAAACTAAAAATACTTTTGTCTTTTGTTTTTATATTAACAATCTTCCTCCAGCCATAATATTAAATTTTCTTCAGCTCAGAGGCAAAGGCTGGGATCCAGTTCTATGGGTGAAAAACTTCAACTTAATTAAATGGGTTGGAGCGAATGCCTTCAGAACCTCTCACTACCCGTACGCCGAAGAAATCTACCAAATGGCTGATGAGCAGGGAATTATGATCATTGATGAATGTCCCAGTGGTGATACTGAGTAAGTACCTTTAATCTAGAACTTCTAGCTTTGGCGTCAAATTAGTTTGACAAAGAATTACCCCAAAAATACTACTATAACTCGAACAAAATGTTATTTCCTTACGAAGTATTGATAATACATATTTATACTCGAATTTCAAAACGAAGACTCCGTAAGTCGTAGTTGGTAAATACTTGGAATTCCCCGAAATAATAGCAATAATATCCAAAGTGAATGTTCGGGTTCGGGTCTTCTAATCTATTGTTTTTGATTTGCACAATGCAAATTCAGGGCCGCCCATGTGTGCGAAGTGTGCGGTGCACACAGGCGCTGATACAATAAGGGCGCCGCCACCGAAATTATTTATACTACACTACAATATTCTTACGTACGTTTGAAGTTTCATTTTACGCTTTAGGTTTTAGTTTACATTAATTACTCAGAGCTTAGCGAATCAAAAGAAAGGCCGCTGGTGACCGCCGTGAGTTTTTTGAGTGTGTTTATGTCTTATGATTTCAATAATATGCCGACATACCTTGATAAAATCCAAAATGAACTATTTATTATACTCGGTAACCAAATTCAACATTTTATTTTAAATTTATGTCGAATTAATAAATATTTTTCAATAATACTGGATTGTACTACTGACGTTTCACACGAAGAGCAAATTAGTATGATAATAAGATTTGTCAACTTTAACATGTAAACTAGAAAGTTAAGAATAAGAGAGCATTTCCTAGCTTTCCAATTTATAATAGCACTTTCTGCTCAATCGTAGATACAACTGGCGCTGGAGTAACGTCATTTATAATAGAAAAACTAAACGAAATTAATTTGGACATAAAGAACTTAAGGGGGCAAGGCTATGATAATGGCTCAAATATGCGCGGTAAGAATATTGCGGGATGTACTAGTAAATCTCCGCACTTTTTATGTCCGTGCGCCAGCCATAGTTTAAATTTAATAATAAATGACGCTGCACATCTCATACACGACTGCGTTTTTTAATATTGTGCAAGAACTATATAAATATTTTTCGTCCTCTACTAAAAGATGGGATTTATTACAAAGATATGTCATAAATCTGACCTTAAAAACGGTTAGATAAAAATAACATCATAAATAAACTATGTAACAATTTAATTCACGTTTTATTTTTCACGGCAATTGGCCAGCGGACGTTTTACCTATTTAAGTGGATTAAACTAAAGAAAAATTTTCTTTCAGTCAAAATTAAAAAATACATTGAAACTTGAAGATTCTTAAAAAATAGGCCGAAATATAGAAGGAGTTCCCTCAAAGGCCTGCAACACACCCGCTAAAAATGTCTATGAGATTCAATGACTGCCATTTTTTTCCGTCCCTAAGGCTCGTTTGACCCCTATAGAAAAAGGAGGCGCTTCATGGGTTTCGCACACAGGCGCTGCCGGGGGTCGGCGCGGCCCTGAATGCAATGAATGGATACATTCATACATATTTTTAGAGTAAAGTTTCATTAATAAATATGTGCCTTATTTGTTGTTAATATGTAAACATATATACTACAAAACTTAAGTTGAATTGTTATTCAAATTCACACAACAAATCGAAAAATACACATAGGAATCCTAAGGCGAAATTTTAGTTAAATGTTATGTATCTCGAAGTTCTTGTTAAGTCGAATTTTTGCATTTCCCTTGACATTCGAGTTATCGAGATTCTACTGTATTAAAATACGTGTAGATAAAAATCTATTAAAAGCCAGAAGAGTCTGTCGGTTACTCGGTTTAGCAAATAGACGATGAGCTGGCTACTTATTAGGTAAAACAGCTTTTTTAAACAGCTTTAGACTTTTGGGAGACTATAGGCAAACGTTCCTAGGGACGCAATGTTAAGGCGAGAAATAGGGTTGACATGTCGATATATCGGAATCTGTAAGAATCAGTGTGGCCATAAAGTTCGACTCTCGTAAGTCAAAATCCCATTTACAGTGTCTCGTTTATAAATGGCAGCCTTCAGCGTATGTCAATTTCAATGTATTTTTGGTGTACGGAAATCATACTTGGCAGTAGTCTCGATTCTGAATCAGGGAAAGTATAATAGTACGCTTTGGCTAACCTTTATATTTTATTAATTTTACAGTATATTCACCGACTCGTTACTCGAGAAACACAAGCAGTCTCTCACCGAGTTGATCAGACGAGATAAAAACCACCCAAGTGTGGTGATGTGGTCTATCAGTAATGAACCCAGGTCTGCTAACTATAAAGCTGATGCTTATTTTGGGTAAGTCAAAGTTTAATTGGTATGTGATAAATAATAATAAAACTTCTTGCAAAATGTTAACTCCAAAATGCACTAAAAGTTAATAAAAAATTTTTTTTTTTTTTTCATGATTGTAGTATAGAAAATTGTAATAACACACAATTAAAGAGATTATATACATATTTTCTTAACTGTGGGTCGAGAGCAATAAATATATTTTAATGTTTGCAACACTGGAACACCATTTTGATGGTTCCCTCGCTCCTGTGTCGTCGACTAGTGTGTATTAATATTTCCCGTAAATTCAAATAAATTTTATTTCAAAGTCCAAACATTAACCTACATAGAAATAGATAAAATGAAAAGTATAATAAAGAAAACCTGTAAAAAGTTTCCCGGTCCCTGTGGCAGTGTGTCAACTTGTAATGGGGGCAGCATTTTATTTTGTATTGATTTAATAAAACAATTATACACATATATTTCGTAAGAGGCCCACAGGAATGAGGCTCCCGTTAATCCTGAATCTAAAACTAATTCATTTGTTATTTGTTTAATAAATCAAGACAACCTGGATTTATTAAACAAATAACAAATAAATTTACTACTTCGTTAATTGTATAATGTATTTCAATATAACGATTTAATACTTTGTACCTTAAAATTCTGATCATTTTTCAGTAAAGTTGTGAAACATGTGAAATCGATGGATTTGTCTAGGCCAGTCACTATAGCCATTTCGCAATCCTACTTGAATGACAAAGCGGTTAGTAAGTTTTTACTAATTAGTACCTACTTAAACGTGTCCCATATTTATTTATTTTAGCCGTATTGAACTCTATTCACTTATATAATAAAAACAGATGGATTCCTATAGAAAAAAGCACATACTAATGAGTGAGAGATTTGTGTTCCAATTTTTAATTTAAAAATACAAACAAGTAAATCTTAAACAAGGAACGCAATCGCTAACGCTATTGAATTACAGTATACCGGCGCGGTGCAAACCAAGGGCACATTTTAGTTCGTAATAACCAACTAGGTGGCGCTACTCGCCGGCTCGTATTTGTAAATCGCGCTTACATTAGAACGGTGTGGTAGTACAAATAGTTTTCATTACAATCCCATGTTATCGCTTCTCGGCCTTTTGGCTAAGATCAAAGTGTAGTATCTGTTCTTTTCAGCTTAATATCTGAAAGTTCCCGCACAGCGGGACCAGTATATTAAACTGATTTTTGGAAACTGACGGGATGTTCGGGGCTCGCTCCACTCCTGTCACGGGTCGGCCCGGCATTGCAGTGCCGCCGGGATCGGCCCACATAATAACTAATACAATAATATGGAATGAATAATGATTATCATTATGAAATATGAATAAGATGTTAGTTCCATAAGCATAATCCCTTCAGTGATCAGTCCCTTCACCTTGTCAATTCAAATTGTCAATTAAGTAATTCGGAAGGAATACTTCATAATCGTGAAAAGAATGTTTAGTGAAAGGATACCGGATGTGACATTTTGAAAAAAAAAATCGATTTATCCTACACCTTAAATATTTTATGTATCATGTTTTAAATTTTATTAATTACACAAATTAAAGTTTTAGAATAATCAAAATTGAAATTAACCTTATCTCGTTTTGATAGATTTTAGGTGAAATTTGATAGATGCTAAGTATATGCCTTTACAGTAGCACATTGCAGTATTTTTGTTGTCTTTTTTATTGTATGTGTACCTTGTGCTGCTGAATAAAATTATTTTAGTTTTACTTCAAACTTGAGTTTTTGTGAAATTAACTTGTTTTATCATCCATTCGATGTTTTATAAAAAAACATCAATGCATCGAGTATATCAATACATCTCCAAAGCATCGGATCTATCCGATGTATCGCATTGTAAACATCGAAGTATATCGAATATCCCTAATAGTTCTAGGTCCGGGTTATAAAAGACCAGACATAATGTCGGGAGGTGGCAGATGAAAAATAAAAAGAATCGATTATTTTTAATATTAAAATCACACAGAAAAATCGATTTGCACTTTTAAAAAATCCATAATCGATCATTTTTTCACATCCCCAATTTAGTGTTTACACCAGGATAAATCTCATCAGTTATACTCCAGAAAAGCTAAGTTCACCAAATTTACATTTTAGGGTCAACATTTGGACGTTATTTGCTTTAATCGATACAATGGGTGGTACTCTAACACGGGATCATTGCTTAACATCGCCTCTTACGTGACAGAGGAAGCTACATCATGGCATCGTAGATATAATAAACCAGTTATCATGACAGAATATGGGGCCGATACGATTGCTGGGTTACATTTGGTATGTATCACTGGAGTTGGCAACAAAAGAAAAATATCTAAAAACTATGTTCAGATTTGCTACTATAATCTATTTTAACTAAATTATAATACTTTTCTAGAAAAATATTTTACATAATATAAATTCATTAAAATTAAACAAAACGAACCATAGTTATGTATGATTATGTTTTCGTAGAAGATTTTTTATTATTGAACAATTACGAAACTAAATTTAACATTTTCATTATTTTTTCATTTGCACACAAGTATTAAATAAATAATATGTTAATAAACAATAAACTTTGTTTTGTTGTTGTTTTGTTATCGCTACCAAGCAAACTTTAAGGCAGCCTAAAGGAAACAGTAACAAAAAGAATTTTTAAAAAGTCAACAGTGCATGCAATACCTAAGGATAAAAAACTGAAATTATTACTTTTCTGCCAACTCTAAATTAATTCCATTGGTCCATTGCATGTGGGATAGATATATCACATGATTAAATTTCTAGATACCTGAATACGTTTGGTCCGAGGAATACCAGGTAGCGTTGATGTCGGAGCACTTCAAAGCGTTTGATCGTTTGCGGCGAGTTGGATTTTTCTCCGGCGAATTTATTTGGAACTTCGCAGATTTTAAAACAACACAAAGTATGTATTATTTTTAAAAAATCTGTAATATTTCTTGATTAATTAATAGAATGAGATACGCATATTATTGACAAATTATATATGGTTAGAACTTAGAATGAAGGTAGAAAGATAACATTATTTCTGTCCTGATACCTGTTTACAAGTCTTATCAATGACTGGTCGGTTTGAAGACATTAGTGGCTGATGAGTAATCATATTAGTTTCATCTAGAGTATATTTATTATATATTATGTTCTTAAATGGGAGACCTTTTGCCCTAAATCGTACGCATTCTCTTTAGCTTAGTCCAATTAATAGTTCACCAAATGGAAGATTTGTCTTTGTTTGCAGCGATAACTCGAGTGGGTGGGAACAAGAAGGGTATATTCACAAGATCTAGGCAACCTAAGGCGTCTGCGCATCACTTGCGCGCAAGATACCACTCTTTGGCAGCGGCGGAGTCAGGCGCACCGCCACCGGACATCGCGTATTACATCAGTGATCATAAACCACCGGCGCATGAGGAATTGTAGAATAAAAGTGATAACAAGTCTCTATAAATTACATTCGACATATTTTAAACTTTGTTTTTCTATGTGCTGTATATAGATTAAATTGAACTGGTTTAAATTTAAATTTTTGACAGATTTTCAGATAATTAACGCTATCAAATGTTTATATAAGACAATTCATACGTAACTCAAAAATCAAGACAATAGCTTCATTGAGTAAACAAAAACTGTCCCATAACAAATAGAACCTTTATTTTAAAATTAGCTTAGCATCTGCTAATGGAGCTAATTTTAAAATAAAGGTTGATTAAAATTGAAATTCATCATTTTATAGGTTTTTGATATAGAAAACAATTTTGTCGTTAAAGACTTGTTTAATACAAGGTATTAAAGACATGATTACCATTACTTCGTTCAAAGTTATAATGAAACAATTTTATATAATGATTGCGAATTTAATATTGAATTTTGATATCCCGACATCCTAACGCCGCAAAAGCGCTACAATGAAGAAACTATATCATTAAAGATCCATGCTTAACATTCATCTCAATATAATATTAGTATAGTGCATAGTAGACAAGAGTCAAATGTCTGTCGTTAGAAATATATACATATAATAATACTGCCATTTAAAGTATTCATTATCTGAAAAGGATTAAGTATAAATATAATTTATAGATCAGTTACTCGTAAACGTAATACGCAATTCAAACGACTTTTTAATTTAGAATAAGACAGAACTATTTTGCTATCTCATATTGCGTTTATTAATTACGTAAAAAGTTGTATATTTAATTGCCCTACATCAAGTCCAATTTATTTACCCCCTTATAAAAACATCTTAAGTCTACACTGTTTAAACAAAAGCTCTGATCTCTTTCCAATAATATGTAGTTGACAAGTACTAGCAATAGTATGATCTCTTTCCAAATATATACAGTTGAGAAAGAAACAAAAAGTAGTAAAACAGTGCTTTACGTTTTTATAATTAAGGATAGTTTTTTTAATCTAACAGCCCTATTCAGAATTGTCAATATAATCTTGAATGGTAGTAGTAGTAATTATAACCATTATATAATATGAAAACAGTTTACGCGGAACATTGAACGCCCGGTTACTTTGACCGGCGAAAGACTAGTTTTCGTTTGAATTTATGAAGTTGATTCTTCAGTAATCTTTTATTTAACGACTCTGAGTACGGCTGTGTAAACCGTATTATGTAAACCGTTAAGCTAACAATGACATATTATAGTTTGTGCTGAAAAGTACAAATTAGCAATGCATTTAACTGTAAATGGTCTAGGATTATCTAAGTCTATTTTTAGTTTTAACCCACCTATAACATAAAAAGTTGAATAAATGATTGCAATATATACAAAACGTAACATGTTATTTGAACTAAATTGCATATATGTTAAAGGTTCTGTATACTTAAGGGGGAATTCAGGAGTCGTGTGGGTCATCACTCATCAATGCATACCCTCCCCCACCCCATGGGGCTTGTTATTTGTCAGAATTCCGTCACCATTAAAAACCATAATATAAAAAGTTTTCCATCCACTTATCCGTCCTCGTAACATTAATTCGAAAATAAATTCCAATTTGTTCATTGATTTTACATACAAGCTCGTGCTCTAATGTTAAGAGAGATATAATGTGAAATAAATTATGCAAATATACTGTTTTATTTTATATTTCAATCCCTCATTTTGTTCCTATGGACTTGAAACGACAAAAAAAATGACAACTTTCTTATGTTATTTTTTGGTACGATTAACACGATTACACTTACAGATTTATAGTATGTATTAATCAAGGGATAAATATATACTATAATAAATAATATACGTATATATTACATAGATACAGTGTATGTTTAGCGACGTAGAAACCCAAACCAATTATTTAAAACATTTAATAATTAAGCCTCATTTATAATTTCTTTAAACATTTATCTATATTTACAAAAGATATACACAGTTTAAATTTTATATAAAAATAATTATATTATTTTTCAAGGACCCCTTGAAATCTCTCTATCTTGAAGGATTTTATCCCTATCTTCCCCACCAACTACTTTAAGCTCGTCAGCCCATCGTGCACCGTGCCCTCTCTTTCTTTTTCCAGGTGATCTTTTCTTTCCTTTAATGAAGATGTCATTTATAACATTGATTTCACATAAATTCATTTACATGATTGTTTGTAATCATCTAGTAGGCTCTATACTAGATATATTTACGTGGTTACCAAGTAAGGGACTCCGTCCTTAACGCAATGAATAAAAAATACGAAGTGAACGACCGAGACTGTACTACTCATAAAATTAATTATGATGATAAATCAAAAGCTTCTTGAAAATTCATTTAAATTATTTCAGGGTCAACATTTAGATGTGATCTGTTTTAACCGTTACAACTCCTGGTACCACGATACGGGAAGGTTAGAGGTGATAACTGGCAACGTAGTCGAGGAGGCAACAGCATGGCATAGGGAGCATAATAAGCCAGTCATTATGACAGAGTATGGCGCTGATACCATTGCAGGGTTGCATTTGGTAAGGAGAATCTTTTGCTAGTTAATTGGCGCCATTTACATAGTTTTATTCACTTTACAACTCTCATAAAGTTTTACTCCTGCTTTCGCATGCAAGTAGTTTTTGACGTGACAACGTCTTATAATTCGATGGAGCCGGCTGCACGCACGAAAAAACACGACTCGCTCGCTCTGAGGCGTTCCATTTAATGCTTGAAGTGCAAGCGAGAGCGCGGAACAAGCGACAAAGAGCCACATGATCTTATGACGTTGTCACGTTCAACTATAGTCAGTAAACCGACTTTACAGACAACTGATTTTTATTGTAAAGTTAGTTTAACGTAGTTTGTAAAAAGGTTACGTTTCTATACTATACGTAAATAATTGTTTTTTTAACTTAATCAAATTTTAGATGCCTGAATACGTGTGGTCTGAAGAGTATCAAGTAGCGCTGATGTCAGAACATTTCAAAGCCTTTGATAAGCTTCGGCATGCTGGTTTTTTTTCTGGAGAATTTATTTGGAACTTTGCTGATTTTAAAACTACGCAAAGTATGTATTATTCTGTAGGTGTACCTATCACAATTTTAAGTAAAGAATACATGTATAATCTGTCCATAACAACTAGCTTTTTTTGTAGTCCCTTATTTTGAAACGGGGGTTGAGAGATAGAGCCGTCATCGATGATTTTTTTATGTGCTGTGCGAAGTATTTATTGCTTCGCCAAAAAAAGTAGGGTAGGCAATATCTTTAATCCATTTAATATAAAATATTAGCTTAATAGTCGGTAGTATTATTGGATATTTAGATAGATCATTATTGCAGAACTAACATTTAAATCCGGCCATTTTAAGATTTCTGCTACTTGCCTCAGACGATATAATATAGAAGACTCCACTATTTGTAATATCTGATGTATTTATTATCTATCTAATTTTACAGTTATAACCCGCGTAGGTGGTAATAAAAAGGGTATCTTCACGAGATCAAGGCAACCCAAAGCGTCTGCGCATCATCTTCGTGCTCGCTATCGCGCTCTTGCTTCTGAAGACGGCGTTATTCCCCCCTTCGTTGGCAATTACATAAGTGACGTGAAACCAGCCCAATCCCATAATGAACTATGATTTTATTTTATTAAAAAGCAATATTTGATTAGACAGAAAATAGTTTGTATAGTTCTACCGAAATCTCATGGCAAATAAGGAAATAAAAATATTGTGGGAAATACTGGGGAAATTAGATTAAATGATCTTGATACTGTTTAATATTCTATTAATGAACTTGTTAGTTACTTGTACCTATGAAGAATGTGGTGATACATCGGATTCTTAAGATTGGAACATATGCATGTATCATAAATCAATCGAAAATTACTTTATATACTAATTTATTATACAGGGTGGTCCAGCTAGTGACGTCAATATTTTTTTTTTAGATTCCTCACACCTGGGGTTGTACGAAAATACCCCATGTATGTTCCGCGATTTTTTGTAGTTTTCGAGTTATATTTTTTTGTGTTTTTTAAATGAAAGTTAAAAAGTTAAGTTAAAAACTCCGGAGTTTTTAAACTTAGTCAGAAGCTATGGAAACTTCTTCTTGTATTTTTAAATTGAAGTTGAATGTTTGGGCAAATCCAGCTAAAAACTAAACATCTAAACGTATAGACGTATATATAGATATAATTCAATATTGGTTAAACAGTATAGTCTATGTAATTTAGTGCAGCCTGTGATAATTGTCTGAAAACATGTGAATGTTTTTGACGTTAGCTTACATACAGGGGGTCTAGCCAAGATGGCTTAACAGTAGTGTATGTAGAAAGTCGAAAACTAAATTTGTATGAAAATGACAGCTCGTGTCGACAGTCGGTAGCCTAGGCCCTAAAGGCGTGAGTCGGGATACAATAAGCGACGCCATGACAGTGCTACGAAAAGACACACATTAACGCTTACGCTATTCGGTAGCCAACGGCCAATTAATGTTTCGGCAGTGTAGAAAAAACGGCGTTTCTCCGCCATGTTTTAGCGTGATCTCAAAAGCTGCTGTTTGCAATAATTCAGTACAACTATCGCCATCTTTAATGGCTACCGTTTTAAAAACATGTCATATATTGGACATTTTAACGAAATGGTTTTAATGGGTTGGGTGCGATAATAGTGCGTTGGAATCTGATGATACTGATTATGCAGGAGTCCTCGGGGACCTTGATTGGAACACCTCCAAGTAACTTTAGCTGCCGGAAATGCGTCAAAGTATTTTTAAAAAAATTTTAAAGTTTTGTGAAATGTATTGAAATTTGTAAACAATCCACCATTATCTACTTTTCTATTGGTTATAACTTATAAGATATGTGTCATTCTCGTTTTCTGTTGGTTATAAGTGATGTGACATTCTCGGTAAATTAATCGGATCGATTATTTTTTCATTTGTTAATTTTATAGTTGAACCTAATTTAATCATTACTTGTCAAATGTACATACATTACATTAACTTCATGTTTCAATTAGTGTATGGTTCCGAAAATTTTTAAATTATTCAAAAAGTACCCAAAACCGAATCAGAGCACCCCACTATCCACGTGGTCTTGTCTGCCTTACCCCTAGGGTGTATATAAATAATCGGAGGCGCGGAGGAAGAGGTACGCAAGGGTGGAGGGGCTGCATTTCCCGTAGCGCCGGAGCTGTCCAAAAAAACAAATATTATTTAGATCGGTTAGGTTAGGTTAGTATATGAATATTTGGTCGCCGAAGGCGACCAAGAAGCCGAGTTGCCGAGGGCTGAATAAACAATTATTATTTAGATCGGAGCTGTCCAAAAAAACAAATATTATTTAGATCGGTTAGGTTAGGTTAGTATATGAATATTTGGTCGCCGAAGGCGACCAAGAAGCCGAGTTGCCGAGGGCTGAATAAACAATTATTATTTAGATCGGAGCTGTCCAAAAAAACAAATATTATTTAGATCGGTTAGGTTAGGTTAGTATATGAATATTTGGTCGCCGAAGGCGACCAAGAAGCCGAGTTGCCGAGGGCTGAATAAACAATTATTATTTAGATCGGAGCTGTCCAAAAAAACTAATATTATTTAGATCGGTTAGGTTAGGTTAGTATATGAATATTTAGTCGCCGAAGGCGACCAAGAAGCCGAGTTGGAGTAGATAAATAGGTGAGATTTTTAAAAAATTTTTTTGTTTCCGGCGCGCAAAATTTGTGGGGGGTGATTACTACACCCCTCCCCCCTCCTCACCACCCCAGCAACCCCAAATTTGGGCGCATCGTTATCGAATCGTTACCGTTTTAATTTGTTATCTGTCTTTTTTAACGTTCTCGTGTAATTATAATAATTTAAACTAGAGTCAATATTTTTAAGTTAAGAGTTTTAGTTTTTCTATGAATCAATGCGAGGATAACATAATAGACACAGATAAATATGAAAATATCAAGAAAATCAGCAAATTAGTAGAGGTAAATCCTAGTTATATTGGATATCTTTTATTTTTCTTTAATTTGAAAAATACATATACCATTTAATATTGCTTATATTATGTAATCACAAAGTAAAATGATTGTACATAATATTTGTATATTTCAGATGAGAAAGCAGTCACTAATGAACATTATTAGAAGTTCTAAATATATTTTATTGTAATTATAATAGAAGCTAATGATATAATATTGATTTAAATTAATCAAATAAAGTGGATTTTTACTTCATGAACTTTGGAAATATAAAATATAGTGAGCAATACTAAGTACTTAATGGTAAGCAGATATTTTCTTTAATTATTTACTAAGTTAATATACTAGAGAAGTTATTATAATATTGTTAATGAATGAGAAGTTTTAATTCAAGTCCTTTGGGAGTTACTGACATTGTTTGGTTATTAAAAACTTTAATTGACAATAAGCAGCAAAGTGACAAATTAAGTATATTTTTAAGTTTAGAATGAAGTAAAGACTTTTAATATTAAAGTTACCTATTGATCAAAGTACTAACTAAAATATTTTATTTTCAGAAAAAGACAACTAAAAGTATTAAAAAAACCACAAATGGACAAGTTTTATTAAAGTCTTATCTTTTAATTAATTAAAGTGTTAAATTATGTACCTGAAAATGAATTTGATAATGGGGAACGAAGCATTTTATGAATAATGTAAAAAATAAGACAAGTGGAGTATGAAATAATGGTTGGTTAAGTAACATTACCTCAAGAACAGGAAACAGTAACTGAAACTATGTTCTTCCACATTTAATCTTAATAAGTTCAGCAGTTTGAATGTTAATGAGATATTATTATAAACAAACTGCATTTGTAGATTTTGGGAAGAATTATATCTTTACAATAACTATTATTATTTACAATTGTTGTGTTAAGGAAACAATCACTATTTTTTTAATCGCCCAGGATGTATTCATAGTAACTGTAGGTATCATAGTAATTTTATGAAATCATCACAACATCTAACGTTAGGTTTTATGAATTGAACAATTTTTTGTATATAACAGCACACAAACAAGATATTGACATTGCTGCAAATTAACACTTACATTAGTTAATTATCTACATATATGAATACATCATTAGGTAGTAATGCATTTAATTTGGTGCACCTGCGTGTGTTCAGTAGTAATGTCTGTATTGTTTAATAAGTTGTTACATATGCTTATTTTTCTATGTAGACTGCATTATGTTAAGGAAGATATTTGGTGCCTTATTTTAATAAAAAATAACCATTACTGAAACATTTTTATTTTGCTACCTGTTTGTTTAATATTCCTAACTATTAGTAGGTATGGGTAATTCATATATGCATTATCTGTATATTCTTGTAAAATAAACTAATATTGTGAACCACTTTAATGGCTTTTCCTACTAAAGAAGACATAGGTAAATTACCAAAAATAAAACTGACAAATACATAACATACAATGTTTATTCATTTCTTACTTAAACAGATTTTGCATTTACATATTAACTAGTAGCAAATCACTGATATAACCAAAAGTTAATTGACATAAATATTAACTTAAAATCAGCATCAAACTTAAATTTATATCTATTATATCTAAGATGTTGGAGCATCAATATGGAATCAAAGGTTGATTAAGGGTTATAATTTCATACCAGACTAAGTTTCTATTTTATAATTTTTATTAATTCCTCTTTTCATTTCATTGAGTAGGTACTTGCTGTTTTTCAATTCTCACTTTCTAAAAGTATAAATATATTATAAACAATCAACTTTTATGACTCTAACTTAAACTGAAATTGTTTGTTGGACATAAACATAGATAATTCCAACTAGTAGCAAATCACTAATAAAATCTACACTTATATATAAATCTGCTTTAAAATTGACATTAAAAATGTTCAAGCACAAACACCAAACCTAATTAAAGCTTAAATCAAACTCTAATTTCAGTGATCACACTAGTCTACGTTTTTTTTCTATTGTTTTTTAATTCCTTGGACTTTATCAACTTCTAGTCAACCTTATTTTCACTTTTTATTTATCAATCCACAGTACTATTTTTATTGTTTCTTCTAAGCGGTAACAAAATATGTTGCTTCTTCATTTTGTAGATTAGTTGTGAGGTCAAATCCTAAAAATATCAAAGTATGAGTACTACTAATTATTATATATCGCGATTATGCAATTTCAAAATATTGTATTTATTTGTAGCCTTAAATTTCTGAGAAAACATGAAACAAACCATAATTAATTTAAACATGCAATTAAAATTCATATATTCACTTTGCACCTTCCGTAAATTCCACTTAAATCGAAAATTGTTCCGACCTTGCTGACATTCTAATGTCCCTTTTGTAGCTTCCAATTGCAAATTTACAATAATATTGTAAAGTTTTAACTTTTATTTGTTTATAAAAGTGACATTAGGAATACATTTAATCCAGAGACAATATGACGGAATAAGGTGCTACGAACAGCAGCTCGCATCTACGCTGTCGACTTTGCGGTAATGTATCGACATGTCTCTTGGCTACGAACGAAGCGTTTTCGACAATACAATTACGCAAAAGCGGTAGTGTATGTAGAATACTTTTCGACACCAATATGGCTAGACCCCCTGTACAGCAGTCAGACTTGAGAGTTGACACTGCTGCAGTCTGAGACCTGTCAAGTGTCATCTGAGTCAGCTTTCATTGTTGTACCACAGCTTACCTAAATGTTTGTAAATAAACACTCTGAAAATCAATTCTCAATTATATTAAATTAATATCTCCTTAAGTTATATTTATATATTGAATCGAAGAATATATAGTATTTTTCTAATTATGACATTAAGCAATTGTATAGAGTGTGGCGGCGAATCAAAATATAAGTGTCCAACTTGTCGTGAACCATAGTAGGTTTTTAAGCTTAACCTTTTTTATGTTACAATTTATTATAATATAAAATTATCTCACATTATTATTATTACAGTTGTTCAGTACAGTGTTGTAAGTTGCACAAAGAAAAACCATGTTTACCTCCTTCAGAACTACAAGAAATGCCTCCATGTAAAAATAAACCTGACTATGAATTTCCTACAGAAGACACAGTACCAATAGAGAAGTTTAAATTATTAGGTAGGCGATTATTTATTTAGTAGGTCTATTACAATTAAGAACAGTTTTTAACTGTGCATTATGTAATATAATACATGAATTACTAAATGAAATACTTTACAAATTTTATTTTCAGAAGAATCAAAGGAATTAAAGACTTGCCTTGCAAATCCCCATGTTAGAGGGATTTTGCAAGAATTGGATAGCTCTCAATTTCCTGACATTTTGATGAAAAAATATATGCAAGAACCTATTTTTACAGAATTTGTTGATGCTTGTCTAAGTGTTATTCAGGAGAAATAGTTTATAAATAAATATTGACAAAATATCACTAAGTGTATCACTTTTTGATGATGATGATTTGTACTTAAAATATGTGTTGGGCCATTAAGTTTCCTAGCTATTAACATAAAAAATCTAGTTTATTCTAATAGATTTAATCATCTTAATGCTATGTATGTATGTATGTATTAACTGGGTATACTTTATATTTAATAGTATTAGTTAAAAATGGTTGAGATCCTTTTCAAAGAAAAGTAGAAGTATACATGATAAATGTGTACATGTTACAATTTTTTGTTAGTACATAGTTTAAATACCACACCACAATTAAAATAATATAATTAAAATCTCAGATGACAGGTGGTGGTAGTTCATAATAATAATATATTTATTAAAAAAAAATAGTTTAATCCTTTCCATTCTTAAATATTACATTATCATCATAGAAAATTGATAATAATAACAAAAATTATTGTAAGTTGTATAAAATTATTTATGCTATACATTATTAAGAGCCATTTTGAGTAATTGTTCCAATTCATCAGATTTCTTTTTACCTTCATTTAGTTGCATTTCAAGGTCAGACACCACCTTTTTGTATTTATTACAATTTGAAATGCTTCTATCAACAGACCTTATAGTATCATCCACCATACTACAGTCTTTTTCTTCAATTTGGAGATATTCATATGAATCATCAATTTTACGCCTCTTGGCTGACAACAACCAATCTAATTCATCTTCACTCGAGTCAGCCTTATGTTTTAGTGAAGTAAGAACCTCGGAATTATACATCCAATTCATTTGGCGGAACTCTTCCATGGATGACTTATCATATATTGTGAATAGTTTACCATAATTTTTTAGTATACTTATTTTTTCATATACAATTATATTTACTGTATCTATCAAATTATACTGTTCAAAAAATTGTAAAAAATTATCACATTGTACCACTGGTAATTCTTCAGAGCAGTTGTTTGGCAGAAGGGACACAACGTTACAAGTAACTGTATCAGGATTTTTAAACCAACCTATCTGATTGCAATATTGGCGAACTTGTTCCTGCATGTGCAGTGCATTCTTCGGAGATATTGGGGAAGTTGGACTTACCAGTTTTAAATTTTGCATGATATTTTTTATTGCATTAGTATTTTCAGAATTTCTTAAACTATTAGGGATATACTCATATGGTTTCGGGCATGGCACCGAATAATCTATATAAGTTTTAAATTCTATAGGAAAGCCCGGGTAGTTAAACCAATCCTCATCAGTTATAACTTCAATTAATTTATCAATAGCAGTGTTGTAATAATGTACCAATTTCTTGATATCATTCATTAAATCTTTGAATCTGATATCAGTATCTGATTTTAGTCTATGCCATATCTCATTTCCGAGATATCTTTGGCAAATTGACTTCAGTGTATCAATTTCAAGGGGTGGCGATTTTGGGCATCTCTTAGCTAACCATTTCAATGCACTTTTTGTCAGACTATCCAGAGAGACTGCAATGTTTGCTGGCTCAATGATAAATATTTTAAAATCTGATATAACATTATTGCTTACATATTCAGATAATTTATTTTCGAGACCATTTTGAATAATAGCATTACTTATTGGTGTAGTTATTATGGCAATGGGTACAATATGATAGGGGTGTTTTTGTTTTAGCACACTTTCTACATTCTGAACATTTAAGTCATCATTACTCATATAGAATATAACACCATTTGTACCTTCAAGACAATCTTCATTAATTTCATGTTTATCCCTATTTATTAAAGTAACAGATGTAGCAAAATCCATTAAATTATTCCAAGATTGTTTCTGAATGTGTATCAGATTTTCCACTGCACTATTATCTTTCGATCTAAATGCATGCAACAACCAAGACTGAATATTTATCCTTTTACAAAACCACTTACATGTTCCTGGAGAAACTAATGTAATTTTCCAAAAGAAGCATTTATCATAAGGATAGTTAATTTGCTTCATCCGTTTTAGTAATGGTGACCTTATAATTTCAACAAGATCATAAGTTTTAGGAGGTGGAATTTCATTAGGTTCATTCTTAAATTTATAACCTCTATGAATTGCATTCATGTGACTTAAAGTTGCCCTTTCAGAAAGCCGCCTCAAACAGTTTGCTTCTTCGAAAGGTGTTTTATCTGGTAACCAAACTGGCGTGTCCTCTAAGAGATGTCTTCTCCTCAAGTTTCTTGACAGGAAGTTTCTCCAAACATTGAACCATTTTTTCATTAGATTTTTAGTTCGGAAAAGTTCAGCTTTTAGTTCATATGTGCATATTTCATCTAATAACTCAACAACCATCTCATCAGTAACATTCTTTGTATATGTTACTATATTATTTAATATTTCGATTTCCTCTTTTAATAGAATACTGATAGTTTCCCTATTTACTTCATTCACCAATTCTTCTGAGACTATTTCAGATTCTTTTTCAACTTTCTCCCTAAAAATTCTATCTAGTTCTTTAGCTTTCCGATCTAACTGGGCTTGATGTTCCTCTTCTAACTTTCTCTTTAGTTCTGCTTGTTTCTTCTGCTCTTCTAATTTACGCTGTTCTTCTAATTTTTTAAGCTCTTCTTTTTTTCGTGCCTCTTCGAGTCGCTTCATTTCCTCTTGCCTTTCTTGCAATTCCTTTCGCCTCTTTTCTTCTAATTCTTTCCTTTCTTCTTCCTTTATGGCTGCTTCTAACTTTTTCTTTTCATTTTCCAACGCCTCGAGCTCATCTTGCGATTTATTATTAGAATCATCGTTGAATTCATAAATATCATTGTTTTTAGGAGATGCTACGGACCTAAAAATATTACTAGCTACTGAGGGGGCCTTATTTTTACTTTGAAAAACTGTATAAGGTTTGTTTTGGGCAGAAAAGGGATCATTTGCCTGTTTAAACAATGTTCCTGGAGATAAACTCGATGCTTCGCCATTAGTAACAAATTTATTGTTGGATAAATCTTTATTGAAAAGATTATCATTTTGCGTAAGTTTAGCAAAACCTCGAAAAACACTTGTGGGATTCGTTAGTGGGGTTCCTAGAGGTGGTTTTGCAAAAATACTCGTTTGCGGTACATCTGTAGATTTGCTAAATATACTTTGAGCATTAGAGAAGATGTTTTGTGGTTCAGCTGTTTTTTTCGCAAAGTTTGAGTTAGCTGCATTGGCAAATATACTTTTGCTTGCTTCTGTTTTATTTTCATCTTTAGAAAGTTTATTAAATACTGACCCTACAGTTGCGGACTTAAACAAATTCGTACTATCATTTTCAAATGAAGATTGACTTGATTCAAATAAGTTTTTGTTATTTGATGACGTAAAGGGATTTGAATTATTGCGGTTCATATGAGTTCTTTCAGGTGGGGAAAAGGTGAACAGTTTTTGGGCGCCATTTGTGATTTCTGGTGACTTTTTAATACTATCTGGAACGTCCACTGTGTCTGCCCGTTGAAACGTAAACGATTTTTCTCCATTCGTTTTGCTACATACTAGAGGTTTTGGTGGTGTTACGGCAGCGGGTTTTACAAAGTTGTGTTTTTTAACTTCAAATGGTGGGTCCATAAATGTTTTTCCAGACAGACGTTGCAATTCCAACTTTAAAGATTCTATATCTTTATCTGTGTCGTTTGTGGTATTATAGCCTAGATCTTGTGCCGTTAAAGATGCTACTTTGATTTTGCCATCAGAAGTGAAACTAGCGTGTAGTGTATGATTTTTGTAGTCATATTGAGGGATATTTCCACCAGAAATTATATCAGCTACATTACTTCTCCTCTTAGACTCTATGAGACTCAAAGCTCTAGATAGAGGATATGGATCGCTGTCTTCAATAAACTGATTCCTGTCTAGGATGACATTAAGTTCTGAATCCACTTTGGAAAATCTTAGGCCATAATGGTTCACAAAGGATTTCATACTTTCAATGGTTTCAAAAGCGAGGGAGTTCATTAATTCTTCGGCGGGGTATTTGGAGCCTCCTCTAGGTGCATAGGCCTTAACGATTCTAGCTAGACCTCTAGCTCGGACGTCGTTAAAGTATCGTAACAGTATGCAGGCCTGAAGATAAGTAGCTTCATCCCGGACGAGCCGGAAGAATCTCACATAGTTATTGTTATCTAGCGCCATGAAAATTTTGACAGCGAATATAATCGGCTCCGATCTCTGAATTTCATCTGGTAATTGTTTTATCTGGAAGAAGAGATTTCGTGTTAGTGAATAAAAATTATATCTGTCTTTAAAAGATTTTGTGATAAACGAGCGTGGTCTGGATATCCATAGTTGCTCCCCTGACAATTTGAAATCTATTTTCATTTAGATTTATAATTTTATTTATTATCTTTTCGTGAACGTTTTGTTTGCCTATAAGTGCTTGTCACATTAAAAATTGTATTTTATTTTACTTATTTATTTTTTGTATCAGTGTGCCGAGAGTTGGCGATAAATAAATAACACACGAAATAAAGAAAATTAATTAGGATAAACACGCTTAAAAACATTTATAAATAAATATCACAAAGATAATAAATTCTTACAAAGTTATGACAATATGTCAAAGACAATTTCACAAATAATTAATCATTTCACAATTCAATTTATAAAAAAATTAAATTGGGAAGTTTGATGCCCAACACTTGTTAGTCTCTGGTGGAACTTACTTAAATCTTCACAAAATGACCTGATTAACTAAAAAGAATATACGAACCTCCCACCAAAAATTAGCATCTCCAAGGTTCAAAAGGGCTATGTACCCTCTAAATTCAGCTTCTCTGGGTTTAAATTGGGCCTGGACATCAGAATACATATGTTTCAGGGTTTGGAGACACTTGGTTAAGTTGTCCGTGTTAAGTTTTTGATCAAATTGCGTATGCTCAAGATCCGCTAATCGCGCAGCACAGTGGGCGTGGAATCGGGCACAGATTTCTACTAAACATATTGAATCTGGAATAAATAATTATTTGAATGAAACCTCTGCAATGGATAAAAACTAATTTAAAATTTACATGTTTAGTGGGTGCGTTGCCGGCCTTTGAGGGAGGAGTATACTCTTACTTTAAACAATTTGAGGTCGTATCTCCCAGGGAAGACCCCACCGGAAGTCAATTCCACAATTCGCTAGTTCGCGAAAGAATGTGTCTTGTAAAGAGGAGCGTGGAAGACTTCCAGCCATCAAGGTGATGCTGATGAAATTTTGAATTAGTACGGTTCGTACGTTGTTAGGAGGGAATCGACCCAAACAATTCTTCAGAACATTCTCCATAGAACACTTTGTAGAATACGCATAGGGACCAGTGTCTTTGCGTAGAGAGAGAGCATCAAGCCGGTCAGTAATACGTTGGTGATTGACAATTTAACAAGCCCTTGATTTTGGTTAAAAGGAAGAAGCTGGTATCTAGGGGTAATACTTTATATTAAGCTTTTACTGTAGACATTTAACCCTTTAGGCATAAATTAATATTACTTGTATAATTCAACATGAACTAAATTAATATATGTTCACTATGCCCGATAACACGTAGACATCATAAATTAAATTACTACCTGCACAACACAGAGCCTGCTGCGTAATATCCTTCCGGATGCCTCTCAGCCGGTCCCACATGAAATGAAACCAGTCGGCCAGCGACACCTTGAAAACATCATAATTTACTTACAAAAATGTTAGTAGGCATGATATTTCAAGCGATTAGGATATTAAACAAAGTATGAAAGTACCGAATGCAGCGCCATCTGCCGAGGTGATTTGTGAATCTAAACCATCCATTGCAATAAAATAATATTGCGGATATAGAGATGTAAGCTTTTAAGTTAGATCAAACTGCACACGGTGTGAAAATTTTATTGAAATCGGTTAAGTAGCTTAGGAGTCCATAGCGGACAAACAACGTGACGCGTAATTTATATATATTAAGGATAAAACAGTCCTACGTAGGTGGCTTAGTGGTTATTAGCGAATATCTTTTTTGGGTTCCCGGCAAAACAACGATAGTTATTTGACTTAGTCAATTCCATGAGTTTGCTAGACGCACCATGCTTGCGTAAAATATTTGTAGGCCCGTATTCATTTTTGATATTAGAGGCAAACCTCTTCTTTCTCTATATCAAAACATATTTGACAGTGCTCAAGCCGAGATTGTGACTTGAGGTTCCCTTTGGAATACGGGCCTAAGAGAGCCATAGGCCTCAGTTACCCATGTGTACACTAACGCCCGAACCCAATAATCAATCCACAATCTGAGATCAGACAGTGACAGTCGATCGATCTCCTATCTGCATCCCAATAACCAAACCCTACGAAGACAATCCATTTTTGGCGACGGATAAAATGCTCTTTGTCGTTCCATTTTACTGAGTCACTCATATATTTTGATGATCAATGTAAACCAAATAAAGTAAATAAAACCGTACAAATAACATTAAAAATTAAAATATACATGTTTATGTTTAAAACATAACAAACAGTTTTATTAATTATTTAAAACACTGGTGTAAGTTAAAATCTGTTAAAATAATTAACTGTTGTAATCGAGCTTTCGTCAACTGACATTTTCATACAAAGGTCTATCCACAAACACCGATACGACCTCCCATGGATAGCTTGTATTGACAGATGTCTATTACAAGCCGTCGATTGGTTATTGGCACACTTGTTACAATTTGTATTAAGATTACTATCTCAGATGGTGGATTATGGATTGAGATAGGGTTCGGGCGTAAGTGAATTTGAGGCTTTCGAGAAAGATCGGCAAATTTTCGACGCAGAAGGCCGATATCACACAAACTTTATTCCACACAAATATTAAAACATATAGATTGATATAGAGAATTTTTTCCAGTCTCATAAAAACATGTAGAAATATAACAGAAAGAAAGAAACATTTATTAATATGAAACACATTAAAAGATATAAAAACATATAATATAGTAGTGTGCAGTGTTAATTTAGCCCAACTGTTTGCTAAAGACACTTAATATGCCTACTGACCACAGCACTGCTTTTCATTAAAACCATTAGACTGTTCATGGATAGGTACATACTATATAGAAGTTATATACATATTTGTGTAATTAAAATAGGTACAATATATGCTAAATATAGGTGAATTACATAAATAAATATATGTATATATAAATAACAACGTTATTGTTATAAAATATTAAATACCTGTCTAGTTGTATCAGCAATCTCACGGAGAAGGTAGGCACAAGTAGCCATAAGCACTTTGGCTGGTCGCAATTCATAGCACATTGGCATTTCCTGGTCTGCAGAGCTACGGCTGTACTGTTTCACCGCCCTCCACGGTTCCAACAGACCATCAGAGTCTACTATTGTTTCTAACGTCATCACCTATAACAACAAAATGTAAAGAACATAAAACAATAAAAATTTATCAAAGAGCACTTAGGTAAAATTATATAATATACTAGTGGACCCCACAGACGTTGTCCTGCATGATATTTAAAGCGATTAGGATATTAAGCAAAGTATGAAAGTACCGACTGCAGTGCCATCTGCCGGGCTGATTTGTGAATCTAAACCATTCCCAGATCCCCTTGAACACACACAAAAAATTTCATCAAAATCGGTCCAGTCGTTTAGGAGGAGTTCAGTCACATACACACGCACACAAGAAATATATATATTAAGATATGTTTCTTAACAAATTAATGTAATGACATTAAAATATTTTTTTACTAACCTGATGTTCAGCTTGTCTATGCAACAATTCCTTTTCTGGACACATATCAGGGCAAGTGCCAATAGTGGGTCCACCAACTTTCACCTTTGACCCGGCACCACCCCAAGATCTTAGTATTCTGAAATTTTTAAATTTAAACACTATAATTTTTATTACTCACAATGATTCATCTTAATCAATAATATTTGACCCTATTGTAATTAAAAGGAAACCCGCAAGGCAGCCATTCTCTCATACGGGTAATCTACAATGTATTGTTATTATGTCTGTCTAGCAGCTTAAATATAGAACTCTCATATACACATGAATATGTTCAAGTTCGAGGCAATACCTACCCTGGAATACATATATAAAACCAAATATTCTGGTAAGTACAGGAAATACTTAAAGAAAATTAACAGAACAGATACAGAGATAACTGCATTCCAACTAAAATCAATAATCTTAATTAAAAAACAAAAACCTATATAAGGAGAAAAGGATTTGTAAGTCATAAGTGATTCAGCTAAATGTTAAAGTAGTGGTCATATAATAAATAAAATAGGCATTGATTTGAAGCAGTATAATGTTATGAGTTAAAATTAGCACATTCAAAGGTCTACTGTCAGAAAATAGATAACCGCCCATATTTTAACAAACTCAACATAATTTAAGTACAGTGTACACTCTATATAACGACACTCAAGGGACTTTGCATATTTTGACGTTACAAAGAGTTTCTGTTAAATGGGAAGAAAAATTTGTATTAGAAAAATAAAGTTTATTTCGGCCTAGTGTTAGTAATTACATAAAAACAATTCGTATTTGAACGCTATTGCGTTGTCTGTTATTTTTGTACTGTACCAGTAGTTAGGTTGTATCTCTATACTTGTTTCATTGAAACCTTGCGATATTGAGGCATCTTGGTGATAAAGCACATGCACGCATGCGCAATTTGTAAAAAAAAGGATTTCTTGGAGAGTTCGGTACGTATGACGAGTATCGACTGTCGAGTTTATTTCTCGCTAGGCCACGCAGTTTTAACAATTCGGCAACTTAAAAAGTACTCTTTAGTATTTAATTGTTGTCGTTATTTAGGGTGGGTGCAATGCTATGTAGAGTATATCATTGTATGGAAGACAAGCTAAATCAACAAAAACCGACTCATTTCGACGCTTTAGGGGGTTTGTCGTTAAATCGGCGGATTAAACTTATTTAAAAAATTCTCGTGTTACAATGTTAGTTACCATACTCCTCCGAAACGGCTTGACCGATTTTTATCAAATTTAATATGCATATTCAGTAGGTCTGAGAATCGGCTACTATCTATCTTTCAACCCCCTAAGTGATAAGGGGTGTCCACCATAAAAAAAAATTGTTTTAATTTTTTTATGATACAGCATACAAAAATACATATAACCCCTAATTTTCACCCCTCTACGATCAACCCATATTTTTTATTACTGTAGATAGCTATTTTTATTGAACTAAAAAAATTTGTCCTAGAAATAATATACATGGCAAAACAATGTTTGCCGGGTCAGCTAGCAATTAATAAATTTACCTGTCTCTAGCATCAAGGGTCCGCCACTTCTCATCAGGTGTCAAAGAGACTCTGGACCTGAGTTGATAAAGCTCTGCAGCTGCTTCTGTAGTGCTAAGGCTGGTTTGTGTTGTCACAATCACCGGTGCATCACTACCAAATGCTTCAGACCTATATTATTTTAGTAATGGTCAGAATTCAAATTTCAGGTGAACTAATCGTCATGGTTGTAGAACAGTGACGGATCTGACAAATAGTAAACTTTACAGGGCAGCCATTTCAAAATAATATAATCATGTTAGTTTTCGTCATAACTATGTTAATTCATATTCTGTTATTCTGGAAATTGGCTTACAAGCAAACAAAAGGGTTTGTTTTGAAACAAAATAAAAATAATAACATTAAATTACACAGTTTTCTAGAAAAATCAGATGTTTCTATCAAATCCGTTACTTTACCGACTGATTAATTTAAAATTTAAAAACACATGGATTTTTTTTTAATGTAGCCGTAATATTCAGTCAATTGTCTAATTCAGACGCTATGAGTCAAATAAGCTATATTTTATTGATATCAATTTGACATTTGCACCTAATTGCCTTAATGGCAGCAATACAGAGGGATATTAAAAAATTAGGGATAATTTAAATACTTGAAGATGTTTCATTCTGGGAAAACAATTGGTGAACAAATCTTATATATAGATATCATTTTTTCTATAATCATTTGTTGCTTTTTCAATAGATATTGTAAGATATTAAGAGTGGTATGAAAATAGGAGTACAACTAACTGTAAAGATTTTCCTCTCGGTTTCACTGGGCCTTCAAACTTTTTCTTCATAATAATTTGTTTAACAGGCCTCAGAGCCTTCTTTGGAGATATGGATCTTTTTGGGATATCAATTTCCATAGCTGCAAAAGGGCATAAAATACATTTGTCACATACACTTTTAGTTACATTTACACAAAATGCATCAAAGTGTGCTAAAAGCTACATAATATATTGAATTACAAAACCAACCTCACTTCTACATTTAATATTAGCTGACATTTTAATTAATCAAAGTATTTTCATAATGGCATAATGGAATTTTCATTTGAACTTAGATCCATAACTTATCAACTATTTAATAATGTTACCTTTTTGCTTAGTAGTGCAGTTACAATGTTAATGTATGCTTTACTTACGTTTTTGTCTGGGTACCCTGTATGTTGCGGTTCCTCCCATTGCAGATAATTCTTCTTCTACATCCGAGTCTGGAACCCAATCGGGATCCTCATCTCTCTTACTTTTTCTTCTTCTGTAATCCATAGAAACTACTTTCCTCAACATGTTTTCAAACATTACAGATTTTTAAATACCCTCACTTTTTTTCATAAAAAACATTACAAATTTAGGTACCCTCATAATAGGTTCATTTATTATAGACAGGAGTTACATAGAAATGACTTTTATTTAGATGTACAAACATATTGTATAAGAAACTCCTTTTTACATATATAATATTGTTTCTGCTTACATTTTTGACACTGTTTATCTTTAAGTTTATACTTAAATAAATAATTATTATTTTAAGAGAAAAGAGACATTGAAGGCATAATACCATTTGAAATTGCAACATACTAAAAGTCCTTTTTTCAAAGGTACTTTACCTATCTATCAGAGCACTACTAATAAACAACCTGTGGACAGGATATTTAAGTAGAAAAAGTAACTAGTATTAGGTTAATAAAATAAACCATTTGAAGTAATCTACTCAATAATTGTACTGATTTAATTTTATACTTATTTAAGCTGTCCATTAAAATGGCTTATTACCTCAAATAATTAACCAAGGGAATAGAATTTTTTTAAATATATTTAGAAAGATTTCTAGAATAGTTACTACATATGCATTATGCACTGTATTTATGGAAGTATTGAGTAGCAATATACTACTAAAATACCACCAATAAAAAAAGCTTATGTTTTCCTACCAATTTTTTTTAATATGAAATCTGGTTAAGTGCAATAAAACGAAATGCTTACATTCTTGCCTTCGTCCGAGTAACGTCAAACATAAAGCCATCATAAGCACCTGCATTTAATAATGCTCTTTGCACAGATATTTCTTGTTCATACTCTACGACGCATATTTGTTTTTTAGGAAGAAGACGAATTCTGTGTACTTTTCCAAACTTGCTAAAGTGCTTTTTTGCTGCTGAAGAATCAAACAGGCCTTCAGGGACATTGGAACACCTTGAAGGTAAGTATGAATTTAACATAGTATCAAATTTGCAATTGACTAGCATATTTTATACTTACGTTATCGAACATTTATTGCTGGCATCAGGGTTAAAGGAATCTGGTTTTTCAGCGTTATTGTGGAATAAATCTCCTTGCTCCATGTTTGTATACAATTTTTTTAACGTCCTTATAACCTCATACGAAACCTTAAAGGTAATTGTTTAAGAGCCAAACTTTAACTTTCATGTTTTTAGAACTTAAACTTTTAGAGTAAGAGTAAGATTAATTGCACATTAGAAACTTTTTGAATCACTTTAATTCAAACAATTTTTTTTATTAAAAATGTCAAACAATGTTTTGGAATAACGTCCTGACACATGACAGTTACCACTTACGGGAAGAGCAAAGAGATTCCATTCCATGTCGACGTTAGTTGTCAACTTAACGATATTGGTCTTTCATAGATTTACCACAGGTAAATTTTCCAAAGGGTTTAATTAGAGCCTGTGCAGAATGAGAACCGTTTTGGGATTTGAGTCACAGCAGTGCTAAATTACCTACCTTTTTTGTTATGTTGACAACACTGATACGTCATTATAGTTCGACAGTAGGTATTTTTTTATTTTTTTTATCTCGATACGTCTTATATGAAATAAGAATGGGCTTGCCAGTATCAAAAATAAAGTGTTATCGGGTGCAGACTATATATGGCTTTAAAAAGAATGACAGAATAAAATTATGTATTAATAATCATTAATTTGATTTTGATCGATATAATGTAATTATGTGTAATTTAACAACAACACGTAATAAACTTGAAGTTTGTTTACCTGTTCATACCTTATAGGCACGTCTTAGGACGGCGACGTACCATAGCGTGCGACGCCATCTTGCCTAGAGAACCGTTTTGGCGGGTTCTTTAAATGGAATTAATGTTTAATTTGAATATTTAAAGCTATTACTTAATATAATTAATAATAACAATTTATATAGATTATATATTAACAATAAAAAGTGGTTTTAAAATTGTGTTAACAGCGTATTGTATTAGTTGGCATAATGGCCTCACCGGGTCTCTTTCCGCTCTGTCCACCGCACAGCCTACCGATTTTGAAGTTTGTGTTATGTAATATGTAGAATTTGAAAATATATACTTTTACATTAAAATATAACTCAACTGCAAGAATCTAGCTCAGGGAATCCTAGTGTGGGTAAAGTACAGTCATTCCATAATCCATATTTAAGTCAAATTAAGTTTTTTTTCTCTTCTGTTCACTTCATCATCTTATTTATTGCTTATTGTCACCATCTTGAGCTTGAATTTAATTTTCACAACAACATGTATTAAATTGTAGGTATTTAATATTAATATAACATAAATTATTCAAAGTTCTTTTGTTATGTAATTACACTCTGCCGCGCAAAATCTCAGTTCCGGTACGTTGCGGATGTGCCGCCATCACTTTCTAATGACGGAACGCCATCCGGCTGTTTTGGCAATAACTATTCGATACAGTCACGCCTAATAATATGAATTAATTATACGAATATTGTGGCGGGAAAAATCATTATTACACATACACCTGATTCTATCTACATATATGATATTTGACAATTTACAAATGAATAAACAACATATTTTAGAGTATTATGTGTGTATTATATACCCTTTATATAGGTTGTAAATACATTAAGTATGTTAATGTTACTGCATGAAAATAAATGTGTAAAATCTGCCCAATCACATAGGTTTATGGCTATTTGTATAAATGCTTATGCGCACAAACAGATTCCTATAGATGGCCATAAAGTATGACAGGCTACGGTGTGGTGAATCACCTGTGACGTCATTGCATAAATTCGGGTGTCACATTCCGTTCGCGAGTTATATAAAAGAAAGTGCGCGGCCGCGAAGCGACCTTGCGCGGTGAAAGGCGGGGGCAAGTAGCACAGCCGGAACTTGAGCTTCCCACGGCTCAGGCCATACCACATGGCAATTTAAGGACCACACGTGGCATTGGCACTAGTCATGGTTCAAAATGTTCTTAAATCATTATTGACAATATGTTCTATTAGTTAAACCATTATTGATAATAAGAAAAATAAGATGTATGCTAAATCAAATTGAGAAATAAATGAATAGATTTCAATCAAAATCAAATTTTATTTTTAAAGTATGTCAGTTTCTTTTCTATTTTGACAGTATTCAAGATAATATATAATAAAATTTGAAAATCTAAACAGGTATCTGACATAGTGACAGGCCCTAAATGTGTTGGTGAATGAACGAATTAGTTATTTGATTAGTGTTGCCAAATATCCCTTTTGCTGAATTTATATTTTCAAGCCGATGTAAACATAAATTTGAACAAACTTAAAGCGTATAAAACAAGTCACATTTTACATAATTTTATTTGTCTAGGTTATTAATAATTGTGGTACACATGTGTCATAACCTTTACTTTACGCGGGAATTTTAACATTGTAATTGCTACTGCGCGGCGTTAGCGTCATAAGCTGATAAAGTTGCCTCCTAGGCTATTGCAAATGACGCCTTTTGATCTTGTAATTGTAAATGTAATTTTCTGTCTGTGTACATAGTTCAACTAAAACAAAAGCGAACTTTTGTTTGAAAATATTACTAAATATTAAAAAAAAAGATTTTGAAGGTTCGCCACCTAATACTATACTAATGTCTGTCATAATATAAATTAAAATATAAATATAATATTTTGTTCACAGTTTAACTAACACCCAGCTTTTAGTAAATGGCCCATGTCTAGAACAAAAATGCATGTCCACTGGAAGTATGCCAAAAGATTTCATCCGGTCATTAAAAACGGAATGTGAACTAAAACTAGAATTTAAATCATTTATGATCATTTGTCTAAGCTGAAATAATTGTTTTTGCTTTGTAAACCATGAAGTCTCAAAAATACATCAGTGTAATTGCACCATTTTAACTAAGGTACTCTGCCTCTTTTCATCACAGAGTGAACACAATTTGACAGGAAGACACGAAATATTAATGTGTGAAGGAAACATAAACTAGACATAGTTATGAATATTTTGAATTACCTACATACTTTAAATAAAGAGGCACTTTATAAAAAATTGCAATTCATAGAACATTATTTGGTCTAAGATCCCGCTATACAACGACCTTCACCGAGATGCTTATTTAATGAAACTTATTTTATATATAATTTAATATGTCAATAAATATAATCCATATGGGTTGCCTAGCAAATTTCAGTCCAGAGTATGTTTAATTGATTTAAAAAAAAATATTTTTTTAAACATTTCACCGGTATGATTATTAGATAAATTCTATACCAATCGAACGTATGAAGCCCATAGAATATGCAAACGTTAGGTTGTTTTTAATCAATTAATTATTTATGTGTATATTTTTTATGTGACACTAAAGTATATATACATCTTTAGTATAAAAGAAGGTTATAGTGATACATATATAATACTACCCTGATTAAAAATATTGATTGAAAAAAGTTCAAAAAATTTACTACATGCAAATTATAAAAAAAAATTTTTTTTTTTAATATTAATTAAACATACTCTGGACTGAAATTTGCTAGGCAACCCATATGGATTATATTTATTGACATATTAAATTAAATATAAAATAAGTTTCATTAAATAAGCATCTCGGTGAAGGTCGTTGTATAGCGGGATCTTATACTAATTGCTTTTAAATGTTTTTGATTTTTTTTGACAATACAAAACGGAACAATATTTTTAACCTATCAACATTGCCACGCGCGTAAAGTTTTGGCGCCATTCTTGTTGCATTGGACTGAATTTCTATTTTGCCACCAAATTTCGTCTCAGTATAGAAATATACGTACACTTATGTAAATGTATAAACAGAGAAAAGGGAAAGCCCTCATCTATATTAGTCTAGATCTAGATATCTAGGGTGGACCCAAAAGCGCGGGAAACGTGTTTATGTGTTAGTCATCTTCAGAGCTGGATAAAGATCTACGGGAAACATTCAGAAACGAGACTTACTAAGTAACTACTAGGCCGAAGACTTGTTCCTGAATATCGTTCTAAATACTTTCATCGGGATCTTGTAATATAAAGAAGATACGTCTTGAATTACAATACAAGATAATGTAAATAAAAATCAATTTTATACATAGGATATTCAAGGATCTTCAAACTATTGTATCACTACTAATAAAAAAATTATTAGACATAAAAATGTGATTAAAATTCCTCTGAAATTTCCTTTACAGAAAATAACAGACGATTCCAAATAAAATAACGCACGAAAGGTTTAAAATAAAAACAAAAAGCTTCACCAATAATCACTATGTAGGACATGAGCGAAACGTTTCTCCGATCTCTTAGTCTCACAAAAGTATGAATCATGCTATTTAATTTAAAGATAATTGCGTAGCTTTTAATCGTGTCACATAAACTGATACAAAGTTTTCGAATGTTACATTGGTTAGTAGATAACTATCTAAAATACTCATAAAAGTTATTATAACGTAAAACTAATAATATCTTTACGTATCTACATCATATTCTGTAAGTAAATGATGGAAACTTCTTTACAGAATCCAACACGGCATACAAATTTAAAAATGGAACTGCGTAGGGAATGCTTTCAGTCGTCTAAATGCCTTAAATCTATATGGTTATTTGTTCTGTGCATACATCAATAAATTCGACCAGTTTCTAAAATTGTATTCGAATATGCTGTAGTTCGGCAAAATAAGGTGTTCAACATTGAATTAAAAAACGTTGTCGTCTTAATGAAGTCTTGTGCCTTTTCAGTCCTTACATTTGATTTGATTTACTGCATTCACATAACAGGATCGGACCTTAGTGTACTTTCGCAACTTGCTCCAATAAGATCACATGAGCAATGAAAGATCATGATGCGCGTGCGCTGAGACCGCGCCATTCCGGCCGCGAACCCGGATGCGGCTGTGTGACGTAACACGGCCTTCCCCCTCACCCCTCGGCGTCTACGCCTCTCTTATGCAAATTAAATCAATACAGTTGGTCTGTATGCACGCTGCACTTACCGATGAAAGTATATCAAAAGAAGTGTTTAAATTCCTAGAAACAAAGATCAATAAAAAATATACCTATTTGTATCTTCGCTGCTGCGACTCGCAATTTTTACCAGTTCACAGATAAAATCCACATTGTTTGTAGTCTGTAGATATATATTAAATAGTTCGAGTACAACACGAGTTCATTCAACCGACGGCTAAATAGGCATCCTATACAATAAGTCTTTAGTAAATAATATCTTATCAGTAATAAGTCCTAGAAAGACCCTTAAAGAGTCCCTAAAATGCCCTTTAATAGGCTGCATCTCACTTAACATGAGATGGTATTGCGGCCAAACGTCTGTATAAAAAAACCCGTTAACTGTCTGGCGAAAGCGAGAAATTTAATTTTGCTTTACTGTTTAAATATAGTCCTGTGTCGTCTCGCCATGTCTGCAGCTACTAATCAAGAGATCATCTTATTTATCCCCTTTAAATTTTAATTATGCCTGCCTTTAGTGTTACCTATGTGATTAAACTGTGTGCATCAATAGATGTTTCTCTTCGATGAAAAAAACTTCGGGGTGCTTTTAGCCTCAAATAAAATGTATGAGTCAATTCAAGACGTTTGAGTAATCCGAATTCTATGTTCAGATATTTATAATAATAATAATAAAAGCCTTTATTGCAGTAATTACTTACTTGTACTAGTACATAAACATGTAAAATACTAAAAAAATTACATTAAAAAATACTAATAATTAACCGGTTGATTTCTGTTATACAGTTTGGACATAGGCCTCCTCTAAGGACTTCCACTCTTCTCTGTTTCTAGCTTTGCGTAGCCACATAGGGCCAGCTGCTCCTCGCACATCATCTTCCCATTTTTTTATTTGTCTTCCTCGTTTTCAGATATTTTTAACATACTAAATAATTTTCAAACCAAGTTTTCTTCTTGAGTCTTCTTCATTACTGAAGGTCGTGTTGGTGTTAAATATCTTCCTTCATTCCCCCTGGATTCGGCAAACCTTAGCGCCTATTAGGACCTAACTTGGTCGGTCCAGAGAAAGAGTGCCGTGCACTCTACTGGTCACTACAAGCTTCTGCAAGTTATTGGGACCTCTGCGTGCTACATGTCCATAGAATCACAGGATCCTGTGGTAATAAAGAAAGACGAGTAGTTGTCTGAGAATTGAGAAATTCGTCCTTCTCGCTATCCAGTCTATCCTGAACATCCTCCAACACCACCAAAAGCTAATACTGTTTACACTCGATAGAAAAATTTAAGCGATTAAAATTGTGCTCCACACAATTTTTCGAGTTATAAATATCGCGTTGATTTCGTGTTGGTTAATAAGTAAGAGAGTTAAGTGCTATTTAAGTAAGAGAATAATCTAAAAAACAACTGCATAATGACAAAGGTCAGGTTGTTTGAGATACTTCTCTGATAATTATCATGTTATTTGACTTTATTTTCAACAAATACGATAAATTGATAACCCCTCTGAAAAGAAATTAATCTGGAGGTCGTAAATACGAATGCATTTTGAAATTTAATGAGAGATATTAAAAATAACATTATTGTTCGTTCCGGTCTGCAGGTGGTACGTTGACGCCACTAAGTACCAACATACCCAATTAAAACTAAGTAGATATATTCAATTAAGGTAAGCTTAATATATGTAAATAGTTCTTTCTTATAAATAACTAAAATAAATAAACGAATTTACTTTTCCGCTATTCAAGCCGAAAATTCTTTAAGATTAATAACTATTGCACAATCCCTATCATAATTTATTAACAGTGTGTTCAATACACCATAGTACATAAAATAATTGAATATAAACAATTACGTAATACTCGAAACCTTTAGTAGGTATATATCTCATGAAATCCAAAAAAATAAAGAATGCTTATTTCTGTATGGGTACCTTCGCCTTTTAATAAAAACTCTTATGTCCCATATGTATACTAATATACTAATTATATATATATTATAAAGAGGAAAGATTTGTATGTAACTGTGATTGTAAAGAATTGGAAAGTACTGGACCGATTTTAGAAATTCTTTTACCATTTGAATGCTACATTATCACTGATTAATTATATAGCCTATCTATTTTAATTGCAAGAAAAAAATAAGGATCCCTACTAAAATTACAATACTGTTACCCAAGGTGTAAAAAAAATGCCTATAAAATATCTTTCATCGCATGCCTTGCAAAAACTATTGATGATGGAACGAAAAAATGTTCCACAATATTAAATAACATATCAATATCTACAAAAAATTTTAAACAAATGTCCACCCGTGCGAAGCCGGGACGGGCCGCTAGTGTAACATTTATCAATTTTAATAATAAACAATTGAATTGTTCACTTAAGAAACTTAAATGATAGGTTTTCAGAAGAAATTCCTAGGAATTTTTAACGAAACACAGTAGGTAAATTTTAAAACATATAATGGAGAACTGAAATTCAAATTCCAAATAAATTTATGAATAGCAATCAATTGGCCCCCTGTTTGGCATGGACCCACGTTGGGAAACAGTAAACACGGAGTTAGATAGTTTAGGATTAAATATTTCTGTTACATTTTTATTTGTTTCTTTCAAGTGGAATTCTTTGCTGTCTGTTGAATCTTTTATTTGCTGGAACGCTGTAAATTTTAATTATAATATTTGTGCCAGCTCTTTATGGGTCTTAGATAAACTGCATTGATTTACAAGCGAGTTGGAGTAGCCATACTATGTTTTCCTTCCCTAAAATGAAGTGAAGAGCTGGATTTTGATTGCACCTCAAGCGATTAGATTCCCGTTGAAAAAATTTCAAAACTAAATACCTACATAAATAGTGGTCTTTCCAAACAGTTATATAGTACTTAACTAAGTTATTCCTTCCAAATATTGTTTCGGCCTTTTCGATAATTAAACAAATGAACGGGATTGATTACCCAGATGTTGAGGTCACGGTGGATTCTTGTCGTATCTTTACAGGTTCAGGATTAGACAAAGTGCTGCATGTCCTTGTAGCGATACAGCTGAAGAGACGGTGTTACATGTTCTGACCGACTGTCCAATGTATGGAACCGACAGGTATAACACTGAGCAAGCTATGGGCATAAAAGTAACAGAGATGAATATAAAGGAAATAATGTTCAACATTAGATTAAGAGGCATCTTTTTGGGATTTGCTGTAAGTGTCATACAAAAAGTTGTTAAAAGAAATAGATAGTTAGGTAGTGTTTCATCATCCGGGTTACCAATACCATGTACATAAGCTATTTAATACCCCCGACGACTGCAAAGTCGGGGAATTATCTAGAAAACATTAATAATAAAAAAACAGTCTTATAAATAACCTTGTATGTAATAAGGTCACGTCCTTAACAAGATGAAGCCAGCAGTCGAAGTTTGTCGAATTGTTTACGAAATATGACCGCATCACTGAACACGCAATGATGAATCAGTACTTGCTTCATTCTCACCGAATGCGTGAATCAATCTCCGGGAATTTAAAATTGTGTTATTTCACTGGAGCTAACACTTTAATGCGATATCAGCTCTATGTTCTGTAAATTGCATTAAATACGTTCCGTTACATAAGGTTAGTTAAGATGAAAAATGAACTATGTTTATAGGATTTCGTTCATGTCTGTTTCTTTTTTTTAACATTGATCCTGTATGATTTAATGTCCATTCACCAGATTAGAATTTACTGACTTTTAAACACACTTCACAGAGTTTCTTAAAGCTAATAATATACACGTGACTACCATAAAAATGGCAAAGTTAAGCACTGAGATTCTTTTTGAAAAGGGTTATTTCCACATAGGAAATAGTTAGTTATCCAAAATGAACTAATGAAAACGTTCAAGTTCGCCACGAGTATGGTGGCAACAAGGAGAGCTCTAACACAAAATTATTTCTATTATGATGAATATACTTCGTAACCTTTCATTGACAACTAAATTAAATTCTGTCTTTTCTTTTTTGTTGTACAACGAAAGTATTTGGCATGTTTCCCACCTTATTTAAGAAAAACTATATGTGAAGATTTTAATTGGTCCACAATTTTTGGTTGGTTAAAATAATTGGTTGGTTGTTATATTGTGTGTGCTTATGTCTATGTAAAAAAGTCTGTATTTGGTCCGTAAAAAACGACTTTTAAAAATAAATATACATATATATGTATTTTATTAATTTGTGAAACACAACTTAACAATCGTACTATAATCTGCATCAAGAAAATTTTAACACACACATACGGACGGGTTCAATTCAACGAACACGTTTTTACATGGCAACATCTCATCCGTAAAAACGGGTTATAAGGAGGAATCCCCTAAAAATTATCAATGGAATAGACGCATTTTTTTATCATTACTCGTAAACTTGCTTAATTCAACGAACTTAACTCTATATTTTCAGAAATGGTCAGTTCACCTTATCTGTATAAAATTAGTTGAATATACAGTGATTTGGGGTCGTTGCTCGGTGAAGATGGAAGTAGTGATATGGCGGTAAGCAACCTCACTCGGCTAAGTACTCGAGCGGCATTCCTCAAGGCCGGCTACTTCTATAGAATGTCCCATAGTGTGGGTGTGCACACTTTGAATCAAAATCACAATTATTAGAAATGCTTTGACATCCTTTATATATGAAAGTAAGAGAGTTAATGTGTAGATAATGAAGTTGGATATCGATTACATTACCCTAATGGTGGCATTTTTAAATTAATGAATTAGTATGTTAAATTTAGCCATGTACGGTGGGAAATATTGGCTTCTAGTATTTGACCTGTTGCGTACAGTGCATAATATTGATCTCTGGTTAATTTCCGTCATACATATTTGTACAAATGATAAAAATTACAAAATAAGTTGAAGTCCCACACAATTAATTACTTAAAATGCCACGTGGAACATGGTGTAATGGTTACAGTTCCTTAAAAACATTTTGTAAATCAAAAACTTGGCGATTAAAAAGACTGGCAGAGATTTTATTGCCAGTTCTTCTCTTCCGTTCTACGCATTTGATTTGAGAACTGGCAGTAAATGTAAAATTAGAAGCATTTAATATGTATTTCTTTTTGACGTTCATAAGTGTACATTTTGTTACCTAAATAAATGATTTTGACTTTGACATAAACAAATGATTTTCTGTAAAACATTATGTTTATGATAATTTATTTAGACAATTGTATCATATTAAAAAGTAAATTTCACAGGAATAAAACGCGTTTAATTATCACAATCGAACATACCGTGGCCCTTTACAGCAGAGCAGTAAAACATTACAACAATTTATGACTAATTCCAAATAAATCTGTATCTTCTTTTAGTTAAGCTTAGTACATTTAAGTCTTCGTATCCGCATCTTATACGGTAGGGCTAATAAATTCGTGGCTACAAGTCGCATGACTATGCCAGAGTTTCAATAGGACAGATCGTGCAACTATGAGTAAGACTAAACAGGGTTACGACTTTTAACCTTTTATTTATCTTGTAAAAAATTATAGTATTCCATAGTTACAGACCACATCTTCTACATTGGTAATTTTTCTTTTTAAATCAATCTGTCATTTGTTTTTGACAGATTGACTTGCTTTTGTTACGTGTAGGCGATCGTAGATGATTTTCTCACCTTCACCGACGTCGACCAGATAAAGATAACTCTGGAAAGACGCCGTGAAGCGCATGAAGGTTCATTTGTTTCGAAGGCCAAGACTCAATTAAACTAAGGGCTCGTTGAGGATGACTCGCGGGCGCGGTCACGTAATATTAAACACACAGCATAATATGCAAGTGTTTTAATGCATAATGCAGGTGCGAAAGTAGCGGGCACCCTCGCGATATAAAAAAACTTTTAATATTCTTTGTATCAGTTCATGTCGAACTAGTGGCAGAGCGCGGTTCACTTATAGCGACGTCAGGTAAGTTTGAACTTGTCGCTAGAAACAAAAGCTCTTTGAAAACGAGCTCCCCACGTCCACCACGCCTGCATCAGACACCGCGCCCGCGCGTTTCTACGTGAACAAGCACTAACATATCCCTTGAAAAATGAAACGTTTCAATTTCACTGTATATTTATAGTACCTACATTCGTGTTACGTAAATATAACAATTTTCTCAATTAATTATCGATTTGGCTACGTCGTAGCAACGTAGCACCTGGATCAAATACTAAAGCATTATTCATGCCATAATTACATGCGTCGTTACGCGATCACTAATTGAATAAACGTGATTAAACGTTAGGTTAGGTTAGGGTTAGGGTTGAAGGACTCCTTTCTCCGCAATTAGACTCGAGGTTGGTCCGTTGTGCGTACGAGTCCTGGCTAATTTAGCCAGCCTAGCTCCTTCCAGAAGCACAGAAGTCTCCTGGGCACTTCACAGGCTTCCCGGAGCGACCTCACCGTTCCGAGGATTTTTTCACGTTGATTAGCCACAGCCTCGCATTCCAGGACTACGTGGGTGACTGTTTCCTCTGCGTTGAAACAGCCTCTGCACAGGGGGCTGTCTGTCGCGCCTAGGATAAAAAGATGTTTATTTAGGAGGCAATGACCCGTTATTGTCCCTATCATTATTTTAAGGTTAGTTCTATTTAAGTTATTTTATTAAACGTTATTAGTAATTGAATAAAAGTTATCATCATCTATTCTATTATGTTCCATCTGCCTTTCAGTCTATTCGGTATTGTGACCTTCCCAAACATACACATCAAAATGTCGTCATTTCATCTAATAGAAATAGGGACATCTCTCTATTTCTGTCGAGGTTTTTAGAAGGTGATGCTCCATTGGGTTTTGGACTATGGATGTTGGGGTGTAATGGGTGAAATTTCGTATTCTGTCTCGAGAACCGATGATGAAACTCAGCTGCAGGTATTAATCCGAATAATCTCCATGGTAAATGAAGTAGTAGAGAGTGACACCATATATATAACCAATACCAAGGGATCAAGCTCGCTCGTATCTGAGCTTCAAGTATTCGAATCGCTCTTCGTTAAATAAGGTCAAGTGGACGAAGAACTAGCGAGTTCCCACCCAGAGATAAGAACAGTACATTATGAATTTGCGCTTTACACAGTTGCAAGCGATGGCCAAGAGTGAAATCTTTAATATGAGAAAATAGATTTTCTAAAGGAAATTGTCAACCCTAACATATCTAAGCGCGTCCTAGTAACAACGGTATTGGCCCCGACTGCGGCTAAGGGCGAGCCCTGAATGTTGTTCGACTAGTTTGCACATGGAATGTCACCTATATATATTTAGATAAGTCACTATTTAGGTGTTACTTTTTGCGATAATTTAACAGCTTCATTTATGTCATACGTCTTAATTCGAGGAAGGACAGAAAAAAAATCTGGATTCTCGGTCATAGCTTGGAAAAAAATACCAATGGAAAAGTAAGTTTTAAAAATTTATTAAGGATGGCCATTTTCTTTTTTATATTCTCCTTATCTTTAGTCATTCTCATCCAACCTAGGTAAGCAACAGCACCTTATAGCTCAAGGCTCTACTTCTAGTAAAAGTACTTTTTGACTTATTATATTACTAATTAGTTGATAAGAATTTCTATAGCAAATTGTTAATTCGATTATTTTTTGTTAGCTACCTAATATTGTTGCTATGCAGAGCACCGGGCATGCCAAAGCTTTTTACCTGTTATTCAAAACAGCATGGTCCCACCTCCCATTGAAGGTTGATATAATCATTTCAACAAACGTTATTTTAATTCGAGTATTTAAGTACTTTAAACACATATTTTTTAGTTCAATATTGCGTTTAAGTTTCTAAGTCGACGGCATAACGAAGAGAAGCGTGGACAATTTCCCCGTTAATTGTGAAAATCAGCTTGTAGTTGAAGTATTAACTTTGAATTATCATATTTTTAAAATTCCTATATACACTCTAGTGACAATTATCAGCTAACGCATTCACTCTTAGATAAAATTAATCGATCAAAACATGACTCACTCTGTCATCGTCTATCCAAGTTCTATGTTATCTTAAATTTGAACGATTTTTAAAGGAATCATTTTTAAATATTAAATTATGATAATGTGATTGTATAATATATTTTGAGCCTAGAGAAGTGCGGCAAAAGACAAAATGCGCGCGCTCCGTGACGAATCCAAGATGGCGCGTTAACGTGGTTTGGCGGTCAATGACCTGCACCCGACCAAGAAGATCTTGCATGAGCAGCCCAATTTCGATTAATTTAATATTTTATTTTGTAAAATGCGACAATAGATTAAAAGAGTCAGAAATGGGAAAGTCACATATCAGATCTATCTAAATAATTATTTAAGAACACACCCACTGACAAAAAATGCAGCCGTAAGTACCATATTTTCAAATGAACTAGATTATATCTTTTATTACTTTAAACGACCTTCCTAATCTTTGCCATTGTATAATTTATATCTATATCAGGTTTAGTTATTAACGTAATGCCGAATGCGCCAGGAAGGCAATCCCTCAATTGTTATAACAATAAAAAAGTTGCACCTTAACAAAGTATTTTTGTTTTTGAATTTTTTATATAAAACAAAACAATATTATCTAAAAACATCAAAGTAATTATAATAGATATTTAAAGTATATCTATAAGGGTCAGTCCACAATGTCAAATAAGTCATAAATTTTGTTATAAAAAATGAGCCGTTTCTCGGAATTCTTCAAAGGCGGGCTCGGTCTTGGGTCTTACATAAAACTTGGATTTCGAATAAGTACTAAGATGACGTCACTTAGTGACTCACCTGCAAGACGTGCATTTATTCGACTTCACTTTTAAAAACAATCATGAAAATGCGTGTAATAAATACGCCGTAGAAAATGAAGCTAATTAATTTTTGCCACAGCTGCATTTTAATCTATTAAAAATAAACATAAATTACTTTATTTATGTGGCTTAAGCTGAACGATGCATTATTAATACATCTGATAAAGAATTATATCTACTTAGATTACAAATACCTCGATTATGCGATGTTTTTACAATTGGCATATTAATATTTAGATTAAGAATAACACGTTAAAGTTAAGAGGGCTAAAAATTATATAAGGGTATAATTTTATTGTAGTACAACAACAAGTCTAATAAAGTAACATAGGTTATTAACTATGGCAAAGAATTTATTGAAATGAATAAGGACACGCGTTGCCTTGAATCTACTCGTTAAGTTCGACCTAGCCAAGGCCTAGTTCGTGTTTTTAGACAGGCCGAAAAAATCACGGATGTTAGAAACAAGATTTAAAAACAGGTTAGTGACTCATCGCGCCGCTGAAATTGTGTGCTAGCACGAAAATTTCTTGATTTTTACTCTGACAACACAACAATTAAGAAAATATTTTGTGAGACGAAACCTGGTGTGACGCACTGTTGTCTTGTTCTTTGTTGCGGCTGCGGCGGGTGAGTCAGGGGGCGGCGCTAAGGGCGCTACGCCCCTTACCGCCCTTCACCGCCCCTCTCCGCCCAACCAGCCATCATTTTGCCGCGCTTTTTTCAATCAGATAATTACCTGCGTCATTCTTAATTTGTTGTCAAACAGTGCTGAAGTCATATCAATGATTCAAAACTAGGATTATTGTTTTGTGACCGGATTTAAATGGCTTTTAAACTCGTTTAGTGGCATATTAAAACGATAAATGTCTAGTCTTTAGTCTATGAGTTGAATATCGTGTTTCTGGATACAGTTACTTAAAGGTAAGTCTCATATATTTATTATTCGGTCTGAGAAGAATTCATTATGTGTATCCATCTCTTTATACATAGTAAATAAACACTTATTAAATTGGTGATCCACGAAGATAACGTTCAATGTACACGCAAAAAAATTGATTGTGGTTTTTGTCGTTCACTTCTTAATATAAATCTAAATTCATACTTTTTTAACGCATATGAAGTTGCGATTATACAAATAGATAAACTTTATCATAATATAACCAGGGTAAGAGAGACAGGCGAGATAATTGGGAACGATATTGTGGAAGCTTTAAAGGGAATAAAAGCCGGAATGTTAGGGATGCGATAGGGATTATAGATGATTATTATAATCATTATTATTGGTGCTACGAAGTAATAAATCACTTGCACTACCTTGTTAAAAACAGGGCACGGTGCGTTAAGATTGGCGAAAAGCTGTCATTGTCCCACTATATAAAGGAAAAGAGTCACAAGAAGATTAATTGGAAGGTATTAATTGAAAAATTGGTAAAAGAGACTGATGAAAAAGTATGGGAAGTGCAAGCAGGATTTAGAAGGGAATGGGTTGGATCCAGTCTTTTCCTCACGATGCATTGTCGAAAAGTCTCTGGCGTAAGGCAAGAATTAAAAAAAAAAGAGGTAAATTTTTTTCGGAACTTTTGTAGATTTGGAAAAGGCTTACGATCGTCTACCCAGGAATAAATTATTAGTCAGTGTTGCCTAGTACGGGGTGACCGGCCAGTTGATACAGCCATTGGAATACCTATGTAGGGACTCTATGGTATGCGTCAGAATCAACGGAGCCTGCACGGCTTGGTTTCCTATCGAGAAAGGTATGATAAAGGGTTGTGTTTACTCCCCGTGGCTGTTCAACTTATTCATGGACAATTATCTAAATAATATAAAACTAGTGAATTGTGTCCTATATGCTGGCTCCCAATTGACATAGACATAGACATAACTTTTATTGCTAACAAAAACACACACACATAAACACACAAAATAACAATAATCAAAGAAAAAAATTAAATAAAAAATATAATGAGAGATATAAAAAAAAATCCGTTTCGGTTCGTTTCAAGTGTGTAATGCGTGTGTGCTGTGGTTGTAATTGGCCCTGGATCAGCATTCTGCTGAGGAGCAGAATATTCTACAGTGCAATTGATACTTACGTCTTCGGTGGAGGAATTGCAGGAGCTGATAACAGTCATTAAAAACGCTTTCAGTATTAAGTGTATAAAAGTGAACATATGAAAAACAAAATATATGGTATTTGCAAGAGATGTCAATAGGACTGCATATGATAGATGGAGAAAAAGTAGAACAAGTGAATAAATTCGTGTACTTATACTGTATGTTTACCCCGGATGGTAAGTATGACGATGATATAGAAAGACAAGTGAATGCTGGGATTTTTTATTTTCCTTTAAAATCCAGGAAATCTCTAACGAGGCTCGACTAGACGTACATAGGGGAGTGCTCCAGACGGTAACATACCGTAGTGTATATTGGGTGAGGAAGAGAAAGAATGAGAGTAGAATAACTGCCATCGAAATGAGAGCTTTAAGAAGTACGTGTATAGCATTGCCTGGTAGGATAAGTCATAGTGAGATACGTGAGCACTGAGCAGTGTGGATTAAAAGAAGATTATGACAAGGATACGAAAATGATTGCTTAGGTGGTTTGGCCATGTAGAACGGATGAATGAGAAGCGATTAGTCAGTATATACAAGGCAACCGTGAAAGGTGAAGTCGGGTTGGGTAGGCGTTGTTCATACCAGATACCTGGATATCCAGAAGGTACTAGAGAAGGGACAAGTTAAAAGTACCCATAACCGACGATGGTGAATGTCATGAAAGTTGCTTAAGCGAGAGAGGCATGTCAGGAACGTAGCAAGTGGAGATCCGTGGGTTTTTACTCCTTCAGGAAAAAACCGATATAAATGAATAATAGTTATATGAATGTATAGACAGAATATTGTAACTGGTAATCTCACTGAATTAGATTTTGCCTTATCTATAATCTAGAGTGAGAGTAACTTTCTGGCTAGTTTTAGGGGAGAAAACAAAACGATATTTGAGGAGTGTCTTTTCTAAAGGGGATACCTACCTACATTCTATCTTATTTTTACAAAATGGGAAAAACTTATATGGGAAATATTTACAGACCTACCGAAAAGCATTATTTCAGTTATGAAACTATTTCATTACAGTGTTCTAACTACACATTTTGTAAAAAAATATGACTTGTTAATTTAAAGCTACAGAGCTTAGAAATAACATATTATCCTCTTTTGACACAGATCTTTATTAATATCCCCCTTTGTTCTGTACATACTGTAAATATCCCCTTTAGTTGTGGATTTTGTGGATGGTTGATTTAAAATATGTATATATATGAAGCAATAATTGTATTAGAGAAACGAACCCTGGACCTTCATGGTAGGCAATGTAAGACATCATTACGTCCACTTCATTGCTATAAAACTATAAAACCTTATTAAGTTTGTAACTTTGCTTTAAACCATATAAGACAACTTAGCTATAAAAATGAAATATATCTGGATATATTACATTTAAATTTCTGTAATTATTTGGAGGAGATTTTATCCTTGGGTCCATAATTATAAATAAACCTTACCGATAAAATGAATAATATATTTCTGTTACTAATTGCACAATTATTATAATTATTATTAGTCAGTATCTGATAATGTACTAAGAAACGAGTAGGTCAATAGTTCACCATTCGATAGCAGCACATAAATCAGTATAATTTATACTTTATTTATCACTCGCGAATGTACTATATTTGGCAAATGGCAATTAGGTATAAACTATAAGATATTAATTTAACACGAAGCACATTCTGTACTACCTATTGACTGCAAATGATTTGAGACCTAGATCATCCAGATGTGCAACTTAAAAAAAATCAGTGTCGCTACAACCTCTTTAGGTCTTAGCCTCAGATTTCTGAATCTGTTTCATGATCATTTTTAAATCTAATAGGCAAGTAGGTGATCAGCCTTCAGTGCCTGACACACGCCGTCGACGTCGGGTCTAAGACACGTCGGTTTCCTCACGATGTTTTCCTTCACCGTTCGAGCAAATGTTAAATGCGCACATAGAAAGAAAGTCCATTGGTGCACAGCCGGGGATCGAACCTACGACCTCAGGTATGTGAGTCGCACGCTGAAGCCACTAAGCCAACACTGCTCTAGATGTGCAACGTAAAGAAAACATTAAAAAAATACGTCTTCCTTTTTAAGTCTATTAAAATGGTAGGACAGTAGGGAACGCAATCGTAACATATAAACAAATATACTAGATGCACTAGCTGGCCCCATTACACCCACATGATTCATTATTAGGCGATAAAGACAATCAACTTACTGAATTCAACACGTTAACATCAGTATAGATTTGTCATTTTTGGCATTGTGTTATTGTGATTGCAGTAAGCATTTCGGTCAAATACATACATAATATAAATATAATTTATGTAATAAAGATATATGTACTGCAAAGACCATTTTAGATTTATGTTACTGTTCTATTTATTTATTCTTAATTTTGTACAGCTTAGGTAAGGTGTAATTTTCTGTTTTAAAATAAGGGTAAACACTAAACACCCTCAAAAGCCGGCAACGAACCCGCCAAAGTGTGTTAATGGGCTGCCATGAATGTCCTTTTTGGGCGTCCCGTAGGCTTTGCTCCCCACGAATAAAAAAAGTTTATTTCATTTACGATTTCTTATGTATAACTCCAATAAATGTTAATTGGTGATAAATAAACGTTATCATTCAGATGCTAAATAGGTTTCGGATTTTTTAATAACTGATTAACATAATGCCTTCGATCTTCTTCTTCGTTCTTCGATAAAATTAGAGTCGAGCGATTTGTCTTCCTTATATCGAATCCAACACCTTTTTTCACGTTCACTTCGTCCGTCATTTAACAGTCAGACATTTCTTATTCCTACTCTAAGGTATACCCTGTGTTAGAGCCACAAAGACCTCTTGACCAGGATATATGAACATGCTTTGACCTTACCAGAAGCTTTACGAAGCATTGTTACTCTAATTTCACCTGTAATTCTAAACTTTATTGCTATGATTCAATTCAAAAATTGTGTTTTAGAATACATAACAATCTAGAATTCTATTTATTCTTAATGGGTACGGCCATTCAATAACTGAGTCAAACTTTTGTCTACAATCAGTTCCTTTGTAATGCATAAATCCTTTGGCGAGTTACATCATAAATGTTAATTTCTATTAAACCATTATAAATCTCTATTTGGCGTTATAGCCCCAATCGCTCTTCCTATCTATTTTAATATATATATTAATAATATGTGTCTCTTAAAGTAGCGTAGCCTTCAGAGTTCAGGTCTCATCCCTGAGGTCTTAGGTTCCCCGGCTATTTCCCGGACTATCTATGTGCGCATCTAACGCTTGTACGGTGAAGGAAAACAACATGAGGAATCCGGCATGTCTCAAATGGAAATCGACGACATGTGTCAGACAGACGGCTGATCACCTATTTGTCTACGAAATAAAAATTATGAAAGAAACGGATGTAATCTGAAACCTAATCCGGCGGTTTTAGCGTCGGTTGGATTATTATTATTATTTGTTACACAAATTGTAATTTTTAATTTGTGTTGTTTGTTATTGCAATTATAACAAATAATTCTTTAGCAATATTGATTTATTTATTTATTTAAACTTTGTAAGCTAATAAAAAAAAGGTTACATAGAACTAGAATCATCTTTATATTTTATTTAACGTTCAAAAGTACCATTTTAGGTGGTCTACCTAATTGAAATAAATGATTTGACTTTGACATAAGTTATTAGGCAACGAACGGCTTTATCGCTAACAAGCGATTTCTTTCAGACAACCCTAGTATAAAAAAAATACAATAAAAAAATATCTATGAAGGGTTAAGTAAAAGAAGTGCAGATATAATTAACAATCAAATATATAATGACATGTAAATAATGTTAGAACTAAAATAAAAAAAATAGAAAAAAAGTAATCTTAGGGTTTATGAATCATAATTAATATAAATATGTAGATAACTACGAGGTAAAAGAGAAATGCTCAAAAAGAACATTCTTCGCTCGGCTGATATCAAGAGGTAAAGAGTTCCAAAGCTGGAAAGGAGGAGAACATAGATTTCAGTTTTATGAGTAGGAGTTTCAAGATTTAGATTGTCATTTATTACATTACTTGACATTTCCATACTACAGACAATACAATAATCATACGTCAAAATATACATTTGAAAGCTACATTGTAATACATTTTCAGCTAACGATATTACCGACATTTTAATAAAACTTTACAATGACAATTCCTATCACAAATGCAATGTAATAAATAGACATCGTTATCTCGTTTATTAACGCAGCTTTTGAACAATATCTGGGCCACATTCCACATTCTATTGGGTTCACAGTTAGGAACTTTCTCGGCCACCAATGTTGTTGCTAGGCAGACTCTGTGGCGCCGTGACATTGTTAATATACCATTGGCCAGTGCGATACAGTACGTTGTTTAATGGTAAAATTTAGATCGTGATTTTTTTCTTTGCAGTCGCACCTTTTCTACTTTGTATGGAGAAGAAGCGTCACTGCTAACTCTAGAGCAGTGTTGCCCAATGCGGGTCAACGCCCCACTATGACTTAATGTCCTATTTACCCGTAGATGGGGCAGAGGGCGTCCACAGTGAGTCTAACCAGCTCCAAATATTTCCGGCTCTCTTTGCCTCATCTGCAACTGTACGGCCCCAGGTTTGCCTGGGACGGCCACGCTTCCACTTTCCTTGCGGGTTCCAATCAAGCGCCTGCTTAGGATCCCTTCGGAGTGTATGCCTATCCATTTCCATTTACGTCGATGGATCTGCTGGCTAATCGGGGTTTATCGGCAGTGCTCCCCAAGGCTCAGAATACGGCGAACACAGAGGTTGACGAAGACTTGGAGTCGGTGCGAGATATCTTTGGTGACCTTCCTCGTTCCACATCCATAGAGCAGCACATATTTACGTTGGATCCGAATTTTACGAACGCCCCACAGGAGGGCAATTTGATTGTTAAGGGGCTATTCGAAAATTTATTAAAATTATTTGGAATTTCTATTTCAGTTTTTCATGATATGTTTAGAAAATTTACTTACGGTGTTTCGTTAACAATTTCAATTCAATTTTTAATATATAATATAATATGTACTATACTACATTTAAGATTTTAGAGAGAATAAGGTGGGACACGGCACAAAAATGGTTGGGAAAGTGGAAACACTGCTTTTGAGACATATTCGATATGGCGAGTATTCATTTGTATTATGTAATACTATTTTGTTAAAAGAATATTAAGAAATGTTATGATAGAAAAACAACAATAAATAAACTTAGATATTGCTGTAAAAATTGTCAAAATATCTCTTACTGAATTGTAACCTTATTACATAATCTTCTTAAGGATATTTCACGAAAACAGCGCAACAATTATTAAGAGACCGGCGACGCAATTGTGAGCCCTGGCAGTGTGTGTCCATGGGCTTACCACTTAAAATAGGATGAGCCTTCTGCCCGTTTACTCCAGTTGTTTAAAAAAAAGTGATAGCTGCCCGGAACTCCTGACAATTACATCCCAAAGAAGCCATATATTTGACATACTTAAAAACCGTTAAGCGGTTGTCTTGGTAAAATTGGTAGAAAAACAATGGCTATAATAAAAAAAAATACGTTAAAAACAGAAGAATATAAATAGAAAGCTCTAATTTAATAATTGTCAAACTGTATGTCAAGATGATCTGCTTATAATGCGACGAACGGCGGAGGATGGATTCATAAACGATACACGTAACGATGTCATGAGTTCATGAGTCATAAACTCGCTGAGACCTCAAAATAGATTTGATGCTTATACTTTGAAATAGTCTATGATCTACAGGTCTATCTTCTTTAGCTTATGAATTAAGCATTGGAACGTTCTAATTTTAAAACGTATCACTTTCACTTTATACCCCTCATGACTGCCTATTTCAACATCCATTACATTTTTCGCCTCTAAATATCAACTCCTAAATTTAACATTTTAAACAAAATAATCAATATTTACATTATAAATAATTCTTTTGATGAAATGTTTTAGTTTCATAAAAGCGTGACGTGAGTTATGTAACCTAACTTTAGTTAAGTTACATATGCCAAAATGAGCCCTTTTGGTTTTCCCACACTCATAAATTTTAATATAACATTCTTGTTTCCGATTATGTCCAACAAGGTCGACTACACTTGTATTGAAGTGTCACTTGGATTTAAAAACCAAGCTTGAATACCCCTAATTTTATGTTAGTTATAAGCTCATATTTTAAACGATTGAAGCCAGTTGACACCCAGCTTCAAAGTGTTTTATTTAACATATCTACAACAACCGCCACTTAACTTAACTCGTGGTAAATAGTAAAGTTTCTTAGAAATTCAGGTACCTAATGTGTTCATATCTGCTGCAAGTTTCTGATGAGTCTAAAAATCTTAATGAAACAGTGATTTAACGCAAACGCAAGTGTATAAGACTCACATTTATTAAATTTTATTAAGGAAAATATAATCCTAGGAAAATGAATGAATGTGTGTTTATTATTATATTTGGCTTATCTGTGTGGCTTTTGGTAGACTTAAGGATAAATTAAACAGTAACTACGTGGTGTAAATCATATGTTATTCGATTACATCACTCGAAAATTTAGTATGAACTCCAAACGCCCCGTACAAGCTGTACAGGGCTTACTTACTCCGGGGTATTATTACGCTACACTCCACTACACTACTAGGTACTTAGTACTTAGCCTGTTATTCCAATCTTTTTAAATATATAGACAACCTTCTTGTTGATTTTTCAATCTAAAGCATGCCGATTTGATCACGATGTTTGCCTTGAAGGCGTTAATTGCGCACATAGAAAGAAAAATCAATTGGGCAAAATTCGAAGGCACGCACGCCACTCACTCAGGGTTGAGAGTTGCACGCTTAAGCTTCTAGGCCAAGACTAGTCTTACAGAAAATTAAACAAATTGCATAAAATGCGAATCTATGTGTGAAAATATACATTTTACATCATAATTATACCTATTTATTATAAAATAGTCCGAATGGTATCGTAGTCTAAAATTCCAAAGTGCACCTAGTCAGTGTAAAGTGTAAAATGTTTACCAAAACGCGTGCTATGAGCAATTACTTGCGGTCCCGCCAAAAATTACAGATAAGTCATGAGATTGACGGAGCCAGCGCATTGGTGCACGTCGAGAGAAAACGCCCGCGCCGAAGAACAGTGGTACCAACTCTACAAGAGAAAACCGCGCACGAAACTTTTCCGTTTGGCCCTAATGATTGCTATGATAATATGCAATTGATTCTAAACGATGTATACTAAAGTTGTGTTGATATTTCGAATATGACAAAGTTAAGAAATAAAAACTATGGCGCTAGTTTTGCTTAATTGTCAGTAGTGATGAAACATTCGCGAGACGCCAATATTCAGAATCGAACGTCCGCACTCCGCCCCTCCAAAGAATGACAGTGACCCAAATGGAGCGCGGGCGCATTCAGTTCCGCGAGCGAGCGCGCGACAGTCTTACCCGACGCACGCGCCGCCGCGGTGCCACTGTGGAGTCCTAATCGCCGGCTTGTGGTTCTAGTGTCACATTTATTCCGGTTTCCGGTGTTATGCAGTGAGGTCAGTGATTAAGGCCATGGCTGGATCATTAATGGATGGTATCGTGGATTTTGACCTTTCAAGGTAAGTGAATGCGACGTGAGTTGTCGATTTTCCCGAAAAAAGTATAGAACAATTTTCAAATTACTGCCAGTTAATGACAACGTCGACAGCGGTGACTCAGACTTATCTCGAATTTTCCTTTTGTGCAAATAATAAGGATCGCGTCGCAGTGTCTCGAAGGCGACGCGCCACCTGGCAACAAGTTCTAGTCTGTCGCTATGCAGGGTCTCTTTGGATACCAACACCATATCCCGGCTTTTCTCGCTCCGCAGCCGCAACAATGTAACGGGCTCCTCGGGCCCGAAATTCCGCTGCGGACATTCACGCCGCAACTGACTAAAATAAATCTTGTTTAACAATAAAACTTCTTCGGCCACTTTGGATCGACAATACTTTCTCGTAGAACTTTGCTAACGAAAATTACCGAAAACAAATTTCCGTGACGTCAGCAAATTGTCGTAACAGTATAACTGCGAACGATCAATTTCTTGTGATAGCTAGTAGCTATTGGAATATTTTTGTATTCTTATACAATAACTTAGTGACACTAATTAAAAATATTCACAAAAACAGATTTTTTTAAAACCATTTTATTGAAAATAAAATTCATATTCTACATGTGTCAAAATGCAATTATTACACATAGAATTCACAATTATTTTACTCAACATCGTGTGACGTCAAACATTGCGCGGCAAACATCATTGAGCTTCGACGAATTCGCTGATAACAAAAAAATAATGGAAGTATGCATACACGTTTAGTTGAATATTCGTCATAACATTTAAAAAAAAAGAGACGAAAACTTACGTAACTCGTGGGTACGTGGCATAAAACCTAAAAAAAATTCACGTGGAAAATACAATTAGCACTAGTTTTATTTCGATTAACTTAAAAGTTTCAATTCAGTGTGAATAAAAATCAAATTTTAAGAAAATTCCCAACATTTTTGACACCTCTAAATCCCGCCAAAAGGTTTTGGCATTTGGCGCAAAGTTCTCGCCAAGAACGGAGTCATTAGATATAACGCGTTTTTAGGTTATTAAAAAACCCGCCTAATTTTCGTGTACCCGAAATAGGGGTGGCCGGGTTTTTCGTGCCCACCACAGGATATATAAAGAACCCCTTAGATACGTCAATGCTCAATACTTATATTTAAATTAACTACAATGTATGGTTTTTTTTATAACCTTGTAAAACTAACTTGCATGGAGATATTTTATAATACAAACACTATCGCACGAGTGACGAGGTCCCTCGGAGGGCATCCGCCTCTGAGATGCATGTCCAGACTTGTTGCGGTCATACAGTACACAGGTTTATACCTGTTTTATTTTCAAGTTCTAGATTTTATGTAAGATTTTTCGATGACTATGGAATTTTATTTGTCTTGTCGCTTTTAAAGATTAATTTAGACATTAAGGTGGACATTTTTCTCATTTCATTTGAAAACATTGTGTCGTTGGGTTCGAGAGTGTCCATGATGGAAATTTTTAATGTAAATGCTTTATAAAACAGAAAATGGAGAATACTAAATATGATAACTTATTTGCAAGAAACAAGTTAGTACTGTAATAAATGGGTGAAAATTGTTTAATAATTTCAAAAGTTTTACTAAATAATGTTATTCCTCAAGTAGTGTAATATTATTTTTGGATTGTCCATCCACGAACAAATTTTAACTAATTTATGTTCCAACTTATGTCATATATGTTTATAATAAAAACAAAAGAACTATTTATATTTAATTTATAAGCAAATAAAAAGAGCAGTGCCTTCATCGATGCAACAGGAGACCCAAAAACATAACAATTTATTTTTATTAATTATTTTGAACGATTTTTACACAAGCATTAAAATTAAACCATCCAAGACTTATGTTTATCCTTTCCTTATACATACAAATCACATATAACGACCAATTAAAAGCAGTAATATAAAATTAAATGCAAAATATCCAGAAATCATAGTCTAGAAGCATAATACGCGTTGCAGACCAAGAGCTAAGCTACGTTAGTTTAGCTTAGCTCGCATAGCTGACGCAATTTTCCATACGTCTGTGCAGACCGCAAACTATGCGAACTAAGCTATGTGAGCTAACTAAAATATGCGAAGCTAAGTTAGTTGTGTATGCCGATGCGCAGCTACACGAGCTAAGCTAAGCCCCTCGCGCTACCCCGCACACCCTTTGCACATACTATGCAACACTGACTGAGCTTTGGGTTAGCTGTTGGTGTGCACGCTATTTATTTCTAGCTTAGCTTAGCCCAGCTTGCTTGGCATAGCTTAGTTTAGCCTTGGCATAGCTTAGTTTTCGGTCTGCAACCGGCTTTACCATGTCCACAGACCCTATCCAATGACTCATAAAGCCAGTTTTAATTCCGATGGAGGCTCGTGTTTTGCACCTAGCTAGGCTTATTGTAATATATCTTTAGAAATAAATTCTGGTGAAGGAATTTTTTACATCAGTTTCTAAGTTTATTAGCAAAAACATACAAACGTTTCCTCTTTATAATACTATTATAGATATAGATTTACGCGTTTGTTATATAGGTACACAATAAATATTCTTAATTGTTAACTTTACCTACTATGAATATTTCCAAGAATCACATAATAAATATATTGCTATGACAATATATAAAAAGAACAAAACCAGATTTTTTAAACTTTTGTATGTAAAATAGTAAATGAATTCCCGATTTTCATTTCTCAAAAATTTTCAGATAAATAGGTTTTTATATTAGGTGTGTTAAATTGTTCGCAATCCAAGGAAATTGTGTTATCTAGTTATCTCTGCGGCTAAAATAAGGCTAAATGCTCCCTGATAACCTAATCACTTTCTTTTATAAATATGCAAAATGACACATTGAAATAAAATGCGCATTAATAATAAAATAAGAGACAGTATTGTCATACAAAATATAAATTTTCTTTTTTATATTAAATGTTGAATACTCAAATTCATTAAAAAATATTCATAATCTTGATACTTAGCTATGCTAGGCGCATCAGTAGTCTAGTAATTGTAAAGCCTGAGATGCGATTCTCAACACTGAGGAACATTCGAATTACGGAAAATGTTTCTTCCTATTTGCAATTTTACTCTTGCTCGTACGATAAAAACATCGTGAACATATTTCCTAGGCCTAAAAGTCGACGGCATTTGTCTACATTTAGACCTTTATTTTTAGGTTTAAAAAAACCATCCAGAAAACAGATATGATATAATTTAATTGATTCAGAATTTTGGTAACTCCACATGCTTGCATCATCATGCTAGTGAATATTGGAAAGAAACGTATTTAATGGATATATTAGAAATGTATACCTAACAATATTTTCCGAACAACAATACTATCTAAGATTAGTATGCGCGTGATTCAATGGGCGGAGATTACTGACGTGGTCTCACTCGTCAGCCAACGTCATATATCGTCACAAGTATATTTAGAAAGAATGTAACATTAGTTGAAAGATTTTCCGGAAAATTTTGGAAAACGGCCAGAAAATGCGGTGCAGTTATCTCGTTCAAATTTTAAACTATTTCCTGTTAATGTTCATAGTTGTGTTTATAGACTCAACGGGAAAAAACAGGATTTTATCGGTGTTCGGCACGACTTCAATTCGAGTCCAAATTTTCAAATAAGGGAGCGTTCAAGTATTACGTAACGAATTTTAGGAGGGGGGGGAGTCTTTTGTAAAACGTTACGATGCGGGGCGGGGATTGAATTACGCGTTATTGTTAATATTATTTTCGACTTTCCAGTACTTTACACCACATAATGGTAACTTTTAGGTAAAAAGAGTCACTGGGTGGTCACGAAACGTTTTACTATTGGGTACAGAAATTTTTTACGGCGCGTTACATGGGGGTGGGGGGATCAATAATCTCCAAAAATTGCATGACGTAATACTTGAATGCTCCCTAAGTAACATAATTTTAGTGAAAAGATATAATTAAACGTTGAACTTCAGCTCTCTGTAACTCCCACTTGTTAAGTTTTTGTACTGTGCCATCCAAAGATTGGGACATCAGCCGATATTGAGAGAACTATATCAAAATTGCATACAAAAGCGTACACAGTTGCTATTGGAATCATATCATTCCGACATTATTTATCTAACATATTAAAGTTTTATATGGCTTATATAAAAATTATTACGCTCATTTGGTTATCGATTTTGCGAAGTTGAAATGATGTGCGTAATTATGCATTTGTCCCAATTCCTGAAAGAATCAGGTGTTAATAAAATAAACAATTAAATTTATCTTATTCTAAAGAGTTCCAAATCTAATCTAAGCAAAAATTCATGTTATCTACAATCAAATCTTGCAAAACCTTGCGATAGCAAATTTAGGTTATCAGTTTAAAAATCTGTTTTAATTTGGAATAAATTAAATGACGGTTAAAAAGCATAAACATTACAAAGCTTTTCTTGTTCTTATGAATAATAGTCAAAATTATTTTTTTTGTCTTCAATACCCTAGAGTCTAGACGGAGATAAGCTGGCGCATTCTCTGCATTGCTGTAGCATCCCAGGTGTATGTGGGAAGTATTTCTATCTTCATCTTCTTTCTACCTTTGATCAAGGTCTTCACCCACCCACTCCTTCCGTTCGTCAAATCCACCTCCAGTGCTTACAATTTTACGTTTTAGATGCTGTCGTACACATCCAGAAACTTTATTTTTACTAATATGAAAATGCTACGTATCCCCAGGTATTTAAGACATTTCGTTACATTATTATTACATATTAAAACATAGGATTTGGGAGTCAAAAGCGGCCTTATCAGATTTTTTTAACTTGAGGAAATGCATTGCGCATAACATTCCGCGGGCCGACTGCGAAGTGCGGGTTCTGTGGGACTCTGCACAATTGTGCAGAGTCTTAAACCTCAAGGCGCTACCAATAATCACCCTAGGGCCTAGCTCTGCAGTTAATCGGGATGCGGTAACTACATAGCCTTATCCTCTTGCCTTTTCACTTATAAACTATATCCAGCCAACCCTAAGGAAGTATAAACCATAGTAAGGAGTAAGATTAAACTCTTCATTGGATTTTGTATATGGCACTTAGCCTACTCCAGGGTCTCTAGTTTTTAAAGTAGCCAGCCGACTAAAACATCTCAGATGCTTCCGGCACTACCTTTGTAGCCCTCGCGAATTACCGGGAGATATTACTCACACATAAAACGATACAAAACACCATAAAGTTGTTCAACGTTCAACACATCATTAATTGAGATAAGTTGAAAGTTTAGTTACGAGGAAAACTGTTTCATCTATTGACAATGAGTAATGAGTGCGTGTTTGCATTTATAACGTAATTTTTGGCTTATGTAATCCAAAGTTATAAGTATTCTCTAATTGTTAGTACCGCTACCATGAGTTTGACAGTGACACAACAGAGTCAAAAATTTTAATAAAAAGCATTTGCAACCGAAAGTTTTACCGACCATGTACAGTAATAATCAAGGAATAGGGTAAGGTTGGTAATGGACTGGCCCTCGTGATTAACATTTGATACATTTTTAATGTGTGAAATGAAATGCAAAGTGTTCTTTTTAGGGTATACGATAGGAATTGAAAAATATAATTACATAACAAATAGTTGAATTAAGAATATTTAAACGTTTTGTATTCTATTTAAGTCACCTGTATACTTAAATATGTACAAAAATCTATCTACCACAGACGAAGTTGACGACATAAATTTGTTGTTATATACTATACCCCTCATTTGCATTATCCCAGAATATGAGACACGTGCACGGTGCAGATCTATTTTGTCATCTTATTTGTAAATTAATGGCAACACCAGCCAAAGCCAAACGTGAGATCGTGTTTATCCACCTGTTGCTTTCTCACAATGTTGCATATTTACACGTTACATATATTTGTTGCCAACATTCTGAATCTATTTTCAACACTATATATCACTATAAGGGAAAGGAAAGACCAAAATAATTGTTTAATAAGGCACTTTAAACTATTCAAGTTTATTAATAGAACACAAAAACGTCAAATCTTAATATATAAAACAAAGTCGGATTCAAACACTTATATATCGGCTGGACCGATTATAATGTTTTTTATAGTAAACATTGACAGATTCAAGAGAAAAAAATCCAATACAAAATGTTCAATATCAAATGGGTTTCGTAACTGTCATGTTAGACAAAGTTCGCCGGACAGCTAGTAATTTATAAATAAATGTAGCTACCCTTATTTGTTGTGTGTGTGTGTGTGTGTGTGTGTGGTTTTGTAGCAATATATATTCAGGACTGAATGTTTCTTAAAACTAACTAATTTAATTAGGGCAAAATTATAACTAAATGTATGTTGCTTCAATTATTTTTTTAATAATTTGTATTTAATTTTTCTTGTAACATCAACATCGGCCTTTTAAATAGCTTCCATCAGCTGTGTCTTGATTGAATGTGTCTAGGATCTACTCAAAAAATGCTGTCAATCCAGATAGCTCAAACGATTGTCAGGTTTTTGTGTTATGGTCAATTAAGTTCAGTTGTGTCGGCGTTCCCTCAGGAATGCAGTCGGAACCTGTTCAACAGCTGATGCAACATAACACTAACTCATCGTGTTTCATAAGTTATGGTTAAATTCATACAGTTGTCAATAAGCGAAAACCACAGATTAAATTACTCTCTGGTTTTTAAATTCCTAATTCAAACATCTGTTATAATTTGAATTCTATTTTTAAATTTTAAATAACTTAGTAGCTGTTAGTTACACGCGTATAATCTTTAGGGCTAAATAAAAAAATAAGTATTTGACTTTACCAGAAATCACTAAAGGACACTTCTAGCAATCGTTTCATATTAATTCCACACTGGCCTAAGGTGTAATAATATTAAATTTTAAGAAAATACAATTTTTTTAAAATATTTTCTCGTTTTACTGTTGAACTATTGGCTCTTAAAGATAAAAAGAGGCTACACCAAATTGTATGGCTAATCAAACCCTTTATTAATACAATTTTATTGCTTGCTCTAACATATTATGTTTATAATTAAAATAATGTCTCCCAAGAGCTTCGAAGAACTTGGTATAAATATCCCGCTCACACCGTGAGACAGCTGACGATGACGTCACGACATCATCAGCTGGTGCCGGTGAGGCGGTGACAAAACAAACTGATAATATTAGATATCTATGAGGTTATCGTCTAATGCCTTCGCCTTGGCGCCAATCGATATTCGATTTGTGTTAATGATTAATGACAGTGACGACTGTATGAAAATCTTTTACCACAAATTGTTATTATATCCCGATGAAAAAATAATAACGGGATCAAGTACTCAGTTTCTAACATATTGTTGCCCGATGCATTGTGGGTTTAAAAAAAAATCAAAAATCAAAATCATTTATTCATATAGGTTGTTAACACTACACTTATGAACGTCAAAAAAGAAATATATATTAAATGCTTCTAGTTTTACATTTACTGCCAGTTCTCAAATCAAGGGCGTAGAATGGAAGAGAAGATCTAATAGAAACCAAGGAGTTCCCATGTCTAGACCCAACATTTAATATTTTTTTGAATTTTTCTAAAATAAGTTAAAAAATTGCCAATTTTCATCATAGAGGTATGCTCTGCTAAGAGAAAGCGAAGAGTTCTGGCCTAGGATTTAATTGTGATGCCTAGACATTTAAAAGATCTAATAGAAACCGCGGAGTTCCCATGTCTAGACCCAACATTTAATTTTTTTTTGAATTTTTCTAAAATAAGTTAAAAAATTGCCAATTTTCATCATAGAGGTATGCTCTGCTGAGAGAAAGCGAAGAGTTCTGGCCTAGGATTTAATTGTGATGCCTAGACATCTAAAAGATCTAATAGAAACCGCGGAGTTCCCATGTCTAGACCCAACATTTAATATTATTTTTAATTTTTCTAAAATAAGTTAAAAAATTGCCAATTTTCATCATAGAGGTATGCTCTGCTAAGAGAAAGCGAAGAGTTCTGGCCTAGGATTTAATTGTGATGCCTAGACATCTAAAAGATCTAATAGAAACCGCGGAGTTCCCATGTCTAGACCCAACATTTAATATTTTTTTTAATTTTTCTAAAATAAGTTAAAAAATTGCCAATTTTCATCATAGAGGTATGCTCTGCTGAGAGAAAGCGAAGAGTTCTGGCCTAGGATTTAATTGTGATGCCTAGACATCTAAAAGATCTAATAGAAACCGCGGAGTTCCCATGTCTAGACCCAACATTTAATATTATTTTGAATTTTTCTAAAATAAGTGAAAAAAATTGCCAATTTTCATCATAGAGGATGCTCTGCTAGAGAAAGCGAAGAGTTCTGGTCTAGGATTTAATTGTGTTGCCTAGACATCTAATAGATCTAATAGGAACCGGGAGTTCCCATGTCTAGACCCAAAAGTTAATATTTTTTTGAATTTTTCTAAAATAAGTTAAAAAATTGCCAATTTTCATCATAGAGGTATGCTCTGCTAAGAGAAAGCGAAGAGTTCTGGCCTAGGATTTAATTGTGATGCCTAGACATCTAAAAGATCTAATAGAAACCGCGGAGTTCCCATGTCTAGACCCAACATTTAATATTTTTTTTAATTTTTCTAAAATAAGTTAAAAAAATTGCCAATTTTCATCATAGAGGTATGCTCTGCTGAGAGAAAGCGAAGAGTTCTGGCCTAGGATTTAATTGTGATGCCTAGACATCTAAAAGATCTAATAGAAACCGCGGAGTTCCCATGTCTAGACCCAACATTTAATATTATTTTGAATTTTTCTAAAATAAGTGAAAAAAATTGCCAATTTTCATCATAGAGGTATGCTCTGCTGAGAGAAAGCGAAGAGTTCTGGTCTAGGATTTAATTGTGTTGCCTAGACATCTAATAGATCTAATAGGAACCGCGGAGTTCCCATGTCTGTACAATATGGTTTTTTTTTTCATTTAGTAAAATCTTTCAAAAATGCTCATTATTTCGTTTTCTCTCACTCTTCTTTATTTTTTTTTGATAATTAAACCTTTTTATTTTTGGATTTAAATGATAGGGAACTGTTACAATTGAAATGATTGTTTTAATGAGACCTTATTTATCGAAATCGGTAAGAAATGCTCTGCTGTGATCGGGAAGCTGGCAGAGCATTTTACGATTTAAAAAAAAAATTTTTTGTAAAAAAAAACAAAAAAATTTTAAAAAAAAAATAAAAAAAAAAAAAAAATATGTGGGGTGTGGAAAAAAAAAAATTTTTTGTGCTCTGCTGGTAAGTGCTCTGCTAACTTCACAGACACTTTAACCAAGCACTTTGACATCGGTGAAGTGAGGCTCTCCTTTGACCTTGCACTTGGAAGATTCAGTGAAGGAAGATAGTATATTGTTGCTTTATGCGCTGAAATATTTATTAGATGTGGCATGCATCATTTATCAGTATAATAAAACGTTACTATAGACATTAATAAGGCCATTAAAAAAGGTTAAATAGCTTAGCATAAAATTAGCTTCTATTTTGCTTCCAATGTATTTCACATACGTAAAACGAAACATGTATTTTATAATTTTAGCACTATAAAAAATTGATCTTGCCGTTTTATTCTTATAAATATCTATTAATAACGGCTATTTGCAATTTAATAATATCTATTTGTGATACTTGTGTTAGGACTATAAGTTTGCATGGTTGATTTAACTACCACCCACGTATCCACTTGTAACTAATAAAGGAAATGCAAGGTGAGATGCGGATGCGCAAGATTAATCGTATGTTCGCGCCATTAATATTGTAACGAAAGCAAGAGAATTAATGATCGTCCCAAGTATGGGGTTTATCTGGTTTTTATAATGTCAAGGCTCTTAGTACTTCCCCATAAAATAAATTATGGTTTAAAGTGAGGATTTTTATAGAAAGTATTTTTACCATAAATTAGTCTAAGTAGTAATGTTTTATTTTTGTACCAATATTGTTTGCTAGGTTATTACGTTATGTTTTGTCTATTGCGTTCGCATTTTGCATTTTTGTTTAATTTGTCTGGTTAAAGAATACGCCGCAATGGCATTTGGCTGAAAGACTATACCAGACCAGACCTAGACCAGGCCTGGTCGCAAGGTGAATATTTAGGTACAGGGACGTAAGTGCATGGCCAAATAATATAAAAACTATATATATAGTTATCCAAACGATTCGTTATTTGCTCTCATTACTAATTCTTTATTGTGCGAGTCCGAGTTTTATGAGGCGGAATGTGAAGCCTATCGACTATCGAAATCAACTTGTCGTGGTGCAACAGGTATCCGAAGGTCGGTCGTTGCATGGAGATTGTTCAATTTTCATTGAACAACGATAACCCGATTGCCTTTTATGATTTATTTTTATATAAACGACATATTTACAATGTATTAGCAACGTGTGAAGACTTTCGATAGCGCAATATATGCTACCTCCGGACTTGAGTTAGTTTTTTTATAAAACAGGAGGCAAACGCCCTCGGACACCTGGGACTAGCGGGTGTGTTACCGACCAAAACATGTACACCATAAACATGTACAAAAGAAATTAGTATTGTTATCGTTAAATAAAAATTATAGATTTAGAAGTGCTCTGTAAACTGTATAGTTTGTCTTTATGATTCACAAAAAGTTTTAAAATTACTGTGAACATATTAAAAACTATGTATGAGATAAAATTACACTATTTATAAAACTCCGTTGATTATCTTTTTCTCTTATTACAATTTTTTATTATCTATAGTCAACTTAAAAATTCTTACATTACTTACAACCAGCCAGCCTCATCACTCATGTAAAATATGCATATTTTGGAGAAAATCATCAATAAAAAGAAAAACAATCAATTCATCCTTTATTTGTAATTCAACTTTAATCTTTCGTTTCTACTATACAAACGTGGTCCGGCCATTGCCATGTTAGTACTTTGCAATAATTGGTCGAATCGCTAGTGTTCTCCATTTTCCACGGCTCTGAAACTTGGACTGAACGAGCATTTTAAAGGAAGCGGATAGATGATCAGGACGAAATCCATTCTTAGACAACTACAAGACCACCAGTCTTTCTTCAGTGTGTTACCAAAGGATTCTGACCCTATGTCCAGATAACTTAGAGAGGATTGTGTTGAGCGTAGAGTGGATGGCATGAGACTACCAGGCCGATACCCTCTTCGCTTGACCTATGAAGTTACAGGCCTTAGTATTACACAGGCGCTGAAGCTTGTTGAAGATAGGGGAGAACGGAGGAAGATTTGAAACACCAACTAGACAATCAGTAATGAAGAACTAAAGAAGAAGACAATAAACAGCGATACAAATAAAGAATAAATGAAAACATTTAACTAGTTAAGATCATTCACACACAAGAAATTCCCAGTTGCATTATCGTACAATCTAAAGCTCGGCGATGTCACTAGAAAGCCTGTGACACTGATGCATAGGATAAGCGCAGCGGTGCAAGACATTCATTAATTGAAAATTAGCCCTAGCTATTTATTAGACATGCAATAGGAATGTCTATATACTCGGCTCTAATAAGAATTCAGTTAATCTTCCCTCGTAAGTTACCGCTTATCTTAGCTCACGTGTTAGGCTCGTTAATTTAAACTGCTTTTGAATTTAGAACGTTTTTTTGTTGCTTTTTCCTGCACAGTAATTTTGCTGATGTTAATCTATAGTAATATTTAAAAAAACATGTTTGATGTTTATCTTTCATACGAAACAGTATTTAACTTTCCTTTTTCATTCGCAATTTTACTCTAAATAAGCTGCCTGTTACCTGTGGCATCGTTTTTATGACATAAGGATAATAGGTAAGCGGGTTTAATTGTCTTTGAATCTATTAACACTATCTATCTTAACACTTTATTTGTATGGTATCAATTATTACTCAAATTACAAGTAATACATATTGTGGGAAACCGTAGACCTTAAAGGAGTAAATAGATTAATTAGATTGTCCAACGATATCGCAACTTTGATAATATAAATGAAATTAAGTTTCCGCGAACATGATAATTAACCTTTAGATGTTAACATCTAATGCACCTATTATACTTAAAACTGCAATGATTTTTTTTAAAATTATTGAGTCATTCTTTCTAGTCAAAGTCATAATATATATTCATTTAACTTAGGATATGAACTCCATTTTTACTGCCGAGGTTATTTTGACTGCCTGTTCTCAAATCAAAAGTGTACAATAGACGCAAGAAAGAAACTCTCTCATTCTTTTTAATCGACAACTATTTTATCTTTCACTAGATATTTGTAAGGACTGTTGGCCTAGTGGCTACAGCGTGCGACTTTCATCTCTGAGGTCGTAGATTCGATCCCCGGCTGAAGTGAGTCTTCAAAAGTTAAGGAAAACATCGTGAGCAAATCGGCTTGCCTTAGACCCAAAAAGTCGACGGCGTGTATCAAGCCCAGGAGGATGATCACCTACTTACCTATTGGATTGACAATCATGAAACAGATCTCTGAGGCCTAGACCTAAAAGAGATGTAGAACCACTGGTTTTTATTTGTAAGCAACTACCACTAATGAGCATTATGATAATGGACTTGAAAATATATTAAACAAAATTCACATGAATCGATTACAAATATAGTACCCTTAATAGTTTTACTCAACCGATGAGGCGATCTTTAGGTCGGGTCTGCGTAGGCTTGATAAATACCTAACATTAATATTCTCTTAACAATGAGACTGAATCGCAGTTTGTTGAAATAATTTTGCAATATTCTATGATGTTAGACCTTAATGGGTTCATAACCCTGATGGCTGATTAGGCTGGTTTCGAAATGATATCATTATTATGATTTGTGGGTGCTAAAATACTCTTTATACAATTTATAACATCTATTAATGAGTTGAGCTCGGCGGACGAGGCACCGCCGTTGCCGCATCGAGACATTTGTGTGGCACATTTAGGTTATGCTTCAGGGTTAAGACTGAGTATACACCGAGTCCCACATAATGCTTAGTATAGGGTAGGCGCAATGCTTAACTAAACGGAAGCAGTGAGTCTTTAGTACCAATATGGTAGTGTGTTTGTATCGTGTAACATTCGGATTCAGTGATTATTATGTTGCCTAGTTCATATTATAGGGCTAATTATATCTGTTGGAGTAATTTTTAATTTACACACAACAGAAGATAACAACAAATCCTATATATATGAAATAATAAACTTATAATGTGAAAGTGGAATATATATTATTAAATTCAACCGAATAAGAATACTTAGGATGTCAGTATTATGATATTATCAGTATCACATATTATGATAAATTGTTTTGAGCAGTGTTGGCCTAGTGGATTCAGCGTGCGACTCTCATCCTTGAGGTCGTAGGTTCGATCCGCGGCTCTGCACCAACGGTCTTTCTGCATTGCAGTGCATTTAACATTTGCTCGAATGATGAAGGAAAACATCGTGAGAAAACCGGCCTGGCTTAAACCCAAAAAGTCGACGGCGTGTGTCAAGCACAGGAGGCTGAGAATAGGATTGACAAATGATTGATACAGAAATCTCAGGCCCAGACCTAAAAAGGTTGTAGTGCCACTGGTTTTAATAAATAATGCATCGTTTAGTAATCGTTTAAAAATAATATTCAAGTTTTCAGTCTTACCAGTTTGTTAAGTCTCAATACCACTTAGGAAATGTATATGCAGATAGATAATGAAAGAGTCAGCTGACATTTTATTCAAATCATTGGTAACATTTAAGTGGATTCCCGTGTCTTGTTGCTAAGTTGTTTGCATGTTTTACAGAAGTAAGAATTTTTGAGTTAAACTAGTGGCTAAATGTATTACTGATTTAAGTGTAATACATATTTAAATAAAACTTCTTTAACTGAATAAACGTCAATTAATTACTTACATATCTCGATGTTTGAAATTATTTTTAGCAATTGAGGTAGACTGTTCGATTGTGTCGTGTCGTTCTATTTTAAAGGAATATGACAAAATCAAGTTCTATTTAAGTATTATTGTTCTTACATTATCTTACTGAGTTCGAACTGGTGATTTTAAACGAAATCAAATGCTTCAATTTAAATGGACGTGCGTGCTACCTTTATTCTCTTTGTATTTCATTAACGGCAACATTCCTTGGAATTGAAATATCCGCCGTTCGACAAACAACCGGTTAGTTTGCGAATTACTTTTACTTCTGAAATGGCATTTGAATAATAAAATTTGTGACCAGAATTTATTTTAAAGTAGCTGGCCCGACATTTAAATGAATATTATTCAAAAACATACTGCTTATTATTGTAATGATTTCTATCTGTGTTACAGTGCCAGATACTTTTCTTGGCCGGTAAGAGCGTCGCTATCATGGTATTGCCAGTAAATAAAAATTAACAGTTATAAGGGGAATAATTCGAAGTTGCATGACTTAATAATTTATTGAAATGTCTAAAATGTGTCATAAAACAATGTATACTAGTATCTAGTAAATACAGTTCTAGGCAATAAATATGACACACACTTAGGAACAACTTATATGATAGGTTATGTTACCTGTACTATTAATAGGTATAATATGTTTTAAGATACCTACCAATCAGAACCGTTCGATAATTAAAACTTTGCCAGTGTAATTAATAATGCAAGAAATAAATACATTTCAGTTGGATTTTTATTTGATGTTGGTGGATATCAAAACTATTTATTGTACGCACCAAAACGGTAGTACCAACTTCAGCCGCCGGTCAAGAAAAGTATGTGGCACTGTTAACGATATTTGCCACACACATTCTGTCAGTAGCTAAACAGTTATTTGAAACGACTGATAGTTATGTAAAATTAATAGTGTCGTAAAATTTTCAAATGTTTCGTTCAACTTATTTTTTTTCTTTCATAAGAAAGGTTTCTTATATATCGTAATAAACACAACAAAAAAGAATTACTGATATTGTTCACGCGTAATGCGATGACATACAGACAGTTAACAAACGTAATGTATATTCGAGAAACCTGCGAACCTGGATACTCTCACTGTGAACTGGGAGGGAACTGCCGGCCTTATAAAATTATCACAACTTTAGCATAAAGTTTTCTTTAGCACTTATATTTTAACAACCAATATCTCAATAGCAGTGCAAAGTAATATAATAAACAATTATTCATTGTTTTAAACCCCTTTGACGAATTTAAAGTAAATCTTGAAAGCTTTGAAACATGGTTATAGTGTTTCTACGTGTACAAAAGCGAATATATAATTAGAATTTATGAGCATGTTTCTTAGTTCTGTTATGTCTAGAAATTCTTGCGGTTTTAGTACGTAACATTGTGACAAAGGAAACTCAAGACTGTATTTGAATACGACCGGAAGTTGTTTTGGTAATGTATATGGTATAAATGTATGTACTATATAAAGCTAATATATACTTCAATTCCAATCGGGTCGACACTTTTTGTTTTGGAAGTAATCCAAGAATATGACCTCGTTCTTCAAGACATAATGGAAGGACTGTGCATGTTAAGGTCTCTTTGGTAATAAGAAGTTGCTTACACACATAAGTATTAAAGTGTATAAATATAATAAACTGGATAAATTAAAGACAAAAACTATAATAAATCTCCGAAAGATTCAACAGAGGGGCCTACCGTAAACCCTTCATTTTGAGCTTACCTTAGAATTGTTTGTCCACTTTTCATATATTTTCCTCTGAAATTTTTCTTTGTCTTTATAACTACTAGCCAAATAAGTTGTACGATTTGAAACAGCATTGAATTAAATCCTCAAATTGACTTTCGTAACCGCAGCGAATCCACTCAACTGTGGCACGTCTCCAAGTTCGTGATGAAGTCAGCACACGATTTGACACTACATAGATAAGCCTTTTTCATTATGATTATGAATTCGCGGACCGTTACTTTGCGAATACGTGGTAATTTCTTATCATTCTTTTGAATAGTTCTTAGTAGGTCTAAATAATTGCTTGGCCATCTAGATACATCGGTTTCGTTATTTATTTTTGGTTAAAAAAAAACACTTTTGTTGATTAGATCAACAGTTGATTATTGGTAGTAGTACAGGACGCAATCCAATCTAGTTATTTTTGATATATGAAAGGTAAAAATTTTAATATAAAAGATATATAATATATATTTTACTGTCAGTTTAATACGAGCATTGTACCAAAGTTTGACTGAATATGGAATTTTGGTTTCCACAAACATTTTTAATACAATAGATTTCTTTCTTATTGAGTTTGATTACTTTTCGAGTTTTGAATTCAACGCATACATATATACTGGATAGATATCATCAGGAAAACCAGTTTGAATCTTCGTTTTTATCACCTTCAAGTTGGCTTCATCAAAAATTTTGAGCATCAAATTACTTGGGCGTGTTACAGACGAATCAACATCATCATACTCCAACTCATTACTTGATACATTTTCCTTAACCACTATAATACCATTTTTGTTAAGTGCATCTCTACATCTCTCTAAAAAGTTGATTAAATCATAATCATGCAGATGACCGAGGACCCACTGGCACCAGATGACGTCATACCTTTCTTGCGGTTTAAAGAGATGTAATCCAGTCTGATACAATGTTCCCAATTTGCAATTATCCCCAATTAATTGTTTGGCCGTGCTAATAAACTTTTCATCTTGTTCTACCAAATCAACCTTATCAAAATATGGCAGTAAAAGGTTTTTGCTAACTCTACCAATTCCGGCTCCACAATCTAATGCTCGGTTGCGTGCAGGAGGTTTGTTTTCAGATAATATTTCATTGAGAAATTCCTTAGAACCTTCAATATCAATGTCCGTTATATAGCCAAAACCTCCGAGTACACCGTCTACAGTGGAGGGAACATTTTCCCAATATTTTGCAGCTTTTTGGTAGAACATAACTTTAGAAAAGTTTTAATAGTTTGGTCTTTGTTAATGTAAACAGACATTTTATTGTCAGTGTCAAATCATAGAGTATAAACGAAATAAAAATATTAATTTCGCTGTGCGCGAGACTACATATTATGTAAAATAAGTACTTTAATGTTACATGGAACCGATGTTGAACAATGATGTTCAAAAAAATGAAATGCCTATTAAAGTCATACTCAACTTATTCCACTTATTTTCCCCGGGTATTTTTAACATAATATTTTGTAATTTATTAATAATAATTATAATAATCTCCAATTCATTAAATGTTTATAGGTGTTTAATTAGTTTTATGAATTTATACATGTTAAGCGAATAAAAATATTTTTGTGTTTTTTCAATTACTCTCCCGAAATATTAAGCTAGTTAACAAATTTTCTTTTCAAAATCAAACAAAATAAAATGTTATTATTAAATCTCTTTCGTCACTTTCTGTAAAATTCTGATTTTATCACAGACAAAAGAGACAGATGACAATACATTCGTTAAAACGGTGCAATTGGACTGATTTTTATAAATAAGAGGGCCATTAGACTTGTAATTAAAAACTACTTATCTTTTGTTTCAGGCTCTTATAGCAGCAGTAAATGAAACAGAAGAAGAAGACATCCGCGATGCTTTGAAAAACCAAACAGAACATCAGCTAGCCCTGGTGCCACGAGGTCCTACACTTGTCAGAGATACTGTCGCCTACAACACTACCATCACCACTGATGACACGGTAAGTGTATTATAAACTCTTTGGTTAAAAATAAGAGAAAAAACTAAACATTTCAAAACACTATACTTATCCACTGATCCGCAACTGTACATGTTAAAAAAATTGTACCATATTTAAAATGACACATAATTTACAAAATAAATTTTAAAAAGCTAAAGTTAATATAGCTGAGCAAAATGAGTCTAAATCTTTCGAAAAAACAATCGTCAGTTCGTTGGTACTAGTTGATGATACCAACATAATATTTTAGCGCTATAAAGATACCAAATTCCAATTAAAATATTCTTCGATCCCAGTAATAAAAGAGGTGTTATATGACCTGCTGATCTGGTACATGTCTATTGGCCTAACGGTTTTCTTCACATCATGATTGTGTTAAATTTCATTTCTAACATATTCCAAGAACTAGTTGGATTTCCGCGACTCAATGAACTTTCATTGTTTTCACGAATGTTAATTCTATAGCGTCGTGATAGAAATGGTTTTATTTGCTGTGTACATTTTATTAAAAAATATATAATTTTTGAGACTAAAATGTGTTAAGAGGTTTGGGAACGCTTTAAGAAGCTGAGCTCCAAGCTCGTCTATATAAATTACTATATTATTTACGCAGTAATCGCTCGATACCGGTTATTGATGTCTATCGAGACTATTAAGTATTAGTTGAATCTAAATAACGGTTTTCTGATTTTTTATTGTATAAAACAACTATTATACCATTTTATAATCAGTAGTTGTTTTGGTTCACAAGACTATTAAATAACGCCTTATATAATTTTAAAACCATGCGTCTGCGTAAAATTAGGACGTCCACACGAAATTACTATAATGAAAAAAAAATAATTTTGTAGGAGGAGCTGCGAGCTTTGCGTCCAGATGGCACGATACTGACAGAGAGGCGACACATTAAGGAACAGGAGCGCATCTGTGACGAGGAAATTGACAAGGACGAGGTAACCTTTCTTCTTAGCAGAATAAAAAACCTGCGTACTTACAAATGATTTTCTCTTCTCTATGGTTTCAACGTGCGACTCTCATCCTTGGGGTCGAAGGTTCGATCCCGGCTGTGAACCAATGAACTTTCTGTCTATGTGCGCATTTAACACTCACTTGTAGGGTGAAGGAAAACATCGTAAGAAAACCAGCATGCCATAGACCCAAAAGTCAACGGTGTGTGTTAGGCACAAAAGCTTGATCACCTACATGCGTATGAGAAATGATCACGGTACAGATACAGAAGCTGAGGCCCAGCCCTAAAAGGCTGTAGCGCCATTAGCATATAAAATCTATTACATTACGAAACTATATTTTGATAACAATGCGTAAAAGAGTACTATTTGTTTTGATGATATAATCTATAGAAAATTTAACAATAACATCTTATTTCATACAGATTCAGTTCTGTTAGCGATCGCTTTTTATGCCGCACTAGAGTAACCCATAAAATGAAATATTTCCTGGGTACTGCACAATAATTATTATTACTTGAAATGTGTGTCTCGTTTATTCGGAAATGCACGTTTTTTTATTTATAATAACTATATTTACTTTTAGGTTTGTTCGGTGAAAAGTGACGAAAGTTTAATAAAAGAGTCCGGTGGAAAGGAAAGACGCAAGTGCGTGGAGACTGAAAGGTCAACTGACCTGATGGCGGGTGGGCTACGCGTCGCCACACAGTTGCAGTCCCGAACCAGGACCGAAGAAGGTATGTTTTAATATTATCTGAAGCACGTTTTGCTCTTAACAGCTCGTGACTACAAGCTTTCTAGCATATCTCAGGTACCTCCTTCCAGCCCAGTTGTATAGAATTTAAAATGTAAAAGAATTAAATGAAAAAGTATACTTCACTGCACCATACTATTGTTATTTAAATGATAATAAACTTAGAAATTAATATGGTCCCAATAATATGTGACTGAATGGAATATTTATACTTTTTTCGCTACACTTTACGGTTTAAATCTAGCATAAATGAACCGCGCGTGACTACATAATCGTAGATTTAAATACATATAGAGAAGAGGATAAATAACTTTTTTCATGGAAGTATTTTTTTTAATATTACGAAACTAATTTCATACATGGATTTAAAGTAATTTAACCTATTATGACAATGATTATTTTTAAATACATACCTATATTATAATCATTATTTTGTTTTAGCTGAAAGAGAAGGACAACCAAACATGGATGACGAGTGGGACAGCCTTTCAGTTAGAATGCGACGGCAGCGCCGCATTCGACTTAACGGTAACAATTTGAATTTTTAAGTCATTAGTCATACATGTTTAAGCAGTTCCTAGATATAGCGATAGATGGCGCCGATAAACATTATATAATGTTAAGGATATATTTAGGTGGTGCTTTTGGCCCGCTGAAAAATATAAATTGTTTAAATATTACACCAGTTACAAAATATAGAGAAACAAAGTTTACGAATTTAACAATACGCTGATAAACAATGAATAATTTTATGCAGCTGTTTTAATCTGGTATCAGTAAATAAAGCGTAACGAATGAAGGTTATCGATCAATAGTTACATAAATTTAACAACTATTGCATATAATATATATGATATTGATTATAAAAGAAGTATAATTAATTGTAAATTAACAATCTAGTAATATATTAGATACAGGTTCAAATGCTACTTTAAAATATCACTTATATAATAATAAAATAATATACATTGAAATAAATAACTAAACTTAACATAAACTAAAATATATCATTAAAAGGAGTCCCTTAAGGCAAGGTTCCGAAGATACTGGCAGCGTTCCCCCTTTGAATTGCTAGACTAATTCTTTGTCCGAGGTAGCTGCCAGATCTTCGGTCTCCTGTGATGTCGACTAAACAAACAAACATAAAATAAATATTTAATATTTAATTCAGCACAATTCAACTATATTTTGTTTTTTTATTATTAATAAATATTAAGTTCCATATTTATGCTATTTATACTAGTTATTAATAATTGATTTACGGCTGTGTGAATCAAAATGAGTAAATTTTGTCGAATTCAATCAATTAGATATTAATATGTACTGCCCTTAACATATCCCTGCACCTATTCTGTGGTGTTTTGTAAAAGATAAATACGAATTAATCTACTTCAATAGTTTATGCTCTTACTAAATAATGAATCCATATTTTAAAAAAACAATTCAGTTGCTTTTGTCCAATGTGTTTGTTACTTATATTTATGGTGGCGCGGGGCATATTCCGTTCAACCAATCAGCGTGCGAGGTGCGATCCGTTTCACAATTTGACGGTTTCACTTCGATAGATTACAATCTACCGAATAATAATACGTTAAATTGTAAGCAGTTCGTTGAGGTTCACAATCTTTCGACAGTTTACAATCTCGCGAGATAGATTACAATCTAACGGTGTTTACAATTTTACGGTGACATATATATTGAGATGTTTGATGATAATTATTGTAAGCGTTGAGCCATTATTGCTTTAAAAGGAGTGATTTAAAGATCACTTGAGCATTTCCGAGTATATTTTAAGTGATGTGAATAATAAAGATTAATATCTGATAAAATCTTTCTGCATAAACGTCAAAAAGACAAGATAGATAAGGACAATTTATACTTATAATGCTTTTGATTATAATACATTATTTATAATACTTTATACGCAACTGCGTCGTGAAACAGACCGTAGTATAAGTTTTTTTAGATTAATCCCAAAAACATTTCAGCCACTATCGAAGCATTTTGACATTTTTTTAAACTCATATAAAGGTATTCATATAATACATTTGATACGGAAATGTTTGAAAATTTTACACAAATCGAATAATGTTAACCAACACACAAAAAACTTTGACGTATATTAACGTGTTTTAAAAGCATGTTATGTCACAGGATCTGACGCCATTTCGCCTGGAGTAGCGATTTAGTGGGTTCTTAAAATTAGGAATATTTAATTTGACTTTTTAAAGCTACACAACAGAATTCAGTCACTCCGCTGGTGGTGACCCAAAAAGTGTCTAGGAGTCTGAAACGAGAAGGAAAAATAACAATTTGTTTAGGTTTCATACTCACTAATAAATAATGCGAAATGGTTTTTAAAATTTTGTCAAATAGCCTTATTATATCAGCGAGTAAAATTTACTTAAAATCACTATTATTGAACAAAAGTACAAAGATTGAGATATATTTATAATACAAAAAGATACGCAGATATGTAATGGCATATACGAGTAGTTAGGCACGATGTTTTAACCAAATATAATTAAAATTTAACTGGAACTTATTTAAATTTGGAATAAACTTATGTACCTAAACAGTTTTTTAAAAAATGAAAATTTTTTTTTTTTAGTAGTTTTTTTAAAAATTGTAATGTTGAAATGAGTAATGTTTTTTTTTAAATATTATCTGTTTTATAAATTCCATTTTTAAATGAAGCAACGGCACGATTTTCACTCCGTATTTTTGCGTACAATTCAATACGTTCAAAAGGAGGCAAATTGATGTTATGGGTCCATCTGTTATCCATTTATGGACGGTGACAGCCTACGCGTTTACTGAGGTCAGTTTCAACTTTTGACGTACCTCAGTAAAACACGGATTGCAGTCCGCAAGCCTCCACAAAGTAGCTGCACTTTAGCAAGTACGTTATTTATTATTATACTTATCGTTGTGTCTAGTTGTTTCGCAAAGGCGTAAAATTTAATTATAATATTTTTTAAATAATGGTGTGAGGACCCAAAGCGTAGGCTGATATAAAATACAATTAATGAATGTCACATTTTGCGGAAATATAATTAAATTTATCTCTACCACACGATTAAATTTGGTTAAATATCTTTTATAAATTGGTTATATACCTAATGTTGACAAGGACTTACTAAAACAAAGTTACTCGGAGAAATTTCTTTTTAGTTTAGTTGTGGAAACTTTAATTTATACTTACCTAAGAACAAAAAGTAATTTTTTTTTGTTCCAATCGCATCGGTCATTTTTGTATCTTTAAATATCTCTTTAAATACGCAATAAGCGTCCTGGCCTGTTTACTAGGTCTTAAAAAAAAAAAAAAAAAAAGGGGGGATAAAAAGGGGGGGGGGGGGGTTTTTGGGGTTTTTTTTTTTTTTTTTTCCCCCCCCTTGATTTGAGAACTGGCACTAAATGTAAAATTAGAAGTATTAATATGTATTTCTTTACTGACAAGTCATAAGTGTACAATGTGTTACCAATATGATTAAATGAATTTTGAATTTAAAAAGTTAACATAAGTAGTATACATAAGTAATACAGAAATGATTGTACAAAAGATAATCTCCTAGCTTTAGTTAGACACGTTACATGTCTTCTAAATTTATTGATGCCGTAGTGATACTGGTACGATTCGTATCAATTGCACAATGTGCTACTAGCATTTTTATTCATCGTTGCAAAAGACAGGATGCCAAAAGTTCATGGAGAGAAATTAAGAGATATTATAAATGTCAACAAATTAAGCCACTCAAGATCAATCGTTTATTACGATTAATATGAAACTAAACGGTTTCAATACAACTTGTTATACGAACTACTCGTAGAAGCAATTACATAAGTATTCGTTCTATAAACCTTGTCGACCTAGAAATTAATATTCAGTCAATAATTACGACGGTGTCTCATAGCGCTTCAGAAAAAAGCCTCGGTTGTTTGCATCTTGCATTGACCTTCAATGGTTAGCCAAACTTATTGACTGTACGATTACGCCATAACATGTGCGAAGATGTAAGGTGCGGCTGCCTACCACTCAACGGAAGGTGCCCGCGCGCGCGCACGTATATCTCGTTACCTTATATATTATCTGTTTTACAGATCAAGAAAAGGACTACGCAAAACATCCAATTAACTTTGACATAGAGGAAGAAACGCGCAAAAAAGAAACTTCTAAATGGTTAGAAAGCCATTTTGGTAGCGAGTCGCCTTCATCTCATGACTCCATCGCCGAGGAAATCGGACGGCGGCCTACAACTGGTTACTATGTAAAGAAGTCTGAAGACGAAGGCTATTACGGGAAGACGTCTACTGTGCCGCCACCACCACCAGTGTTTCCCGAACGAGTTCTTCGAAAGACTAAGTCATCAACACCTTCGGAGGAACGCCCACAAGGAAATAGGACAGGTGGCTATTTTAAAGGTGTTGCAGATTGGTCACAACGCCGTGCTACAAAGCCCAGAATGCCTGAACCTCGCAGCTCATCTCCCTCGCCACCGGTGGTGCGTTCGCCATATGCCAGTAATGATAGATTAAACGGTTCTTCGCCGAGACATGTGTATGGAAAGCGTGATTCGCCTCAGAGAAGGTCATCGCCGATCGGTCGCCGCCACCCGCCCTCGCGCGACGACTCTGCCTACGTCTCTTCCTCGACCATGCACAGTCCTCCACGTGGTTCACCATTTCATCCACTTGAAACGGATCGGTCGTTCCGTGAACCTTCCATTGAAGATGATTATCGCCCGCCAGTAGTTCCTGAAAGGAAACGTAATTTAAAGCAGCGGTCCGAGGATCATCGTTACGATAGCGGATACAGGAGTTCATCACGGAATGGTAATTCAGGACGTTCACGAGACAGTCACGAGGATAGTGCCGTAGAACCTCCTCCAGATTATTCGCCCCCGAGGGAGCGTCGAGGTAGTGCAGACAGAGATAGAACGCCACCGCGGCGCCGAGACGAAAGAAAGCTTAATCAGAAAACTAGGTTTGCGGACAATGGACGACAGCCCTCACCAGTTAGAAGATCAGTGGGATCAGCGATTGGGAATTCGATAAGGAAGTTAGTGGGGAAGATACGGTCAGCGTCAGCGGAACGAAAAGCAAAGTGGCGCAACTCGAGATCTCCGTCGCCGGAGCATGCATCGCGGACGTATAAACAGTACGGGGGGGAGCTGGCGCCCCCTGCCGCTCCCCCGCACCGTTATTACCTAGGAGAGGACCCTTTTGCGCCCAGCATCTATGGCCGTGAGCACAAGTATGACGGCAGTCCTAGACGCGCCACAGCTGTTGATGCCCGTGACCATCGTGAAAGGTAAGATCTGATACCAACATATCATTATATACTAACATTTTTTCATTATTAACCAATGGGTTATCCATTAAATATACAATTCATAAACCTCTTAATAGAAGTTTCTAGTAAAAAAGTACTGAGCGACGACACGTGCCTATACCTGGATTATTTGCGCACTATCAATCAATTTTCAGAACATTAGTATTTTTATGGCGCTACCTATTATAGTTTTTAATATAGCGTTAAATTATAATATGCCCACCTGTATTTTACGCTAACCTTAAATAGAATCTTGTCCCTGTACCACCCACACTAAAAATATCGACATAAAATTTAATTAATGAGCGTTGTATTTACAATATCACATTACGAACAAAAAACCACCCAATATTAAGACTTAAATTAACAATGTAATAAAATGTACAGAATTTTAAAAAGCAGAAGTCCTGAGGATTTTTATTAGAGTCATCATCATCATCAGCTATTCCTTTAGATCCATCTTTGGACGTAGGCCTCCTCCATTTATCTCCAAGTCGATCGGCATTTGCATCCATTTTCAAATACACAATTACATATGATACAATTATATGTGGTATTTAATACAACATTTATTTACATTGTTATAATCTTCTAACTCATATATTAAGACAGCCTTCAAATGTTCTTCAGAACCATATTCCCATTGTGGTGTCTATTTAAATTATCTAAGCAATAAACTAAAACGCAATTTATTGAGTGCATAATTTATTGTTCTCGGCTGTAAATGATATTAAATCAATGCAAGTACCTAATGCTCAGTCAACGTAATAATTACGATTATATTTTCCTTGTGGTTTTGCAACATACCGTCGGTGTCTTTTTACAACATATAAATTTAACTAGGATCAAGGAATAATAACTATATTAATTTCATTTTAATCTTTTTTTGAATTTACTTAGCTTCAATTAGCAGAGAATGATCTAGACTTCTCTCTTCGCGCTTTGATCTCTGTTAGTCATATAAAATTGTATCGCTTTTAATTGCTCAAGCCGATGTTTAAATATAAAATTCAAGTGTAGCTCGTATGTTAGTGGAGTAAGCTATTATCTATAATGTACATAAATTGTATAAAACTAAAGATGACATTTTATACAATTCTATAAAAGGTACAGCCCACATAGTTGAAGAAGAAAGTTTACAAATCTAATAAATACTTACATATTCAGGCATTTGCAACTTTCACGATTTGTAGACACTATTAAGACAAACATTATACGTCGATTTGTATACCTCTCTCGGTTGTATTAAAGTATAAGTAATAAAAAAATAATTCCTTTTATAAGATACAGATATATATTCACTACGTGCAATTAGCATTGATAAGAGGTCTTGTCTTGGCAACCTTAAATCTTTTAAGGAAGATGTGCAGGAAGTGAAAACAACAGTTTAACTAAATCAAAATACAAAATATAGAACTATATAATACGTATATTTAATAATGTATTAAGTTTAATTACAAATATAAGGCACATAGTGACTACATTTTAATACTGTTATACCTACATTAATTGTTTAATAAACAAAAACTTATCGCTGTATTTAAAATCCTAATAGGTACTCAGTACGATTTATCGATTTACAGATTTCAATCACGTCACGTCAATACATTCCGGCATATCATACCATAAAATCTACCTTGCCGCTGTCCATGAGCATTGCCTAGTATGGGAATAGTGGTTTCTTAACAAAACAGCCCTTATTTAGTCTATAATTGAGTCAGTTTCTTGAAACATGACTCATTGTAAGAATATGTCAACAGGTGCTTAGGCGTCATTGAATCATTGCGTAGTGCAAAAATGTATCGCTTCCTTCTCACTGATTTAGATTCAGTCTAGATTCTACACATTTTATACCATTTAAAGAAATACTGATGTCTTTGAGTTGACATAATGTTAGTACATTTGGGGTCTTAGTTAGTTACAGAAATTTGTATCTATATTCTTATAAGTTTTTTGATATATATCTATAAGAAAAGATATGATATGTAATGCATAAACTATAAAACTCTGAACCTATTAAAAAATTCACCAATATATAAATCGATATTATTGGAGACTAACATGGGCTTTAGTACAAGTTACGATAAAAAGCAAAACGGGATAAATCGTTGTCTTTTAAAAGCTACCCTTAGTTTGGTTGATCACGTTGTTTCGAAATCGCTGTCGGGAACTACGGGTTTAAATTAAAAAAAATAATGTTGTGCTGGATTGTCTATGTATTGCAGAAGGCTGTTGGCTTTATTATAACATTGCGCCGTTGAAACCGCACACCTACTCACATAGAAACATATAAAATTATCCTCTTTAAGCAGCAAAAAGTATCGGTCGCAATGAGGTGACTTAAAAAAAAAATAGTTAATAGCATATGTGAACAAAGCATGATCGTTAGTAGTGTAGGCGGAGATCCCCATTGAGTCCAATTAGGTTTAAATACAAGATCACTTGTTTTTATGATACAAACGGATAATAATTATTGTACGTGGGAAGAGTGCTTATATTGTTACTAGAATATTATAGTGTTTTTATTCCATCATTTTTTTCTCTATTTCAGAGGACAGTACTCAAGCACGCTCGGTCGATTCAGTCATTCTACAAGTCGATTGAACCCGAACAGCGAAACTGAGGAAGAATACTCACGGTCAGCACAAACTCTGCCGAGGAAACTTCACGAACGCAAAGATAAGAAACCCACCGAAAAGCCAAGCTCAAACAAATATTGGCAACGTCTTACCTCAAATAAAAGATCTACAAGTGCCATTAATATATCGAATAATTCTTCAACGCCAGAAACAAAGGTAAACGGTTACCCTCCCGGTCCCGCAAAACCTGCGAGGACCTACAAGGGTCTAAACAGGAGTAAGAGTTTTGCTATGGGCGTTCCTGAACAAGAAACACATCCTAGGTACATTTCAGGCATGAACAGAAATTACTCCACCATGTACAAGTCTAATCCTCATTTGAGCCGGCTTGATGAAACCCCTGAACAACTTAAAAGTCCTGGTATTGTGTCAATTATAAATCGAAGCCAACGCGATCTCGCTGATGCTGTTTCGCGTGAGACAGAACGGCGTCGCGACGGACTATTCGGTGCGCGTTATGGAAAAACGGCACCAACCACCAACGGACATACTAATGGTTACAGCAAATCTTTCGATGACACGGATAAAAAGAAGATGTTTTTGAAAGGACTTCGGGATCGCGCACCCGAACTATATCAAACTTTGCACGCTGACGATGAATCGGATGGAAGCAGGTTGTCTTCGAGATATGGAACTCCATCACCCCATTACAAAGAAAGGATATCTGAAGAGCGTAAAATCCCAGTTTATAAAACCGATTCTATGAATAGAGATAGCAGCCCGTTTGTTTCACGCTTGGAGACGAGGTTGAAATCTCCAATTAATAGAAGAGAGAGTAATAGTAGTGACAATTATTCTGAGACCTATAGATACACTACTAGGTCTGGTGATCCTGAGCGACCCAGTGTCACAGATACTGTAGAAACTGTTAGCAAAAAAATCGTGCCATCCAAAGATGGTCGATCAAAGGAGATAATTGAATCCAGGGAAGTCAATTCGGTAACAAAAAGCAGAGGTTATAAGGAGCCTATTACAATAAAATATTATGAAAGTGACCGACCACCGAAGTATGAAAGCAGAAATGGTATAACTCCATTGTATACAGAGCGTAGGCGAAGCAATTTTAAAGTAACAGAGAAAGTTAGAGATTATTAAGAAAATCTATATTATCGTCAATACCATTTGCTCCGCGTGTTTGATATTTTTATAACATAAATACAATACTACTTTTTAAGGAGGTGCTATACAAGCGGAAGAATACGAAGCCTTCATACGTTTATATTTTATGTGTAGTTCCTGTCTGTGTTTAAAGTTCGAGACAAAACAAGACACTATACGGAGCAAGGTCACTTGATACTTTCTGCCATAACATTGATAAATAAAGGACTGTTAGAAACATAGAATGTTTCTCTATACATTTATTAATTTACCCATAAGTTGCTTTATGTAAAAAGTCATAGCTATACTAATTATACTTAACATTGAAACGACTCCGTCCGGATATAATGTCAAAATAATGGAATTCATTATTTGTGAATAGTTTTATATTAATTAATTAATTTTTAACCCTTTTTGCAGTAATCTAGATGTTTGTAATCTTGAGAATAAATATGTATAATATACATAATCCATGGTGTTTTATTTTATTAATGACATCTAAGATGATATTAGCAAGGGACAAATGTTATTATTTAGACTACTTGTGAATGGGACAAAATATTTAATGTAAATATTTTTAAGTTTACAATTCGTTTATGAATATTTATATGGGTAAATAAGTATGATAGAGCAGTGTTAGCCTAGTGGCTTCAGCGTGCGACTCTCATCCCTGAGGTTGTAGGTTCGATCCATGGATGTGCACCAATGGGCTTTCTTTCTATGTGCGCATTTAATATTCGCTCGAACGGTGAAGGAAAACATCGTGAGGAAACCGGCTTGCCTTAGACTCAAAAAGTCGACGGCGTCCGTCAGGCACAGAAGGCTGATCATCTACTTGCCTATTAGATTAAAAAATTATCATGAAACAGATACAGAAATCTAAGACCCAGACCTAAAAACGGTTGTAGCGCCGTTGATTGTTTTTTTTAAATAAGTCTGATGTTAGAAAAGTACGTTAAGAAATATATATTTAAGGTTGTTTGTACAACTGTTTTTATTGTTATCTTGAAGGCAGCTCAGGGACATGTCTACACACCAAGTGTGGAACTAAAATAAATATCAAAAATTCAAATTGAAAATCGGAGCCTTATTATTAAATAATATCAGGTATTCAATTGTTTTAGTTATCTTCTGAATTCCCGCAACCGGGCAACCGCCACCTTACAATTTGTTAAATTATTTAGCTTTCATTCTGCTTACAATTTCAATAATCATAATAGTATAAATAAAATTAAATTGAAATATTACGTCAGTATTTGCAGTTTATTTTTGCTTGAATTTCAATTTGCGTTATTAGTTTAATTTGCGACATAATATAAAATACTTATTGAAATTCACACTTTTTAAGTTCTATAGATTTCTGGTTGTATTACGTATAGAAGGTGAACTGATGATATTATGTTTTTAATAATAGTGCTATTTTAATTATAGTTCTTGGTGGTAATTAAGATAAACTTTGAATATGACAAAAATAAAATCGGCTTTATTGAATTTAATGCCATCTATATTTTAAGTTGCGAACTAGTGAAAAAAAAACAAATGTGACGGCATAAAGATGATACTAGAAGTTTATTACCAATAATACAGATGACAGTTGAATAATATTTAAAAATTTGGTATATCCATCTTAATAAAATATACTTATTGGAATTTTCCAGTTTTGAAAATTTCCAGGTTTTGAATTTCCTTGGTGCCTTATGGCAGCTTTTTACCAATACAATACTGAATCTTACTTTTAGGAATGATATAAATAAATAGCTGTCAAAATCATAACAAATATAACGATAATATTGGCTAATTAATAGGTGTTTTGCATTAATATGTACCCAAAAAATCTAGAAAACTTAAATGTTGGTGAATAATGTCGGCCGTTTTATATGAATTGTATTTTCTTAATACCTACTCCTTTTCTCGATGCCCTTCAATAAAACATTTAATTGTGGTGTTTAATATTCATATGCAATTAAACAGTACATATAACGAGACTATACTTTTATCGCTATTACGAGTTTAAGATCATTCAGTTAATATTACCGTGGAAGAGGCATTGTGCGTTATTTATGTTTAATTTAAATTCTAAATATGACGGTAAGATTTTATTTTTTTATTTTTATAATATTATTGTGCTTTAATTCAATTTAATCTCGTTGTTTTATTACAGCTCTGTATTCGTGAATGTATTATTTTGTTATGCTTACCGTTTTGCGAGGCAGCCAACATACTCTATGTTGTACCGGTCTCTTCGAGATCTCATGATATATTTCTTAGACCAATAGGACTTGAACTGGCAAACAGAGGTCATAATGTCACCGTTATAACCTCTTTTGACGTACCAAATTCTCCACCAAATTATCACAAAGTTGTGGTAGAGAGGAAAGAAATATGGGATTTAATGGGTAAGTGGTATATCTGTGCGCCCAAAGTATTTTTCCTCATATTATAAAATAAAACATAAGGAAATCGCTGCGTCTTGTAAGATTTGAGACTTATCTCAAGTAAGATAATAACTATGACTACTACCCACCTATGAAAGTTTACCTAAGGCAAGCAATAAACATTTTAAGTTTAGATTTAAGGTTTTTTTATGTAATAGGAGGCAAACGGGCGGACCCGATGTTAACTGATACCGCCGCCCATGGACACTCACACCACCAGAAGGCTCGCAAGTGTATTGCCAGCCTTTCAAGAATTGGTACGCTCTTTTCTTGAAGGACTCTAAGTCGAATTGGTTCGGAAATACTTCAGTGGGCAGCTGGTTCCACATAGTGGTGGTTCGCGGCAAAAACTGCCTTAGAAAACGCTCAATTACAGAACTGATGATATTTGTTTATTATATAAAAAGCTAAGGATAAGTTGCTGCTTGGATTTCCTCTTATTAGGGGTTAAATGTTATTGTGCTATTAAACTAATGATGTTAAAAGGCTATCAGGGGCCTATCGAATGCACAAAGCAAATGCATGATATATAAAGATTGATATCGTATCGTAGCTCCTCAATACTAAATTAAACCATTTTAAAACATTCACATTAACTTTTTTTATTTTTTTTTTTTTTTTTAAGAAGATACATTTAAACGCGTCTTTCATTCGGTACCATGTTCTTAATATCAGTCAGTCATACATAAATATCATAACGTTTATTCATAAAGTATCAAAAAGCAAATAAAGGTTTTTTCATACTAAAAAACATACTCGCGCGAACATTCTCGAGCGGAGACGTATAGATTAATCATTAAAGGGTTATTTTGTTACAATATGAAATAACATATTTGATTTTCATCGTATATATGTTATTTAATACGTAACCAACCAAAAACAAACAAAAGACAAAGATTTAAAAAGAATGAAATTTGAATTTTGACATAAACAAGGCTTTAAGTCGTCTAAACCTTACATCATTAACAAAAGTGCTAAGTGAACATTAATTTAACACCATATTTTCTACTTTTACCCATACACAAAATTCAGCATCAGTCTTGTACTTGACAGAATAGACTAACAAAGTATTTCAAACATTCCTCTTAAAATTCTTCTATTCAAATTACATAGAAAATCTGTTGCGTAATTCGAAATCCACTTTTATACCAAATGACCTTCATATTAAAGGTGTGTTTGTGTAACATATATTCATTGATTTAATTACGTTGTACTATTTTAAGGTACCGCAAGACCAAACTTATTCGAAACAACCAAAATATCAACCATCAATTTAATAAACACAATATTGTGGAAAGCAGGGCTTGCTTTGACGGAACATATTCTTAACTCAACTGAAGTACAGGATTTTCTCAAACAAGATAATAATTATGATTTAGTTATCTGTGAGACGTTTGTTCAAGACGCTATATACTACTTTTCTCATAGATATAATGCACCATTAGTGCTTGTAACACCCTTTGGAAATTGTATGAGACACAATATAGCTGTTGGAAATCCATTACAGCTAGCGACTATTCAATACGAGTTCGTTCCAATAGAAAGTCCCAAAAGTTTTACGGGACGTATGAAAAATCTTTTCATTTCAATATATGAGTATGTATCGTGGAGGTTTTGGTACTTAAAACAACAAGAGATTTTAGCTAAAAAGTATATTAAAGATTTGCCCGAACCAGTACCAAATTTATACGATATAGAAAAAAATGCAGTGCTATTTTTGGTTAATAGACACTTCAGTTTTAATGAACCAATGGCATATCTACCAAATATTATCGAAATTGGGGGATTGCATACGACAATGAACGCTGAACCAGAAATATTATCAAAGGTTTGTAGAATTAATTATTTATCTTACATATCAATCTGATATGCCGATGATAACACGTCATAAAGATATAACATATTTATAATTTCTATTGCAAATATTAATTAGGTCTGTAATATACTATATACATATATAGAGCAGTGTTGGCGTATGACTTCAGCGTGCGACTCTCATCCCTGAGGTCGTAGGTTTGATAGGCCCCGGCTGTACAGTAATGGACTTTCTTTATATGTACGCATTTACCATTCACTCGAACGGTGAAAGAAAACACCGTGAGGATGTGTCAGGCACAGGAGGATGGTCACCTACTTGCCTATTAGATTCATAAATGATCATGAGACAGACATCTGAGGCCTAAAAAGGTTGTTGTGCCACTGATTTTTTTTAAATACTGTATAAAGCTGAATTAAGAAAAAAATTTCATACATTTTTCATACAAATTCCTGAGAGCGGAGGGCGTTCGATCAAAAATTTCAAAACATTTTAACTATTCAGACGTATTGCAATTACGGAATACCGTCCTACAAAGAGATATATATATTTAAAAGTAATATCGCTTCAAACCCTTAAACCCCGAACTCGGCCTGTATACGTTCCAGAGCACCACCCAACCTCGCAAAAGACACCGGCAAGCGTTTGACAGGTTAAACAAAAACAGTTTGAGGTGGTTGTCATTGTGAAATTCGCCACCAAGAAGCGCACCGGGCGCAAGTTAATTTGAATATACGTACAAGTGATAACTAATAAACATTCTATCGCCTTCATAATACTGTATAAGGTTATTAAATATGTCATCACTCGTTATGATAAGATGATATTATTTTATTAAAAAAATGGTTAATTTGAGCGTCGGCTATAGAAAAATACCACCAGTCTATCTGCGTATGTTTGTAAATCGTAGTTTTTTTTTTCTAAGAGTTAGGTAATTAAATAAATAAAAAAAATATTTAACTCTCATAAAGGTTTGTTAATTAAAATGTATTTCTTATTTCAGGAAATGGAAAAAGTATTGAACGAATCCACCAATGGAGTGGTGTATATTAATTTCGGAAGTAATGTTAAAAGTTCTGAACTACCAGCTGATAAAAAGAATGCTTTTATAAGCATTTTGGGGAGACTTAAATACACAGTTTTATGGAAATGGGAGAATGATCGCACAGAAGATATGCCACATAATATAATCACAAGAAAATGGTTTCCACAACATAAAATATTAGGTATGTGCCATTTTAAATCGCTCGCTTATGCTTATTTAAGAAATGCAATAGGTAAATTTGTATTATCTATATCTCTTAATAAATAGGATGTGATTTAGTTTTGTAGATATAATATTAGTATTTAATGTACTTCGAGTTGATTATATTCAATGAACTCTACAGAACTTTCAGTAAGGACGTATTTTTTAATAATCAACCTGTTTAAACATACCTTTCCTACAACCTTTTACGCCGTCTGGGCCTTAGATTTCTGTATCTGTTTCGTGATCATTTGTTTTTTTCTAATAGGCAGGTATATGATTAGCCTACTATTTCCGACACACGCCTTCGACTTTTTCCTTACGATAGTTTTCTTCACCGTACGAGTGTTTAATGCGTATATAGACAGAAAATCCATTGGTGCACAGCCACGACTCTAGGGATGAGAGTCGCAGGTTAAAACCATTTGGCCTAATGGTTTTAAACCTATTTTAGGAATTATTAAAGTAGAAATATATTATCTCTCAATAGCACTAACACTTGAAACTTGTGAATAAGTGCACGCACCGAGATAGGACCTTTTGAAAACTATCTAAATATGGGCAGCAGCGGTGGGGTATTCGATATATTTTTTATACGTAAAACAATTTCAGCACACCCCAATATAAAACTATTTATCGGTCACGGGGGAGCAATGAGTACCCAAGAAGCTGTTTATCACGGAGTACCTATCCTGGGTGTACCCATATACGCTGACCAATATAACAATCTACTTCTCACCAAAGAAGCCGGCTTTGGAGAAATACTCAATTTTAATGACATCGATGAGGCATCTACAGAAAGGGCCATAAAGGATATACTCGAGAAGGAAACATATATGTTAAAAGCTAAAGAGGTTTCTAAAATATTCAGAGATAGGCCAATGAATCCTTTAGAAACAGCAATGTTCTGGATAGAATACGTTATTAGAAACAATGGTTCAAATCATTTGAAAAGCTCTGCGATTGATATGCACTGGACTGCATTCAATATGTTGGACGTTTATGCATTTATCGTAATAACATTTGTTGCAATTGCTTTTCTTGCAGTAAAATTGTTGATTGTTTTAAGTAACAAATTACGTTTTAGGAGGGTATTGCCGAAAAAACAGAAACGCTCTTGAATGTGAGGTAAAGAAAGAATGCGATTCGTGATTTATGATTGAATAATGTTTTTTTATTAAAGGTTAATATAATAATTAATAATTTATTTATTTAAACAGACAACCATAAATCCATATTATTATTATTGTGTTAGTTATAATATTGTCTTTAATATAATATGAGTAGATTAGCTTTAAGATACATTTAATCATAAAATTACAATTTATTAAAAATTTATCGCAGTACACATCACCGCAACAAAAGCACACACAGTATATTTTTTTACAACGTAGGCTCAGATAGTCCGTTGCTATGACCCATGTACAAGTAATCCAGCCTTCCAGCTATTACCGCCAACATGCTGTTAGGGCTCCTCCACACGCGCCGTAATATCGTCGTCGTAATAACAGTCCACACCTGCACAATCAAACATTGTAGACGCACGCATCAACATCCTGAACGCATTACTGAACAGTCATGAGTGAGAACGGTATATGAATCCGCCATAGTATCTGCCCATATCAGTCAACCACGTAGTCCTGGAATGCGTGGCTGTGGCTTCCCAACGTACAGACTTCCTCGGAGCAGAGAGGTCGCTCCATGAAGCCTGCTAAGTGCCCAGGAGACTTCTGTGCTTCTAGCCAGGACTTTAGGCATGACAGTATCTATCCTAAGTGACATAGTATCAGTCTACTTCACGCAGTTATTTTCATTTCCATAGCAATACTTAAATGTATGACTTGCGATGATAATTGACATGCTATCTTATTCCATAGAGCGTCGTAAGATACAAGGTCAAAAGCCAAGGCCAATACTGTGTCATTTAAGCAATAAGAACAAAAGGATTTGGATAATAGGATCCGACCACAAAATGTCATATTTAATAAACACATTCAAACAGTAGCTTCGGCTCATCGAAATAACACACAGTGACCCAGCCAGCGTTTTGACCCACTCACTTGATCAATGTTTCTAATTATGTCAGTAAGTAAGCCCAACATTTTTATATCAAACATTTGAAATCATCACATATACTAGTCAATTCATTAAAAAAATATTAATTTGAATGAGCATTATCCCCTAACATATAAATTGGTTAGTTGTTATAGTCATTACTAATAACACTTACGGTTTCCAAACCGTCCGTAAAGGCGGGTAGATTAGCCAGTTTATTTACCGGGATAGGAAGACTCCCCACTACACGACGTAATAACTCGAACAGCGTACACTAGCGGTTAAGAACAGTTTATTACTGTAACACTAGGAAACACATTGGTTTTTTTTTTGACTTGGGGGAAATGCATTGCGCATACCCTACCCTACCTAAACACATTGGTATACCACAGCAGCGCCATCCACGCAGCGACTCAATATACGGTCTACCACGATACCTTCGGCAGGAATATAGTCAGTTTTCTATTTTTATTATATATAAATTGCCTATATATATGGTTCCTTTAGGCCACATTTTCTCATTCAAAAATGTATTTAATTTAGATTCTGATACAATTATATTTCATAACATTTAAGCTTTATGTTTCATTACTTATTTTGTCCAAAGTCACTTTTTCATGCGTCTTATTCCATAATATGTGATTTACAATGTCTAACTCAGAGGTATCAATATAATATTTAAAAAAATTGTAGAAATTGTGACCATATTGATATTATCTGAAAGTTTTTTTGATGGGCACGCTGATGTATGTATTCTAACAACTTCTACCAACTACAGTATCAACTGACAATGCCGACGGGATCAAAAAAGTTTACAATTTTTATATATAAATTGTCGAAACGTAAATTATTTGATTAAATTAATAAAGAATTCGAATTCGGTCTACTAACTTGTGAATATAATAATAAGAAAAATATTTTTGAAATTATTCTTGATGGTGTGGGTACATACAAATAAGTCGTATAGATCACTTTTGCAACACAAAAATAAACTGAACATCAATCAAGATTTATAAACTACAATTTTAATATTAAAATCTTCTAAAAATTCAATATGAAATTATTTTAAGTTTACTTGGGCGATAAGTACTTTTTGTTTTCACAAAGATTTCTCCACTTCTGTGTTGTGTTTCTTAATTATTTGAAGGCCAACTACATACATTTTTATATCGGCTTTTTGCTAGTGCGTATGGGACGAAGCAACGGACAAGAACCTTGCAGACCTGAGGCATCATGTAAATTGTTCCGTTAAAGGTTTTGTTATAATATTTTTACTGTGATAAGTGAAAACATGGTAAGGTCAAAATTTTTGTAATATGTAGGTAGGCTTTTGTTTTTTAGGCAATGAAATAATAAATAATAATTTATACCATCATTCAAAAATAGGACAAATAAATTTGTTTTCAATAGCTTGAAATATAGTAAAAACGCATACTTTAAAAATTATTCAGATTTTTAAATGTTTTTGTTTAATATTTCGGCGTGCATTCTAATTTCTATTATTGTAACTTGTTTCTTTTTACTTTAAACAAACTAATTTGTATACGTTTTAAGAAATAAATATTTACTTTTTAATTTTTATTTTCATACTCATTTTTACATTTTGTCCTCAAAATAAATTCTGAGATTAGTAGTAGAATTTTTTAATATCTTAAAGAATGTTTCATTTAAATTCCATTACAACTATATTTGAAATAATTTTTTTTATTATCATTTTTTTGTAGGTATACCTAATAATACAGAATACAGAATATTATTAATTATTGCTTTATAGTTAATACCTTATTTTTAAATCATTATTCCGTAATATAAAATAAAATAAGTACATTGGATTTTAGAATTTCTACTGGTCTTTATTTTTGGTGGTTATTGTTACGCCGTTTTGCGAATCGGCTAATATACTATATGTTATACCGTTTACATCTAAATCACATTATATTATGCTGAGGCCCATTGGCCTGGAGTTGGCACGAAGAGGTCACAATGTTACTGTTATTACCGCTAATAAGGAGGATAATCCCCCACCCAATTACCACGAAGTGATGGTTGACGATAAAAAAATATGGGAAGTTATCGGTGAGTTCTAGAAATCTAAATTTATTTCTAAATACTTCTAGTATTAAATAAAAATGTATTATTAGTTTGGTTAAGTTTGTAAATCTAATTAGCTTTAAATCTGTTAATATCTTTGGGTAACGATTTAGAAATCCGTCTCGCTGGGTGTCTACGTGTGTGCTGCCGGAGTTGCGTCTAAGTATTTAAAAAAAATATTTAAAATGTTGTGTAATGTATTGAAATTCGTAAACAAACCTTATATTTTCTACTTTTCTATTGGTTATAAGAGATGTGATATTCTGCATAAAAAAAAACGGTTTTTTAATTAATCGCCTGTTTTTTTTAGCATTAGCAATTAGCATTAGCGAGACACCTACATAATCAGTATCATCAAATTCGGGCAACGTAATTCTAAATCCAACCCATATCTTTGTTTCGGTAATAATATGTTATGTACAAAGATATTCTATGTAAAGCTTTTTGTAAAAAAAGCAATAAAGATTTGATTTAAAGAGGTACATTTTTATCAAGTTTGAGAGTTAGAATTTCTTTGAGTTGGAGAGATTTTTTACGAATTATTTACCGAAATAACATTGTCACAGTGAGGTACTCGTACTGTACCTTCATCAAGATGGGTTCTTGTGAATATTGTTATTTATTTATTGTTATTAACAAGCACGGCAAGCCATTAAGCTTATTACGATAAATTGTAGACAATAGCATATTAATAGGCAAATCACTGAGCAAGTTTTAAATCTATATATAATTGTAATTAATGTTGATGAAAAATTTGGAACATTAATAATTTGTAGGTGGCGAAAGACCGAATGTGTTTACAATGGTCCAACTATCGGCGGAAAGGTTTCACGAAAAGATATTGTGGAATGGAGGCATAGCATTCACTGAAGTGACCCTTAACTCAACGAAAGTGAAAAGTTTTCTTAAACAAGACATAAAATTTGATTTAGTTATATGCGAACAATTCTTCCAAGAAGCTTTATATGCACTTGCGCATAAGTATAATGCACCACTCGCATTGGTGACTACTTTTGGGAACTGTATGAGACACAATATTCTGGTTCGAAATCCTTTACAATTAGCTACTACAGTATCAGAATTTCTGGACATTGAAGAACCGGGGAGTTTCTGGGGACGTCTTAGAAACCTGTATTTCACGGCATACGAGTTTCTATGGTGGAAGCTTTGGTATATGGAAAAGCAAGAAGATCTTGTAAAGAAATACATGTTTAATTTACCACAACCAGTCCCGTCATTGTATGAAATCCAAAAAAACAGTTCACTCATTCTATTAAACAGTCATTTCAGTTTCGATGCTCCTATGGCATTTTTACCTAATGTGGTTGAAGTGGGGGGTTTGCATTTGATTAAAACTGAAAAAGATCTTCCTAAAGTAAGTATTTTTATTTACTTAGTCACGGATGACCGTAACGAATTGAAACCTAAAAAAAACAACGTTAACATAATAAAAACATAAACAGTATCTTAAAATGAATTATATAGATGTCAGGCATGTTCTTTGAGCGATTAATTTATTCCTTTCAATTCCTATGAAAACTTGGCACAACCCGCGAGCTGCACAGGTCGTTTTGTCGTTGTAGACATGATTGCATCGTTCAATATTGCCATTATAATTTTTGCCCGTGTTTGCCAACATTTTCTCCTGCAATGGATACTTCAATCGGACAAATGTTCTTCAGAGTAAAAACAGGCCGAAGAATCGGCTGAAACGTTAGCAGAACGTTAGACGTTCGGAGTATCCAAAAGTTGCGATAATGCTAAGAAGTGATGTTGTTTGCCAAGCTTGAATTTACCGCTCGCCCGCGCCATCTAAACATACCCCCTGATCCCTGGCTGTGTATAATAAATCTCGTAAAATAGTTTTTTCGGTCTCTATAAATTTCTATTAAAAAATTAATTTCTACTTTATTGTACGAAAAACTTTCACATTATCATTAATTATTTAAATTAGCTTTATACCTACCCGATAAGCTATTGAATTAAATTAATAAAAACAATTTTTAGAAAAAAGTTTGAAGGACGACAGTTTGGTGGCGGTTCTTGTAGGTATGGTAAATGAAACTCTTTGTTTGAAGCTGGATGTCAATTGGCTTTAATCGTTTAATACATGAGCATATAGGTACTAACATAAAATTGGGGGGTTGTGACGCTGGTTTAACAAACAACTAACTTGGCTTATTTAAGGGTACTTAATCAAAGTGACACTTCAATATAAGTGTAGTCGACCTATTAGAACATTATCGAAAACGAGAATATTTTATTACAATTTATGAAAGTTGATAAAACTAATGGGCTCATTTCGGCTTCAAGTGTGCGATGATTGATAACATTTGGTTTACGCTTCTAATAAATTATTTAAATTTATTAACTAATGTTGGGTTATGTTTAAACTTGTTAACTCGACCTTGGATATGTTTTTGACAGGCGTTTCCGACTTACTATTATACTCATGGCACTAAACACACTTACACGACGTACCCTTTATCGAGCCATGGGACGGGTAAATTTCTATGCCCAATTCAATAATCATAATATAATAATAGCCATCTGATGCGATCTGTGCTTTCCAACTCGGAATCCAATAAGTTAAATAATATAATTATATCTACCTATACATTGTGATGATATATGTCGATAATATTCACATTGATTTTGTGCGTTTTGCAAAACATCGGATTTAGTCGCTTCCTTAAAAATACAGTCATCTTGAACGCATTACCTATTCGGGTTTTCTAAAAATAGAACATTTTCAACACGTTTTTATCGCGCAGCACCGTTCCAACTCTAAAAATATGCTTAAATATTTAGATTTTTGTGTTTCGTTAATAGATTAAGTTGTTTTGTATTTAATAAATAAACTTATTGGTATAATTGGTATTTCAAAAACATGGTTAACTTAAAGGTTAATTCATTGTCAAACTCTCAGGGTCTCCCATCACACACATAAATTTTGCTTATATGGAAGACCCAATAACGGGTTAAATTTAACTTTGGCACAGTACTTTGCAGTAATAATAAATTGCTTTATTAATCTATTGGTATGATTTCAGGACTTACAAAAGCTTTTAGACGAATCCCATCATGGGGTTGTATACGTTAATTTCGGGTCTAATGTACGAAGTAATGAACTACCAGTCGCAAAACGAGATGCGTTCTTGAATGTGTTTAGAAAATTAAAACAAACAGTTCTATGGAAATGGGAAGATGACAGTTTGAAAGATGCACCCAGTAATTTGGCAGTGAGACCGTGGCTACCCCAAAAAGAGATCTTAGGTACGTACGAAGTGACAATAAAATAATAAGAATTTTAAGAGACTGTAGCCTGTTAATTATATTATCTGTATTGGCTTAAAAATTAAAATTAAACATGCATAATTTCATGAACCCGCCAAAATGCTTCTTTAGGCAAGATGGCGTCGCACCAGTGCCTTTGATAATACCTAAACAAACTTCGAGCTTTTTATGTGTTAATTATCATTCTTAAATTACACAAATAGACATCTACACTAATATTATTTACAATTTATTTTACTCCAGCTTTAAAAAAAAACAGTAGCGCTACAACTTCTTTAGGTCTGGGCCTCAGCTTTCTGAATCTGTTTCATGATCATTTTTCAATCCAATAGGCAATAGGTGATCAGTCTCCTGTGCCTGAAACAAGCCGTCGACTTGGGTCTAAGACATGTCGGTTTCCTCACGATGTTTTCCTTCACCGTTCGAGCGAATGTTAAATGCGCACTTAGAATTAGTATCCAATACGATATTTTAATATTTAATTTTGCTTAATTATAAATTTGTTCCTCTCTGCTAGAAACAAAATAGTAATGCAAAATAATTGAATGGATATACGTACACAAACACAATTACACTTAAATGCATGATCAACAAAATCTCGGAACATGTACTTAAGTTATTACGAAAGAAACATACTATTATATTATTTTCGTGTCACATCATTTTTAAATCGAATGACATTCAAGGACACTTTTAAGGACAAGTAATTGAATTGGAACTAAATATTAAAATTACAGATTATACTTATAAACTGTTTAAAAGTTTACTATGTTTAGCGTAGATAATACAAATAATATAGAACACACGTGGCGGGTTCGATGCATTGAAACAATATTTTTTCGGGCAAGATTAATAAAAAAATAGAAATGTCATCCCATAAGTAATCATTATTTTCTTTACGCATTTCTTAGCGTAACGATACTTTAATATTATAATGTTAAAACAACATGGACACTGATATTTTTTTTCAGCGCATCCAAACATAAAATTGTTCATATCACATGGCGGTCTAATTGGAACACAGGAAGCTATCTACAACGGTATACCATTAATAGGCATACCCATATATGCGGACCAATTCAACAATTTACTCCTAGCCGAAGAAAGAGGATTCGGAAAAATACTGCAATTCCAAGACATCAACGAGAATAGACTCGAACAGCTAATCAACGATGTTCTTCATAATAAAACCTACGCAGACAATGCTAAAGTAGTATCCGAAAGGTTTAAAGACAGGCCGCTTAATGCTTTAGATACGGCCATGTATTGGTTAGAGTTTGTTATACGATACAAAGGTGCTGAATTTATAAAAAATCCAGCAAGAGATATGACCTGGATGGGATATAATATGTTGGATGTATACGTTTGTATATTGATAGTTTTAGTGTGTGCAGTTTCCATAATACTGTATGCTGTTTTGCAAATCACTCATATGTTACGGTTAAAAGATTTTTCGAAACAAAAGAAGATGGATTAGTAGTTACGGCTTTAGCGAAGTCTGCGTTCAATGAGATTTAGCTTTATCCTAACTTTAAGAGTAAATTTAGCGCTTAGTATGACTACTGTATTGGACTTTGGACTTGGATTTTGACATACGCCATACTTCGCACTAAATTCCGACTTTGAGTCTAACACTGCGTTAATACTCCATATTTATAACATTGGGTTCAGCGGTTTATGTATAGCGGCTTGGTTAACCTGCGATTTTTAACTCACTCGCGACATTTCATCACGCAAATACTAATGAACGGAAAAGGAAGCTTTAAAACAAAATAAAAATCGCATTTCTATTTTATTACTAATAAGCAAATCCCTGTTTGTCTTTGGATAATAATCGTGGATAAAATATCTGAGGATTTAGATTCGATTCTCACAAAAACAAACAAAATTGTCGACAGGTTGATAATGTGTCACCCATACAGGACTTACGAGATTACCCCTGAGGTTTATAGGATGATGCTATATTTTAATTTTAAGACTATAAATAGAATAATTTCAATTTTGACTTAATAATAAAATATATTTGAGTATAATATGTCGTTTTAATGTCTACTTTTATACTACGATATACAGTGCTTTTTACAGAGTGGCGGAGAGTTTCTTGCCAGTTCTTCTTGCCCGCTCTACCCCCTTGACTTGAGAACTGGTAGTAAATGTAAATTTAGAATTAATTTAACTTCTTTTCTGACGTTCATAAGTCTACTTGTTTACCAATATGAATAAAGTTATTTTGAGTTTTTAAATTATAATAGGTAATGTATAAAAAATATCTGATTGTTAATATCGTAATTTACATTAAAAAAAAACGATTTTCCTCTAATACGATATACTATTTTGACGCCACTTCAAATAAACGCATGATAGTTTAAACAAATTCTTATATTTCTAATGGCCGAAAGTTGTAGTTTTTCGTCGCACCCTCTAGGATATGTATTCCTTTAAAAGTAAGTCGTGAGATACCAACAACTCCTTACGATTATGATTTGAAATTTAAATAAAAATAACATGAAATGATAGCTCTGTATCTTAAATTATATCTTTCCGTGTGATTATAGGAACTATACCACTGAAATTTGAGAAACATCGTATATACCATAACATTGACTTTAACACGTCTTAATAGTATAAGATCCCGATATACAACGACCTTCACCGAGATGCTTATTTAATGAAACGTATTTTATATTTAATTTAATATGTCAATAAATATAATCCATATGGGTTGCCTAGCAAATTTCAGTCCAGAGTATGTTTAATTAATATTTAAAAAAAAAATTGTTTTATAATTTGCATGTAGTAAATTTTTTTAATTTTTTTCAATCAATATTTTTAATCAGGGTAGTATTATATATGTATCACTATAACTTTCTTTTTTACTAAAGATGTATATATACTTTAGTGTCACATAAAAAATATACACATAAATAATTTATTGATTAAAAACAACCTAACGTTTGCATATTCTATGGGCTTCATACTTTCGATTAGAATTTATCCAATAATCATACCGGTGAAATGTTTAAAAAATTTTTTTTTTAAATATTAATTAAACATACTCTGGACTGAAATTTGCTAGGCAACCCATATGGATTATATTTATTGACATATTAAATTAAATATAAAATACGTTTAATTAAATAAGCATCTCGGTGAAGGTCGTTGTATATCGGGATCTTAGACCATAAGAAGTTAATTACGAGTAAATCACGCAACAGGTAACTTTTCATAACACCATCTAGTGGATGTTATTGAACAACTAAGTGGAAATACACAACATAGTACATTCAATTACCTCTAGATGGCAGTATTTTGGGATTATCAAACTCGAGGCAGACGTTACCAATCAAGATAAAATTGATATCAATTTTAGTTGAAAACCAGCCATAAAGCCAGTCTATTTGAATATGTTGATGATCAAACATATAAATGTTTGATTAAAACTGCGAGGTCATTACTACTGCGATGTCGTAGACGTTATTTTGTAATGTTGCGAAAGATACATGAATTATAATAAAATGGTAAGTTCTTTTTAATATTTTTAAGGTTTGTGTTAGTCTGAACTAAACAATATAAAAATAAGTATATCTCTGGGGTCCTACCATGAGCTCTTATTGCGAGCCTATTGACATATTTGACAATCTACAACAGGGGGCCACCAGAACCATTGCGAGCCTATTGAAAACGTACAACTGAGATGCATCGCTAATTCGTACCATGACATCGAAAAGACAGTTTATGTTCCCACGTGACCTTAGCGGTTATCAGATTTCGTTCGTTCAATTTGTATGAAAATACGTACCATGACCGCCGGCGAACCGAAATTTGACAGTCGCGCCTTCCAACTATGAAGAATAAGCGATTCTAAAAAAGTTACTTTTTGTTCAACTTTTTTGTATCGAAATGTCCAAATAATAGTTTAGAACCTATAAAATTCAATATTTGTATTAAAACTTGTTAATAAAGTTAAAATAATAAGATTTATCTACTATGGCTAATATATGAAAAAAATATAATTTTTATATTTACGATATTTATTATGGGGTATTTTGAGTTTAGAGTGTGATTATAAATAAATTATTAAAATATAGACGGAGATGAGAAACAAGACGGCAATGCCCTTCCGACTACCGACTTCGTAGATATTGAGTTTATAATTTACTATAGATTATTGACTTTGATTCATTGAAGATTTCAGTGTACCTACAAATAATTGCACATTGTTCAATAATATTCAATTAATTATTTATGCATGTCTAACAAAAACATAATCCTCCAATATAATATCATATTTTACAATAAATAAGAATGCCATATTACTAGCAGATATTTAGTATAATTAAATTTTTCCTCACTATGTTCATGAATTTTATTATTCTCCTCTGCTTTTTGTTGTTTAAAAAACATAGGTATTTTTAAATTTATGTGTAAATGTTAAGCCATTTAAAAATATTATAATAACAGTATTTATTTAGTTAGGATGACTCCATCAAGATAGAAAAAGATGTCTTCAGGCAATGTTCAATTGGTTATAAACATTTATTCATATAGTCTCAATTTATCGATTTTGTGAGGTTAAGCTGTATAGAAAATTATTATTATTATTATAGCCTCTTTATTTCCATAATGAATAACATATTAAACAAGTATATCATATGAATAATTATTACATAATATGTGCATGCATTAAAAAATACAATATTATTATTTATAATCTTTAAATTATATTCCAATCATAATTTCAATGTATATAAGTTTGAAATGATAAATAAATTAATAAGAATCAAAAACAAAATTCATTTTTATAAATCATTATAAAGTATCATTAATTCGTTATGGACCCCTCTACGGGTAAAGGCCTCCTCCATTTTGCTCCACATCTGTCTGTCTTTTGCTTTGGTGGTCCAGTTTTCACCAGCTTTTCTTTTTATTTAATCAATCCAGTTTTACTTTGGTCTACCTCTTAATCTTTTTGTTGGTTCAGTTTTGGTTTTGGTGTAGTTATTGTAAATCCATGTCTGGAAGCCATATGTAAGACAAGGTATTAAATATGAGTCCATAAATTTTTTCTTAAGTTTTAAAATTCTGATTTAAGGGTTTCTTTATTGCTCCAGGATTTATTCCAGGTTATGTTGACTCGTCTTTTAACCTAATCGTCGTGTCTTGTCTTTGAGAAAGATACTTGTTGACCCAGGTAAACATAGTTTTAAACATATTGTAATGTACTGTTATTAACCTTTATTGGAATAGTTTGGTTGTTCGTCATAATAATAATCTTTCATTTGATAGAAAAGATTTTGCATTGTAAGTGCATACATCGAAGTTTTGTAGTGGAGATGGAAGGTTGTAGTCATTATCCCCCGCGGGTCACCGTATTGGGAGATGAAGAGGGGCTTTCCTGTAAAGAAAGTATAATTATTTATATTATATGAATTAGTTAACGTATAAATTGAGTTTGTACAATTTGAAGGAATTATTTTTTATTATAGTTACTTATGATTTTAGAGTTCGTTTTAGGTATTTATTTTTAATAAACAAATTTGTGAACAATACTTACCCCATACCATTATTTTATAAGTTAAACAATTTGTAAATATATTTATAAAACCGAAATTTTGTAAACACCAAAATATTGAAAGCTCCTATCAAAATTTGAAAGAAACGTTTAAAAATAATAAGTGTCAACTGTCATAGCACCAGAGAACTTTCCGTTTAAAATATATCAAAAGAATAGTTTTATATAAAATAAATATATATATTAAGACATAATAATTTATTGTGATTGATGAATTATTTAAAATAATTTTATATTTTATTTATTTTCATAGAAACATCTGTCGAAGTAAGTTTGACAGTTAAATTTCTAAACGTACTCAGAAACCACAAACAAAATTATCGTTCTTTCATTCGGTCTTGCGATGCTAATACGTTTCAGCTTATAGGCGGTCATGGTACGAAAAAATTCTATTGACTTTAGGTACCTAAACCCGCTGCATCTCAACTGGATTGTTTTAAGAAAGTTCATGGTAGGCCCCCTGAGATGCATCGCGTATTCATTACATGACGTCGAAAAACGTTTACGTTTCCACGTGACCTTAGAGATAATCAGATTTCGTTCATTCAATTTGTATGAAAATTCTTATCATGACCTCGCGACAACCAAAATTAGACTGACTTCAAACTATAAGAATGTTTTCTCAGAAAGCTCATAATGGATTCAAAAGTAACTTTAAAATAATGGCGGGAGTTTTAGAAATAGATATTGAAAATGATGATTTAAGTTTGTTTCAGATCTTATTTTTGTACAGATGTCGTTTCTGTTATAGTAAATATTAACCTTAGCCTTTTTTAGATGATGCCCAAAATATTCTTACTTTTTATACTCTTCGGGTATTGTTATGGAGCCAACATTCTCTACGTCATTCCGTTTTCCGCAAATTCGCATTATTTATCACTAAGGCCAATTGGATTGGAGCTAGCTAGACGTGGTCATAATGTGACAGTCATCACTGCTCATCTAGAGACTGATCACCCACCAACATACCACCAAATTAAGGTTGATGCTACCAAAGTATGGGACTTATTAGGTAATTTGATTTACATATTTTACGTTATATATGGTAGGTGTATGGTGTATGTGTTTATACATTTGCCTGTATAGGCATAGGTGACGCCGATGATCGACCGCGATCACTACTGTACTTACGTTAATAAAAAAATTGTGCTCTGTTGTCTTAAGAAATACATATTCTTTTAGGATATTTCAAGCTAGAAAATATATTTAAAAAAAAAACATTTTGAAACAAAAGCGTTTTGAAGAAGTCAGAGTTTTAATACCATATCCGGAGAGATAAACTAACCTATGATCTTTTTATCAAATGAATTTCTACAATAAAACACTTAAGGCCAATAGCCAAAGGCCATCAAACTACGTTTCACAAAACATGTAGGTACTCCTGCGCTCTAAAGATATAGGAGTTGGATAAAACATATTTAAATTCTATTTATTTAAATCAAAAAAATAAATCAATGTTATCATAAACACTGTCTTACGTGATTATTCCTAAATAATATCTACGTGTTATACTAGAGTATATTCTACTTTACCAACTCTAAATAACGACAAAATAGGAAGTAAAGAATTCGACACGTATATTTTATTCCGTATTTCGAGTACATGAGCAAAGCTTCACGATCAATTTAATTATAAAAACGATTTGAAAATGAAGTTTTATAAAAGATAATTACGTTTAAAATCAGAAATCGCTTCATAAATAACTAAATTAATTTTAGAACATATTAATAAATAATCCTAATACCATTAACAAATTTTGAACTTTTCAGGCGAAAAAAGACCAAATGTGTTTTCAATGGTTGACCTATCCACAGAGGAGTTCCACCAAAAATATATCTGGCCTGGTACACTGTTAGTCGTAGAGAGGGCGCTGCAATCACCTGCTGTGAAAGAACTATTAGCCAGCGACATTAAATTTGACCTAGTCATTAACGAACAATTCATGCAAGAGGCGTTTAATGTATTGGCTCATAAATATAATGCACCCTTAGCTCTTGTTACAACTTATGGAAACTGCATGAAACACAATTTCTTAACAAGAAACCCTCTTCAGTGGGAAACAGTCACCTTTGAATTATTAGATGTGGATGATCCCACTAGTTTCTTTGGAAGGCTTAGAAACATGTATTTCTCGATATATGAATTTGTGTGGTGGAGATTTTGGTATTTGCAAAAACACGAGGAGCTGGTGACAAAATACATACCCGGATTGTCGACACCTGTGCCTAGTTTATATGATATACAAAGGAATACATCATTAATGTTACTTAACAGTCATTTTAGTGTTGATATCTCAGCAGCATATTTGCCAAATATTGTTGAAGTAGGCGGAATGCACCTTACGAAAAGTGATAAAAGCCTGCCACAGGTATAGTATATACTGTATGTTTGTTTCACACATATTTGTTAACAAACATCTGCAATATTGATAATTTGATGAAACATCTATTTTGTATCTACTATGTAATACCTCATAAACTACTTTACAATAAATAAAAGCAATACGGTATCAGTGAGTTCTCATGTACAATTTTGAACATCGATCTGCAGTGAAAGATATTTATTAGCTTTTATAAATTAGTCAATTGATATAGTATGATATTCTGTCAATAAAAGAGTTCAGGGGGCCTACCATGAACTTTCTTAAAACAATCCAGTTGAGAGCAGCGGAGTTTAGGTACCTAAAGTCAATAGCATTTTTCGTACCATGACCGCCTATAAGCTGAAACGTATAGCATCGCAAGACCGAATGAAAGAACGATAATTTTGTTTGTGGTTTCTGAGTACGTTTAGAAATTTAACTGTCAAACTTACTTCGACAGATGTTCCTATGAAAATAAATAAAATATAAAATTATTTTAATTAATTCATCAATCACAATAAGCTATTATGTCTTAATATATATATTTATTTTATATAAAACATTATTTTGATATATTTTAAACGGAAAGTTCTCTGGTGCTATGACAGTTGACACTTATTATTTTTAAACGTTTCTTTCAAATTTTGAAGGAGCTTTCAATATTTTGGTGTTTACAAAATTTCGGTTTTATAAATATATTTACAAATTGTTTAACTTATAAAATTATGGTATGGGGTAAGTATTGTTCACAAATTTGTTTATTAAAAATAAATACCTATAACAAGTGAATTACTGATATAAAACCCTTTGCAAAAGATATTACAAATCAACTTATTACTCTAAAATCAAAGTAACTATAATAAAAAATAATTCCTTCAAATTGTACAAACTCAATTTATACGTTAACTAATTCATATAATATAAATAATTATACTTTCTTTACAGGAAAGCCCCTCTTCACCTCGACACCGCGGGGGATAATGACTACAACCTTCCATCTCCACTACAAAACTTCGATGTATGCCCTTACAATGCAAAATCAATTCTATCAAATGAAAGATATTATTATGACGAACCACCAAACTATTCCAATAAAGTTTAATAACAGTACATTACAATATGTTTACCTGGGTCAACAAGTATCTTTCTCAAAGACGACACAACGATTAGGTTAAAAGCGGTCAACATAACCTGGAATAAATCCTGGAGCAATAAAGAAACCCTTAAATCAGAATTTTAAAACTTAAGAAAAAATTATGGACTCATATTTAATACCTTGTCTTACATATGGCTTCCAGACATGGATTTACAATAACTACACCAAAAACAAAATACAAGTGTGCCATAGAACGATGGAAAGGAGTCTACTAAACATACAAAGACAACATCGGAAGAGAAATACAGAAATAAGGAAAACAACAAAAATAATAGACGCTTTAGACAAAAATGTAATTGGGCGGGTCTTACTGCTCGCATGGACAAGGAAAAATGGACACCAAGGGTAACCTGGCGAGAACCAACAAAAGATTAAGAGGTAGACCAAAGTAAAACTGGATTGATTAAATAAAAAGAAAAGCTGGTGAAAACTGGACCACCAAAGCAAAAGACAGACAGATGTGGAGCAAAATGGAGGAGGCCTTTACCCGTAGAGGGGTCCATAACGATTTAATGATACTTTATAATGATTTATAAAAATGAATTTTGTATTTGATTCTTATTAATTTATTTATCATTTCAAACTTATATACATTGAAATTATTAATTATGATTGGAATATAATTTAAAGATTATAAATAATAATATTGTATTTTTTAATGCATGCACATATTATGTAATAATTAATCATATGATATACTTGTTTAATATGTTATTCATTATGGAAATAAAGAGGCTATAATTATAATAATAATTTTCTTTACAGCTTAACCTGACAAAATCGCGAAATTGAGACTATATGAATAAATGTTTATAACTAATTGAACATTGCCTGAAGACATCTTTTTTTCTATCTTGATGGAGTCATCCTAACTAAATAAATACTGTTATTCTAATATTTTTAAATGGCTTATTCTTTACACATTATAAATTTAAAAATACCTATGTTTTTTTAAACAACAAAAAGCAGAGGAGAATAATACAATTCATGAACATAGTGAGGAAAAATTTAATTATAATAAATATCTGCTAGTAATATGGCATTCTTATTTATTGTAAAATATGATATTATATTGGGGGATTATGTTTTTGTTAGACATGCATAAATAATTAATTGAATATTATTGAACAATGTGCATGTGAACAATTATTTGTAGGTACACTGAAATCTTCAATGAATCAAAGTCAATAATCTATAGTAAATTATAAACTTAATATCTACGAAGTCGGTAGTCGGAAGGGCATCGCCGTCTTGTTTCTCATCTCCGTCTATATTTTAATAATTTATTTATAATCACACTCTAAACTCAAAATATCGTAAATATAAAAATTATATTTTTTTTCCTATATTAGCCATAGTAGATAAATCTTATTATTTTAACTTTATTAACAAGTTTTAATACAAATATTGAATTTTATAGGTTCTCAACTATTATTTGGACATTTCGATACAAAAAAGTTGAACAAAAAGTAACTTTTTTAGAATCGCTTATTCTGTCATAGTTGGAAGGCGCGACTGTCAAATTTCGGTTCAGCCGAGCGGTCATGGTACGGATTTTCATACAAATTGAACGAACGAAATCTGATAACCGCTAAGGTCACGTGGGAACATAAACTGTCTCGTTTTTTCGATGTCATGGTACCAATTAGCGATGCATCTCAGTTGTAGGTTGTCAATAGGCTCGCAATAAGAGTTCATGGTAGGCCCCCTGATCTATGTTATCTCAATTAATTCAAATATAATTCTCGGAAGTACCAAGTCGACACTAAGTTCGTAATTTTTTGAGGAACTCAGCGCTATGTGTCTATGTCGATATCGATTATAATTTACATTCCACACAAAAATTTATCTATTTTTACAGGACCTTCAAAAGTATTTAGATGATGCCGTAGATGGCGTGATCTACATAAACTTTGGCTCAAACGTTCAAAGTACAGATTTAACAGGAGAAAAACGCCAGGCATTCATAAATGTATTTAAAAGACTAAAACAAAGAATTATTTTTAAATGGGAGGAAGATACATTAGAGGGTAAACCAGATAATGTGATGATAAAAAAATGGCTGCCACAAAAAGAGATTCTTGGTATGTTCTTGTAATACTCATACAGATCTAATAGTAATATTCATAAAATCCTTTACTCCGTATTATTTAATAATGTTGATAATACTATAATAATGATATAACAATAAATAATTAATTATAAAGGTCAGATCAGAAAGGATCATAAAGCGCAGATTTTGTTATATTGAGAAATTATATATAATCTGCCTTTTGTTGCGAATGTGATAGCATTTGTAATGATGACTTGTATAATACATATATATGTACTATTATATAATTTAATAGATAAATTTCAGTGATACAAAGAGTACAGTAGATCTTATCTCTAACTCATAAAGATATCAAACAAATTCTATCACCCGATAGTATAACCGATTGTGGATAACTTGTTCTAAAGATGTAACAGAATTTTATAAGCTTGTAATTACTGGTATTGACTGGTATTAAATAATTTATGAACATACTCTAAATCTGGTTCATACACTGAGCATAAATTCTTAGGGTTTGGGAGTAGCAGCATTTACTTTATGGTTTCTTAATGTCCTATATATATTATATAAAACTAAACGGGTGTAAATTTTTCAGCCCATCCAAACATAAAAGTCTTCATCTCTCACGGTGGTCTTATAGGCACACAGGAGGCAATTTACAACGGCGTTCCTGTAATAGGTATACCCGTATTCTCTGATCAGCTGAACAATATACTCCTATTAGAAGGAATGAAATTTGGAAAACTATTGAAGTTTCACGATATAACTGAAGAAAGGCTGTACGGCTTGCTTAAAGAAGTCCTAGAGGATCACTCGTATATGGCGAAAGCAAAAGAAGTATCAAAGAGGTTTAAAGACAGGCCCATGAATGCTTTAGATACGGCGATGTTTTGGCTGGAGTATGTTATAAGACATAATGGTGCACCATTTATGAAGAACCCCGCGCTTCAGTTTAACTGGTTCGAATATACGATGTTGGATGTTTATTCATTCGTAGTGGCTGTATTAATAGCTATAATATATGTAATTTATAAGATTATAAGTACCTTAATAATGTTAATGTGTAAGAAATCGAAGAAAATTAAACGTTTATAAGTAAGGATTGTTTTTTTTTTGTTCATAAACTGCACAAACAATTGACAATAAAAAGAGAAATGATTAAAAATTTAATTATTAGAAATAATGTTCAATCTATTTATTTATTCTTTAAAATAGCACTATTTACCAAATAAATAGGTATATCGTGGTTATAAATACGAACTAAAGTAATATCGTTATATATTTTTGAAAAATTAATAATTTGTGATGAGGGTACCGCATTATTCCAAGTTTTGCATCTACCTACAAAAGTATAAAACGATATTCGTAGATGTTACCCAACGTGGCACTTGTACACACGCTTTAGTACATTTTAGCAGATATAGTGATTATGGTAAGTACATTCTTTATTTTCTTTGTCCTTTTGCGTGATGGTTTGTAAAAATATAGCAGATATTCAAAACTTCAAAAACAAATGACATTATTTGAGGGGAAAAGACTCAGACGCTAGACTATTTACAAATAAAAATATACCACAGAATTTTGTTTTATAATGCAGTTATTTCTCCCTCTTTGTTCCAAATGTGAATTGTTAAAAGGAAATATTTCTCTTAATAATTGCTAAATAACATTTAATATAAAACAAAAGAAGATGTGAAAATATAATAATAAGAATAGTTTAGTACCTCTAGAGAAACAGTAATATAATGATCCACTACAAGTAAATACTAATTTTTTTTAATAATTTGAATTATTCTAGGGCGCTTTCAAGTTCTGGTCACTGCTGTCACTACTCGTTTATTTCTGTGATGCGGCTAATATTTTGTTCGTCATCCCCTTTACAACACGATCTCATTATATTAATTTGAAGCCGATTGGTTTGGAGCTAGCTCGACGTGGACATAATGTGACAGTGATCACGGCGTACAGAGAAAAGAACTATCCGCCAAACTATCACCAAGTCATGGTCAAAGATACGAAAATATGGGATGCACTTGGTAAGATACTATTTTTTTAATAGACACCATGAACTTAAATATTTTCTATGGAAAGCCATGGTTGCGAGTTCCTTAGAGAAAGTTTTAACAAAACAAGATTTTAGATTGGTGAAATTTTAAAAATCTTACAGTTGTTAATTCCGGTGCTAGCAACTTAATTCAATTGGACGTTAATTAAATATTAATGTTATATAATCTCTAGTGAAAATTAATCTAATTTTTTTTTATTAATATTAAAATTAATCGCCTAGTTCTTTAATTCATTCTTGATGACAAATATAATGAGACGGAACATGATAGAACCATATTTTATGGGTGATTAAAAGTTTATCTACTTATCCAAGCCGTGAAACTTCTTATTTTTATTTGTGTAAGCTATGCCATAATTACATGACATGATTAAGATCTCTAGTTAAACATAAGCTGGAGTATGTAATGTTAAAATAATTTTATTTCCATTTACCCAGGCAAGGAAAGGCCAAATGTCTTCACGATGGTGGACCTGACTGCTGAGGAGTTCCACAACGAAATCTTATGGCCCGGTGGATTAGCACTAACCGAGGAAGCCCTTCAATCATCTGAAGTACAGGCCCTACTTACAAGCAACACAACATTCGACCTGGTGGTCAATGAGCAGTTCTTTCAAGAAGCTTTCTATGCGCTTGCGAATATATACAACGCTCCTTTAGCACTAGTTACAACCCATGGAAATTGTATGAAACACAACTTTCTTACTAGAAATTCCTTACAATGGGCAACAGTCACCCACGAGTTATTGGACTTGCATCATTCAACAAGCTTCCTTGGTCGACTACGAAACATGTATTTCTCAGTTTACGAATTATTTTGGTGGAAATTCTGGTACTTAGAGAAGCAAGAGGAGTTGATGAGAAAGTACATACCAGGATTGCCTCAAAAGATGCCCAGTTTGTATGATGTACAGAAGAATGCTTCTTTGATGCTGTTGAATACTCATTTTAGTGTTGATACTCCAACTGCTTATTTGCCTAATGTTGTTGAAATTGGTGGAATACATGTAACTAACAGTACAGGCGCACTTCCAGAGGTAATTAATTAAAACTAAGGTTAATAGCAATTTACTAGCGGATCCGACAGAAATTGTCCTGTAAACACATCTTACATACAAAAAAAATATCTAATAATGTAAATTATTCTCGGCTACACTTGAACACACAATAAATTTCATCAAAATCTGTCCATTACGAACGAACTCATGCATAGAAGATTTATATATATACCAGGTGTTTATTTTCTGTATAGATAAAGAACCTAGACGCCGGCAGCCAACTGCCGGGCTGATTTGTAAATCTAAACCATCCAAGGTGCCGCTTGCAAAAAAAATATGTTATGTAATGAGATATTTTTAAAGAGATTGAAATTCTTAACTCAGATTATATTATTTATTACCAACTCTAATTAAAGGACCTTTAACATTTATTATTTATCACCTACTCGTAAGTGCTATTCTAAGTTGCAAGGCTTGTGCTTTCTATCTATATGGTCTACCATTGTTGTTCAACACAGAAAAACGTAGTTTATCAAATTTATTTTGTCATTTTTATCGATTTCACGGACAATTAGTTCCCTTATTCCGTTCCCAATTCACATAAGAATAACCGTTTTCCGTTTTTTTCCAGGATCTACAAAAATGCTTAGACGGCGCGGTAAATGGGGTGGTGTACGTAAATTTCGGTTCAAACGTGCGGAGCTCCGAATTGAGCCAAGAAAAGAAACAGGCGTTTATCAACGTGTTCAGGCGACTCAAACAAACCATTATTTGGAAGTGGGAAGACGATAAATTGGAAGATAAACCTAAAAACGTGATAATACGAAAATGGTTGCCGCAAGTGGAGATTCTCGGTGAGTGTAAACGAATTTTTTATTGATTTCTGAACACAAGGTACACAAAGGTCTGAGCTCAAATTAATTATTATTTTGAATTTTCGTATAGTAGAAACAATATAATATGATACAATCAAAATCAAACATAATGTTTTTAATGGGGATACTCAAATGTACCTATCCAAACTTTAGTCTAAATCCGTTTCAGTTTGCACAATTATTAAGCCTAGCCAAGAAAATGCGTTTCTTATTCCATTTGTATACTAGATGTTATATTATTTAAGCGCTTTACAGATGTAAAGCGGTTTTAAATATTTTATTTTATTTTTTATCTAAACAAATTGATAACAATCTTCTATTCACTTTGATAGCTACTAAAATTGGTACAATGAAGTTATATTGTTTAATGTAATATATACGATTTCTTAGAGCTTATAAAACTTACTCGGGGTTAGATAAATATCTATCTATAAGGAATTTCGTAAATATTTCTTATACATTTATGGTAAATGTAAAGATCAAATTAAATCACAATATCATTTATTCATGAAGTAACTCAATGTACACTTTTGAACGTCTTTAAAAAAATGCTTCTTAATTTACAACAACTACCAGCCCTCCAGGACGGATGAGAAGAACTAGCAATAAACTCCCCGTCACTATTTTAAATCGCCAAGGGTTTTCTTTTGTTTGTTTTTTTACAAAAGTTAGAATCCTTCTTCTTAAGTTGGAGAAATATACACCTTCCTTCCTCTACATTGATTGATGATTGATTGATATATAATTGATTTTTATCGTACATAAATTATTATTTTATAAATATATATATTATATTTTATATACTTTATACCGATTAACTAGGAAGGGTATTCAACAGCGTACATTATGTTCTTTTCAATTAAAAAGTTTCAGAATACAACTTATATTATACGAATACTGTTAATAAATTGCTTTCATTCTAGCCCATCCTCACGTCAAGGTATTTGTATCCCACGGAGGTTTAATCGGGACACAGGAGGCTATATACCACGGAGTTCCATTAATCAGCGTACCAATTTATGGCGATCAACTAAATAATGTTTTAACACTTGAACAGCTAGGTGTAGGAAAACTACTACATTACCACGAAATCAATGAAGAAAAACTATATCAGTTATTAGACGAAATTCTTAATAATAGTTCTTATATGGCCAAAGCGAAGGAAGTATCGAAAAGGTTCGTCGACAGACCATTAAATGCGTTAGATACAGCTGTATTTTGGTTGGAATATGTTATAAGAAACAAAGGAGCCACCTATATGAAAAATCCAGCAAAAGATCTAAGCTGGTTTGCATATACTATGATTGATGTATACCTATTTATTGCATTTATTATATTAATTTTAATTAATGTATCAATAATGTTTTGTAAATTTCTATTTTTTAATAGAATGATGAACAAAATGAAGATTGATTAAATATTTTCCATGTAATTTTTGCACAAACTATTAATATTTCATGTTAATTGTTTACCGTAATTTAAGCAGTATTTAATAAGCTTGTAATATACAGGAACAACTGAAATGTAATAACTATAAGATATTTGATTAAAAACTAAAGCACCTCTTTAAATTGTTTATTTTGCATAGATTTTTTGAGGGTGATTTTTATAGATTTAGTAATTGATGTTTCTGATTTTGTTTTTGTAAAAACCAAATTTATACTTATTATTATAAATTTGAAGAAGAGTTTATTTGACACTTACACTCATCTTGGAAACTGCTGAATTAACGTTTCGTACAAATTTACGTAAGCGAAACCGCAGGGCACAGTGGTAGTTGTATCTAATTAAATTTAAAATAAGACTACAGTACTGTGAGCTTAAATTAAGAATTTCAATATACCTTTTGCACGTTCAAGGTTTTATGTATGCCAACATCAGCAGAATCGGAACCTCTCAGATAAAAACTGTTTGGATATAATATTAAAACATAATTATCGCAATTTATGAAAAACATTTCAAATACACGATAATGAGAAATTATTTTCGAATGAAAACCGATTCTCATTTCCCATTGATATTGGGTTTACTTCTTGATGAATACGGGAATTCCGAAATTTTAATTGCAATTACTCATTAGAGCATCGAAGCTGACAAAATATTGCAAATGCCTTCGATTAGTATAAGGCGGGTGTAGCATATTGTACGGCCTGTCTCGGCGTCACGCGGCTGGATATTTATGTTTTTAATAATTTGGAAATTATTAGCCTAACTCAGGGATAATATAGCATTCTTGTGGTTTTTTATAGAATACAAACGGGGGCAAACGGGCAGGAGGCTCATCTGATGTTAAGTGATAATGGACATGGACACTCTCAATGCCAGAGAGCTCGCGAGTGCGTTGCCGGCATTTAAAATTGTTGAATTTCAGTGCTGTAGTTATTGCAAATATACTTTTTATATGCCAAGTACTTGATACAAATATACTTTTTAATATTAGCCAAAATAAGCTTTACACATTTGATTCGTATATTTTACAAAACACTAGCAATGTGTTTTGTAAAATATATTCGGAAAATTCATATCAAGAAGATCCTTTGAATTATTTAATTCATACCCATCATTTAATATACTCCATCTTACGGAACAATCTAATATTCATACGAGTATACACTTAAACATTTCTGCCTTGCGATTCTGTAACTCACTTTTCGAACTCACACAGCGGTTTTTGCATCGGCGGTCGCTCTCAAATCAGTCGTGAAGCAGTCATTTTATGATTTGGCATTCTGATAAACAATAAACTTCAAGCTCCCACCTTTTCAGGTCCCTATAGATAACTTAGATAAATAATGTTGATATGTATATGGTTTATTAATTGACATTACATTTTTACTAGTTTTCATCTATTTAAAGTGAATTCACATCTGATCTATAGTAATAGGTGCATCTGATAGAGGCCGGTAAATATTAAAACATCGTTTCATCATGGAAATTGGTTGGATGAATATCGTTGAGGGATGCAATCTGAATAATGAATAACGAGTGATCGGTCTATTTGCTTATTCTCTGCTTTTTTATTATTTATTACTTGACAACTAAAATAGTGTACAATAAAATATACTTCTATTCGTTTTAATTATTTTTATTAGAATTTGCAGATTTAAATAAAATAAATCGTTTATTTGCATCGAAAGTTCATTAAGATTGATTCATTATAAAATAAACGCATAATCAGCCTTACAAAATAGGCATGCAAATGCCATATTAATTATCATAATGTCATAATAATAAGAACAGTTAAGTTATTTATAATTGTTGTCAATACTTATGGTCTAAATACTCGTCTACGTTATAAAGGCTCTGCATTTATAAAATTAATGACCTTCCCATTGAAAGCAATTCACAGCAGTGATCTATAACTTCTGGGTAGGTGATCGTACATCGTGGTGCAACAAGAAGCCACCCACAATTGTGTTGATTCCGTGAGGTTTATACATACGAAAGTTAACTAAAACTTTCGTTATCTCTGGGAATGACATCAGAACATTTTAACAAAAGTTAAACTTAAGTCATACAAAATTGTCTGAGGACGAAGAATTTTTGTGACATTTCAAGAAGGTGAATACTAATAGGTATTGGAGTTTGGTGGACAAAAGGCTCGCCACATACAAAGGGATATAAATAACCACTCATGGACACTCGCAATGTCATATGGTACAATACTCCGAGCCGGCTTCAAATACAGATGTTTTACTTAATAATATATCTAAATCTCGGCATTTAAATAGGTATTTTTATTATATATGTTTTTGACATATATAATTTAAAAAAAACAGTATTCCAGTATAACAGAATCTGTCACAATCATGAACGTTAATTAAGATATACTTTTACAAAGTAATTTCAAATTTGTTACTAGATTTTGTAAGTAGAAAGCTTGAAATACGAGGTGTAAATAACAAAGAAATGTAATTAAACCATATTTTAAGCCGGCAATATGAATCAAACACAAACCGTGTTTTGTATTTAAACCAACAATATTTTTTAAAGCTCAGTTTTAAAAATATTAATATTTCTATTGGAATATTAACACTAGTAGTTTTTTTTTAATATTTGCAATATTCAAAAAACTACTAGTGTTTTGTTAAAAAAATATTGGTGCTTTTTTAAAAAAAAACAAATTAATTTTATTAGTTTCCATATTGTCTTTTGATATCGAAATTTACCATTTCGGGATGGTCGCTAATAGCTTATTCTAATGTGTCATAAGACGCAGAAATTAGTAGCTCATATGTGATGACAGCGACCGCCGGCTTTTTCTCTTACCATTACATAACTTTATCACCACGCCATAATATGTAATTTATTAAATTATATGACGGAGTATATAGAAGAAAGCGTCTTTTTTTCATTAAAAAGGTTGATGAATCGTTTGACAGTTAATAATCAAGGTCGGAGGATACATTAAAACCTAGTTTAGTATGTTAACACTGACTTAATAACTTCCTTATATAATGAAGACAGTCATGTAGTCTTAGGGTCTTGTCGTCAAAATATATAGACGACAAGACCCTAAAACTCGGTCAAAATATATTGTATTTAGACTTGGAGCTATACTTCACGCTAAATCTCATCTCTGAATACCAAAAACCGACGTAAAGGCTGACGCCTAGAAAGGATAGATCTGTAAAGAATTGTATTATCACTGGATTTTTATCTAAAATACACACATGTATAATAGTTTATTTTTCATAATTGCTTTTCCAATACCCGTCTAGAGGATTAAAAATAAATCGAATTTGGCAATAACATCGCACTATACGTAAATAATTTGCAAGTCGCATTCCGGATTTAGATTTCCAGTGAATCCTTCAGCAAACATAAATGGAATTGTCGTGTAGTTTCAGAGCCAGAAATAGGAGATAATATAAGTACCTGCGAAGTACCTTGTATTTCGACTGGATTGTCTGTTACAATGCCGGAAATACGCCTGGCCGCAATCGTTGCGCAATGCGACATTGACGCATTTATTGTTTTTAATATTTATAAGACAGTTTTTTAAACTTAAAAACACAATTAGTGTTAGTATCTAAATATAAATTTACTACTCTTTTTGTAGTTTTTTTCGTTATTTCCTAAATTAACAACTTAGCAACAAGTTACCAAATAAGTGGAAATAACACTTTATAATTTGATAAATAGTATAAACACAAAGGCTTAGAGTTTACTGTGTGATGTCTGAAATAATTAGAAATACCATTTTACAAAATTTGTACTGGCGATTTTTTCAACATCTCTCAAAATCGCTTTTGTGTACAAATCAGAAGTTCATAATATGAACATAACATAAGGCTAACAAAATAGTCGGTAATAGATTTATAAGGGTTTGTTGTTCTTAAACAAAACACGATCACACAGTTTGGGACTAGACATTTAATTAACTTATAACTACAAAAGGATGACTTAGTATGTTATACTTCTAGTATACACACATGCTGTAGCTGGTGGCTTTTTTAATTCAATACAATATTGATAATAATGATACAATTTTTTTTTATTTTAAAAAAAATTGTTTTTTTTGATACAAATACAAATTTTTTGATATCGTATGACTCAGCTACCCTATACAAATGTAAAATTCCATTGTTGTTTGAAATATTAATTAGTTAATAAACTGACGAATCTAGTCGGATATTTACCTTTTGTCAATACAAATTGATGTGTTCATTCAATATGTGGTTCAGATCACTGATGTAGAAGTATTGTCATATAAATCTATTATTACTATTCAATGTGCGTAGCTAATAAGAATAATCACACCGAGTCAAAAAATAATATCCTATGAATATAAAAATATTCTTCCTAAGTTTATTTGTTAACTTAAAAGGACAATGAAATTATACAATGTGTGATCTGATTAAAATTTACATATTTTTAAGCTAGAAAAACAGTGCTGGCTTTGTCAACGTTTTTGTCAGCAGTAATGGAAGCTCAGAATAAAATGTATGCTAATCTGACATTTGCATATGAGAAAAATCACTGGACCATTAAAGAGTGTCCTGCCGGGGCGCAAAGGGTAAAGAGAATACAGACCATCCACGTACAAGGAAGACGGAAATGATAGTCGAAGGCATCATTACCCTATGGCTTTTGTTATGTAAATGCACAAAAATTATGTATGTATATATATTCAGACGGCGCTTTATAACATAATTAGCTTTTTATTATTGGCTTCTTATACAATATTAAGAGCATCAAACGAACCTCAAGATAGTGCCAATAGAGAGACAAAGGACACAATTTTCATAAAATATAAATAATGTAAACCGTGTTATTAGGTCTATATTTACTTTTAAGAATACATGTAACATACAAAGCAAAAAATAACAGAATATTTTTGTGTTTTAATTTTTTTTAATCGGTTTCTTATAAACATAATGTCACAGGCATCAATCAGTATATGTCCAATTTATGTATAATTTATATGTACATGAAGACGCTGCGTCAAGAAATATTTTTTAATTTTATACTTACAATTCTAAATTTAATAAACCTTAATTGTACGGTTGTAGATGTGTTCCGAGAACGCTGAGCAGGAAGAATGGTTTAAATGAAATTTTTGTTTAACTCGACAAAGAAAGGAATGAAACATTGTGGAGGACCTTTTCGCATTCATAACGCAGTGGTTTTTGCTCTAGGTCGTAAATAAGAGGACATACTGTGCACTCACAGGCTTCTCTCGTAGTTGCAATTTTTCCAAGCTTTTTTCCTCCTGTACGTTTTTTACGCGAATTTTTCAGTGACATGTAATTTGCCTATTTTATTTGCTTGTACAATTACGAATACACATCTGCTAGAAGTCTCATATTTCTGTTGAGGTTTTTATGTTTTGGGTGAGAGTCATTTGGCTTATCAAAGTTTCTTATGTTAGTAAAATCCTTAACAACATAATAATGAAATATTAAAAAAAATATTATTATATTATTACATTAGAGACAACACAATGGAAATGACCATCCAGGAAAAGAAGAATGGGAAGAACAAAAAGAAGGTGGGCTGGTGACTTAATAGAAATAGCAGGAAAAGACTGGCAGACAATTGGTAAAGATAGAGACATCTAGATAGGGTTGAGGGGGCTTTCACTCAAGAGGTCCATGTCCACAAGTGACTAAATTTATTACTACTAACATTAAGTTATAAGTTAGTACTAACTACATTTGAAATGTAACTAAAGGATATGGAAATAAAAAGAGGGTTTATTATTTTTACTACATTCAATTGTATTTATTGAAGTCAACATACAAGAAAAGAATAAGCAATATTGAATTCAATGTAAATTCCATAACTCGTGGAAAAATATTGACAAAAAAACTGTTAACAAGAAAAATAAAAGCCAGGTCCCTGTATATTTTTAAAATTATTTCTCGATATAGTTCCAAAGAGTATGTATAAAATTCACTATAAACTGAAGCTAGTTTTAAACGTTATAATCAAGTACAATTAATATTTAGTTACTTACTCCAGTTAAGTTTTCCTCGCGAAGTCGGAAAGTATGTAATAACTGCAGTACTTGAGTTGTTTAAATATATTTCTACCCAACGGAATAACTAAGAATGGGACTTTAATCTTTTTATATTGAGTTAAAAAGTATTTTGAGGTTTAACCAGGTAGATTTAAATTACAAACTTTGGTAAAATTTCACCAAGCATTTCAACGTTCGATTAGGTTAGGTTACTTTAGTTATGAATTATATTTTTATTGTGATTACAGAATTTGAAGGGCATCTGTATTAAATTTACACGAATAATATTTCATAAGCAAATAAATAATTTCATATCACCACAGATATTATTTCTTATCAACAAATTCGTATTTTAAATAAATACATAGCTTGTTATCTAGAATTTCATTCTTGTTACCTGGGAAAATATATATGTATATATTATTATACAATATGTTCCACCTCTCCCTCCCACTGAGTTATTTAGAACGCCGCTTACTCGTTGTTTACGTCACTTATGATAACTGAAGATAGTCGCGAGCTGCGGCCTGCGAATCAAAACAGTACGCCGACTACTGTCACAAGGCCAGCTAGAGGTTATTAACTCCGTGCTAGTATACCTCATAATAATATTATAAATGTACTGCTAAAACAAGACTGATTTGTATAACAATATATATAATCATGTTTTAATTTATTCGTGAAGTGTTAGAATATTAATAACCAAGTGGATGTACCAGTACTTCGACGGGAACTCGTAAACAACTGATAACAACAAGGTATTATACAGCTTTTGATCAAGTCTAAGAGAAACTTGCTTTATAATGGCTGTAACTTTTAATAAATTTACGAAATTGTGGACGTCTGTCTACAACAATAATATAAGGGCGCTATCGACGACATACTCTAACAAAGCTAAAGTAAGTTTCAATTGGGAGGATCCTTTGAACTTGGAAACTCAATTGCTTGACGATGAAAAGGCAGTTCGTGATTCTGTTAAAAGTTATTGTCATGAAAAACTGATGCCTAGAATTATAGAGGCAAATAGAAAGGAAATTTTTGATAGAGAGATCTATAAAGAAATGGGGGAGCTAGGTATCCTTGGGTGTACTATCAATGGCTATGAATGCGCAGGAGTCTCGAATGTTACATATGGATTAATTACTAAGGAATTAGATGGTGTTGACTCGTCATATAGGTCGGCAATGAGTGTTCAAAGCAGCTTAGCCATGGGTGCTATTTACATGTATGGCTCAGAAGAACAAAAGCAAAAATATCTACCCAGAATGGCAAAAGGAGAGTTGGTCGGTTGCTTTGGGTTAACCGAACCGAATTTCGGGAGTGACGCTGGTGGTATGGTCACCAAGGCAAAGTACGACTCAAAAACAAAAACCTATATCTTATCTGGATCAAAAACGTGGATAACTAACTCGCCGATCGCAGATATACTTATAATATGGGCTAAGAATGAAGAGGAAAAGGTAAGAGGTTTTATAGTTGAGAGAGCTCAAGTAAAAAAAGGTTTAGATACACCAAAAATCAACGGTAAATTTTCCTTGCGAGCCTCAGCTACGGGCATGATATTGCTCGACGAAGTGGCTATCCCGGAGGAGAATTTATTGCCGAACGTCGTAGGAATTAGAGGGCCTTTTGGATGTCTCAATAATGCTCGGTATGGGATCGCTTGGGGCGTACTCGGTGCCGCCGAAACGTGTTTGCGGATCGCTAGGCAGTACACATTAGATAGGAAACAATTTGGAAGACCGCTCGCTTCGAATCAGCTGATACAGAAAAAAATGGCTGATATGTTGACAGAGATAAGCCTCGGTTTGCAGGCGTGTTTACACGTGGGACGTTTGAAAGATAAAAATTTGGCAGCTCATGAGATGGTGTCCCTATTGAAGCGTAATAATTGTGGCAAGGCGTTAGAAATTGCGAGAATCGCGAGAGACATGCTCGGAGGAAACGGTGTGTCGGATGAATATCATATTATTCGACATGTCATGAACCTCGAGGCAGTCAACACTTACGAAGGAACACATGATATTCACGCATTAATTTTGGGCAGGGCCATTACTGGGATAGCTTCTTTTTAAATATAGAAACATTTTATAATAATAATAAGGGTATTTTTTTATGTCGCTTTTTGCATTTTACTTTGATATAAATGTTATGTTGTTTTTATTATACAAGTTAAATAAATGTTGTTTATGATTTAATTGTTTTTTGACATGATCCTTGACCTAATTGCTAAACAATTGACAAATAAAAAAATAAAATAGTATTTACTTGGAGGCGCCGGGTATCGATCCCGGTACCTCTCGCATGCTAAGCGAGCGCTCTACCATCTGAGCTACGCCCCCGATAACCAGTAAGTTTAAATTAACGATTTGATTCTACTGTATAGTAGATGTTAAACAAAGTTGTTCTTTAATAATTCGTTATTCGCGAAAGTGTTCTTAATTTACATGATATTAATATTTATCCAAATTTATACGTAACAAGTTTGATTTTAAATAAAACTGCCTCTCATATAATTTGATTTCAATGAATATCTCAAGAGATTAAATATAGAATAAATACGAAAAATATCGTTATCATAATGCACCTCGCGGGTATTTATTATGTATAATTGTACCTATATACTTTGTGCCTATTTTAGTATAGTAGTTTTATTCTAGGAGTACCTTGTCTTCCCATATAATTATTTAATTAATGTATAGAAAATATTGTAAAACCTATTTTAAAAGAGTAAGTGTGGAGTTTCTTGTCCATTCTTTTCCACACGAAACTACCTTTTGGAAGGGGCAACTAGAATCATCTTTATATTCTATTTAACGTTCAAAAGTGTCCATGTTAGGCGGTCTAATTGGAATAAATGATTTGACTTTACTTGACTTCTTGAATTAACGCGTCTGAAACCGCGCGTAACATCTAGTGACTGCAAATATGCCTATGTAAGTAAGTTTTGTGATGTTTTTTTTTATATAACAGGGGGCAATCGGGTAGGAGGCTCACCTGATGTTAAGTGATACCTATAGACACTTACAATGCCAGAGGGCTCACAAGTGCGTTGCCGGCCTTTTAAGAATTGGTACGCTCTTTTATTAAAAGATCCTTTTTTGAAGGACCCTAAGTCGCATTGGTTCGGAAATACTTCACTGGGCAGCTGGTTCCACATAGTGGTGATGCGCGGCAAAAACTATAACGCTTAGTTGTGGAACGACGGACGTCGGGGTGATCTGGGTATTTCGTATTCTGCCTCGACGTAATGAAACTCAGCTGCATTCGAAGCAGCTTATATCGAACGACTCCTCTGAATCGGTATGTATGTCGGTATGTAGTAGTATATAAGTAAGTACATAAACCACACACACGCTAAAAAATTCTAAAAACAGTCGCGAATTTAACTCGTCTCAAAATAATAATTTAAAAATAATTACGGGTAAACAAAAACATTTAGTTATGCCTTAATTATTTGAATGTTTCAGATAAGTAATTAAAATTCTTAATTCAATAAAGTATTTATATTTTATCTAGGCTGTTTTAAATAGGTTGTTTTTAAGAAAATCAACGAGCTCTTGTACTAGCAACTTACTAAAGCATTACATGAACTAAGTGGCCCGGCCTATCCCAGTTAAGTATTGTGGCCTGGATTTCTTTTAAACATTTTCTAGATTTAGTTGAATGCTGTAATCTAGTTCTTTGGATGTTATGGAGGAGAAAAAGATGTATTTTATTACTCGAATATTTTGTGAACGTCATTTACTTTTAATGTTGATTTATATTTAGAAAAAATAAAAAAAACCGTAAATACCAAAATATATATTTTAAAGAGGATAAAGCAGTTCGAAGTTTGTTATGTATTTTTAGAAACATCACGCGCTGACTAGGTACATCAACTTCTATTCGTTCCTTTTGGGTGCTTGGTGGGTGCCATTATTATATATTATATATATATTTATATATATATATATATATATACATATGTACTCCTAATAATGTAGCTAATGTTTTACAGGAAAAGCCTTGGTTTTTATACCTTTGACATGCATATACTAGTACTCCTGAATTTCTGTTTGTGTACATAGGTATTCTGTAACTAAATAAATCAATAAAATATTCCCGCTGCGTCTCCGCCATCACTACACCCCATTGCTAATGATAATGTATGGTGCTGGTGATCTGTGGGATTTATATTCCACACTATTCGCATATTTACAGGTATTTTTAATTTCAAGTAACAATAAATCTATGACTATGAAAATCGTTAGTATAACTTCACATACATCAATTTATTTGATAAATGTCTCATGTTTCTGTCGATTATTAATATAAAAGTAGGTTACGTTTGCGTCGCATCTGTTTTATGATAACTATTCCTATTTAAATAATAATATTCGTCGTTATAGTCAACAACTGTTTTAATTGAATTATGACGCAAAGTGTGATAATGTTTACATACAACAATAAGAAAATTTTATATTGTTAAAACACTGCTTACATTTATTTAAATTTTAAAGTAACACCGTTTTCAGAAAAATACTACTAAAAATGAAATAGGCTTCACGGAGAGACCTTACTGCTACGAGGATTTCTATTCGTTGGGAAGCCACAGCCACGCATTCCAGTGCTGCGTGGGTGACTGATTCCTTAGCGCTGAAACAGCCTCTGCACAAGGATCTGTCTATCGCGCCTAAGACAAGGAGGTTATTAAGGAGATAGTGAACCGTAATTCCCTATCATTATTTCACCTAGTCTCAAGCGTGCTTCTCTCAACCCTTAGGTTTTGAGTTCCAAGCCCGACTAGGCAAAACGTTTTTCCTTGTATGCGCGCATTACATCGTCGTTTCTTAGGCCCAACATTCAAGATCTCGTGTTCTTCTTGTTTTTATTCAGTAAGTAGAAAGATAAATCTCTGAACCGATAATTATTTATTTCCAAAACCATATAGGTATAAAATCACTGAATATATTAATAATTCGTACAACACAGGTTCAGGCCGAAACATTACATAATTAACCTATTCAAACTTACGTTGCATATTCACGTTTCCATGCAATTAAAATTTAATTTTGTACCTATAATTCAGTGAATATAGACGGAATCTTAACGCCTGATACTTTTTACATTATATTCGAATTTAATCATGTAAATATTTGTATGAAGCAATACGAGCCAATAAGTAAACAAATTCTTGTAATACTTTGGTACAGCAAAGTGAAATAGTTTGTTAGTAAATTGTATAGTTATTCGTAACTTGACGGATATTAAAGTTCATACATCAAAAGAGCCTTCAGACGCTGAAATAACTCCCATGAGGGAAATTTTTAATATGAGACGGAGTACTTACATAGATAGCTCTGGCCTTATTCCGGCGACGTAGAGAAATAGTCAAGTTAGAATGTCTGAAAGGTGACGAGTTACTTAAAGCTTTAAAATTTAGAGCCTTCAATAAATAAAAAGTGTATCAAATTGATTCGGGAAGTGCTTAAATGACATTCATTACTATTATAAAAATTATATTCTGTCTGTTTATAGCGGTCAATAGTTAAGGACTTTTTTTATTTATGTAAGGAAATATTTTTTGAATTTTCTTTAGTCAACTTTTTTAATAACTAATTTATTAGTCGATATTTTTGTCATTGTCTTGTGTACTGTACTGACACTATTACAAATGTATAAAGAACTTTATTTCTCATTACAAAAAATGTACTTTATTTACATGAGAAACTTAATATGTAAACCAATGAGATTTTGTATAAGTCCAAAATCAGAAAACAAAACAACAAGAAAGTAATAATTATATTAAAGTAGTGAACCTTTTTAGAATATTTCATTATTCAGTTTAGCTACAACATCAAGATATAACCACTGTGTCAGTTATAAAATGAGAGGTGGAAGGAATACTGAACCAGAGGGAAATAAGCTTTTTGAATCACTTCTGAATCAAGTAATATAATTAAGATTTTCTTGAAACGATTTTCACACATATTGCCACTATGAAAAAAGTTTATTATCTTAACTTTTATATTTGTCTTCAAAAACAATAACCGTAAAGTGAATTTGTTTTTGTCGTTTGTAATGATTTTGTTGTGCCATTGTCTATGAAGTGATTAGGTACCGACGTACCTAATTTGACAGACTTTCGGGCCACTTCCCCGAAGATCACATAAGAGCAAAATAACAGTAGATACAGGCATAAAAGAAGAGGTTTTGGTTTAGATAACTTGTTTGAAATGAACAAAAAGATTCCAGGAATATATATAAGTAAACAATACTTAGTAAAAATTTAAATACAATTTGCAATAAAATCTGCTTTTAGGAAAAGCTGAACTATTAGAGCAGACATCGGTATTTTAAAGCGGCGGTGAAAAAGTGCAATTCCCCAAGCTCATTAGACACGTTGATACCACCCGATACCGTCAAAATAAATGTCCGACACTAGTGTCGCTATTGGCAACTTTCCAATGCGATGTTTTCTCAAAGTTCCAGCAACTTGTATTAGTTGCCCGCAACTTTCAGCCGATACTATCTGCTTAGTCGAATTTTTCATCGATGCAAAAAAGTTTAACGAATTTTATTAGTCTGTGACGTGTCTAGGTTTCAAATTGGCTATCTGTTAGACATTCTGTGAACGAATGTTACTTCTAAACATAAGTTGTATAACGTTCACTGCCTTATTGGTTTAGTGGTTAGCATGTTCGTATGCGGTATTTGATTCAGGTTCAGAGTCAGGCGGCAGATATTAAATCTAACAAAAACTTCAATAATTGAAGGTATATTGAAACCCTAAGTTAAAGTTGGCGGTGTTTGAATATCACGGAGATAAACTCGTGTACACTCGACAACTTAAAGTTCTACGTTCGTTACGCGAAAGGTCGCGAGGTACATCCGATGACCGATCAACCTATGAGGTATGGAAGTATAGTATTCGGACATACTACTACTAGTGCTTGATATAATCTCGAATAACCAGCCTCAATATCTAAATAATATATTAAACATTCTTGGAACTTAATTTACAGTACATTTTACGAATTTAATATAAAAATGCCTGTTCATAAATCACAATAATTACTGTATTTTTGCTTACAACGCCACCTAGCGTGATACAAGTAAACCCTGAACTCATTATTAAAAACGTTTATTAATTCGTTTTATCTGGGAAATGGTCCATTACCTCCTAAATGTATAAAGTTAAACACCATTAAAATCTGAATTTACAGTAATTTGCTATGTTTTCGCTAATGGAATCGGTTTATGGTCGTCATCAAACTTGAGTAATAAAGTCCGTGCTATACTACTTATTTGGGCATTTGCCTAGCGGCTAGGCTCGCGTCTCAACCCTGAGTTTGAATCATGGTTATGCCTCAATGGATTTTACTTTCCGTATTGAAGTCTAAAGGAGAAGGAAATTGTTGGTATACCTTCGATCCAAAAATCGACTGCGTATCTTGCCCACCTACTTGCCTATAGGAAATAAAAATGATCAAGAAATCTGACGCCAAGACCAGCATCGTTTTTACTTATTCATTGATATAACAGAGATAAATTCGAATCGTTTTATAGTGTTTAAGATATCATTACTTAATTTATTATTATTGGTTTAAACTTCATTACCATCAGACTACTATTACTGGTACTGAATATATTATCTTAATTAGCAATCTATGTTCTAGAAATTAGTGCGTTCGAACTTTGAATTGCGTTTATGGAACAATATGAAATGGTGTAATTAGAATATCCCGTCAATTGACGGATTTTGAAGTAGTAAGCTTTCTGATGTTGCGGTCTTATATTGTACTAATTGCACATTGGAATTGGACCACACGAGGTCATATATTAATTTATGTAAAAAAAAATTAAGTTAGGATATCTTGACATTATCATTTGTCAAGCACATTGTCAACTGAACAATTGCAATTACTAAATGATCACTGTTTTGTGTAATATGCGTTTATCCGGTGTATTTCTATGTGTAATCTCAGAAATTAAAGACAATAATATGTTGTCTTATCAGATAATTTTTTTAAGCGCTCTAAGTATTAATGAGAATTAGCACTCCCGTCACTTCCATAATGAAGTTTGACAGTTGACATAACATTAACGATTTTACAAAAGTTTTGTGACTGGAGTGCTAAACAATGTATTTAACACCTATTATTCAGGTGTTGGAGTTCTCGGAAACGCGAAGTAAAATTCCTAATAATAAGTACTTTGGTATTAAAACTCTAGAATGTAGACGTTAATAATACGACCTTATGTTTACACGTTATTTAAATTAATAAATAATAAATAATTTATTTGCAAGAAAGTGGTACATTTTTTATATCGATCAATTATAAAAATCCGCACAATCAGTCACACAAAAATAGGCATACAAATTTCACATTAATTTTCATTATGTCATATAATAAGAACATCTGTCTTAATAATAAGTCAAGCTATTTATAATTAATTGTTGTCAAATTTATGGGACAAATAGGTAGGTACTCACCCACGCTATAAAAGCACATTGACTTTAAAAATTTAATCAACTTCCTATTGAAACCATTACACGGCAGTGCTCTATAACATCTAGGAAGGTGATTAAATATTTTTATATTTTTATTTAAATTAAATATTTGCATTTAATCGATTGCCCTAACTTTTTGCCATTTATACTATTCCACATACCTTCTTCAGACAAAACAAGGCAAACCCAACTATTTAAAATTCCTCGATTTAATACAAACTATTTACTCATCCATGTATGATAATATAGTTGATATGCTTTTATTATATGTATGTTTTTGTATAAGGTAACGTGTTAAAAAAAATATATAGATATATTTAATGTGAGTTTTTTAAATATCACAGGTGGAAAACTGGCAGAATGCTCACCTAATGTTAAGTGATACCTTAATAGATATTCACATTGGCAGAGGGCTAGTAAGTACATTGCCGGGCAATATATAATAGTATATTGAACTCATTTATAACGCATCTTGTAATTTGAACGTACGTGTTTCACAGTAGTTTTTTGTTTATATAATATTTATTAATTTTGTATTATGTGTTTGCATAATTGTGTAGATATTATTGTTGTAAGTGAAGCTGTGGGAAATTTAATAAATAAATAAAATCCAGAAATTCCCTATTTTGCGAAGTTTTCCTATAACTTATTTCACATCGTTAATTTAAAACCATAAATACGCCTAACATTCAACGCCATAATTTGTAAATACCACACGAGTTACAAGAATTATCTAATGATCTTTGATAGAAACAAAACTAAGTAGGTACATAAAACTTTACTCAAATTTAAATATTTACGTAATAAAGATATTACTAAAGAAGATCGTTCACAATCTCTTTCCTTAAATTGTTTGTATATTCTTATGACCCCATGTATAGAATACATGTATACGAGTATATAGGCGTGAAATTTCTTCACCATCGTCTTCGAATCTTAGTGTCATGAATAGCAAAAATTATTTGAAAATCGTATGCCACAGAGCGCGCGTTTCTAAACTTTATCTATGTACGTCTCCAGAATCTTAAGTAACGTTTATAAAGTGGCAACATTTAGAAGAAATTAAGCTCGATCGTTGCCATAACGGTGAAAGTTGCAATCGTGAGGAAATCACAAAAGAGTCAGTTTTAAGCTGAAATCGGGCACTTGAAGTATTAATTGCTTTTCGTACTTCATTGTAATTCAGATTTTGTGAGGGAGATGCAAATTACTCTAAACTATTCCAGTTGCTCCAGTTTTCTAACTGAAATGTGAAAAGTTTCAGGAAAAACAGGCGGAATAGAAAGTCTACTTGCTTTCTGCTTCGAGCTTTGTTTTACTTATCTGCTTGTGAAGTGATTAGAACTAATATATATGACATTATCAATATTCTATATCCTTAGCTATAGGTAGTTAATTATAGCAAATAAATAATATATAATATAATACCTAGTAAATATTTAACTTATATTTCTTTAGCATTTTGTATTGGACTGATTTTGGAAATAGACATAGATAATAAATCATATTTTTCGTTTTATGTATAAAATTAAATAATTATTGTTTCCTTAAAAATGAAATCCGGCTTCGTCAGATAGAACGTAAAAACTTGATTCTCTTATTTTTCATAAAATTTTTACGTTTAAATATTTTCTACGAAATTCAATATTAAATCCACTTTACGCTAACACTAAAAACATAGGAACTAGTAACCAAAGTCCAAGTGCGCCTTTGCCTTAAATGTTCGTAGATATGCTGTAGTCTATTAAAACACGCCATATTTTTTAAATTTCAATCTCTTTATTAAAATCCCCTTGTCAAAAAAACTCTAAGTAAAAGTCTGGAATAGCTAGGAATATGGAATTGGCCATTAGTATAGTGGAAATAAAGATTGGCTAGGCAAAAGTGGCAAGTATATGCCCATATAACAAAAAAGACGACTCATTGGTCAAGTGGATAGTACCCCTGACTGCGAATCCATGGGCCCGGGTTCGATCCCCGGCTGAGACGAACACGAGTGATGGCATTTGGTGTTGTGCTTAGGTCTTGGGTGTTAAATATGTATTTATACGTTTATCTATCTATAATATGTATGTATATCCGTTGCCTAGTACCCCACAAGCTTCACCAGCTTAGCATGGGGCTAGGTCAATTGGGGAATTGTCTTAAAAAAAAAAAAATATAACGTAGTTTTTTTGATATAAATAGGATGGCGAGACGCTGACTCTAGCACTGTGGCTAAAACCTAGGCTCGTGATTACTAGTTTATTACTATTTCTGTGCATATGAAACAAATAAAAGGCATTTTTTATCTACTTATTGTTAAACGTTATCAGCGTGAAGACGTGGATCACGCACACCGTATACGCGTTTTTCTGATTGTAATACTGTTTTACTAGTCTCTGGCTAAACTAGACTAGAATATATCACGTGGAAGCAATTTGAACACTTCGCTGCAGTAAACGTTATTTATGATAAGCGCCTAGCACTCTTACAAGATTACGGCTAGGTGGATTGTGGGATTTTTGGGGTAACTCCATCTTTTATCATAAAAATTTAAAATAATAATTTTGACCTCTTACCAGATGTTTTCCAATATTTCTGTTTCAAGTTCATGTTTAGAGAAAAAGCTCAATGTTTCAAATCATTCCCTTTTTTGGTTATCTTCTTTATACACATGTGCAGCAGCAGTGCAGTGTTGCTTAATCATGTGAAACTCTGAGGTCGTTCACGCGTTCGTATCACGGGTCATACAAATGAATTTTTCTTTCTGTGCACAATTAACATTTACGAGTAGCGTGAAGACAAATATCGCAAAATCTGTATGGTTAGAGAAATTTATTCTCATTAAAAACAAAAACATACTTGTCACTAATATCAAAAACAAAAATTTAAAAAAAAAGTTAAATATATCACACATGTATGCAGTTATTGCATTAGAGTCCATCTACCAAAAACCTTCGCAGGCCTATTCGAAACGGGTCCACTGCTACTATTTCCTGTATCTCAGGAGGCAAGCTGTTGTAAAGACTCGCCCCGAAATAGGTTATATTTTTGCGATCGTACTCGGTTCCGAATTTAGGTAGATGTATATTATTAGTGTTATGCCGGCTACGTGTTGAAGTTACATTTTATGCTCATGTAGTTGGTTTGGTTATGTAATTTTTTTTTAAAACTAAAATGCATGTTGTGTATACAGCTTAATGTTGATTAATTTTGTGTCAAAAAATAATTTGCTAGTGGTATTAAGATTTCCATAAAAAAGAGGATTTTATTAATTTATTTTGTACTATCTGATGTTGTTTAAGTTTACTTGTTAGTTAGTTACTTTAGTTGGAGCGCTACCCCATACTTCTATCAATTATAATAAATGTGATTTTACTAAGGAATTGTATGTGGTATTCGAACTGTTTTTGGAAAGCATCTAGAAAATTTAGTTGGTTAATAATGGTTAGATCCAAAATAAATATGATGAAAGAAACAGATGAAATCTCTGTCTGCATCTTCTACTGCATTTATCATGGAGAGTGTTGAGAGTAGTTGTTCCGGATTAATTCCTGCAGCTGAGTGTCATCATCGGACGTCGAGGCAGAATACGAAATTCCACCCGTATCACCGCTACGTCCGTCGTTACACAACTAAGCGATTTTTAATGCGGTTTTTTCCGCGCACCACCACGATGTGTAATCAGCTCCCGACTGAAGTATTTCCGAACCAATTCTTTAAAGGCCAGCAACGCACTTGCGATCCCTCTAGCATTAAGAAAGTCCATGGGCGGATATATCACTTAACATCAGATGAGTCTCCTGCCCGTTTGCCCCCTGTTCTAAAAAAAATATTTATGCTCATGTATAAATTTCTGTGAGTACCTTCTCTAGTTTTAACAATACATATTTAAATCTTCATTCTAAAACCGGTGATGTGTCACCTGCTTTAGGTGTCATGTGATATTACTACAGCAAGTATGGCCAAGCCTAATTGTGAACCGTCTACTACAAATAATAAAATGTTTGTAATTATCAAACGGTACCTTCTCAACTGTACCATATCACCTGCTATAATGGATTAATTCACGTTTTTAAAAAGGCACTAATGTAATACGCTTACTAAAAGATCTAGCTTTAATTAATTTAGTAAAATCGAGCTTGCTAAGTTTCACAGATGTTGTAGTAATATTGACTGTTAGTTATTGCTTTGTTTCTAGCGTTATCTATATGTCGCAGCCAACTAACTTAATTAGGCATTCAATCAACAGACTAGCGTCTTTATTAAACAGTGCCGTTTAACTAGCGGCCTAAATGATATTCAGCCGTAGCATTTGTTACAACATAATGCTTAGGTCATTCGTACGACCATGTGACAGAAATAATAAAGCTGAAATATCTGACATAAGAAATTCTTTATTGAATATATTTAAATTGTTACATATTAGTGTTCTTACACTTACTCTCAGTGTCACTACACTCTTCCATACAATTTTTTTGGCAAGTTTGTTGTTTGCCGTCGCTATTTTGCCAGTTTGAAGTAGGTGGCAGTAAGTGGAACTAAATTGAAATGAACAGGACAAGTAATGTAATGCACCGATCCAAGTCATTTGCCTAGCTGTTTGAAGGGCGCTGTTTAGTAATGGGACTAGGCTGTTGATTGAACGGCTAGTTAGATAGTTGGCTACGACATATACACCGTCCATCAGCTTCAGGCAACATCTGTTAGGCGCGCTTAATCAATCAGTTCGCAATCATCCAGAGCTTATGAGATCATAACGGTTTGAGTACGCAAATGACTTTTAAGGAAGCATTAATTATGAGAACTATTCATCAAGTGACCTATTAATCAAAGGCTTATTCGTTTCATATGGGTTTATGAAGGGACCATCATTAGCATAATGGCTTACAACGTATTAGTATATTATGAGAGGCATTTCGGCAATTTGTAGCGAGAAGTTAACGTTAGAAATTCTTATAAATATGATAGAAATAAGGTATGTATTTTTAAGGTTGACTACAGGCTTCCTTACGGCTAAAAAGTGAATTTTAAAAGTATCTACGTACACAATTCTCGTACGTACCAAATTAAATTATATCTATAAAATATTATATATTTGTGCCATTACTTAAAAACCAAGGTACCAATTGAAATTAAGTAAATAAACATACGAGTTTTGTGTTTGCTTATTAATTGTAAGAATTATACACTCAAAATGTACTTTATTTTAAAAATATTTTGGATATAAATAACAGTGATATAGAGAAATACAAATATTTATATAATAAATAGACCCCACATCTAATAAAAATCACGCAATATTCATACAAATATAACGTTATATTTGGCGAAAGCCTAAAGCGAAGGATAATATCGTGCTGAATCCCGAATGTGTCCGGCTACATGGAAAAACTGACGTTGTGTGTCAGGCACATAAAGCTGACAAATAATTAATGAAACATTTACAAATACCCTAGACACGTGGATTGTGTTGCTACTGAATTATTTTGAAGGCCTTTTTAATGAAGTGATAACTTTTTAGTGAAGAAAATATGTTAAGTTAAAAGCCAACACGCGAGAAATCTCGCCCATAAAATTTTCAGCATTTCTCCGTGTCCGAGCCTTTGTGCGGGACTTCTTTATTTTTTTAAATTAGTCTCGTTATTTAAAGCGCGAGATCCAAATTTATGTATACAGGTCATCTTTTGACTGAGTTTTATTCAGGTCTTGCAAAACTTCGGAGAATACCTTTACTTCAAAGCTGGTTCTCAGAACCCTATCAATTATTCGTAATTATGTGGTTGTCCCTTTAATTTTTTTGTAAATAAGGTTTCTATGCTTTTGTGACTTTAAATTCTTTTCTAACGTGAGATAATTTTAACAATGTTAACTCGCGTGACTGGTTAATGAAAAAAATTGTAAAACAAAATCAATGAAATTAATAATTTATGTTTCTATTATAAGACTTAATGTATAAATGGCTGACGGTAGGCGGGCATTCAATTAAGTCCCCAATCAAATTACACCCAGATAACTTAGGCTTTACGTCCCTTTGTCACTTCGTAATACTTAAAAATATTTACTGAATTAACTGTCTTTATTAAGACCATCTTGAGGAATTAATCATCATTGTAGACTCGACGTGAATTTGTGAGAAACACTGCTTTGCTTTTAATATTTCAACGGGGCTTTTAAGATTATTGACCGTGTAATATTGCATTTATGAAGTACAATTGTCTTTTGTTTTTATTCAAATTACGAATATATGTTTAAGAAGTCAGCTTCGAAAAAGGTCTCAGTTTTTATTTACTTCAATTGTTTTTGTTATTAGGTTAGAATTTGTAAGGTACTTTATCAACAACAGTGATCGATTAATACACAGCTATTTAATCCGTAGAACTGTTACGAGTTTTCGTATAGTAAATTCCTGTCATTGAAGGCATTTTAAGAAATTAAAAGAATCGCGACGCACACACGAGTAAACGGCGCACAACTAGTAATTTATCATATTTCAAAAATGTATGTGATAAATAGGGTAACGAAAAGAAGGAAAGGAAACTATAGCTCACTAATTAGTAAAGTTTGTAAATACTTCAATAAATTCCTTGATCAATAAGAAATTCTTAAAGATCCTTTCTCGGAACGTATACAATATGTGGATGGAAAGTCAGGAGCCACTAAATCAAAAAGTTTTACCAACTTGGGATATTGCGGTTTATCTTAAACTTGTGGGGAATTTTTCTTTAGTCTTAATATAAT